>JAYKKI010000022.1:8100000-9362500 GCA_039881145.1 Druceiella hillmani | reverse complement strand
ATATATTAATATGAATTGAAAGCTAGTCGTTTTAATAGAATTAATTTAACATAATTTCCTTACAAACATTAGTGTTACCATAATTACATATGTTGTACTGCATAAATTAACATAAAAACTTCGAGTGATGTCAGTACGAATAAATGAGAAAAGTTTTGTTTAAAAAAAGTTATGTCCTATTTTCTATATATATTTTCTATATATGTATATTCTATATATATATATATATATATATATATATATATATATATGGTATTTACACGGAGAACCTCTCGAAACAGGAAATAAATTCAAACTTATTGCCTTAGAATGAAGTTAAGGTAATTAAACTACGTTAATTTTGAATCCTTATTGATAAGTCTTCTAGTATAACGCTATTGTATTTACCTACTATAATTGCCCTTTATTATTAAATTGAGTTTAAAATAACTTTACACAAATTTCAAGTAATTTAAGAATTGTCATATCTATATATATATATATATATATATATATATATATGTATATATATAACAAAATTGTTGCTTTTTTGTCTTGTTTTTTTTTTTAAATCTGGTTAATAAAACAAAGCACATGACTAACGGAAAGGTCTCTATCATGTGGAGAGTCAGCAAGTCAGTTTCTATAAAAACAAAGGGTATATGGAAAATTGCAGCAATTATCGTAGTATTAAAATGACGTACTACACATGTAATATTTAATTTACTATTATACACATGTAATATTTAATTTACTTAGTAATATATACATGTAATATTACTAAGTAAATTAAAGCAATAGAATTTATAGTAAGTACTTGGAAAGAAGGACACAAAACTGCCCGAATTTAATAACATCCACATTATATATGAGTATAATATGTATTTGTCATACTATATGACGTTCACTGTTAACGTAATTTCGTCATAAAATTAAGGGGAAATTCCGTGAACCATAAATTGTCGGAAGCCTTAATTAGCGGAAGTGCCAATTTTGTGCCGCGAGGACGGAAAATATAACGAATTATGTTGGATTTATCAACGTTGCAAGGAACGCGGTCTATCGCTGAACTTTAATCACGTAATATGTCACGCTGATTTATGTAATATGTATTCTGACCGTGATGCTCTTATAGAAAATATGTAGCAGTAAATTATAATTCTAACCAGTATCAGTCTATGGTTACTACCATAGTATTATATAGAATTGAATTAATATAAATAATACAGTACTCTAGACACAGAAGACACTGAATTTTCTCGGCGCTTTCTTCTTTGAAATGATTTACAGAATTGGAATCCATTGCGCCTATGTCTCTTTAAATAAGAGATAATACGAACATGAAATTAACTATTTGATTCATCTTTTAAGTACCAATATACATCATAATTTTTTCAATATGTAACTTGCATCACACTTTGAATGTAATTGTTTAAATTGTGATGCAAGTTAAGAATTATAGAATTGTAGAATTGATGCAAGTTATACATTGAATCCATTACATTTATTTACAGTTTTAATATTAATTTTCATGCTGCAAAAAATTGCGATGTGTTTGATATAAAAGATGCGAAAATTTTAAAATTTTCGGCATAATTATTAGAACAACTAGCAAACCCGTCACATTTTATTAGCAACTTCTGGATGTTATAGAAACTTCCCGAATATCTATGGTAGAGTATATAAATAGCGTGCAAATTAATTTTCTGTTCAGTTATCATTAAAATATGGAAATTACGCGATGAAAATTAGAATGCACTCGCTTCATGAATTATGTTTAGGGCGAAAAGCGATCGAAACGACATGCAATAAGTGCTCGGTAATGAGCAAAGAAACACTCTTTTTTAATATAATCAGGTATTGGTCCCACAGATTCAAAAAAGAAAGTTTTATTTTCTCCGATAATACTCATACAGAACGACTTATGCTAAATTTATAAAAAAATTAGAAACTTTAATGAATCAGACATCAGACTAAGGTCGCATTATCTGGCAAAGCGACTGTAATTCTGCAATAGAAATACATTTCCAATCTTAAAGGAAGAAATGAAAGAATTTTGATTAACCGGCGCATGAGCTATCATCGTCCCTTAAACTGATGGGTTTACTAGTTGCCAACCTAATAGTAACAAAAGTTAACCAAATGTCAGTAATGTACAATGGTGGGGAGAGAGCTAAATAATCTATAATAGTTATAAGGCAAATATGTTATTAAAATAACTAACTTAACTCTAAACAATAACTCTACTTTTTTGTTATTAAAATGTTATTACAAAAAATTTTGCGAAATTTGTCCTTTAATTAATACTAGTCGTCGCCCAATGGTCGACCGTAATTCGCTATTTTTTTAAGTTTGAATGTTACTAAAGTTCTTTTGTCAAAGAGCATACCTCTATAACCATTGCATACAATTTTTTTTTGAAGTCAAGCAAGAGTTGTATATTAAACAAGCCAATATATAAAAGACAGAGATTATAAAATAAACCTTTCATTCGACAGAGTATTGAAAAAAGAACATTTGAAATCACGTAAAATTCGCAGCTCGAAACTCATTCGGTCATCGATATAATCAGTCAATCTGACATTTTAAAAATATTTGGCGACAATCTATACTCTATGCGACTTTTTGACCACAGACGTGTATTATGTGTTTGACATTGATAGTATGAACATAAACAATGAATGTATTTGTAATATATAATTTAATGTATTTGTAACACATATTATATTTAAATTTGTATGGAGAAGGAGTGCTTTCTGCGCTCAATCTCCATATAAGCTTTAACTATGCCAAATCCCCGTGCGCGCAATATGCTTAAAAACGGTCAGAAAGTTTTCTCTTCACGTATTAATATATAGACCTATTATACATAAATATTAGGTTTCTATTCTCCTTCTCCACATAGACTGTAACTATACCAAATTTCACACTACTTCGTGCACACAATAAGCTTAAAAATGGTTACAAAGTTTTCTCTTCACGTATTAATGTATAGACATATTATACATAACTATTAGGTCTCTGCCCTCCTTCTCCACATAAACTGTAACTATACCAAATTTCACACTCCTTCGTGCACACAATATGCTTGAAAACGGTTACAAAGTTTTCTCTTCACGTATTAATATATAGACATATTATACATAAATATTAGATTTTTGCCTTCCTTCTATAGATAAACTGTAACTGTACCAAATTTCACACTCCTTCGTGCACACAATATGCTTAAATACGGTTACAAAGTTTTCTCTTCACGTACTAATATATAGACATATTATACATAAATATTAGGTTTCTACCCTCCTTCTCCACATAAACTGTAACTATACCAAATTTCACACTCTTCCGCACACACAATATACTTAAAAAAGGGTCTAAATTTTCTCTTCACTATTAATATATAGACATATTATACATAAATTTTACCTTTCTGCACTCCTTCTCCATTTAAACTTTAACACACTCCTCCGTGCGTGCAATATACGTAAAAAAGGGTACAAAGTTTTCGCTTCACTTAATAATACATAGATTTTGCAATAAACCTAATTCGGAGTCTTCCCCAAATGGTATTTTCTGTTTTTTGTTTGTCCTACGATGACGGATGAATTTTTCACAATGTACCGCAGTAGTAATATAGTTCTTAAATACCTAACACTTACGTAAATATTCACATGTCCCAAAAGTAACATCAATTAGTCACTACAAATTACGTTTTTAATAAATAAATTTAGATAAATATTAAACACACAAAACCCTAAGCTTGTATGCATTGTATGCATGGTAATATTGCCAAATAAAATTAAAAATGGATATTTAACAGTTGTTACTTTTAAAATGAATCACTAGCTACCCTTTCATTTCAAAAAGAAGATATTCAGTTAGCTAGGTGTTTGAGTAACCAAGAAAAACCTGATAACAAAATAAATAAAAAATCGAGAATTGTTAACTTTTCCATCTCAAAAAGTTACATAACATATTATTAAAAATTAAATTCTATATCTTATCCCATTTACGAGCTAGAAACCTCCAACAGGCCGATTGACAGATCATGATTACCCTAACAGGGTTCTTACTAATATTACAATGTATTCAAATATCTTCAGTTAGTCCTGCTTCTGAGGCCGTTAAGAATGTTGAAATCCATTAGAAATTTTACTAGAATATTTGAAAATTTATCTTTATGTTAAAAATGTGAGTGAGGTATTTGTCCTTCAACGCATGAATAATTTCGTCTAAATATATGCATGAGCTGTGGACTTGTGATATTGTGAAATAAAGTCAACACGTTGTTATTTTTAGCATTTGGTATTATACCTGTATTTACAATAGTCACTTGTAAAAATTTCAGACAGATTTTGTCTCTTTATTTTCAATCTAAATTTTGAAGTGTTCATTTAGTCATGATATATACTTCTCGACGTCAAATTCTTTTAAAATTAAATATAAAGTCAAAAAATCTGCTAAATAAATTTCATATAAATTTGAGAATTCAATCGTAAGTACTGACATTAGTAATCGGCACCTACTTACGATTTAATTATTACTCTAAGTCAGATGACACTATTATATAAAAAGCATGTTTAAGCTTATAATTAACACTAGCAAATGAAATTAAATTTTAGAAAAACAATTATCACAATAATCCAGTGTTTACGCAAATATAATAAAGTAAAATTATTTTTAGCGTTAAAATCACAAGCAACTCTGAAAAAGTAACGAAAATACGCCGCGCCATCTTTCAACAGATGCATAAAACTTTGTATTTAGTCGAATCCGAAGCAAACGCTCACTAGCACTTTTGAAAAGTAGACAGGAGATGGCACTGTCAAATACGGCGTTGTAAAATAGAGTTGCAATAATTGACGCCATTGGCGATAGATGGCGCTCGACAATTAATTTACAAAAACTTATTCGCCTATATGTTGCATGGCTTAGTTTAATGAAATTATGTAATCAAATTGAAGATTTTAACATGATTAATTAATAAACTAAAATAAATTTCCAATTAAAATCAATCTACAAAGTAATTACTTCGATTGTTTTAAGAATGTTTTATAGAGAAAATATGTGTGAAAGCTTATTTGTATATATAAGCAAAATTTAAAGCAATGTTTGAGAGCACACTTTTTAGCTTATTTATACTTCCTCCATCTCATTTAATTGAATTCGAGGTTATATTTAAAGACCCTTAGACATTCCCTTGAATAGTCATTCTAAAACAATATTTAATTGATAATATTCGTATTTATGTTATTATATTGGAGGTTTTCATAAGTAAGTACAGTTTTAATTTTGCTATAATTTAATATTGAAAAATCTAGATTTAATCTAAATAGCAAGAGAAATCGTCTAAATTGCGTAACATACATTTTAGATCTTACCTTTTACACAACTTTACATTCAATGGGTATAGTGGTGAAAAAAGCAAAGGTACTGTAGATTCGAATTTAATTTTTTTCTAGTCACATATCTAAGTCTATTTCGATGTAAATTTCACTAAACCTAGATCTGACAATCCAAAGGCCATAAAGCCTAAAAAAAGTATTAAATCATTTTATGCAAAGATGATAATATTATGAAGAAATTATTCATCACGAACTCCTTTCGAAGGGTAAAAGAGTGAGCAAGCAGCTTTATACTGAGGTCACCCGGTACCGTTTCAAGCATACGAAAATAATGGTTTCCAGGATTCCATAATCAAACAAGCGACCATTATAATATGATCATGTCGGTTTCGCTCGGCTCGCAATTTTTATAGTTTTAGACTTAGGTATTTTTAATGTACTCTCTCCTATAAGAAGCGATATTTTTTTACGTGTCCCATCGTGTGGAGTATCAATACATAGATTTTTGAAATGAGAGTAAAGTTTTATTTATATTTTTTAGTTCCTTGGTCAAACACGAAATCCTTCTAATCTCATCCCGTTCGTGTGTGTGTGTTCTTATAGTTCATACGATATTTTTAGAACTGCGTGCATGAAATTTTGCAAGTATATATTTCAGGTAAAGAGATGAGTAATTGTTGTACAGTGTTTTTAAGATAACGCCCCTTATTAAGAAAAAGTAATGAAAATCATTTTTAGCGTACCCTTATATGTGCGGTATGTTTAGAAAAGTTTTTTGATCTGAAGTTTACGTTTGGTTTATTATTTTTTTCCATAATTAGCGAATGTTAATACTAAAAATCGTCTGCAATGTCTCTGTACCCCTCCTATTCCAAAAGAAAACTATTTAAAAATCTGTTGAATGTACTTAACATTCAAATGAATTACACTTCGAATAATCCCTCTTAGCTTTGAAATTATCGAAAAATCTTTAAGGACGCAAAATAACATAGATGGTAATTACTGGACGACTGAGCTCGCTGGCGTATTTGAGATACATTAATATACGACGAATCGAACCTCAGATCCAGCTGCGAGGTTATTAAAATCTTTATTCACCCACCATAGACCTTCTTTGGCTCATATAGTTACGAGATAAGAATTTACAAAGTATATATAGTTTAATATTTTATGAAATGACTACCTAAGTTAGAAAAGGTTCGACACACATATCACCGGTTTACACTCACTCATTTTTAAGTTCAATTTGAAAAATATTAAGCTCCAAAGTGGCCCATAACATGGGCAACAGCCCTCTTTCCTCTCGCTCTAATTTTCAGCCGTGGGTTGGAAATATTTTAAATAAAAATATAGATACTCCATTTAATAACAATTTGCAAATACATTATTCCAGGACTGTGAATACGGAACCCTACTTTCTGCTTGTACCGACGTGCATCTAGCCGGTTTTTCATATTCTAGAAAGTAATATTACTATATAAGTAAGTAATATTAATATTCTAGTTTTCATTTCTTACCACAGATTTATATTAAAATACTCGTAGAAAATTATAAGAAGAAAATCAAAAGTGCTCATTCAAATCTGCTCAACAAAATTTTTTACACCATGGAGCTAAGAATATCCCTCCAAAGGAGAAGCCATCGCGAACTTCACGGTGGGCTGTGAAAGTGAGACTTTTATCTCTTTTCCATACGAAATATAAATAATTCGAAATTGAAATAATTCTTTTGTCGGTTTTTTTTTTCTTATTCACGCATATACAAATATAACGTTATAGAGTGAAACAGATGATTAAATAATTACTGCAAGTATTTATTGAGATTAATAGCGAAAGAAAAACTATATGCGACCTTTTCGTTTAATAGCGAAAGAAAAACTATATGCGACCTTTTTTAAATAATTCGAAATTGAAATAATTCTTTTGTCAGTTTTTTTTTCTTATTCACGCATATACAAATATAACGTTATAGAGTGAAACAGATGATTAAATAATTACTGCAAGTATTTATTGAGATTAATAGCGAAAGAAAAACTATATGCGACCTTTTCGTTTAATAGCGAAAGAAAAACTATATGCGACCTTTTTTAAATAATTCGAAATTGAAATAATTCTTTTGTCAGTTTTTTTTTCTTATTCACGCATATACAAATATAACGTTATAGAGTGAAACAGATGATTAAATAATTACTGCAAGTATTTATTGAGATTAATAGCGAAAGAAAAACTATATGCGACCTTTTCGTTTAATAGCGAAAGAAAAACTATATGCGACCTTTTTTAAATAATTCGAAATTGAAATAATTCTTTTGTCAGTTTTTTTTTCTTATTCACGCATATACAAATATAACGTTATAGAGTGAAACAGATGATTAAATAATTACTGCAAGTATTTATTGAGATTAATAGCGAAAGAAAAACTATATGCGAACTTTTCGTTTAATAGCGAAAGAAAAACTATATGCGACCTTTTTTAAATAATTCGAAATTGAAATAATTCTTTTGTCAGTTTTTTTTTCTTATTCATGCATATACAAATATAACGTTACAGAGTGAAACAGATGATTAAATAATTACTGCAAGTATTTATTGAGATTAATAGCGAAAGAAAAACTATATGCGACCTTTTCAAATTCACCACACGTTTGTCATGAACAATTTAATTACTTAAATCGAAATTGCAATTTAATTATCAATGGTAGCGGAAAAACAACAACTGTTAACAATTCATGATGTTAAAATTCACATAAAAATAATGTTTTTTCTTATTTTAATTAATTATCAAATTATGATAATGCTAACGTGAATCAAGTAAGTACTATAGATACACATTTGAAGTATGCATTTAGCTCGCTTCCGAAATTAACACGCAACCAGTAAAAGTAACTTTAATTGCAAACATTGATACGAAACACCAATCGCGCAAGTTCCAACTCCTAATTGTCTCACTACACTCGAGTCTGCGGTTGTAATTTTCACTTCTTTGTGTTCATTGTCACGGCCATACTTAGTATCAATATCACGATCCTATAGAATTTTGATAGGTACAAGGCCTAATTGGCAGAGCTAAACAGCGCAGAAACATATATCCTTCTTTAGACAGACGATATTAAAACAAATGACAAGCTTCGATACAGTATTAGATACAATACTGATAGATACGAGACAAAAAGCCCCACGGGGATATCTCTTTCGAATGGTGGTTGGTTTTATATTTGAAATTCCATATCCTTTTTTATTGAAAAAGCATTATACTATTTATAAACCACAATACATCTACAAACACGCAACAATGCATTACAACAAGATTTTGTTGACTACAGTTTTAGTAATTACAAAAAATAGTTTCGGTTATAAAAATAAACTTAGCAATAAACGTCAATTTCTTTTGTGAACAAAGATTGAAACCTTAGGCATTTTGTTGCCAATTAATTAAATTTTTAAACCCTCAATATACAGATATGAATATATATTTGAACTGATTGTTAATTAGGCCTATAATATTAAGAAAAAACTTATTTTGACATAAGTATTCTTTGAGCATGAGTTCTGTTCACGAACAGGAGACCAAATACAACAAAGGTGCGAATTTCATCAGAGCAGTTGGTCTTTAAAAGTGCGATAATTCTCCGCAAAAAGTCATTAGTTATATCTTAATACATGCAAGATTACTAAGACATTGTAATATGAAATTCTCTCGATATTATATCTATAATATAGCTAGACACAGCTTGAAAAAGTAACGAATTTACCATTTAAAGAGCAACGCCTTGAAAAGTGCACATACGTATACCACAAAGTCCTTATAATATTTCCTTTGAAAATGTATTTTTTCCCTTATTTCTGTCAAATATACAGTACATATAGTTTATACAGTAGATAAAGTTTATCACGAATTAATTAACTCAGATTGATTTGAAATATTGCATTGCTAAGTATTTTGACATTTTGTACTTTCATCAAAGTGATGAAAGTATAGCGTTATCTTCCATGAGACTCAATAAAAGAAAGGAAGGGATTTTTCAAAGAAAATGTTAGTGGATAAACACGAATGATATCGTAGTATGTGTGTATACATATGTGTATACGTAAGTACATATGTGCCCTTTGAAAGGGTTATAACATCTGCAAAGAGCTTCTGATTGAATGCGACGCTTTTGTATTTGACAGTACTCAGCGGAACAAACTAAACGATAAGTTTCCGAACTCCGAAATCCGTTTCGTCCTAGAGTTATGCAAAAAAATTATCTGCTGTTCATAAATATACTTATTTATTGATTTTAGTTATAACAGTAAAAAAAAACTTAACATTTTGCTTATCCCCTTTTCTTTTATAACAGTCATGAGATATTTGAATCGGCCTGTTGTTAAAAAATGGTCCACTCCCTTTTTTTCATTAAAGACCAAATTTAATTCAAATTTATATTCGAAAAGTTACTAAATGTCATTTGTTGAAAATTCTGTCTGTCTTTAATTCAGACCTCTAGTTATTATGGAAAATATGACATGACAAATTTTACTCACTTCATGTGCTCGGTTATTATTATATATTTGGACTGCAATGGACGCGAGTCCTTGGCTGTTGATGAATGAAATACCTAAAAAAGAAACGTTTTGGTAATTATCTTATATTTAGCCTATAATTACGCAAGGAATCATTGAAATGGTAACTTATCATTCAGTAAGTAAATAATTATAAGAGAAATATGAAAGTAGACAAATAATCTATCATGAAAAATGTTAAAGTAGCTCGTATTTTTTTCTATTTAAATAAACGTAATTTAAGAGAATTGAATTAATTTTTAATTGAATTGAAACTTATAATAAATAAACCTTCTCTTATTAATAAGATACACATGTATGTCGACAATGATTTAATTTTAAAAAATGGATTTAAAATTTATTACTTGTTACTCCCAGCAGATGTATGAAATTTTGATATGGATGTCAAATATAATACTTTTTTATACTCTATGTTTAACAATTTATGTTTGCAATCGGATATGAATGTCTAATATGACACTTTTTATACTTTATGTTTAACGATTTATGGATTTAAAATTTGTTACTTGTTACTCCCGGCACATGCTTGAAATTTTGATATGGATGTCTAATATGATACTTTTTGTGTGTCTGTCTGGACACTTTTTGTGTATCTATCGGATATGAATGTCTAATATGACACTTTTTTATACTCTATGTTTAATAACTTATGAATTTAAAATTGTTTACTTGTTATTCCCGGCACATGCCTGAAATTTTGATATGGATGTCTAATATGACACTTTTTTATACTCTATGTTTAACAATTTATGTTTGCAATCGGATATGGATGTCTAATATGACTCTTTTTTATACTCTATATTGAACAATTTATGGATTTAAAATTTGTTACTTGTTACTCTCGGCACATGCTTGAAATTTTGATATGTATGTCTAATATGACACTTTTTTATACTCTATGTTTAACAATTTATGTTTGCAATCGGATATGGATGTCTAATATGACACTTTTTTATACTCTATATTTAACAATTTATGGATTTTAAATTTGTTACTTGTTACTCCCGGCACATGCTTGAAATTTTGGATATGGATGTCTAATATGACACTTTTTTATACTCTATGTTTAACAATTTATGTTTGCAATCGATATACTTAGTATTTTTCAAATAGCGAGTCCCGGTTATAACAATTATTTAGAAACTGAATTATTGTAGCCAAAAATCAAGAAAGCAATTTTTGTAAATTTTCATGGACATGGGGAAACTGGGTGCGCAATTAAAAGTGACCAATGGCTCAGACCATTTAAAACATTTTGAGCCATACATGTGTTAGCCGAAGCCTGAATATTTTTTTGTTCCTATTTTAAGGTTTTCTCCTAAGGAATCCAAAATCTGACAGTTAGATAATAGTGTCCAAGTCAAAGCTGGAATATCAATATTTTTGGCCGGATAATTTAAACGGGAAAAGTTGGCTGAAGTTTCTACAAAACAATTTCTCTGAATTGTGTTTCTAAACGAGGCTGAGATACCATACTGGAAGTGGATAGACCAATAATTTTCGAACAAGATGATTGTCCAGCTTGTTGAAGTATAAAAGTTATAAAAACATCTAAATAACTGTGTACCAGAAAGCTGAACCCGCAGAGACGTACCCATCGCTTGACCCGCTCGATCACTTAATTTAACTCTCGTGGATTTTTTTTTCATTTGGAGAGAGGTGAGGAGCTCGTTTATACCGGAGAAAAAATATTAACGAAAGAGGAATTAATAGGCAAAATTAAATTGGCTCTTCAAGTCATGAAGGAGGAAATGGAATTAAAAATAACCACAATAGGAGAACAAGGGTCCTGGTGAGAAATAAGGTCCTTGCCAGTATTAGAAATCACGGTTCTCATTTTGAACACGAAAAATAAATGATTTTAGCAAAAATTTTCTTTTATTTGTCTGTTTAAAATTTTTTCATCTCTCTCAATTCGATTTGTTCACCCTAATTCCAAGAATTGCCTAGATTCTCGTATTTGCGTGGTTGCGGAACGGCGGTCTTTATTCGGCGCGTGAGGATCATTGTTCGTCGTTTTGTTTGTGCACCCTAATTCCAAAAATTGGGGAGATATCTTTGCGATTGATACCTTAAAAGGAAGAGTAATAACGAAGCACGTTTTTAAAATAATTTTAACGACTAAGGCTATTTTATTTATTTTTTTAAATACCACAATCTAGTTTTCTTCAATTTTGCAAATTTTCCTAAATTTCCAATTTCCCTAGTATTGTTTTCTAATGACACTTGAAATGTATTTTATGGGATCGGTACATTATAAAAATTTATAATGTACTGAACGAAAAATTTATAATACACCGAAAATATTAACATATAATCTCTCACTGGAACACTGTTAGCATTAACTGTCAAATTTTGGATTGTTTAAAAGAAAATCTTAAAATAGCAATAAAAAAAGTATTTAGACTTCGGCTGATACATGTAGAGCTCAAAATATTTTAAATGTTCTAAGCTATCGGACACTTTCAACGTTTCCCGTATTTACTGTAGTTCAGAATAAACTCATGTAAATACATTGCATGTAATAATTTTGGACTGAAACCCGAACGCGCAGTCTAACTACTTGTTGCTCTTTATTAATAAAGCAGTGAAAAAATATATTAAATGAAAATGATTTTTCCGAGTATTTAATGCCTCCCTAAAGTTTTCAAATGTTTAGTGTCATCTGATGAAATATATACGGTTTAATATGCTTTACTACTATACCAAGAAAAATTACTATGACAGACGAACATGTGTACAATGTTACAAAGATTTTGTTTTTCCCCTTAAAGTACGACACTTCCAAAATTTAAAAAAATACCTTTTGATATGAAATTTTCAAGTTTTCACTTACGACACACCTGATGTATACCTAGTCTGGTCTGATGGCTTCATTCCCTACGTTATCTAAATTAAAAATTGTCCAAAAGAATTTTTCATTAAACATATTAAATAAAAATTATAGTTGTATCAAACATACATGCTTAATCCCTTATACCACGATCATATTATATGTACCTTCTTCAGGTTCATTCACTTTCCCCACATTTAATCCTAACTTTATTACAAAAATAAAATCTATTCATGCACTATCATTAGTATCAAAACTATCCATTATTTACTACCCACAATCTTGTATCCACTATCTGACATGTACTAACTTCTGTTTATATACCAGTCAGTACCTGTTATCTATCTATTATATACTATATGCTATTTAGTGTCTATTTATTTATCTTTAATTTAATTTTTACAAAAACTTTCTTGAACTTTAAAACTAAAATGGGTCAAAATAATAATGACTAGTTTTCTCACGAAGTTTAGTAAAAATTTGCTGTCTAATAACAATATTTTATGTTAAATTAGACGTAACGCGTTATAAAATTTATGACCTTCAGTGAGTGTGTACTTTATATTTGATAATAAGTCTACTTACTTCTTTAAAATAAAAAATGTAACTGTGTTAACCGTATTGCGATTGAAGCAGGAACGTTAAGGAGAAAAAAAGTTGTAAAATTCCTTGAATAAGCTATACAGGGCATCCCATCTAACCTACAAAAAACCTTTCAATTCTTAACCTTATATGTATCCATAGTAAACACTTTAGCCATTGTCAAAACAATCTTATTATTCCGGTGACCTCACTAACGACTAGTCCCGACAAGTCTTATCTATTCCAAAATATACCGCAAGCTTATCCCGCACGCAAATAACTGCATTTTCTCTGCAAAACAAACTTCGTTGGCAACAGAACCAAATATTGGGTTTAATAGGTGCACGGCCCTGATTTGATAATAGAAAGAGCCACCATAATCCGTTTTGAAGGGCCAAATCCGATAACCGACAAGAAATTAATTTAAAACTCGCAACGCCTCGCGTAACGGCCACTGTGACCCGGCTGTAGGCCGCTATCGATTTATCGAATATTTGCAAGCGGCCATCGTAGCTGAATCGAAATGGAGCACCGAAGCTTTCTGCGGTGGTTTTTCGTAGCACGAAAGCTTTTAACAGTTTTTAACAGTAGACCCGTACTAGCTACGGATATTCTTTGGTAGACTGTTACTTTTTGATTGATTAAATTAGATATATTTTTGAGCTGAAAAAATATTACAAGAAATATTCTTGTCTCCACCAATACGAAAATTAGTGACATGGTACTTATTTGCATCGGCAATTAATGAATGTGTCCAGGGTCTTCTTTTTATGTTTCTTATTCCTACGTTATAGTAATTCAATAAACGTTGCTAAATAAAATGAGATCAGACTCCAAAATATAAATTTTCAATTGGTTAAATATCTTCTTTAACAATCAGTAGCAGGAATGTAAAATTTTACAAATAAGTATAATGTAAAATCAATAATTCATTACAAAATTAATTATTACAAAGTAATATTTACTTTTGAAGAACTTTTTTTAAATGCCTACACTTATTTTTTAACTGTCCCGCAAAATTACAAAATATACTGATTCCGAATTTATAAAATTACTGCTTACTTAAAACTTAGTAATTTGTCTCAATAAAGGATTTTCTTTCATACTTAGCTCCTTTAACCCTACTTTATTTTATTTTCACAATATTTCATATGCCATTACGAAACGTGATATTTAAATTTAGTTGACACCAGGAAATAATATTTTTAAAACCATGACTTGATAGATTCATTACCTCGTTTAACTAACAAAACCAGCACTATACTTTGACTCATAAATAAGATACATCAAAAAATTTCCTTTAATATAATAAACTTTTATTTAGATGTGAATCAACAATGGACTTTTTAGCGAACCTTTTGTAAAATATTTATTCATTTTCAGAAAAATGTCGACACCGTGCATTAAAATATAATAACAGTCTATCATAACCACGGATCGATTTCCTCATATTTTTTCCAACACGGAAGTCGCTCCTAAATATTATTTATCCAAATACAATTGAAGTGCCGAAGTCGTTTATCCGTCATTCAAAGAAATGAGTTTTTCTCCGAAAGGAATTTCTTCGTCGTATTTTTCATGCAAATGCTACGTCGACGTACATCGAAGGCAATTTTGTTCGCCTTCACTCGAAGATTAGCTTAATTGAAATAAATTGTTGAATAACGAACCAATTCGCACAGGGTAATTTTGTTTCTTTTTCAAATTTCGTTTAGGGCAGACAAAGCGAAGAAAATTTCGTTCCGTAAGTAGTTTTTCGAATCACTACCCGAAGCAATTTTACGTAAATTATAGAAAAACTTAAAAATTTAGTAAATAGACAAGACTTTTAATCGCGTATAAAGTACTTGTTCTTAATAAGTATTTAGTTTCTTGGAAGTCTTAGCTTATTGATGAAAAAGGCTGATGATGACATCGGGTTCAATATATACCGAGACATTCATAAACCTTTATAGGTCTGTGATATTTTTATTAAATTATTTACGAATATCACCATTATTTTCATTATGTAATAATATAATACTATGTTCTTAAATAAGACACGTCCGCTTTCGAACTGAAAATTTGGTTCCTTTTATTTCAATTATGAAGCAGTATAAACAATCAAAGTATACGCCTAAATTATCGATATAATTTTACTATCTTAATGGCAGCTTGTTAATACAGGCAGCAAATAAGCCTGGAGAGCGGGTTTTGACATAATCTTTTATGTCAACACTCGCTCTCGTCAAAAATATAAAATGCTTTTTCTATAGCTTACCGTAAATCAAATATTTTCCTCGAAAGAAGTAATTTAAAGCTTGGAAAAGATGGTAATTAGTTGGGGAAAGATCCGGAGAATACAGTGGACGACAGAGTTTCCAAGCCTAGCTTCTGTAGTTTAAAAAACGGGGTTTATCTGATATATGGTCGACCATTATCCTGCAATGGATTTGGCATGTCTCTGTTCAGCTATCTCGGCTGCTTAATTACAAGCATCATTTCATATGATCGATAATAATTTATATACGCTGTAACCGGTTCGTAAAACCTTATGAAGTTGTAGTGGATAACACCAGCGCTGACCCACCCAATATACATCATTAACTTTTTTTGGTGAACACTCGCTTTCGGAATATGTTTAGGTACTTTATTTATGTCCAGCCATTATGCCGAACATTTTCAATTACTTTTCACTACAAATTACCAGTGTTAAGAACTCACAGTGCCAACCTCGTATGTTTTTTTTTTCCCCGATTATTGTCGGATCGATTTTTGTCCGTCGTATGCTTTGCGCGTAAATTCAATTGTGCGTCGTCTTTAGTGAAAGTTTCGTCAAATTTGACCCTAATGTATGTACACGATCAAAGAAGAAAACAAAATTATCTATAAATAATGTTAAACTGTTTACCTGAAATATAATATTTGTTTTTCTGACTTTTTCTTAAGTTAAAAAGTAAACAAATCTCCGAATTTTTACTTATCAATTTTGTAATGAAATAATCGTCATATAAAACCTACTAAAAACATTTCAACACAAGTTGTGCAGACTCGTAAGATTAGATTCGCTTTCATTGGCATAGATTTCACTGTAACTTACTAATTAACCCCATAAATCCGAAAAAAATGTTCTACTAAATATTATACAAATCATTTGTGAAAAAATTAAATTTCTGTTTAAAATACAAGTTATTACGCGTTATTAATTGTGAAGGTGCTAAATTTATTTCCAGTTTAAAGTTCAACGTTTCACATTTCTGTTGAGTTGTTGATAAATTCACATTTCAATAAATAGTTTACTATCTAATGAATGGCCTAAGTGGCATTCAGTTACTTGAATATGTAAAATCAATTACAATACATATCACCAAGCAACTTCAATAGATTTAATACTTATTTTGAAAGTGAATAGTACATATCATTTATTTTTTTATGGAAAAAATATTAGCTGCTAATGGGATTAGATTGGAATTTCCCATTATACAGAACATTACTTGTTAATTACAAGTTCCTAAGACTTCTTCTTAAATATTTATTAGTAGTATTTTAAAAATGTATTAAATATTATTTATTATTCGACATTTGAAATAAAACTTGAATAGTGAACAAATAAAATTATCTGAATAAACTGTCCCGTTCTTCTTTGTACAATTTATTTCAATTAAACTAATCTCCAGCTGAAGGCGAACCAAATTGCCGATGTACGTCGGCAGAGAATTTGCATGAAAAATACGACAAAGACATTTCCTATTAGAGGAAAACTCATTTCTTTGAATGACAGATAAACGATTTCAGCACTTCAATTGTATTTTGGATAAATAATATTTACGGGCGAGCTCATTGTTGGATAAAATGAGATGGAATCGATCCGTCGCGTCTTTGCGGGTAGGCAGGTTCCAATTTCCGGTATTGACTTTTTTTTAATATATAAATATTTTTACAGTATTGTTAGAAATTTATTCTAAAAATACGCAATTTTCTCCAATTGGAATAGGCTTTTATTTCATTACACGTAACATCATCTACCCTTGAACGTTTGGGTTATTTTTATTTACACGTGGAGTTACGTCACTGATCTTTAAATGTGAATATTACCAACTGACATTTATTCATTAAAATTTGCAGTGTTTAAAATACATAATTAAATTATGTTTAATAATTAATGATGTTTTATGCAAAGATCGTAAAACCGAATAATATTTAGAAATTTTGTTCATATATTGTACCTTTAGTTATTACTCCAACTTCAGAACGCGCAAACGTGAGGCGTACCTGTTTCAAAAACAGCAGTCGCTTTTTGCTGAACAATTTGTGTAATAACATATTGCTAAAGACTGTGAGGTTCAAATATCTAATATATTACAGTAATATACAAAGGGCCCAATATATAAAACACGCAGCCAAAATTATAAAACCTACGCATTCTCCTTTTATTTGCCTTAATTTCATTTAAAAATGATATATATTTGGTGAAAAGTACTTCTGGACGATATTCTGGCAGGAAATGTCCGGTCTGGAAATTTAAAAAATGTTGGTGTCTATTTTCACTCAAAGACGAATATCCAAAACGAGATTGAAAGTACTAACGAATCCAGTACCAAATGCCGCTTGCATGCAAAAATATAATTTTCAAGACGTTGTTTTCCACGATTCCTTGGTCTGCTTGTCATTAGTTAGGGTTTTTTTTTTGTGAATGTCTTTCCAGTAAGTTATTCGGTATTTTAATTTTAATTATTTCATTAAGAAGAATAATTGTTTAATTATTTAATCAGAGAATAATACAGCAAGAAATTAACAATAGTAGCAAAATTTTAACTTTACGTGCCGGAATTAAATCTGAAGCAGGATGGAAAAAGCAACATGTAAGATGAATAGCAAGAAGGAGATGGAATTAGAATAAATACTTTTTAAGATGACTTTAAAGCATATCGAACGGTTAAAATTAATTTTATGAAGATTCCGTTTATTCTACAACTTAAATGACAGAGTTTGAATATTTGTAAAAAAAAATCAAGTGTGATGTGTTTGCTCGTAAAAAGTTTTGACTGTTGAGGTGTCTACTTTTTATAAAATGTTGATTACCTCTTAATTTGAAACTAATTTTGTTTGGAAGATTAATTCTCAATTTTGAAATAATTATCTGAAAGTGCTCGACAATTACATAGGAAAAGTTTTTTAGTTTTTCATAATCATATAAAACTTTATATGATCTTTAATATCATGATTATTCAAGGAAAACTAAACTAATTTTAATGTTATTTCAAACATAAAATAAAACAATATTTTATCACAACTTGATAATTTCTAAACTTGTAACTTATTTGATTTTTTTTTGTTTTTCAAGATTTTATTATTTTACTTTTTTAGAATTTTAATGCCGGTACTAAAAACCCAGAAAAAGTAAATTAAATTAAAATATTTAAAATACAGTATAAAATTATGTATAGAAAAAAGATATTAATCAGTAAATAAATACATAAAATAAAAATTGATTGCTTAGTTATCCTATTAATATCGGTTATAATGCATCACTATTTTAATATCAATATCAAACGGCAAGTATTTAAATGAAGAAAACGTTACTTTGTTTGCATTTTTAATTACTTAATTGAACATATGTAATTACTCGTACATAAAAGTGAAAAATAAATAAAAAGTTAACAACATTTTAAATTAATTAGTAATTTGCAATTTCCACAATTTGCTAAACTAAAGTTAATATAAATGTAATCTCTCATAAAGCAACGTTAATAGAACCTCTCATATCTGCAGGATAAATCTTTCAGTCATTGAGTATCGCGAGTCAAAGACGAATACCTAATTATTTGGGGTAGCTTTCTGGTTCTACGAAACTTAGTATTGCTGTGACAGAGTAAATGATCGAAAGATCTACCTTGCGACTGATTGCAAATTTATTAACTCGAAGTTTAACCTTTAATATACAAAGCTTCATAATTCATAAATTATTTGAATAAATGTATTAGAAAGTTTGTAAGTTCCATTCTCTTCACCTGTTTTTATCAATATTTGTATTAAAATTGAAACCATTTGTGGTTTTGATCGGTTTTTGGTATACATATAGCCAAAACTATGTATTTTCGTATTTTCAGAGTTTCTTACTTAATTAAATAAAATAGAATTGAGTAAATAATCCATTTCAAAAATTCAAATGAAACAGTACAAAGACAACAGAAAGAGGTAAGACCATATATGATACTAGTTACAAACATAAATTTAAGTATTTGTTCAATATTTCTTTATTACAAGTTAACCAGTGCACAAATGTCTTTAGAGTGTACAAATATTATAATAATTTTCATACTAAAATCTGATTTCCCTATAATACCTTAGTGAAACCTACAACTGGTAACTTAATTACAAAACTTAAGAATTTTAAAAATACATTCAAAAACGTAATTCAGTCAGTAATTCATCATGATGAATTTGGTCATACAGCATTTTTTTGCTATAAGCATGATGTAAGTAAGCCCCACTATTTTGGAAGATGAGATGATAATCCTGTAGTAACCATACACGTATTTGCATTTTTTGAGGAAATAGGTAAGGACGATCCTCGCATCATATACTCGTACCCAACGACCCCCACGGACGATCCCCACACCTGACCCCGTATTATGATTCAACGTATATATAATTCCCGTATATGAAATTTGAATTTATAGTTGAATTATAAAATATATAGTTGAATTTATAGTTTTATTTTAGTGAATTTATAAAGAAAGGCCCCCCAATCTTATGAATGAAGGGTTTAAAAAAACAAATTGCTTTCAGATTTATCAAGTGTCTTTGATATAACTTTTTGGGCCAACCTGTTGATTTTTCTGAGTAAACAAGATGGAATATCAAATTCTGAAAATATAAACATTATTTAACAAGGTGATTTCCATGTTTATAGATCCACGAGATTACGTTTTTTCCCGTATCTTGCAAAATCCGTTTATTTCAATTTCTGTCAGCAAAAAAATAAAGTATGTGACTGCCCGTAGCCTTAGATTACGATCCGAAGGCTTGCTAGGTTTTGCTTACTTTATTCCTTAAATAGCAGTGCCCTTTACGTAAAAAAGTGATTTTCTTTCCATGCGTAAAACTATAGTCTACTAGATTCTGATACGACACGAGAATATTTTGGGTGTATACTGAAATATATTTGTATATATATACGTAGATAATAACTTACGTATTTACGCAACATCCAAAAGAGTCTCTTCTTATTCAATACCTGATTTCCTATTTTTCTCTTTCAACATTGTTCTATGTTGACCCTTTGCTCGCTTTACTTTGATTTCTTCGATATATGTGAGTGGCGTCAGATATGATCTCGCCAGTTTCATTATTCCACCGTGATTGTAAAGTGGTAACATTATTTAAGAATTAGTAAATATATATACATGTAAATATTCAAAGCAAATTTTGAAATTTTGGTTGAATTACTTCTATTACTACTTTTAAATTATTTATTTTATCAAATAATCATTGCACGCTAATATCGATGGGTAACTTTTGATATCTAACAATGAAGACTTTTAGTACGAATTTAGTTGAACTAACATTGTTTAGCAAAAATTTGTTACATATTGACTTAATAAAGTTGACGCACGCATAAGCATGCATGTTGTACATAGTTCTGTACTAGGTATGTTACCATTACCAACATTTAATTTGTTGACAATGAAAAATCCATGTTAACAAGATGGAGTAAGGAGGGCAGATAACGTGGAAAAAAAGGTATTCACTATGTAAACAATAATATGTTCCCCTTAAAATTACTGGGTACAGAATTATCCTTCAATCATTTTTTTCCATTCTATCATCTGATTGCTTTTGCCGTGAACCATTTAGTCTCGACTATTCTTGAGAAAATCTCCAAAAACCTGTTTTTTGTTTCGAAAACGTATGTCTGGTACTTATATGAAGCTTTAGGTCAGTATTGCGTCACTAACTATAGCATTAGCCAATTGAATTTAAGTGTTCTTCTATTTTGTTTCATTGATTAATAACTTGTCAATGGTAGTAAATGCTACAAAATGGCTTGTCTACAGTGCACTGGTAATGTAAAATTATTTCTGTAAATAATTGATAGTAACTATTTCATGTTGCTACAACTGTATATCGACTCTATCTTACAATGAATTTTTAGAAATAGGTTTCGTTTTAATCTTAGTAAATGAGTGCTAATGACTTATTCTCAATACAGAATCTCGATCACGTATGTATTAGTTAATAGGTTCTAGTCTCACACGTCTTTCCATCAGAACCTCCATGTGGTGATGAACAAATGCTTCGCATTCTAGATTATATACCGATACTCAGGAGACTGTATTTAGCATAATTAAATGTGTGATATCCGCGGGTATTTTGCAATATTTACTGTATTACGTCCATTTTTACAGCCCTTGTTTTTGATAATTTGCAAAATAGCTCAGTCATTTAATCTTAATATGAAGTGGCTCATATCCCTTTATTAAAGAAAATACAGTAAAAGTTCATTCGATATTTTTCTAAAACATTTCATATGCGTTTACCTCTCCTTTCAATTTAGGTATGGTTGGATATTTTTCACAAAGATGAAGAGAGCTGCACCTGATCCTATTTTTATTTCAAATGTTATTTTATTTTTTATACAACATATTGGTGTTGGTAATTTGTTCGAGCACGAAAGCAATTCTTTGTTTCTTTTACTTGGTATTAGGAATGCTATTAGACTCATGACTTTAGAATCATGATGATAGAGTATTTGGATACTATACAGGGTAATACATGACATACTTACAATATCTGGGTGTATTCTGTACTTATTTGTATCTGTCCGTGATTTGTGTTGTCTGATATCATATTTTATCTTAAATATATGCATGTTTTATACTTAAATAATTTATTCGACCTATTGGTGCCAAACTGTAAGTTTAGTAAGAATAATTTAATAAATAAATTTGTTTGAAGTCTAGCTTTAAATTTCGACTCCTTAGTGTATATCATTGATCACAATGGTTAGACTTTGTCTATCCGGAATACCACGGGGTCACTGGTTCGGTATTTTCCCATATATATGTATACACACACACATATATATATATATATATATATATATATATATATATATATATATAATGGTGAAATTTTATGACATAAATTTGAAAAACCTGAAAAAAAAACCTAGATATTCAAACTTTCAATTAAACAAAATTAACGAATAATTTACATCAACGATTTCAAGAGACTTATACATGTATACACTCGCACGTAGCCTTTTTTATTAGGTAGTGGGAACAAATTTCAAAACAACTTTTTGGAGTATTTAAAATGCGTCTGATTTGTAAAAGTAAACATTATATGTTACTATGAATTTCCTTCTATAAAATTCATCCTTACTGTTTCGAAGTCGCATCCAATTATACAATTTTTTTTGCTTTTTCATATTACCATTTTGTTAAAAGAGGTAAGGCAGTAAAGCCTCCATTTTAATAAGTATCAAGAAAATCCGACGCTGAGTCCCTCGTCGCTTGGTGCTTGGCTCTCTGCCAACAGATGTGTCTCAAGTTTCTTTTGCTCTTGTGCAAATATCGAACGGGTCCTAATTTTAAATTCCAATATCTGCTAAAGCAAAAACAGTTTGCTCTGACAAATGTAATAGAATGTAACTATAATTACATGAAATATTACAAGCATGTAAATCTCACTCAATATTAAACAAATTTGTTTTTCTATTTAAGAAAATAATGATGAGATTAGATATTGATAGATAATATGTCATACATATTACATCTGTCGAAAAAGATCATTACTATGTTAAAATTTCTTAAATCCTATTTAAAAAAAAACAATAAAGGAAAAAGTGTCATGTGAATGTGAAGCCTTGCACTTATAGAATGAATACCATACAACCCGAAATTAGTTATTTTCGGGCACCAAAAATATAATAAAAAACTCTTTTTAAGGTTTTGTACCCGAAGACTCCAAACGAAACGAACCAACGTTATATCAGTGTCGTCCATCCGTTCGAAACAATAGACATTTTAACATTTAGATAGACATTTTAACGTTTAGCTTCTTGGCTAAACCTTAATGTATTCTATTTCTAAGGGACTCCTAAACATGTAACAGGTGGTTAAAAGGTTTTTTCTGCTTAGGTATGTGGGGTGTCGTTGATAAGACCTCTTTTAATAGAACATAAATATTTTCTAAGCTTTTTTTTCACTGAAAATTAACAAACCGTATACCATCAAATTTGTTAATTTTGATTAATTTTGTTACCATATATATCTCAAAAACTTCCTTATACAGGGAGTTGTAATTTAGTCCTGATATTTTTCGTATTCTGTATTTAAACAACAAAAGCCAAAAACTTCTAAATAAAAAATAATAGAAACACTATGCAATTAGTATATGTAGGTAACTGTGTATGTAAACTTTATTATCAAATGCGATTTATACTTTTGATTTATTTATTTAAAATACCTTACAACTTACGCTAAATATATTAATAGAAAATATAAATGGGATTATGATAGAATATTGAGACAACTGATTCATAAATATAAGTATTCATTAATAATATTGTGTTATACTAAATAAAAACATAGATCTTTGAAATTAAAGAAGCGATTCTGAGCAAGTGTCATCCAGCAGTGATTCTTATCATTTATCAAAAGCTCAGTAATACGTGGTATATTTATTTCGTTACAGCCATTTTGCCACACGTCATGTCCTCTATCAACAGTACATCAATACAATATTATATTTATGGTATTATAGCTTCGCACGTTAAACCCTAATCAGCAACTGAAAGCTTTCTTACGACATACATCAATTAAATAATATAATTGCAACCCAAAAAATCAACTCTTAAATGTTTTTGGTGTTAAAGCTAGACTATCCTAAACACATTTTACTTCACGACTTAATTTTTATGAATAAAAAATTATACTCAGACGTATCATCTAACTTGTTAATCCAGTTTTCTTTTTTTTTGATACTACAAAAATTATACAACAAGAACATTTGATAGAAAAGTACAGTAAAACGTTGCTTTAAATAAATTTTCAACGTACTCATCTAAATTCCAGTCGATATCACGCTTCACTGCCAATAGCAGCTCAAACGTGCTGGTTTGGTCCTACAGTAATTCAATCACGCAAGCCGAACACAGAAACGTAATTAGGTTGCGCTATCTTCCGGTGCTACGGACGCAGTCCTGTTACAGAACAGTCTGCTCAACCGGTCTACGGTGCGCATTAGTTGTAAGAACACCAGCTAGGGATGTAACGTGTAATATTTGGAGCGATGAAATGAAGTAATATTATGTATATCGTATCAGCTTTTTCTAACTCATGTATTTGTGTCAATTCGTGCGCGTTCTGTTATATATTAGTAAAACTCACACTACGATGGGTCTACTTACACTTAATTGCAAATAAAAATGTAAGGTGTACACAATTGTTCTAATAAACTATAAATAATAATATTATATTTTATCATACAAATATATTGAATAGTATACCTTTCAGAGGTGTAAAACCATCTTCATTATTCTCAAAACCATGAGATTTAACTTAACGTAAACTTCAGGTAAACTTCCAATAACGTTTTTCATCATTATGATTTTATCGGATAGAGCTGAAAAACATATTTTTAGCGACATGTTTAGAAGTACTTTCTTTCAGAACCTATATCTTTAAGAAGCGTAAAATTATCAAGAATTTTAACTTAAAATAAACTTTATGTAAACTTTTAAAAACCCTGTTTTTCATAATTTTAACTTTATCGATAGTAGATGGAGCTGAGGAACATACTTTTTAACAATATCTCTGGAACTACTTTCTTTCAGAACCTATAGTTTTAAGTAGCGTAAAACTATTACGAATTTCTCATCTCGAATTATGAAGTTTAACTTGTCTTAAACTTTCTTAAACTTAAGTTAAGTTCTAATAAACTTAAGTTCTAATAACCCTATTTTCCATAATTTTGGCTTTATCAGTTTCGGAGATAGAGCAGAAAAATATATTTTAACAAATCTCTAGAACTATCTTCCATAAAACTCAGATTATATGATATACGAAATTAACACAATCTCTCATTAACCTACGCTAAAACTTCTTTATAAATATTTGTGTTAATTGTTGAAATATATGTGTTAATATACCTTATACCTAGACAAGATTCGAAATCTCTACTTCAAACAATTTCCGAGAAAAATGGCTGTGACCAACGAAAAGACAGACGGACACGTCAGTGACCTTACTAATATTTCCTTTCGATGAACGTTTTGAGTCACGGATTCCTAAAAATGAAATTAATTACCCTTCTCTTAGCTTCAATAAATGTATTTAATACCTTCTTAGATATGAATATAGGTATAATTAAAATATTCCTTAAGCTTCCAAATGAATCGTTAATTATAGTATACTCGTACCATACTTAACGACTCATTATCGCAGTCTTTTTTTTTAATTGTGAACAATACAATTTACATAATTAATTAGACTATTACATCACGTATATTTATAAAATAATTTAATACCAGCTCTGACCTGCAACTATTGCAAAAAAAAGTAAAAAATTAACGAATTTTCAGATATTGTCCTTAACTTGTGCTGTGACCTTGCTGTGACCTCGAAATTTCTTGATTCGAGGGTTCTTTATTGGTATTTTAGGTTTCTTTTTATTGCGTTGGTTTAGAAGCTTTATTTTTTACAGCTCCAAGGGATCGTAGACCTAAGGATTTCATATTAATTTCAACTTGATACTTTAATGCGTTCCTGAGAAAAAGAATCTTTTACAGACAGACGGAGACGGAGACAGACGGACAACGAAGTGATCCTGTAAGAGTTCTTTTTTCCTTTTGAGGTACGGAATTGAAAAAAAATGGTGTGTTATTTTAAAAATGATTTGTGAAATTAAGACTATATAATTTAAGTATATATATATATATATATATATATATATATATATACATATATATGTGTGTGTGTGTGTTTACGCCCCTGTTTCTAAAGGGATGTTTTGTATTTAATTAAAAAAATAATATGGAGAACATTAAATTTTTCGACAAAAATATTGATGCAATCTCTAGTCCCGGCTATTAACATAATTCCAAAAATGTGACAATATTCAATGTGAATATAAATAAGTTATACTTAGGAATACCAAAGCCACAAGTTATTTTTTTTCAAAATAAAAGATATAACGGATACGATTGGTATTTATTATTCACTTCCAACCCAAAAAATAATAATAAATCATAAACGAAACATTTGCAACCCCAATACAAAGCTCGTTATTTCGTTCATACTTCCAATTACATAAACTCTTTTTATGCTTCCATATTAGCGTTCTGTAACACGGAGCAATAGGGTGTGCCTCCATTTGAATAAGTACCAAGATGGCTCGACTTTACATCCCCCTTATATAGCGCTTGGCTGTTTGCCAACAGATGTGGTCGAAGTTCACGTTCTATTCTTATGCAAAATAGTAAAGACGATACAAATATTAACTTCCTCTCGGACTGTTTAATGGCGAATACTATTTGTAACTGTTACTCTATAACAACCAAAAGAAAAGTGACTATTAACCTACATCGACGCAACTTCAAATCAAACGCTAAGCCGAGGTTTAAAATAAAATACTTCGAAAATAATTTAAATACATACTTTTTAATTTCATATTTTCTAATTTGTATTTTCATATTATATATATATATATATATATATATATATATATATATATATATATATATATATATATGTATATATATATGTATATATGTGTGTGTACATTCTCGGATATTAATATAGGTTAACATTAACATATATAGATAAGTCATATCGCCTATTACTGGCGTTTTCGAAAAGATTTTTTTAGTATTACATGATGTCACGTGACATCAATGTGGTGTCATCGGTGTTTGTATAATAGTTTTCACTTGATATCAGTATGCGGAAAAAATAATTTTGCCTCCAAAAAATAGTATAATTCAATAAGAATAATATGTGACAGTCATTTCAAATACTGATTACTAGTAATGCAAAATAAAAAGATTGAAAATTAAGTAAGAAACGTGTAACTAATAAATAAAAATTCACTGCAAAAGCTTCAATTGTGAACATCAAATATTACAATTAATTGCGTCATAAATTTACCCAAAATGTAATTCTTTGCCTTATCTCTTCAAGATATTTGCCTAATAATGGGAAGTAATGAATAAATTCGTCGTAATACACTTTTTGCATACAAAATAGGTAGCGTGATCTTTAGAAGTAAGAGACTCATGGATGTTGCTGTGGATTACAACCTACGTTGATTGTAACGCTTTTATCTCATATTTTATTACTAATTCGTAAACATAAATAACAAGACATTAAAAACAATGTTTACTATTTAAATATGATCACTTCAGTTATAGAAGGTAGTCACTTTAAACACTTGAAGGTGAAAACAATTATGTAAAAAAATTTTTAGTTACTTACATATGAATACAAAACATACAACAAGTTCCCATATTGCGGGTATCCTCTACAAATAAATGAAGCTGCAAATAGTAGTGGACCGTTTGCCAGAATATTACATATACTGGATTTAGTTACTGCAATATAGCGAACTGGTGTGTATGGTTTTCTAAGAATAGAACAAGATGATTATAATCAATAATCGTAACTTATCCGTTGGTATGGAGATGCTAGAGATGCATTATTTCAACATAAATTCAAGGGTTAAGTGCCTGCAATGCACGAACACCGGGCGCAGCGCGTCTTGATTGAAGCGATATTTGACTTTTGTGATTGTCCATAAAATTATTCACTACTTTCTTAAAATATTTCTACGCTTCTATTTCAATTTCACTTAATTTTTCATCGAAAGTTGTCATTCATCAATTTTCTTATGTCCGGGCAAACGAAAATATCAAAGGACCAATGAATATTTTCTTTCACAACATTTTTGGTTCCAGGTACTAGTTCAGTTCTCGGTGGCCACTCTTTCTTCGTCTAATGCTGTCCTCTGTCTGGAGTATGCCGCTCGCAGAGAAAGCAAGGGTATTTTGTGTAGCCTCCTTGTTGATCGAGCAGCATTACTTTCAGATCTCCACAGACCATCCAACCGTATTGTATGTACTTTATTTTATCCAACACATTTTTCAAATTGTCGTAGCATTCTTTCAAATGTACAGAATCTATATCTTTCTGTGAACAATTTCGATTCGTTCGCATCATATTCGACATTAAACATTTTCACTAAGCCAGGAATATCTCAATGTACGAAGGAAGCTCATGTACGAAGGAAATTTCTCGACAGTCAAAAATCATTGTAATTTTCCAAGAAATTGTAGGTTTTCTTTCCCTGTTTCATTAAACGATTAATACATAGATTTATTTTATGCTGGTCTATATAATCGTAATCATTCATCGAAAGAACATTTTAAAATATATTTACAATTAAAAAAAAAATCGGTGTGAAATATGTAAGCATTTTTTTAATACATTTTATTTTTTTTATATATATTTTTTTTAATACATACATAGAATATTTAACAAAATGTTCCTAAATTCTTAATTATTCTACATTTTACCATGTTCGTGTAAATTATTGATTACCGTTTTTATCTATGAGTCACTTATCGGATTGTTTAAGTATTATCAATACCATATATTCTACCAGCACGTCGTCACATCTTCTAATTTCAATTCGCCAATTGCTTCCTTAGAATGATCATATTTCTAGTTCCCTGTAACTGACATTTTCTTTATTTTTAAGAACAAACCGATGCTGTTCTTTCCCTATAAAGCATAGTTTTACCACTGACAAATGTATGGAAGTACATGAACTTGTTTTAATACTTGAAACCTGATTTCTATATTGTAGTTCCGTAAACATAAGAGGATTTAATTTTTTTCTGAAAGGAAGACTTTTTGATTACAATTTAAACTTTATTTAAAATGTTTTTTTTCTAATTCTGCTTATGAAATGTTGGTTTCAATATATATATATATTTCACTTCTCATTTTATATCATTCCCCAACCTTTTAACCTGTTTGTATTAAATTTAATAGGATTTCTTTTTCGTATTAAAAGCAATAGCAAATTCACCTTGCTTAAATATAATAGATTGGTTAACATGACTTTTTCCTTATTATCCATAACTTCATTTGCTAAATGTTAATCTTTACTTTCAACATGGCAATTGATGCAAAAGTCGTTTTTCTCTTTAAATCATTTTGCTTTTTTGGGTTTAGGACCTATTACTACTTTAAGTTCATAGAAAATAGAATAGTTACTGAATGTATAAATAACATTATCTAATAAAAAATAGAAATCAACTGAAATAAAGATAAATACTTTTAAGACGCCTTAATTATTCATAAAACGTGTAAATCAAATTCTTCGAAAGACATGAATCTAATATCGACCATTCTTTATAAAATTTCATTTTTTGTACATTATGTTTACCTTTTTTTTTCTTATTTCGTAAACTATTTTTCATATAGCTGATTACTGTTAATGCAAAAACCTTGGGAAATAAATGTCTTTATACGGATTTACGATATATATTGAAGGTTTCACGAACGGCATGACAGTCTTTGCCTAGTTGATATTTAGGATGTATTGTGATGTATGTTTGCTTCGCATGTGATAGTTATTAAAACTTATGGAATTTTCCTGTCACTATGAAGATTGAAATTTAGCATAACATGTGGTAGCCAAAAATCTCGCCGAACAAAACTTTTAATAAGATGACATAATGCGCGATTTGCATTAATATAAATTAAAGGTAATCACAATTAAATACGAAATTACTCTATTAAATCATTGTATTATCATCCGTATTGGTATTACTATTAATATCGTATTGATATTGAAATCTGTATTGCGTTGGTATTAACTTCCGTATTATATTTAGCATCAAGAGCCACATCCATCCGAAGTATAACAGCAAAGAATAACCTCTAAAATTTGACCTATCAAACAACATAACCATAGCATAGTCATCTTTCTCTAATGAATGCCTGCCAAATGACTTTCCGGTGGCATTTTCTAGTGTATGAAGAAAAATCAGTTTTTGTTTTACCTCCAAAAATATTTTTTCGGTCGTAACTATAATCAATATATACCGTCTATGAACCAATAAAAAGAGCGTGCAGTATGTAAAGTTCCAAAACAATTAATTTTCATTTAACTTTTGCAGGACATAATTCCAAAACTTTACGATGGCATAACTCGAGAGCGGAACGAACTTCAAGCTCGAAAATTTATAATACTGTTCTTATCCCTAAGCACTATCAAATCAAAAATTGCGTAGTAAGATTTTATAAATCTTTGAAAGCGCAAATATGTAATCACAGACTCCTTTGTGATTGGATGGGATCTACTAAAATTTCTTTGCAAAGAAAAATTTTCCTTCCCTTATTTTCATTAATTCCCTACAGGAAGCTAACGCTATGCTCTCATTATTTTTATTAAGGTACGAATGCTATGTCGATCTCGGAGAAAATATTTGAAAAAGGATTAGAGTCTCCGTCGCATGAAAATGTAATAAATTGCATTAGGAAATGTTTGTTCAAAATTAGTTTATTGAATAATAACTAATGATGTAGTTTACAATTAAATAAGTATTTAATTACCATAATTGAAAAAAGAACTCTCATTTGGATAAAACGGCATTTAATATGTAATGAAACATGATATTTTACGTGAGTAAAGGGCACTGTAAATATAAAATAGATACAGCTTATATTTAAAAAAGATAAAGGTTAAATATATTTTTGATAAGCTAATCAAAGTATTGGCTCTCCTCCAGATCGTAAAGTTTTCCTAGAAATTTGAGGAACTTATTCTATGTGCCAAGGCATATATAAAGATTCGGAATCTGTAATTTATATTTAAAATATTTGACTGTGCAAAATGTAATATTATATAACATATAATATTACATTTTGCACAGTCAAATATATATGTAATATTATATACATAAAAACTTTAATCCATAATATATAGTATTTTTATATAATATATCCAAGTCGGGAATACCAACGTCGGGAGGAAACTTTATTCGTACGAATTTCAATTTCCATTTCACTGTTTTTATTCCGTTTTCCCACATCAAAACTCAAGCAACCATATTAGTTAAGCAATCAAAAAACTGTGACAGATAGTCATATGAATATATGACTATCTGTTAAAGTTTGTTTTTCTCCGAAGCCAACTGACTTGTTTTGAAGTTGGCATAGTGATGAAACATATTTATTCACATTTTCTACAAAAAAACCGAAAAACATTTGGATAAAAGTATTAAAGAGGGTAGATTTTATATAAAAAAAAGAAATTGCTTTGGAATTTATGTGATATCAATAGAAAGGATCAGTCTGTATTCCCTATCAAAAGGAAAATTATATTTGATATACTTTAACATTCTCCAAGCAAAATTAAATCAATTTCTAAATATAATTTTCTAAACAAACAACTGTCGAAATTTTTTTTACAAAAACGTAAAATAAATTCTTTGCCGGAGTAAATGTTCAAAATTTAACCTGCCTACTTATATTCTACTCGACGTTATTGTTAAAACTCATTCGAAATATTCCCGCATACATTTCGGTGACGACAAATATTCGTTAGGATAAAACTGCAGGAATGCTTTGACTCCGCGTTTGAAAAGCCTCGAAAAATTGTTTTGAAATACTCGTCGTGTAATCGCTGAAAAATTTAGAGGAATTCTACATATATGTAATAATAAATGTAGACATAAAATGTGTGAAATAACATTGACAATACCTGAGAAGTTATCCGATTGTTTATGTTAAGCTAGCCACTCGCCTCTTCTTCGGACTTTATGCTGAAGGCGTATAGAATTTTCCTGTAAACAAAATTAAAGAAATTATTATTTAGTAGGGAGAATTTTTTTATGTCATATTTAGCTCCAACGAGAGTAACACTTAATAAAACGTACCATAGGGGTCAGTTACTTCTTAAAAATAACTATTTACTGGCTCTGGTTTCATTTGTGATAAATTGTTCATTGTTTCATTTGTGATGATATTTAGGAAATTATTGATTCGATGACATCTTTTATACTATAATCTTTCTTTTTTCATGTTTATTATTGTTATTTTTAACCGACTTCATAAAAGACGGAGGTTTTCAATTCTTCGGAATCTTTTTTTTATGTATGCTCAGCGGAAATTCTTTACCGAGTGGACCGATTTCCATGATTCTTTTTTTATTTGAAAGTGAATACTTTTGGGGTGGTCTCATATACATATGATAATGATTTGTTTATGAGGTCCTTAAATAACGATGGACATCCTTAACGAATGGCAGTAAATCAATAATGATTCAAGATATTTGTTACTAGTTGTTCTTACCTTGCAAAATAACTACATAATTTACCAGGTCAGGGTCTAATGATAAGTGGTGGAGTTGAACAATGGAACTCCTTAACAAATCTTATTAAATCAACCGTGATTAAAGATATTTCCTACTTGAAGTTGTTACTTTGCAAAATAACTACACCATTCACAAGTTAGGATCTTATGATGAGATCTGCAGATGAGCAATGGAACTCCTTAACATATGGTAGTAAATTATACGTGATGCAAGATATTTGCTACAAGCAGTTGTTAATTTGCAAAATAACTTCACCATCGACCACGTCAGAGTCTGATGATATATTCTGGAGATGAAAAATGGAACTCCTTATTGGATGGTAGTAAATCAACCGTAATTGAAGATATTTAGTACTGGTAGTTTTTACTTTGCAAAATAACTGCACCATCGACCAAGTCATGACCAAGTGACATCTATTTTGAGTTAATTTTTTTACTTTTTAATACCTACTTTTTTGAAGTCGGTTTTTTGGAGAATATATTATATTATTGACGTATAATTAATAGCCTATTTAATTTATTAAATGATTACTTTACCTTATTTGACCTACACTTACTCGAGAAAATCATCCTTTGCTTCGTTCAGTTTTTTCACCCTATAACAGTTTTTTACTCTAAATTTAGGTTTGACTAATTACAAGATATTTTAATAGTCAATTACGTTTAATGAAAATTTTCTGGGAAATTATTTTCTACAGTCAAAAAATAACATAACACATGAAGACTGAATAACTTCTATACGATATAAAAAAATCGCTGGGAAAATCGGCGACTAACAAAATTATGTGGCAATTATTAAATGGAAATATGGACATATTTTTTTGTGGCTGAATAAGTTGAGTAATAATGGAACATGTGATATAATCAATGAAAATAACATAATAATCAGTTTATGTCGAATATTGTCCAATAAATGATACCTTACTGGTTGGACTAAAATATCTGACTAATTGGCAATGACTTGTCAACTTCATCTCTCTCTGGGCTATATTTTCGATTATGTAGCCAGGCAAAAATATCATGGAATATACATGAATATAGAATATAGATGGAATTAAAGAAAACAATAAATTGCAGGCCATTTGCTTAATTGTATTTTGACATTTTAGTAATAATAGAATGATCAAGGATTCTCAAGTCATATTCCATTTTTTCCAGCCTATACATATATAATTACATCTACAACCTTGAAAAATAACGGTATTGTAATTCGAAAATTATACATATAACAAAGAGGATTTTGAAAATATTTTTTACACATTGAGCCTAAGGCACCACTTTCGCGGTCCTTCAGCATTCGCGGTCCTTCATACATACATAAAAACATCTACGGAATCGATCTGAATTCTGCGCGATTGATAAAAATATTATTCTTTTTATATATTGCATCGGACAAATTTATCAAGTTTTGTAGTTTTTTACGAGCACATTTTTCATTCTTTCAATTGACGTGTATTTAACATTTTTTCAAAGTCGTTTATAGATTTCATATTTGCTGTTAATAAGTTTTATCGATAAATGTCGAAAATATCGCAAGTGTAACTTTATCACAATGAAAATATTTTAATTTTTTTTTCCAAATAACATTAATCGAAAAAGTTTTCCCCCTATAGCTGAGATTTGTTTCTGTGCACTGTTGATAATAATGATTACTTTTACATTGTAAACGATAGATGACGTTGAAATAAAAATACACTCATTTCTTTATGGTTTCAAAGAACATTTTTTAAAAAAAATCTAGGTATCAGGAATTAGACTGAAGAAATTTTTGTTTTATTTTATTCTTAAAAAAAGAAAAAGCTATCCTTTTCAATGATTCGAAACCAATAATTTCTTATTCTTGTCCAAATTCAGATTGATCCATGTTAAGATTTCAGAGCCATACCGTTGCCCTAATTATTTATTTCAAGAAATGAAGAAAGAAACATATACTTATTATGTACTTTTTCTTCTTTTTTTGACTTGTTCTAATGTTGTATTAAGTAGGTAAACAACTAGTAACATATAAAGGTACATACAAGCCATTTGCTATCCAAATTCAAAGTTGCAAGTTCTTAGTTCAGCTACAAATGTCCAAATAATATGATTACATAATCACACAAAGGTTTTCCTGAAGTTTTTTATACCAGGTTAATTTGTAAAGTATTAAGAAAATATTTAGTTTTTCTATAACACTTTTACATAAATTTCGACTTAAATAGGCTAAGAAATAACATAGAAACGAGGTAAATTTTATAAATATCCTGTTTATGCCTTATTAACTCTAAATTAAAATTGTTAACTTATTCGTATCTTCCTTGGTTTTTTTTATTAAGTACGCTCCTCTTTACCAAATAAATGTACTTAGTAATATTTGTACTTCATAAAAAGTTTAAGAATAAGAATAGCTTTACACTCCCGATAATATTATAAACCGTTTTAAATTCGTACTGAAAATTTCGATGGGCCGTACTCAACCACACCAATCGATGAGATAAATATTTGAACGTATTTTTGAGGCTTATTTTGCTCACCAAGCTTTCGCAAAACCCACTTTTATGAGCCGAAGCTTTAGAATGTCCACAAACTTTCGTTGCTACGGTGCAATGTGGCGCACTGAGGGGGAAAACTTTTTCGATTAAAAACTTCATAGCTGAGATTCGTTTCTGTGCACTGTTCTCAAATGAAAATAGTGAGCTTTTTCATAGTATGTTTTTTGACAGTTAGGTAGTGGTAGTTATTTGGGAAAGTTTACATTTTAATTGGTGCTGAAATTCGAAGCGATTGCTTTGAATATTAAACATATTCATGTAACATATTTTTTTGGAATATTTGTTATTCGTCTATTTCGAATAGCCTTTGGTTTTACTATTTGATAGTAATTAATAGAAATTTCAGTCCAATTAAAGGAAAGTGAAATAATTTTTTTAATAATTGTAATGTTCTACTTGCAAAATTATTTGAACATTGCAAAATATTTTACTACTTGTTTTAGTAGGTTATTTTATTCATCGTACATGTTTTAACACTACACAATTTTGTTATTATGCAGTCAAGAAAGAGGATTATTCTTTACCTGCTCAAATTTGTTTCACTATAATAATTTTCTTAACATATGTATATTATTTTTAAATAAAATACTACCAAGCCCGAGTGGAACTCGCATTACGAGGGCAGGGTACACATTTAGGAATTTATACAAATTGAATGGTGCGTGATATTCCTATTAAACTATTTACAAAATTTATTTTTTTTTTGGAATGAAAATATATTGCCTCCCGACTTTTCGCAGGCGCGTATTAAAAAGAAATTATGATGTGTAACTACACATTTATGGATTTCGGATTTTCCCTTTACTTGTACTGTAAGACCTTGCTTCTTGCCAAATCTCATGATTCTATGTGAAGAGAAAATGTGCTGTAAGTTTGATATATTTGCGAGTGTCAAAATATGCGCCACAAACAACCGAATTTGTTTAATTGCGTTAACTTAGAAGCGTGATTTTTTTATAGCTCCAAGAGAACATAGACCTAAATATTTGATATTAATTTCATCTTGATATCTCCACGCATTCCTGAGAAACAGGGTCAGATGGATGACGAAGTGATCCTATAAAAAAGGAACCCTTTTTTCATTTTATGGTAATAAGCCACTTAATGAAATTGAATAATTCAATCGATCAAATATTGAAACAACCAGTAAATATACAAAAGTAACTTTTATTTAATTAAATTTTTCCCACAGTGCCTTGCTATACATAATACTAACTAATATTTCAAACGCAATAGTAAATATGTTTGTTTCACTCTGACGCTTTATCTACTTAATCCATCTCCACGAAACTTTTCACTCTTATAACAAAGACTAAGCGTAAAATATTATTCAAACAGAATATATATATATATATATATATATATGTATGTATATGTATATATATATATATATATATATATATATATATATATATATATATTAACTAGTCTTATATTGAATATATTTGGAGTTGGTTTTGTAGAAATCCATTATTCACAATTAAATGAAACTACATGATGTAGTATTATTTCTACATTCTTTAAGTTATTTACTACGACCTAGGTTTCGTTGTATTACATCTGAAAATGTTGTAATACAACGAAACCTAGGTCGTGGTAAATAATTTAAAGAAAGTAGAAATAATACCACAGTACGTAGTTTCATATAATTGTAGTCTTATCATGATAACTTTTTTTTGTTTTGCAAATAAAAAAAATCGTATTGTTATAGATAAGGGTGTAACATTAGTATCATACATATATAATAACATATCAGAGCAACATGTTGCAGGGCTCAGGTTTTTCCAGGCCATTTCTTCCATTCCGTGCATCTTAAACTAATTAGCTCTTTCGAATGCAAAGTCCAATATTTTCAGAGCAACATAATTTTTAAATAACTCCAACAGATTCAATTTTTCTTCAGGTGCGAGGCCGCGGGTTGAAGTTATAGTCATATATTTGCTCTGTGTATTTTATTAGCTACCTGACGTGTAGGATAATAAAGATGTCACATAAAGATAATTGTGGTCGCGGTCGTAAGATAAGATTTTACAAGTCATGAGTTTATGTAATGCTGTGTATTCAAAACTGCACTGAAATTTTATGTGACAATATATACGTGCGAGGAAATTTTATGTGATGATATATGTGCCGATAAATATTTAAAAAATATAGTACTTTCATTTTCAAATCTAAGTAATCAAATGTATTTGGAATTATGGTAGGAAGATTAAAAATAGCTCTAAAATTATAATGTTAATGATAAATTAACTCTTCTCTAGCTACTTATGGTATTTATAAATATTTTCATTTTTATTAATTAAAAGTTATGCCGGTACTTCTTAAACAATAAACTTTGATCTTATCCTGATTGTACGTAATAATTTATTTGTTAAATTTATATTTATTTTTAAAATTTCATTCCTTCAAAGTAATTATGTCCCTGAAAATCTAATTAGCTTAGCAAATTCTATTTATCATGATTGTCAAAAATTGGTTCCTATATGGATATTAAAAACCAACGCCCAATGACAGATTAAAGTAGTGACAAATAAAAGATTCTTGACTCAGATTGAAATTCTAAAAATAAATATTCTAGAGTAATTTGGTAAGTGTATTTTATTGTAAGTTATTTATTAATAATAGTTAGAATTTTGAATGTTTCTCAATAGATCAGATTTAAAAAAACATTTCTAAAAAATAGATGTTATCTTCTTTAACTTTCAAAACTATACTGTTGAGTAATAAAAAGTATATAAAGACAGGGAAAAGTCACAAAGATTTAATGTATGATTAACATAATTCAAAACTTCCGTTTATGAACGATAGATACAAAAATCTGATATACAAGTTTAGGTCGTTTTAACCGTTTTTGTCTTAATAATGATTACTTTTACAACTGAAGTTTTACGCTTAAGCAATACGTATATAAACAAATTTCAATAAAACGCTGTGATGTAAGAAATGTGATAATATCTTTGTCATATCCGATACTTACTTCAAATTTTATTCTTGTCAAGTGTTGTATTCCATGCTTCTACAATATCAAACGCTTCTATCAAAATCTAACTCACAATGGTCATTTTCTGGGAGAAGAGCCAACTCATTTCTCTTCCAACTCCATTCATTCACTCTTTATAGATACCGCAACGCCTGACTTAACGTTTCCTCTTAGACGTTAGCATGCGACGAAGAAAACTGATGGCCTCATTAAACTGACACCGCAAGCGATACGTAACGCACCTGCAGTACGCAGTCTGCCCTCGCAAGTGGCGTGGGAAGATCATTATTCACGTTTCTTATGCAGATATACCTGGTGTAGAGAGGAGTGCCAAATTGTACTGCGTAGTTTGTGTTTGATTTGTGTATTTACTCAGAAGTTACTGAATCTTTTTCGACCAGGTTATTAATGTGTTTTACGCTTCACTTTGCTTTATGTTTTAAATATTTAAATTAAGAAATATTTTTCCTACCGCCTATGTGTCCACCTTGTATAGGATACTTTGATTTAAATAGTATCCATCACAGGATTACCATCAATAATTACTTTATAAATTGAAATATTTATTTTAATTCCGTATGCTAGATATTAAGGTAATAACTTTTTTAATTTGTTCTATATAACAACACTAATTAGAATATATAATTTTCGAGTATCACCTAATCACGTGGTATTCTTCTACTACCAGTGTCACGTAAACATTTTCAACTAAAGAAAATTAGCGATACAATTTTCAAATGCGTCTACTATTTTGTAGTTAATGATTGATAAAAAGTCTAATTTTACATCGAGTTCGAGAAAAATTGTAGTTTAAGAGCATATAAAATGGGTAGTGTATAATATTATAGTTGCACTATCTGCGTATTACCTTTAGATAACCTAAGGCTAACCCTACATTATGAAATCGGATGTTTTAAGGTCGTACTCAATTATAAATTGTGGTTCACTGTAAATATATATATAATTAAATTTAAAAATTAATTCAAATCATAAATATTTGGAAAGTTCTTTTTTTTGGAAAATTAAGCTACTACGAAAGTGCTACTGTACTAGTACCGAAAATGCTACTGTTATAGTTTAAAAATTTATAGTTAATTAATTTAAAAATTAATTCAAATCATAAATATTTGGAAAGTTATTTTTTTTGGAAAATTAAGCTACTACGAAAGTGCTACTGTACTAGTACCGAAAATGCTACTGTTATAGTTGTTTGAAACGTTCATGGGTACATTCGCATCTTTTTAAATCCAGGATAAATTTACATCTTCATGATAATCAGTGTCTTTTTGTCTGGATGCGACTCTGAGCGCATATCGTGTCTAGACTGTAATGTAAATGCCCCCTGGTGTCCGTCCTGGAACAAAAATCTTCTAAACCCTGGTGTTTGTCCTTGAACAAAAGATTTTAACTTCCGATCTAGAGCTCGTAACTAGTCAAAATCTCAAACTATATGGTATATGCTTACAGATTTTAAAAATTTTTTATTTGTATACTGATTCAAAAATCATTAGTGTATCATGTAAAAATTTCTTTAATTTTTTTCAAATATTATTTCGAAACTAAAAACTATTAAAAATACATATTGCTCTCAATAAATTTAGTTGTGATAGTTAACTTTACGAGATCCCCTCGTATTCTTCAATCTAAATGCATGGTTAATTTTTAGAAATATAAGTCTTAAATATGAGAAGATAGTCGCTTTTAATTAAGGCTGACATGTATTCAAATCCCACTTCAATAAATGAACTCATCAATTGTCAAACCGGAGATTTGACAGGAAATGTGCGCAGCATTCTGTGCGCAAGCTTTGATCTTGATTTGAAAGGAAATTGAGCACCGGCGCGGCCGGATCGATGAAAATGGGTGGAAAGTTTAATTTAGAACTATCCGTCCATAGTACAGAATATTTGACACTGGCATTAAAATAAACTTTTCTAATTCAAGTTTTGTGAGGCAGCCAGCTTGCGTAGGCCGATTCGTTTCGGTCTAGTTTTTGGATGTTTTAAAAATACATTCCTTTTTTTTCATTGCAAGCGGTCTATATTTAATGTTCAACAGGATTGTGTTAATTTTAGGGTATTAAAGATATACTATTCAAGTTTGCTTTGTTTTAGGTGTATTGGTGTTTTGGTCATAGTCAATTACCTCGTAAAATATAAAATATACACACATAAAGGATCACGAGAGTTAAATTTACCTACTATTCTTAATCTTTCTAAATATCTCTATTGTAGATTTAAATTAGGAGGTTCAGATTTAAATTTCAATTTTTTTTCTATAATTTGAAGAGCAAATACTTTGAAACAAGTTATATTTCTTCTTCTGTCCAGCTTCTGATTTATTTTTATTAAAGTATTCCCTTGCTCAAAAAAAATTTCCATAAAGTCGAAAAGCTCTTATGCAGATAAATTTGATATTCCTATGAATACTGAGATGCATCATCTTTTTTGTGCTTAGAAAATAATGAAAAACATACTTAAATATACTGTCAAGCTTCAGAACAAAGAAGTAATTTAAATATATTAATACGAGAAAAAATATCTCTTATACAAATCGTGTAAATATGGGTATATTGAAAAGTAAACAAAGATAGTGCCTGATTTTTTCTTTTCATACCCCGTTAAGAATTATCCTCCCATATATATATATATATATATATATATATATATATATATATATATATATATAACACACACACACATATATATATATATATATGTACGTGTGTGTGTGTATATATATATATATATATATACATATATATATATATATATATATATATATAGCATCGAACGTTATTCAAGTGCAGGTATTCGCTTTTATTTACTTTCGAAAACTTTTCAGTTCTCTTAAACTACTAATCTAAAGTATAAAGTGAAAGTAAAAGAACAATTGTTATCTATTGGAAAACTACGATAGCAATATGGATAAAAAAATTGACCTGAACATCGTCACTTTTGCCCCCACACACTTTTCTTTCAATTTAAAACAGTATTACTGACTGAAGTTATATAGTTTTTAATAAAAAATAAAATAAAGGCACGTTAAACATTACACTGTGAAATCTCACGAGGAATCTGCGTAGAGTACATTGAAAAAGAATGAAAACTCAATTAATAAGTAGGTTTTTTGCAACGACATAATTACAGAATTATTTATAAAAAAATTGCTCATACGGGTATAAGCTGAATTGAACAATATACTAAGATAGAACAGTGTATGTATTTTAAATAGTTTGTAAAGTGTGCTTTGTTTTATATAAACACTAAACCTTTTAGCATTTTAAGAACTTATTCTAATTCTAACTCTGCATATCTTCATTTCAAGCTTAAAGCACTCAGCGTGACATGTCTGTGTTATGTATACGAAATTACTACAGAAAAATTTATGGTTACTATCTTATACTTATTTCTAACCATATTTATATTATATGTGAAGATATTCCCTTCTTTACATAAGTATGAAGCTGTATCGTATTTTCCGTGGTTGTGGATAAATTGTTGTCTATGTCGTTTTCGTTCCTTGTGTATGAATTGAGAAATATTTTAATAGCACTTGAAGGTAAAGTTGAGGAAATATATCGCTGGAAACTTGAAGGTAAAGTTGGAACAACAATCTAATGTATAATAGTTTTTATTTATTTAATCCTAAATAATCAGCATTAGATATTTATATAACGTCATACTTTAAAAATTGTAAATCAATTTCATGAAAAAAATGTTTCATATCAGAAATACCATATCACTAATATCCAGCTATACATCAGTTAATTTTACATCCACAGAAATGACAATAGACAGGAAGAGTATTTGTGTTCCATTAAATATTACTTAGAAGATAATTCAAAACCGACATTTATTTATGGATTAATATTCTGAAATATTGGATATATTTGGCGTAAATTTTATAGTAGATATTCATTATTAACAATTAAATTGAACTGTGTGAAACTTAGCTGTTGCTAACAGCCTACCTGAAGATGTTGTAATACAACGAAACCTAGGTCGTGGTAAAGAACTTAAAGAAAGTAGAAATTAATACTACATCACGTAGTTTCATTTAATTGTGGGATTAATATTTATGTATAATCTATCATAATAAAACTAGTTAATGTTGAGAATAATGGAACTTTATAAAAATATGGAAAAACATTTTACAGGAAAAAAACGTAATCTAAGTAAAATTAAGACATAGATGTTAGACTTAAGTTTTTCAATTTTCTTTCAATGTGATGGAATGTTTAAGTTAGTAACATTTAACCGTTTTTTTCCTGGGAATCAAATCGAAAAGAATCAAAATTTAACTAAATACTGGTTGAATAAAAATATCAATTTTATATCGTCAAATAAACATTTACCTCTCTGACTTTGAAACTATTCAATGTTATCGGCTTCAAACGCTTTCTCTGTTTTGTAAATACTAAAGCCAGCGTTTCTTTTACCCTTAAAAACATTAACGAAACGCCTCTTAGGAATACTACGTAATCCCGTTAGAGAATTTGTCGTTATCGAGTCAATCGACTCGAAACGTCGAAATAAAAAGGAATTTTGCTGTTGTGAAGCCAGGCGTGTAAGCAATTTGTGTAACGAGGTTCGTTTTATTTTCACCACAAAATACCATTCGAAATTTGCTAAACGATTGATTATTTAAACAATTCGTATTAGCGATTTTATAACTGCACGAGTGCCTCCGCTTCTCATAAAATTTGTGTCTGAAAATTTTATTTTTTGGCATACCTTACATGATCTTGTAGTCCATATTTCATGTATTTAAAAGTTATCAATATTCAACATAAAGTTATATTTTATTATCAATTTTTATTCAATAATTTAGATTTTAAACGTACTAAATACTGATATAAAATCTCCTGATTAGGTTTTACCAACCCTCTTTTTTTTATGATTTTTGGCTCAATACTTTTGAAATTGAGAGGGGAATAATGTATTTTTGTATATTTTTTGGAATATCTCTTTAAATATACAGTTCAAAATTATGAAAAAATATGTTTGTATTGCTCGTAACAAGCCCTTTCAAATAATATGGTACTTTATATACCATTTAAAAAAAAAATTGATTTTTATTTACCCCTTCTTTAATTTATATTTGGATATTTTGGAGAGATTAGTGTGTAGGTTAATGATATGTTTTACTATACATATTAATAACCTACACACTAATCTCTCTAAAATATAAATTTCAGATTTCTAATTGGCACAGTTTTTGAGAAAATCGGTTGTGAACACAGGAAAAAATAAATATATTGCCCATTAAATCTTTCGTAGACATTAAAACTTGGTGCACATTTCAATAATTATAACATCCAGAAACATCGCTATAGTTTTCCTACAAGCTTTATATAGACCTCCAAAAAGACATATTTTTTCATTATTTTAAATTGACTACTTTCGGAAATAAGGAGAGGGGATAAGGAGGGGAGGAAATAAGGAGACCCTTATAGTTAGATTTTCCCAACGATATCCCACAATATACATATATACATATATATATATATGGAAATCATAAAACATTTATTCGAGTACATAATATACCACCTCTAACAATTCCAAACAAACGTTTTCAAGTTATACATATGCGCGCATTAATGTATTTTATTGCTATGTCAAATTTCTAAGTGAAGGGTTTTATGAGAAAATAGCTGTGATGGGCGGATGGACAGACACGTAAATGATCTTATAAGGATTCCCTTTTTCTTTTTGAGGTACGGGACCCTAAAAAGAAAAATTTAATTTCGTGTATAAATATATCAACGCGATTAAAGTAAAATAAGATACTAGCACCTACATTTCTTCTCATATACACGGGGTATAAAAACCACAGCCTACTAAAATGAAATTAATAACAAAATACCAAGCTCTCATGTCACTATATAAGTATTATACTTAACACTTTTTGAATTTGATGAATTTATTTTCCTGAATAAATTCTATATAAATAATTCGATGCAATTGCTAGCGTTTCCCGCTATAAAAATAAAAGAATATTTATTTTCTTCAAAATATATTTCACTCCAAAGAAAACTTTAATTTTTGATGTTACGAAAATATTAATATTTTCACCAAATACACAATATTAATACTCTTCTTATATAAATTAAAAATAAAACAAATAATATATCCTGTGCTGAAAGAAATTGATTTTTATTCTCACGTAAATGAAAACATCATCATCTTAAATGAGCAACATAGGAATATTTTTGCTATGAAGGATCTTTTTAAATCTAGCTTCACAGAACAATGTAAATTGTGATTTTTAACCCATTATGATAGATTAATTATTACAGGGTTAGACCAAAGTATGAATATGATTTAATAATTAATTCACTTAAGTTATTATGGATTAATGATTACATCATATTCAAACTTTGCTGTAACCATTATACTTTAATTCTATTCTTTTGACGCGATCAATATAATGTGGTCTTAGATTTATTCCTTGTTGGCATTAATTTGTTATTTTATTTAAAGCACATCATAACGATTTTTCGTGAAAGAAACACTTACCGTCGCTTTTGTAGAGAGTTTGTAAACAAGTGCAGCTATCGTTTACGAGCTTCAAACTCGTTGTAATGGAAAAGTGCATAGTGCTTTTCCCGTATACACTTTTCCATTATACCGGATGCTACTCTGACGAGATGTGAATCGAGTCGTACCACTCTATATACGGTGGCAGAATAGGCGTTCCTTTTTCAAGCATTATATCGATAGTGGAGTGTACATTATAGATATTGCAATAAGTTAGTGTATGTGAAGCGAAAATTGTGGACTTTGTCGCTTTATAGCTTTTCAATCTTGTCCTCGATAGTGTTCGATATGCTTTCTTGTCAATATTTATATATATATATATATATATATATATATATACTCTTAATCTATCTAACATTGTATAATATTTCACACGTTCTATATCGTCGAGTTAATATTTCTACCTGTCGTTAGTTGTTTGTTTATTCTATATACTAAAAATATTTTTCAATTCCTTTATTTATCGTGGCCTAAAATTTAAATGACATAATTTTCCAGACACTTTTTCTCTCATTCTTTATGAAAGTATATACGAACACTGTGATTTTAATTTCATTTAATGCCAACTCGTTTAGGTCTTTTAGGGTTACTCTTATCGTACTTACAAGCACTAATATATCGTCCATCTTTCTGTTTGTCATGGCCATTTTTTTTTCAGAAACTGTTTAGCGTGGAAATTATTGAAAGGGCAAATTATTTTTTTATAACGTCGTGTGACTTTATGTCAAAGAAAATGTTAGAAGGATTTGAAAACATTTTTTTAGAGTTTTATGTTTCTATAAACTTTGGTGAAAATATCCGCAAAAATCATAGGTTTATCATCGTTTCAACCCATGCCTCACAAAAATGTCGTTGGTGGGAAAAGTAGTAGTAGTTCGTGCACTTTGGAAAACGTAAACTTATGAATTTCAGAATGATATTTACAGAACGCAGGATTTTTTGTGACACATATTAAACATAGAAAAATAAACTATTTGATACAAAAAAAACTTCGTAACAACAAAGATTCAAGATGGAAAAATTATTCATTGATTCCTTTTTTTATTTCATTTTCTTTTTCTAATAAAATTTTTTAAGCGATCTTTCTTCTTAGGTATGCCAATTATATTATAAAAACGAATAACGTTAAATTACTTCAACGATTATTTGATTTGATATAATCAAAGGGTAGAATTTTGACGGTGCAGAAAATATTTAAAGGTTTTGGCGAAACTGAGTTGAGGAATAACTATTATTTCTATTGCAATTTATTAATTACCAAGGCTATTGTATAGTTTATATATATATATATATATATATATATATATATATATATATATATATATATATATGAATTAAAATTATTTTTCAAATAGTTTTAATTCATAAAAATATAACTTTTTGACTTTATTAAAAATATAAAATTGGAAAGATTATAATCAATATTTTAGAGGAACATGAAAATCCTTTGTAAAACGCCTATTAATAACAACAGTTGTAAAAAAGTTTTAGAAACAACCTTTTACTGGAATGAACTTAAAAGAGAAAATAATTTTAAAATTTTAAATTCTTTTCTTAGCAGTTGCAGTTGTTTACTAAATTAAATTCTGTGTCCTTTGTGACTAAGTGGCTCAAAAACTTATCCGTTAACTTAGTCAGATAGTGGAAAGTAGGTAAAATGTAATGAAAAGTGTTATGGACACATGAGAGAAACCAAATACAAGTTAAGTTAAATAAAATATACAAAAATGAGGCAAATGACAATATTTATGGAATTACACTAATACTAAGATCTTAAATTTGCGACCTGAAGCATTATTTTAAATGAAATAAAAGACCAATAAATTAGCATTTCATGACGATTTTTAAAAACAAATTTAAAAACACTGTTATTACGCAATTACAAATATTTCGTGACTTATACCTCTCATATATCTAAGTGACAAAAGACATCACGTACAATAAACATTTTAAAGTCAAACTTTGTTTTTATATTCTAGAATTAACTTGCAATAAACAATTCCCTGAATGACAGAAGGCAGATGTCTCTGAGGGTTTTATTTTATTTATTTCAAACGTTAATTATCTGTCAAGTTCCAAGCATAGCGACTACATTATAATAACAACCGTTGGATGGGAACAAACACTTCCGAGTGCCAGATGCAAGATGATATTTGGGTTTTATTTTTGTTTTCTAACTCGACGAAAAATATGTGGAATTAACAATAATATTTATCTTAACAGATGTCCGCAAGGTGTCGTCTTTAAAATAACGTTGGGCTAACAGAAAATATTTTTGTGGCAATCTAGTAATGATTGACTGAAATCGATCTCTTTACATTTTGCTACACGAAAATGTTATTTTAATAGTGGAAAAATTTTGTTATAGATATTGTTATAGTCATAAAGTTATAAAAATCGATGAAAATCAGATGGAAATTGTTGGAAAAAACATTCATTGAAATAACAATAAGAAATTGTGCATCAATCACATTTTGCATCTCAGAAGAATACCTAAATGGAGTTGATCGTTTTTAAAAGTCGGGCAATTAGTCAGACTGAAATTTGTATTTCGATATAATAAGAACGTAGGTTGAACTTTTGTTTGTTTATATTTTCTGTACATAAAATTTTTTAAGCGAATTTATGTGAAGTTTTTACTATTTCACATGAGTCTTAAAAAGGAACTAAAAGTGTACTTGGAAAAATAAGTGGGCTTAGTTATAACCATGATATGATTAACCATTAACTGAATGAACTGAATAGACTACGCAAGTGAAGCTACGAGCAAAAACTAGGACTAAAAATAAATAAAATGTGGTTAATATTCCATACAATATTTTGGGAAAAACTCTCGTTATATACGTTTCGTTATATACATGATATTTGAAAACTGTATGCTTCATATACTATTTTTAAAAAATTAAACACCTAGAAAAATAAAACAATTCTGCATATTAAATGTTATTGGTGTTTTCATTTAACACACAATTCCTGGGTTATTTTCATGGGTAATAAACCCTCGAACATACGCCAACACTTATTAATTATGACAATATGAAGAAAAACGCTGCGTGTTCTCTATAGTATATTTGTTTAATGAAATAGAATATTGAATAATAAAAGAAATGGTTTCGTATAAATAAATTTACATTTTTTTGCTTTAAAATTTGTTGTAAATTACGGGCAAAAAAACATTAAATGAAACTAATTTTCTGAAAATACATCCTAGATTAAAAAATGAGTCTTTCCCTTTCTTTCTTTTTTCATATAAACAAATTTTTACTTAAAGCTTATTTCAAATGTTAGTGGTCTATTCGTATACCGTTTAAAATATGGATTAAAATAAACAAAAGAAATTGAGCTATCCTGTATTATTTGGACTATTCGAAAAGTGAAGATACTTTATAATGACTATTTTGAGACATTCATAAGAAAGAAATGTAATGGAAAATTTATATTCTATCGATTCTCAAAAAGAAATATTCTTTCAAAAACATTTTTAATTTTCATATTGTTGCAAGGAAAAATGTAATGTTCGATACTACATTTTGCCTTAATAAATATGTATGTGCATAGGTATATGTAATATTAAAAAATGAACTAATATTCACCAGCGTTATCCTATCGTAAACACACTAATTAGCCTAATAGTTTAAATTGCTGTCTTGAATATTCCCATTTTTCCGACTCAATTAACTACCTTAGAAATGTAGATGTGATTTTCTTTATAGATCTAAATACACTGACATACTTTTTATTTATACGACTTGTAATTAAATTATGAAATGTAAATGAATGAATTATTATTATCTTATTTTTTTCCCAGACGCTTATTACCTTTCTATTTTCTTTTATGCATATATTTTTAATTGCTGTGTCGACGCGACTTCTGTCGTATGGAATTTGTGTGAAGTTTACTGAAAACGTTAATACATGGATTTGGTAGTATCATATCCTAATATATCTATGAGCATAAACTTTACGAAAAACTAATCAAGTCAGAATTTTTTAATTCTGCAATATACAAATAAAAAGTATCCAATATCTTGGTAGAGAGTATGAACTATTGCCCTACTCAATTTAATCAAACTCCGTGCAGTAAATATCGCGTGATTGAAGAAAAAATTAACATATAAACCGACAAAGAGACAGACAAAGATTCTGGAAATAGGTTTTCTAGCTTCTACTATCATTCTTTAAATTAAATCGATCACTCTTTTTAAAATATTTTCCGTGTACAGAATTCACTTTGTTAAAATGTTATTACACAAATATGTTTAGATTTTATAAAATGTCAGAGTTCTCATGGTTGCGACGTTCTCTCGAGGTCATTTACGATTGCGTTACTTAATATTTTTTTTCATACAAGAAGATATTACTTCATAGAAACGTCATACATAAATGATTTGTTATTGGGAGTGAAATAGGAATTTGAATCATTCTAAAAAAATGTTTTCCTCTGAATGAAGTCCTATCAAAAGTTAAACTTTTTTCTATTTCTAATTTAGTTATTACGGAGATAATTTATGAGCATTATGCAATTCTCCATTTTATGCATATATCATAGTTCTATACTAATTTACAGCAATATTATTAGGTTTCGATCTAAAACTAAGAACTTAAATTTTGGAAATGGGTGCAATGCATTTAAACAGACCTCAGAGAACGTAGCATAAGCTTATAGCTTGAAAATGTAGCAAAAGCTCCTTATACTACTATCAAACGTATCATGTAATCATAATAATGGAAATGAAAGCAATTTGGCGTGTAAGTGGATTGTTTTACAGCTATTGTTTTGCGGCTCTCGATAATTGCTCATCATAAACAACGAAGAAGAAAATGAGAATTGTTTATATTGGCAGCATCATCACAAGTAATCGTCTGCTTAATCATTGTTTAGCGGAATTCGTATCTATTAATTTATTGTCACTGATTGATGCATGGTGTAACTGCATGAGGACTAATCAAAAAAGTATCAAAAGTTGTTTTAAGCAATTGGCTGCTATTTATCAATTTATGGATCTATGTAATTGACTTTATATTTTAATCTGACTTTGTAATTAAAATGCAGCTTTTTGAATTTCATGACTCACATTTGGTGGTTATAATTCTTAATTTCATTTTGCATAATACCAGGGATTTCCCAATATCTGTCTTCATCGGAAGTCTCTGCCATGAAAATTGGAAGTTAGCTCAATTGCTGGAGTAGAATAAAAGGACTTGTCCAAAAGAAGTTCCTTAAATATATGTGCACGAAACAAAATCGTTATTTCTTTTTTCTCTTTTCTCCTGAGCGAAAATCTAGCATAAGTTCGATTCTTTCAGGCTCAAACGGGTCATTTAACTTATAAATCGAAGACCGTCGTTCTTTGCAACTTATAACTATATACGCTCACATAGTTATCTCTTTACAACATAGAACCTAAATTTATTCCTTGCTTTCATCATTTTCTCGTGTTATTTACGTACCACTCAATCGTCAAACCGCAGGTACACCTAAGTATGATTCTTTGAAAGTGAATGAAAATAAATTTCATGAAATGTGGTATTTATACATTATAGTGCCATAAAACTAATAAATATTCACATTCACGTAACTAACGTCAGATAACAACATTAATTTTATGATATAACAGTCGTATTTATCATAAAATTAATGTCATTATCTTTACCGAAACATGTTTGCGTAAATATAATATTTTTATAGCTGTATGTAAAAATAACATAAATGACATTTTTATATTTCTATATGTATATAACTACTCTTCGTGTAGGTGCGATAATTGGCGCTAATTGAATTATAATATGCACGGTATAAAATAAGCTTCGCTATTTCTACAACTCCTTTCTTCAGTTCTCCACATATATCTTTTTTAAATAATTTGTTGTCCTTTCTAATATATCCAATTAATCAGATTATACTTCTTTATCTTCACAACCTCAATTTCTTCAACCTCGCATCGCATAATTTTATGAAATATCTATATTTTCATTTTGGTTCTGTAAACTTTTTATAAATATTGTTTAAAAATTTCCAAATAAATTAAATTTCGTTATAGTTTTCTTTCAAATTATTAGGATTTATATTTAATTAAAAAGTACCAAGTTTTAATTTCGTTTCTTTATATAGCATTATTCGTTGTTGGTTATATAAGAGCGCTGTAACGACATATATTAGCCAAATCTACATTGCCTTTTTTCATCAATTACTATGATTTTGCTGTGATAATAAACTAACTAAACTAAGAAATTCAACTACTCATTCTGTAATTACAATGTGATGTTCGCTTTTTTACTATGTAAGTTTGTGTTTTTGCAACATTATCATATTTAATTGATTTAATACTCCGCGTTTCAATTTTAGTCGTCCATTGAAAAGGAATATTTAAATAAAGGAAGTATGGTTGAGAGCAAGTACAGGTGATGTCCAAACTCACTATACTACTACATCTGTTTCATATTAAGGTATATTTTGACGAATTAAAAAGAATTTAACTGAAGATAAAATTGGATGCAAAAATAGCACCAGACAAAATGCCGCTTGTTCTCTATTTACAAAAAAATCGTCTCAGAACAAGGTTGCACCAAAAATACATTGCAAAAAGAACGTCCACACCGAAATTTTTTTTTAACTTATTTTTATCTACAACTTATTGGGAACAAATAAAAACTCCCTAAGCTGTAATTAAATCTTTGTCGCAACATTTAAATTTTAATTTATTTAAATTACCTTTTGCTTATTTGGTCATAAGTAAATGTAGGTCATCTTTTAAAAATACTAACAAATTGTTTTTATAATTAATTCAATTCTCTAAATATAAAGACGAAAATGTTAAGTATCTTCACCAGTCCTAAGACCGGAGGAAGTATGAAAGGTATATTAAGTTTACTTTTAAGAAATATTTTCCATTGCCGCTTGAAAAGGAATTTTTGAATAGTTTAAATGCAAAATATTTCTTCGTCGTTGACTGTTTCTTATTATCAGTTTTCCTTAACAGTATAATGATGTATATAATTAAGAAATCTGTGTTCTGCGTTTTGTTTTTGAATTGGAGTTTTTATCGATTTTTTTTCATTTTTGTGATACTTTAGTCAACTGAGATTTTTCAAATATACAAGAACACACACTCACACACACACACATATATATATATATATATATATATATATATACCACACATATATGTATATATAATTTAAAGTATATTCATTTGATGCATACTCTTGATATATCTAACTTTTGTTTTTCTTTCGAGTTTGTAAGTATTCAAGAAATAAAGAAATAAATAAATAAAATTGAAAACCTTCGGAAAACTTCTATCGATGCTTTTTATATTGTAATCTTGCTTTTTTATTCTAACCTACTGATCCATTTCCAATGTCAATATTGCTAGAGAAAGAAAATATGCATTAGTGCATTAAAATGAATTGTCTGCAAGGAAAATTGAGTTTGTTCCTTTGTAAGTTTGTGCCTTTATTCATTCTAAGTAAGTAATAGCAAGTATGTGCACAATCTTGTTGTTTGACATATTCTTTTTCCAATTTGTTTCCAATGTAGATTGCTTCATAGACCTGTATAAAAATGTTTTTTTTTCTTTACATTATTGTGTTTAATAACATACACATGCAATAATTAATCATTAGCGATATAGTTATTATAAAAGATGAAATGCAGTATCACGATGACCAGTATTCAGAGCCTGTTGTGGATACGTTACATGTTTGGGGATATTTAGTTTATTGCCTGAGAAGTTTTTAAATTCAAACTAAAAAAACATATTTTTTTAAGTGTGGGAGGAAACAGAGTTTCTAGTATAATAGTGTTTATTTACTTATTTATTTATCTACTTTAATGTATCTAATTGATTTATTGCCATGAGAGCAATCTTGCACAGCCACCCAGAATACCATTCCAGCCCCGCTCAACAAGCGATTGGGAATCGAACCCGGTTCACTGCGGTGCGCGTCGCCGCCATAGGCCGTATGCCTTAACCAGCCTAATATACCACAGCGATGACATTATGATGATGTTTCAAAAAATATTCTAGTCCAATAATGTTTCGAAGTTATGCATCTCAATCACTCGTTTATTATAAAATTGTCAGCCTTCTGCAATTCGGTAGCTGTTTACTAGAATTAAATAAATTGTAAAAGTAACAAAAACGTTTTTTTTTGTTATATTTAAACATATGTGTTCAATTAAGGCTTGTAGAACTCTTTCTAAAATATATACTTTTATTTTAATAACCTTTTGTAATAAAACATATATACTCGTCTATAATAATATACACGGCTTTAAGTGTAAAACGATCTACGTTTTACGTCTTAAAAACTAGAATGTCTAATAAGAATAATTTTTGCTTACAAAATAAGATATTATTCAAACAATACAAAATCAGAATCATTAGTGGAAAATATATATTCAATTTATGTTATGAAACCGAATACTTTCTTTCTTTGTTACTAACATATTTAATTTGTTTAGTTTTAGTAATATAGGTAATTATTTACAAAATATAATAAATTAGAAGCCAAAACAGATTATAGAATAAAATGTAGAATTTGAAAAGAGAAATTGCAATTTGTAATAGCGACCCGCACGTATGTAAGTAACTATTAGACAAAAATACAACAGACAATTCACTTAAACTTGGCCATCTTAAACAAAAGACATTTTTTCTGAAAATAAAGTTGTATTTGTAATATATTGCAAACAGATGAAATTGTATATTTATTTTTGCAAATGTAAACACGTCTTTAATTTTAAAATAATAACATAAATTACGCAGTCAGATATGTGAACAGAGGAGAATGCAACGTTCTTAGCAATAATAAAATATACGACAAACAACATATCGCTGGAACTTCTTTTTATCTTTCGGATACGTAAATCTACTGTCAAATGCCATGGAAATAGGCCGTAAACTAACGACAACTATTTGGACAGAAATACGCGTTCGCATGCCAATAGCAACATGACACTGGTCGCAAGGTCTTTTTTAAACGGCACCTTTAAAGTGTCCGGACTGGAATTGCGTCAGAGAAGAAATAGCATCTATTTCGAGACTATGTCTTCTTCCTGTTCTTCACGTTTTATTAATGTAGTCCAGCGTTAAAATAAAATGTTTAAATTATCAATGTTATGTCATGTATTAATAAACGCAACACTATTAAGCATGTGAAGATGGAAAAAGTGCCGACTTGAGATTAGAATGGAATGCAATATTTTCAGCTGAAACTGTTTATTGAGCAATATTTTTCTTGAAACTTACTTTCAAGAAAAATATTGCGGAAATTTGAAGAAGTGATCGAGTAATTTATAATAATTACGTAAACTGGATTTATCCAGTTTTTATACATTTCTGCGGTCGCATTCTGTAATTGTTGTCGTCAGCTATTTCTGGGTTTTTGGCTGTTTTTAAATAATTTCCGTTGACACATCGTTTTTAACACTGTAGCGACTCGCTACTTGTTCCTGTAGTCTTGATCGTCTCACCGCATATTTATGTTGAGTAAAAAAATAAAGTAACACGTCTTTAATTTAGTCATTAATAATCCTATAAGGGTAAGCAAAATTCTAAATTTTGGGTAAATAAGTGAAAATAATAGCATACGATACATTTGTATCTCAACATACTCCCATTATTTCATTTATAATTATATAAAGCCGAATGGAAATATTTTATTGTAATGACCAAAAACCTATTAAAATCCAGTCCAGATATTTTTATATTTTTTTCAGTTTTCAAGATTTTCTTAATTTACGTTTTAAATTTAGTTCTTATATGTAACCGAATCGAGGTTGAATTCCTTGAAAACATAAGTCTTTTAAAACATAATCAAAATTTTTTAGTAACATTTTTCAGAGTTCTTTTTCCCTAGATATAAATGACCAAAGCGTTTTACAGTAATTTGCTGTAATATTATAAGTTAAATATTATAGCAAGTTACTGTATAATATTATATATTACAGAAATATAAGGAGTCTTTTTTAATTTTGGTTCTTTGATAGATACACCAGCCATATGATATATAATGAAAAATAATATTTATATTTCTAAATAGTTTAATAGACATATTATACACACCTATATGTTTAAATTTTATATACACGTAAATATTTAAGGAATAGTTCTAGCTTAAATTTTACTTGTAAGTAACATGGTATTTTAGAATTGTTAATTATATAAGTTACCTTTTTGGCAAATTTTACAGAACTATATCATTTCGAGAGTATTTAATTTCTTTTCTTCTCTATTTTCTTCTACTCACTTGTGTTAATAAATATTATTTACTTTGCTTTAGATTCCTTCGTATCTTAGTTTTAATATTAAAGGATTAGAAATATTATTAATTTACCTACTATGTCTTCAGCGATTAAAGAGAATGAATTGATCTCTTTAGTGGAGGCAAACAATATTTAGTCGATCAGCTGTAACAATTATATAAGAAAATTACAACTTACAACCTAATTAACATTTGGTAACTATCTACCGTATTCCTGAAGATGATTTATTAATTTAGAAAGCATAAGATAGTCTATTGATGAATTTGTTTCTTACAGGAAGGTTTGTCTCAATTTATCTTTCCATTACTCATTGCGAGCTATGTTTTAACTTCTCGTAGCCATAGTAATTTACGTATAATATTTAAGAATAATCACAAACTTAAGTGTAAAATATTAGTAGAAAACAATATATATATATATATATATATATATATATATATATATATATATATATATATATATATAAACGGTTCTTATAATGCATAGTGCATTTCATAATATCCATTTCTGACGGGTTCTTTCTGCCAGCATTACTGTCACCATATTTCGAAATATAACAAGGAATTAATTAGGAGTATAATTCACAGAAATGTATTAAGCAATTTGGTCAAAGCGTTAAATAAATTGAAAAGAAAATAAATTTTAAGCGCTAAAATTTAATTAAACTAAAACACTTAACATTAAATCTTTTTAACAGAAACAAACCACCTTGAGCACAAACAGAAACATAGAAAAACTAATTTACATAAATTTCTTCAGTGGCCAGTTGCTCACTAGCTCCGAATGACAAATGTAATTTGCGGCAAGCATAAAGGGATGCCGCTCGTCCTGTAAGTGGAAATGTTAGAAATTTTCCGACATAACCCAAGAGCTGAACACAGTCACTTAGATAGATACATACATAACCAGGCGGCAGTGCCCTCATGAATATTCATTGCAATTATCATGATCTCGCATTTGAGTGGATTTTACTATATTTCTCTCCTTGTATGTGCTCTGTCGGAAGACAGAGTAATAAAATAAATTTATTTATGGAGAAATGGTTTAGTGTTAAATGCATATTTATGTACTACGTTGCATGTTGTTTTATTTTTTGCTAGCCATGCGTTATAGTTGAAAACCAAAAACTTAAAATAGAACGACTTACAACATACAACAATAAAATAGCACAATAGTTGAAACCAATGGCTTTTCAAATATATATATATATATATATATATATATACACATATGAAATATATACATATGAAATACATAACCTTTGTTTAACAGTGTCCTTTCTTCTACATATGTGTTCACTTTGAAAGACGTAATAATAACAGTCAATATAATTCGATTCCCCCTAGTCGCTTTTGAAGTTGGCTTCAGCACACTTCCGGGCTTCATTCTATTAATCATTTACATGTCTTAATAAAAACATGTTTGATCTATACGAGCGTAACTATCAAATTCACTATACGTATGCAAATTTACTTATATATATGCGTTTATTAATTAATTGAAATTGAATATTCTAAAGCTTAATGAAATGATTGGTGATGAAAATCGAAAGAAAGTTCATATTAGAAATTTAAGAAAAATTGTGTAAATCCTAAATAAAAAAGTACTCGTGTTTGATAATCTTATATAGTTATAAGAACTAATTAATAACTATTGGTCCCCCACTGGCCGAAATTCGACCGTAATTCATCAAATTTTTAAGTTTGAATGTTTTCTTGTCAAAGATAGGCGAAAATAAGTCAATTCAGATTGCTGTTATAACATTTTTCTGTTACGATAGGTGTATATAAAGCAAGCTAACAGATTTTTACTTTTGCAACAGGTGTATATTAAACAAGCTGTATTTCATTAATATATATAACACTAATATCTATACCATAAAATATAAAATAAACCTTTTTTTGCCTCGACAAACACTCCATAAACGATTGAAAAAGGAACATTTGACTTCACACTAAATTCACAGCTCGAAACGTATCCAGTTAATTTGATATTTTAAAATTCTTTTGCGACAATCTCTACTCTGTGCGATTGTTTAACCACAGGCTATTATGTGTTTAACAGTATGAACGTAAACAATAAATCTTATATTGTTGAACGTAAACAATGTATCTGTTAATGCATTTCTAATACATATTATATATAAATTTTAGCTTTCTGCGCTTCTTCTCCATGTAAACATTAACTATGTGAAATCTCACACTCCTCTATGCGCGCAAAACGCTTAAAAAGAGGTATACATTTTCTCTTCACTTCACGTTCTAATATTTAAATATAATAGATATTATTATCATTCCAAAAAAAGATATTTTATTACATTCTCAGATTACATAACACTCTTTGTTCTGAAATCAGCATTGAATGGATAGTTCTCAATCGTAACTAATTGAAATTTGTATTCCCAAATTGCTATTTTAGAATCCCCAAGTCTTTTACCCGATATATTGAAGATTTAATATAGGAAATTTCCTGGATTTCATAGATTTCCTTGCTAATTCTGAAACGACTATTATTATAGTTATTTAAGTCGTTTATTCATATGTACACAGAACGTTTTACAGTGTACAGTTAGATATTTCATATTTATCTGCTAATTAGTATATCTATTTTTGTTCCCGCGACTTATCGATAACATAACTTCCCCCTTTTTTTGTGAAATATTATCATTAAAAAACTGTAAATAAAACACCCATTACAAAGACTTTATAAATATTTAGATTCGTATAACATTTTAAACATTTAAGATACGCGATAGTTCTGTTAAATTATCGCAAATACGAATATTATTTTCACTACTAAAATTAACGGTGCTATTCTGACTTCAGAAGTTTTGTGTACATAACTATAAAGTTAGAGGAGTGGGTGTCACTCACTGCAAACTATTTTCGAGACAGATATCTTGCAAAAAAATATTGCCAAATATTTTCTATCGCGTTTGATGAGTCCGTGGAAAAAATATTCGTATGAAGAGGTATTTAAAAAAGAATTGAAATATTATTTATCTCTATACATTCACGTAATTTAACTATATCTTCCTGAAAAAAAGAAAAATGTTTAAGGGAGATTTAGTTAATTTATATAATAAATTCAGGAATTTACACAATTGATTTTCAACTTATGACGATGTGACAGACGGATACCACAAAATATAAGGATCCCATTGTGCTATCCGCATATAAAAATTGTATCCTTTAACCTATAACCTACTTACTTAATTCCTTTTTAGACTATGGCGATAGGTACATAAATTACGTATATCTGCAAATTTTCTCAAGGAAACAATGATATTTTTTAACATATTTTTCTTTTTATAATGAATATTAAGGGGAAAGTTAATGAGGATACATTGCTGTAGCTAATTTTGGGAATTTAATCAAATACTTCATATATGTATATTTTAAATGAAACCAACATTTATATATATCATTTATATATTCAATTTTAAGTTATATTTCAATATGCAAAACACATTTTTCTTTTTTATTTCTTCATAATGATGCTCCGTTGAACAACTGATGTTCTTATGTAATTAACTATATTTTCACATTTAGGTTCATCAGATTAAATCGACATATACAAATCGATGAGAAAATGAATTAAAAACGGGAATCGCCTAAATTATTATCATTAGTCATAAAAGTAAGAAAAAGTTTGTGTAATAACATTTACAAAAATGATCTCACCAAAGGAGTTATTCACGGTAAAGGATTATCTTGTCGTACTAACTTTACTTGCCTTATCTAGGCGGGATGAGACGTAAACAGTCTAAATATTTTATGCCTTAAATTTAGAATTAAGTCAGACAAAATATCAGTGTCGGGATTAACCATGCGAAGCGGTTTTTTATGACAGCTGCATGGAATTTTATAATAACGAGGTATTAACAACGGTATTCTCTACGGTTTGAACATTATTTATTTTGAACTTCAAAAGAATTTATAAGTATATCGTAAAATTTTGTTACTTAAAAATGCGTGTTACGAATAACATATAACTATTATTGACCATAGACGTTCTAGAATTGTTTTTGTATTTTTATATTGTAACGGCGTAAATATTACAACACAAAAAAAAAACGTAGAAAAGAAACAAAATTTAGCTCTTATAATATTAGAATTATTTATGAAAATATGAAATTAGAGTAATATTGAAATTATCTAATAATCGAAACAAGATTAGTAAAAGCGATTCAACCAAGTAAATATACTTTCATTGGTATCTGACGAAACTATCAGAATCGGTCGAAACCAATTACAATCGCTCCTGTACTCCCAACCCTGCACAAAAGCGAAAGACAGTAGAACACACTTCTTCAATCTACTTGCTAAAAGAGGAGAAATTCAATAGCTCCAATCGCAATGCCTTGAAACCGCGACTCTCATACAATAAATCTTTTTACAATTCAATGGCAGTGTTTCATTGCGCGCTCCCTTCCTTTGTGCAGACGTTCAGTGTAATTGAGTCTACAGGGCCCCAGGCACTCCGTAATATTCAGAATCATTTTATTTTTGCGTGGATGTTTTTAATTTGAATTCGTTCTTTTATTTTCTTAAAGGTCTTAGATCGAATTATACGGAAAATTTTCGTGTAGTGTGATTAAAATAACTTTAATATAAAGTTCCATTTTTATAATTTTTCCTCGCTCTATCGAAAATGTTGCACGCTCTAAGTGAAAATCACTAATATTTTTATGTTGTATTCATTTTGTCTGATTATGCACATATTTATTTTAATAAGTAGTCAAACCCAGAAAACACTAGCTATTAACGTTTCGACAAAAATGTTTGTACAATTTGCTCAGGTTCCCTGGAGCGTTTGCCTAAAATCTTTATGTCGAGTCCGAATGACGGCAATAAACAATCATCCTCGCAAACTATAGAATCCGATGGTGGAAACGAATGCTCAAATACATAAAAAACCAGCTGAATGTAATTGCTTTTTTTTCTTTCAATGTAAATATGTATAAAAATGTATACACATCTAATCAATTTAGTTACACATTGAACTTATATTTATTCCTTCTTCTTAAAAAAATGGTTAGAGATTCGTGATCGGTAACATATACATATATTATCATTTTTATGTAATGTCAGTCGTCTTCTTACCCCTTCACATCGCCGTTCTAAATTCCAATACCTTTCCGCTCGTTGGTTTAAAATTCGTGGTGCAAATGTTCAAAATAGACGAAGACTCTCCTACTTATTCAGCACAGAGCTATATTCTATGGAGAACTATTGACAATACACGAAAGAAAAGGCAGAGTCCCTTATATATCATTCGATCCGTAAGTCGCAATATAATAATTTCCATTCTGTTTAAAATCGATATTTAGGATTTACCTCAAAGATTTATCGTGATTGCCGATATGAGATATTAAATTAAATTTGGAAAAAAATTAAACGTAACAAGAAATAAACTTATTGCAATGCAACTATGAAATTAAGCTGGTTAAAAATTTATAATTTCCACATAAATACATCATTAACCTTAGCAAAAAAAGCAAAAATATATTTTTAAAAGCTAAAATATTTTGTTCAAAGTTTAACTTTGGTTCCGAGTGAAAAATAACCATCATTGTGAAAAAATAACCATCATAGAAGATTATAGGAAAAAGCCAACATTAAAATTGTGAACTTAAAAAAATAAGCTTTGTAGAAAGTTCGTAGCAAAGATTGAAATTGAGTTTGGTCATTTAATGTAATTAATTAAATTTAATTAAATTTGATGACTATTTAATCAATTACAGTTAATTTCCGCGTATTTTGAATGAGGGTGTAATTGAAAAACAATATAAATATATAATTTAAAATTGTTTTACGTGCTATATAATCTTTAATTCGAGATGTATTTTAAACCAATATTTGTGACTTTTCCGATCGAACACTTTTTTGACACAACAATTTAAAAAAATTAAAAGTCAATAAAGTTATCTTCATATTTCTAGCAGAATATAATATATAATCTTCAGCACGCTAGTTTACTAATTACTTCCACTTCCCATGTTGAGAAGCTTTACAGCAGTGGGACTAAATTCGACCCTATTATCCAAGTAAAAGTGCAACACATTTGTCGAAACCGAATTTCATATTACTTTTTGGCTATGACGAATAATTTATTGTTATCTGTTATACAGAGTTAAGAATAATTTATTGGTACCATTACTATTATGTCTCTTCACCAGAATCTGGTAGGTATTACACGTAACCGACTGATGATTGCTATTGTTTAGACAGCGTTCAAAGAAAGAACCGAGGAGACTAAGCATACTCGTATGTTCAAAGCTACAATTTTTTTGGATTCGTCCTGCGATTAATTTATCGAACCCTAGTTAAATTATGGCATTGCGAAGAGTTTTGTATTATTTCCAGTAGAAAGGGTAAATGTTCTGATGTCACGGATATTTAATTAAAAACGAGTGAGGTATTATGTATAACTAGATTTTTCAGTCTTTTATTAAAATTTTGGCTAATCATTTTTTAATTAATTTTAAAATACTACCAGTTAGAAATTCTTTGAAATCTGTGGGGTTTGTGTCGATCTATTACTGTTTACGGTTTTCTGGATTCTCACGTTCCGCTTCCAGAATAGATAATCTTCGAAATCTTCTACGACATTTTTTCGTTAGTATTGATTATTTTTTATTTGAACACAAGTGCTTTATGAATGTATTTTGTAATATTTTCATGTCTAGCTAATACTGCATATTGTCATGTAAATTCTATTGTTCAGTTGCTTGTTTATAGGAGTCCTATTTGTGTTATTTTAAGAAAACTGTACTGCTTGTATTTTTTGATCATTAAACATTTAAAATAACATTTTGCCAACAAGAAATTCAATAGGAAGGTTTTGATACTAAATACAGAGTTAAAAATAAATTATTAAAGTTCGCATGTGTATGCCAATATACGTGCCCACACGCAAAAACCATACATCTTGACAAACAACAGCATGCATTCCATAATATTTTCTATGTTAAATATCACGTCCAAAGAACCTCAAATATAATGCCATATGGGATTAAATTAATTAATAAGTTAATTAATTTGGTTGCACGTTGTTATCTGCATAAGACTATCTAGTATAGATGGCGTACCTATACGATATAAAATAATTGGATAATATTTACATAAAACGATTATTTTAACTATAAATATTACATTGATATAATTACATCGTACAAAGCTCTAATAAATATAGTATCTTATCTACGTTAGGCGGAGTACGAAGTGAGCAAAAGAATTCACTGGATGGTTTTTTCCAAAATCTGTAAAATAAAATGTACCTTATACCAGCATTACCTGCAATAAGTGTATCAAGCCCAAAATATGGTTTACTTTTGTATACTGCCTATACTGCATATATACATTTTATCCTTACAGTTGCAACCTAATAAATAGATCTCGCAGCTTACAATCCAATTCTAAATCAAGTAATGAAATTTATCAATAGTCGTGATCTTAATATTGAGACACTCAGTGTTTTCTTTTGTAGAGCCAGGTTCTGGTGACTAAAGTTACCTGAGGAACCTAGTAGACTTTCCTAGTTAAAAAGAATGATAATGATCCAGAATGTTTTTTGGTGAAATCTGCTATTCGATTACAGAACTTATACACAGAGATTAGAATAATGTTACTTAACAACGCCAACGAGAAGTCTGTATGTCAAAAGACTCAATTTTCAATTCAGTTAAAAGAAAAAAAATATTAGAATTATTTACTTTAACACGGGTAGTTCCATAGTGTCAATAACACGTTCTCGTGTAAAAGGCAAAAAATATAGAACCGAATTTAACTCAGATTTTTCCATAGAGAAAAGTTACGAAAATAGATCTTTCTGCTATCAAAACGGCGATCAGTAGTTAGATTATACAAACATCGTACATATATATGTATGCTTCACTTGAATAGATGAAAGTGAACGTTATTTGTTACAATGAAAAATAACTGTGACCACTAATAGTCAACGAGCTTGGAAGATGTGATAAGATTATTAATTTGTCTAATCTAAGAATTGATCACATTTTTTATGAAAGAAATTTTTAAATTTAGTTTTATGTATTTTTTTATTGGCGCATCAATAAATAAGCCAGCCTTATATTTTATGCGCCACATTACAGAATCTTAAAGTATCATTGTCTCTTTTTAGTTGGATTTGACGTGACTGAATTTTATTGTTCATTTAATTGTGAATAATGAATTTCTACAAAATTAACGCCAAATATATTCAATAATTCAAGACATTAAGATATTAACTTTCACATATTATTTGTCATATAATATAACAATATCTATAAACTGTGTCTATATTTTTAAAACTTTATTTTAATCTAGAAATGCTATTATTATTTAAAAGCATCCAAATAATCTCTCTTAGTCCAAAAAAAGGTGGTCTTTGTTTTAGAAACGCAAATAAAAACAGAATGAAGAGAATTTTTTCAATGATTGGTGGACATTTTTTAATAAAAACCTTTTGTCCTATTTTGTTTTATAGATATTATGAACTTTATTACTACTTCCGCTATTTCTTTAATAACTTTTTATTTAACTGTTAGAATTCATATTTTAAAAATTTGTATCTAAAAAGGTATTTCATTTTACTTCACCTTATCTAAAAAGAATTATTATGTAACCGAGAGTTTACCTGCGGCCTTTACTACATTAATATATAATATGAAATAAAAATAAAAATAAAAATCATAAAATCGGTCTAATATTTCATTTACTGTACCGAAAAATTAAGTTGGTTCACAATCTTCCTATTTCATTGATTATATCTTGTTAAGAAATTGTGTTAGGGAAAAATTGTCAGATTTTAGGTAAGCATGGAAAGAATATAAAAGGACACTTGAATTACTGTAAAAATCTAAAAATGTAACTTTTCAGATTTTCGCTCATTGTCAGAAACACGATCAGGTCTTTACGTGCAACCTAATTATGTTCGTAACTAGAGTATTTCTCGTTTCAATTCCCTTTTCAGCAATAACTTAATCTTGAAACCAAGGGCTGTTGCAACTGTTACTTCTAAATAATTTTGTTTTTCGTATTTTTGTTCTCAATGTATCCAACAAAAGTTTAGTTGTTTTTTTGTTTATTTTACTCCATTATATTAAGTAACTGAATAGATCTTTTGTCACATATTTAATTTTAAAGAGAAATATGAAATAAGAATATATTCATTTGCAAAGGTGTCAAATGATGAAATATTAAATGGCATTGAAGAAAAGCTACAAATTCAATACCATTTAGTGATTAAAAGGAAAGTCATAATACAATGAAGACACGAGGTATTCGCTCAAAGATATGAAGTAGTGCGAAACAAATATTTTTTTGAACAACAGTGAGTATTAGAAAAATGTGCAAAATTTGATTTTACTGGCACTTTTTTACAAATTACTTTTGAAATATTTAAAAGAAAACTACGAAAAAATCCAAAATTCAAGAACAAATAACGAATAAAAATTCTAATATCAGATAAAAGAAGGGCCTTCGTTAAATAGATTTTTTTTTTAATTATATTCAGTCACATTTTTAGTTATTTTTTCTTTTGATATATCAATTGGCTAGTGTTCTAAGAAATAGCATTATATTACAAAAAAATTTAGTTCGCCGAATAGCGTTGTTACACATAATTTCATTATGGTTAAAGGGTTCTACATACAAAAACCGATTTCTTGTATATTTGTCGCTGTAAAACTCCTACACATGAAACATATTAAATACGTAAGCATAAGTTCATCCATAAGCTACACAGAAAAAAGGATATATATATATATATATATATATATATATATATATATATATATATATATATATATAAATATATTAGACAAGACAAGATAGCAATACAGGGGCAGCGTTGCTCAGGTGCGGGAGAAGGGGGTATTCTATAATAGAAAGAGGTTAATGTTCAACACCACAATTTCGAGGAGAGAGAAGCCAGGGGGTAAGGTTAATTACTTATATTGAATATACTTGGCGTTAATTTTGTAGAAATTCATTATTCACAATTAAATGAAACTACGTGATGTAGTATTATTTCTACTTTCTTTCATTTCTTTACCACGACCTAGGTTTCATTGTATTACAACATCTTCAGGTGGGCTATTAGCAAAGATCTTTGTTAATAGCCCACCTGAAGATGTAATACAACGAAACCTAGGTCGTGGCAAAGAACTTAAAGAAAGTAGAAATAATACCACATCACGTAGTTTCATTTAATTGTGGCTAATTACTTATGTACGGAATACTACGAGGACCCCCTTCCTATACAGCTCAGTAAATAATTTTAACGTAAACTTGAAAGTGAATTTTGAAACTGAGTTAATTAGACAGTGTAGATAAACCTTGGCATAAAATATTTCAGTCTCTAGTTAAAAGTAAAGTTAAACAATCGTTTTAGAACTAGATTTAAAGAACGCTTTTTTACATTTTTTTAGCTTTATTAGAACTTTAAGATTTCTGTGATATACTATAAATATAAGTGCTCCTGGTAAAAATAATATTTTTATATAAAATTTGAGTGAAATGAGGGTATAAGTACGACAAGGAATGGGTGTAGTGCGGAGTACGCGGCGCTTTACACAAATAGTTTATAAAGCACTAGACAATTGCTTTGTGAATACAACAATACAAATACTTTATAAGCTCAGCAACAAAACTACATAATCTTACCACGACCTTACAAAAGATGATCCAGACTTTCGACGCTTCCCCTTAGCGAGAAAATAAATATTTATAGCTTGTCAACACCGAATTCTTTGGGGATATATGTTATCATTTTTACATTAATTAGTACATAAGATTATTTTGGCAGTTTTTTTCACTTATACTACGTTTTGGGCCGCTTTAATTAAAAAACTAATTAACCGATTTTAGTGCAACTTTCACAAGTAAACTCTCTTAAAATATAAGGCTTTACATAGTAGTGATGAATTATAATACATTTTCTATAAAACATTTACAATAGGAAATGGAATATAATTCTAAAAAATAGAAAAATATTTATCATAAAACTATTTGTACAACAGTATGACTTTATAATTTTACTAATGTTAGGTTTTCTTGCCATAACTGCTTTACTAGAATGGAAGTGAACTACTTGGTAACGGTGTTACATCAATCCCATCTGATGACAATTTATCTTGTTAATCTTTATTCCTGAAAAGAGGAAATTCAGACACGAATACATTTTACAAGTAATATTGTATACGTACAAGGTAGACTACAGTTTTCATAGTATAAAAATAAATAAATTTTCTTTCACTTAAAATAGAACAAATATTTTGATTTAGAAAAAAACGCCCTTTATATTTTACCAAATTATTTTTATTTTCTCTAGTAATGCTGTTTTTATAATAAATTACATGACTTTATTTTAAATGCAAATGTATTATTATTATTTTTAGTTTTACACGATACAGTTCTAATAGTGAGAATAATTTAGAGAATCCTGTTATCATGCCTGCAATTTACAATTCGATTTAATGAAAGTAATAAAAAAGGACAAGAAAATAACAAATAATTAAACACGTTACTGAATTTATATAGTGACTAATAAGTAAAGCATCCCTTTTAGTAAATTTCTGAAACAATAAACGCAAAGTGCCTCCGCTACTGTTTTATTCAGTGTGTTCGAGTTCGCCGAGTGAACGTAATTAATTATGGAACGTTCAGTGGCGACGCGAAACATTTTGTTTGAGTGATTATACGCATTATTTTCATTAATATTAGGATCCGTCAACCTTCTTCTGATGTTCAGGAACGTTGTATCTGTAGTGGCAGTCGTAATGGCACATGAATCCATCCTTTCCGTAGAGCTTTGCGTTTAGTATGTATGATACCTATCATACATGTTGTCGGAAAGTAATATTAGTATACGGACTTTGGTTATAATAGGTTTTTTATATTCTAGGAAAGGAATATACTACATTTATTGTAGGTATTATATAATCAGTACTGAATGGTTAATTATTGTTTGTCTTCGGAAAAGTGTACCTAGGTATAATTAAAAACCTATAATCTGAATAAAGCTCAGTAGCCTATGTTTGCCATTCAAAACTTATTTATTTATATACTTATGTACCGTAAATAAATATGTATATCGTAGCAATGTATAATAAGAATTGACGAAGATATTGCAAGGCGACGACTCGCAAGTCGCGGTAGTGATAACATTTATCAATTTCAGTCAAGTAGTATGAAAAGCAAAATTAAATTTTTTCAAATTATTTTTCTGCATACAAATAAAATATTGCCCTTATACTTTTTGTTTAAACTTATCAATGTTCTGGTCGTAGGTTCAAGAGAGTTCGAGCAGGTCGCTGAATGATGAGAGAAAAAGTCCACTGGAGCAGCTGATTTATTCACTGATTGATTTAAGGTAGATCAGAATTACTGATGTACGTACTTTTAAAGAGCCAGAGTGTTCGCTTAGACGTCTTGAAATAGATTGACTCAAGTCTGCGGTAGTACCGAAAGTTATACTGAGTTCGAAGCATAGAAGCTATAAAATCTTTCTTTTGTCTTTAAAACTGCTCTTCAAATATTAAATCTAACTTTTCATACTTTTCTAATTGAGCTATTTGTTTCTGAAATTGCGCTAAACTTTGAGTATCAGTCTGACAAGAAATTCCGTGAGAAATCTCGATACTTAAGTAAGTTCACAAGTATTCGTTAATCTCCAACTTTGCTTCGGAGTCAAATTATTATAGAGTATGGCGACTGTCAATAGTAACTAAAAATATTTGTATCCCGTTAGATACATATGTTTTTAAATGACAATGCATTTTTGAGATTCTAATGAGAGGGAAAATATTAAAAAATAAAACGGTCCGAAGACTTTATTTCAACATCCCGGAAAAATTTTTGAAGAGGTTGCTATATTATTCTGTAATGCAAACATTTTAACAAGATGTGATATAAAAGTACACGTGAAATACGGATAAATGTAACTTTGATGGCATTTTGTACAAGTACAAATTATTTATATACATAAATGTGTTATGAAAATTATTTATAAATATAAATGTGTATGTTATATAGGACTTATTACATTCCGGATACGAGACATAGCAAAAGACAGCTTGCACAAGGAAGTGAGGAAGAAAACATCCTCAGAAGTCTGATAGTGGATTAGAGCATTAGCGTGAGAACATTGTGGAACTAAGTTTAGCAGCAATTTCGCTGTCAACTCTGCAAGAAGATAAAATTTCGCGTACTGAAATGATCCTTTTAAATAGTTGTGTTACTTTAATGTTTTAAAACGTCGCTCTCGTAAGTAAGCTTCTATGGATACAAGTTGTTGATTACCTAAAATTTTGTCTATATCTACAATATTGTTTTATTTGTACTTTATTCTTAATAACTAATTTGTTTTCCAAAACGAGATATTTTTGTTATTTTTAACTTTTCATTGTTATAAACTTATTTTCCATGAAGGAAAAAAATTGAATTAGCAGTATGAAAAATTTTACTTCCTAAGAAATAATACTTGTACAAGTATCAATATTCATAGTCATATACCTCGTCGCTTTGATGATGCTGCGACTATCGGTTTCCGTGCGCTGCAGGACGCGTCATTAATCATTGCGTTAAGATTGAAATAGTTAACCTCAAGAACGGGATTAGATACGCGAAAATGTTATCCATAGAAGCTGGCTTTCTATACAAATTCTACAATCTCGTATACAGATCATAGAAGAATAAAAATATTGGGGAAAATCTCTTCATGCTGAAAAAGTTGCACTTTTGTTTAATATTGGGGAAAATCTCTTCATGCTGAAAAAGTTGCACTTTTGTTTAATATTGGGGAAAATCTCTTCATGCTGAAAAAGTTGCACTTTTGTTTAATATTGGGGAAAATCTCTTCAAGCTGAAAAAGTTACGAAAAAAAAATGGCGGAAGTAGTAATAAAGTTCTTCATATTTATAAAAGGAAATACGATAAAATATTTTTTTCAAAAAGTGTTTCTAAAACAAAGATCACTTTTTTGTGGACTGAGAATGATTATTAGGATGCTTTCAAATTATTATTGCATTTCTAGATTAAAATAAAGTTTAAAAAATATAGACACAGTTTATATATATTGTTATATTATATGACAAATAATATGTGAAAAATAATATCTTAATATTTAGTTGTTTTACGTCAGTATTTTTAAAACACATGGCATAAATTAAGTGTAAAATAAAACAACTTAAAACTTACAGAGGAAGTGATATTATGTCACTTCCTGGATAAGTTTAAGAAGTGATATATATTTTATGTGAATCTATCTAGCTGTTCTATTTTATGGTATGATTAAAATGTAAAGTAGTGGTCTTCAGGATTTATTGGTAAAGTCGTAGTCTTCTTTCGTTGGATTTGGCCTAATTGGATTTTACATTATTCATATAGTCATCAAATGGTTAATCTTGAAGGTTTCACCTCATTAGATACCTTAGAATCTAGGACATCCATCCTAGAATCTATAGTAGTGATTACATTGCCGTTAAATTAAAATAAGAACCGCCTTCTTTTGAAGCATTATATAACTGCCTATTAGTGTACTGCGATCATAAACTATTAATCAAATTTTAAATATTTAAGAAACAAATATCATTTTTAATTACTTAACTGGTAATCTTTTAAGTAATTAAGCGATACTAGTATTAAATGACAACATGAATAGTATATCGACATATTTGGATCATGAATGACACTTCCATTCAACTTTATATAAATCCGTTTATTCGCTGAGAAAGAGATATTAAATAAACAAAGGCGCACTTGGGCGCACACATGCACGCTCGCTTATACAAACAACCACATACATAATCGCATGTACGTAAAATCGTATACTTGACTACCGTTTTGTACTGATTACAAAAACTTGTTTCTAAATCTACAGTTAGAATATCTTCTATATTTTATTATATCATTTGTTTGTAATAATAAATTAAACAAAGTTTTAATCCATAATTCGGGGTTTCAAAGTAATTAAAAGTGACAGCCCATATGTCCGCTTTGCTCCATAAGTAATTACGTATACTAGTATTGTCACATTTCAATTTAAGTTTTTAGTGACCCGAGACGACTTAAAGCGGCCATACCGCCCCAAAAACACTCTGCAGTAAAGTGTCTCATGCAGAATTAAATTAACAGACGGTGCCTTGCTATTGTTCTTATAATAATAACTGAATGATGAGATGCAATTCACAAAGCCAACTGTCATAATGATTGCAATTCCCGACGTGCATCTCGTTTTATTGCATTTAATATCCACTTATATTAACTGGGGTCTACTCATTATAGGTGTTAACAATTGTTAAGTATCACTTGAGGGTTTTGTGTTTGATAATATTATGAGATTTGGAAAAGTAACGTTTTGTTTAGAATATTTAAATTGAAAGTCATAAAACTTTTTACCGGTACTTGTTTAAAATTGAGGATAGTTATATTGTGAATATTATAAATTATTCCGAGACTGTATTATTATGATATTAATAATATCATCATATCAAGTTTAGAAGAGCAATGAAATTGAATAACTGTTCACTGTCAATGAAAATCGTTTCCTTTAAGGTTTAAGGCTACTTGACAAGAAGTTTAATAGTGATTATTGGGATGAATTCCATAATTATATGTTTAATTATTTATAAAACAATGAACAATAATATAAACGGAAAACAATACATTCTATGTTTTAAGGTGGCCAATTAATACCGAAAAGTAAACGAAGGGTGAAAGAAAGTAATGAGACGCTATTTTCTTTCCTTTTAACCGTTTTTATTTTGTTATTGTAGGATAATAATATATAACGATGAATATGGTATAATTGACAGTGAAAATTTGAAAACGTATAAAAATACAATGTGTTTAAAATGAATTGAAAAGCACAAATTTTCAATCTTGTAGAGAAATATTCATATTCTGATACTAGAGGGCGATACAGATTAGTATAACATAATTTCAAAATGTTCTTTTCGGTTAATTTGCTTGATTACATTTCGAGTCATAGAATATCGCAAGCGAAAGTGAAGGTGATAAATAGTATTGATACGAATTTCTTGGGACACATATTAGCAATATATATTTTGTAATTTTTCTTAGGTATAATGTGATAGCAAAGTACTGCGTAACCGATAAATATAATGAACTAAAGCAATTTTTAGTTCATTAGAATACGAACTAAGTCGGATAAATTTTTGTGTTTGATAATATTATGAGAGTATATAATGGCTCTATGACGATATTTAGGACTAAAAATAACGAAAATAATTAATCTTTATAAGTTGAATCAAATGTTATTGGCCTAATGCCAGTAAAAGATAAGAAAACAATTTTGATTTAATGACCAAAATCTGCCTCAGATATTGATCAAGTGTTTTATATATATATATATATATATATATATATATATATATATATATATATATATTGGTCAAATGCTGTTAAGTGACGCCTCTTCTTAACTGGAGGATACGTCTTCCAGTACTCACTATATGCAATATGTCTGAGTTCTTTTTTCAAGGAGCTTTTTATCTTTAATTACAGCTATGATTGTTACTAAATGATTTTTTTTCTGTAATGCTAGCCAGGGATTTTGTTAATTTGTGTGATTTTTTTAGACCACCTGTAATTATATCGATTGTACTAAAGGTGAATAGAAACTAATTTAATGAAATAACTAAAAAGTATTTAATGAAACTACAAAGTTGTGAGACCTATAAAAATTTTTCTTAGTATTTTGCTACAAAAATTCTATTCATTCATTTAAGTAATAATCAAGAAAATAGATATAAGAAAATAATAAAAAAAGTAATCTTTAATTTTAGTAAAGAGGGAATAAGAAATAATCGTTTTTAATTGGTCCAAGTGATTTTGTGTGTGACTTTATTAAGAACAAAAGTAAACTCTCACCCTGAGATCCAAGAAAAGTCAAGACTTCGTAAATGAAAGAAAAATATTCTTTTAACACTTAATATTTTCTCATGAAAATTGATAAAACTAGATTAACGTTTCCACAATATTGAAAGCAATCAAGGGAGGACACGTGGATAAATAAAATCATTATTCATTTGTTAAAGGAACATATACTCGTCACAGTACTGTAGCGAAAATGACATGTAATAGTTGACACTGTGTTCTTTATTATTCAAATGTATCAGTAAAATAAACACCTCTGTAATAAAATGGTATAAATAACTTAGTAATTAACCCGGCACAATTCGACGATTTTAAATTATTATGATATTTGTTTTCAGGATAATAAATAACATTTAGTCCGAATTATTATTTTGTAAACACGTTTAATAAATATTTGAAACAAGGTGTTGCGGTTCGCACTACTGAGCAAGAATTTTTAACAAGTACATGTTGTGTTATCCAGGTGTTTCGGAGTTATTATTAATTTTAATTATTTATACCTCATAGTGATATATTAATGACATATATTTATGAAAAATTTGATAACATTTCAATCAAAATTGTGTAAATTATGCAAAGTTAGAAAATTGTTCTATAGGATATCGTTAGAGAAAAAGAAATAACATTTAATATCAAGAATATTGGCTGAGTTACTCTCGAGAACTTATTATGTCCCTATTGTGGTAAAATCTGCAACAAAATTTAATTTCCTAAGTGCCTTAAATTTAATTGAGAGAAGTTCACTTGTTCAGCGTTAATTTCGATGTTAGAATATTGTTAGTTAAACTTACGGGACTGTGAGTTATAGTTTATTAAGCGTTACAGAATAAACAAAAGTTGAAATATTTATTGACAAAACTTTTTGAAATATGAGAAAAAACACCAAGTTTTATTTTCCAAAATTATTTCTCGTTAAAATTATTTTGTTGTAATATTGTCTCAGTAAACATGTAACAACATTATTTCATATGCTAATGTATTATTATTGTTACTATGAACATAATAAAATGGTTTTCATTGTAAAGCTGTACTACTAAGAATAATTCAAAAATTAACTTTCATTTAGTTAAAGTAATGAACAAATAGTACTTAGATGACAACTAAACAAACACATTAACCACTTCATCGCCGCTAATAAGAAAACATCCATTTTAGTAAATTTCTGAAACCATAAACGCCAAGTACCTCCGCTACTGTTTAATTCAGTGTGTTCGAGTTCGCCCAGTGAACGTGATTAATTATGGAACGTTCAGTGGCGACGCGAAACATTTTGCTTGAGTGATTATACGCATTATTTTCATCAATATTAGGGTCCGTCAGCGTTTCTTTAATATTCAGGAACATCGTGTCTGTAGTGGCCAGTGGTAATGGACCATGAAAGTATCCTTTTGTTGAGTGGCTTTGCCTTTATTACGTATGCTGGGTTTGTGGGAAAGTAATATTAATATATGGATTTTGGAGAAGTTAAGTAATAATATGTCTTTTATATTCTTGGGAAAGGAATATACCGCATTTGTCGTCAATGTCGTACGACCAATTCTGTATCGTATTTTTGTCCACTATGTTCAAGAAAAATATGCCTATGTATAATTAAAAACCGGTACATTATATTGTTACTAATCACAGTCTGAGTAAAACTCAAGTAATCTACGTTTTGTGTTGATCAGTCAATATTTGTGTATTAATGGAACCTAGGTACCGTGAATGCATACTTATTTAGTAGTAGTGAACAAAAAGGACGAACGATGATGCTATTCTATACCAATTTCAGAAAAGTAGTGAAAATATGATATTAAATATGATATTCTGTACCAATTTCAGAAAAGTAGTGAAAATATGATATTAAATATGATATTCTATACCAATTTCAGAAAAGTAGTGAAAACGGCAAAATTAAATTTGTCTATACCCTTTCTCGTACAAAAAATACATGTACTGTAGCGCTGCCATTTTTTGTTTGAACTTATAAACGATCTAACTGTAGATTCAGATACTAAGATGACACGAAAGAGGAAAGAGACGAGATCCAACAAGCGCAGTTTCAAGAGAAATGAAGTTTAATGGAGTAACTGAGTTATTCAATGGTTGATTTAAAGTTCAGCAGAATCGTTAATGTACAGACTTTTATTTTGACATATATTAAGATGCAAAGCAATCTTTTACAAATCTCGAAAGAGACTGTTGCATATATGCGAAGGTGCCGACATTTAAATTGAGTTCGAGGCTTCTAGAACCTTTATACTATCTACAAAATCGCCCTCCAAACAATACATCTAACTTTTCATACGATTATGATAGAGCCACTATTTCCTAAAATTGTACTAATTTCAACTTTCTGTGTAAGTCAGTTTCTGATAAGAAAGGCAGTAACAAATATATAGACATTGAACTTATTCCATAAGTGTTCCGTTTTTTTCCAATTTTGCTTAGTTTTTTGAAATTTAGGATCAAATTACCGTTTATAAAATTATATGAATAGTCAATATGAAAAGACACAGACCTTTATAAATTTTTACATTATAATACATTTGTGAAATATCGATGATACGGAAAATATTGAAGAATAAAACGACATAAAGACTTCGGTCGTTTGAACCCTTATTACTGAGAAATATTTAATTTGTCAATAACGATTTTTTATTTATTTTCAACCTTTGCTGAATCATAATTACGTTTAAATGTTTTATTGCTATAAATCAATGAAGAAAAATTGCAGATAAGGTTGCCAGATGATCGAGATTTCCGATTTACCCGGAATTTGTTTCCTATCCAGGAATGTAATAAGTTTTTCCCGGACATCTAAAAAATTGCGGCAGTTCTTAAAATTGTTTTCATTCGCATTTTTCGTTAACCTGTTTATGCTATAACCGATACCAATATTTTATTTTGGCAATACTATTTTTATTGATCTGAATGTTTCATTGGATTCAAAAATCTTTTGTTGAGAGGAACTAATTATTTTTCTTAAAAAACTAGTATCTATGGTATGATGATTTGTATAGTATTGTTAGTGTAAACAAAAAAGAATAAATAATTTTCCTAAATGAGGTTTCATTTTTAACTTTGCCTTAAATTCCACGTCTGCACCCTCTAGTAGAGATGTCCCTGAAAAAAAATTGGATATAGTGACTAATTGTAGGACGCTTAACCATTGCGTCAAGGTTAAAATAGTGTAACTCCAGAACGGGATAAGATTTGAAAAAAATATTATTGATTATAATTATATTACTTTGTACTCGGAAATTTGTAAATGTCAGTTTGCTGTATAAATACTACAACTTTATATAAAGATGAAAGAGAATAAAAATATTGAGTAAAATAATAATCTTTACATATTTTAAACAATATTTGCCCATTCTCCTCACTAGAAAGTTGTGCTATATTATATATTTCTTAATTTTCAACCATTTTGGGTGTATCCCAGGTTGCCTCAGAGTATAAGATAACGGTAACACTGAACTCGATTGAAAGTTTAATGAAAACCGCCATCTAATGAAGAATTATAAAAATAATTTTTAGCGTATTTAGGTCATAAATTGTTAACAACATTTTATATGTTTGTAATGTAAAAAGTTATTAACAATTGCATAATAAATGTAAAACGAACAGATGTCGTTATTAATCAATTAATTTATAATCTGGTAAATATTAAGTGTAACTAGTGTGAAGTCACAATTTAAATAGTGTGTAAACTTATTTAGATTATCCACGTGTATATGTGTATATATATATATATATATATATATATATATATATATATATATATATATATATATACATGTATATGTATATATACATATATATATATATATATATATATACATATATATATATATATACATAAATATATATATATATATATATATTGAATTGTACTGAGAATTCTATTGTTTCCCATAATCAAGTATTTTGAAATTATTAAAAGTGACAGCACATATGTCCTGTTTTCTCAATATGTAATTTCATCCATTCGTATTGTTAAATTACAATTTAAATTCTCAGTGACCCGAGACGACTTAAGGTAGCCGTACCGTCCCAAGAATCACTCGAAAGCGACGTATCTCACACTGAATCAAATTAACAGACGGCGCCGGTCTATTGTTCTCTTAATAATGACGTAACAATACGGACACAATTCACAAAGGCGACTGTCATAATGGTTGCAATTCCTGACGTGCGCCTCTTCTTATTGTATTTAGTCTACAGTTACACTGGCTTATATATACCCATTGTAGGTAGAGTAACGCTTGAGGTGGTAAACAATTGTTAAGGAAAGAATGAATGATGGTACTTGTTACGGGTCAAATGAGGGTTGGGTGTTGGATAACATTATAAGATATTTGAGAAAAGTAACACTTTGAATTTGAAACAGTCAAAACGTTTACAGGTACTTGTTTGAAATTCAGGACAATTGGGCATTAATTATAATTAACTATATATTGTATTTTATGTATTATGTTGAGGACATTAATTGTAATTAACTATATATGTATTCTATGATTGTATAAAGGTAAAACATATTGAATTATATGACTGTTAATTGAAATCGACACGCACTTGTAAGCGTAAATGGAGCGGAATTAAACTAGATGTTGAATAGTAATTATTGGGATGAATTTTGTTATTATATTTTAATTATTTATAAAATCTTTTACAGCAATAACATAAGTAGTAATCAACATATTCCATGTTCTTCTTTTGCGAAAATATACCCAAAACTAGATGTAATGGGAAATAATGTAATGGGATGCTATTTTATTTCACTCCAGCCACCCAGCTTTGACATTAGAGTAATAACAGATAACGAGTATGTATGGTATAACTAGTTGAAATCGACACGCACTTTCGAGCGCAACTGGAGCGGAATTAACCTAGACGTTGAATAGTATTATTGGGATGAATTTTGTTATTATATTTTAATTATTTATAAAATCTTTTACAGCAATAACATAAGTAGTAATCAAAATATTCCATGTTCTTCTTTGGCGAAAAAATATTCAATACTAGATGTAGTGGGAAATAACGTAATGAGACGCTATTTTATTTCACTCCATCGACCCAGTTTTAATATTATAGAGTAATAACGTATAACGAGTATGTGTGGTATAACTGACTTTTAATTAGAAATTTGAAAAAATATGGCTAAAGAAAAAATCTCCCACTTAACTTTCTGAAAGAATAATATTCATATTTCCCTACTAGAGGACGACACAGTATTAATAAAACTTCAAAAGTTGGTTTTGTAATTTCAAAATATGGTGTTGTCAGAATAAATTGTTTAGTTTCATTTGAGAGTGATTTTAGGAATACTCATTTATATAATCCATAAAAATAATTAGTGATAGCCAGATTCTATGTAATAAATTTATTACAATAACTGGATCGATTTGCCTAAGATGCAAGCAAATATGGATAAATATTTTAACTGGTTTCATCACGATATCTAAAGAAAAAGTAACGAAAGTAATTATCGTTATATGTTGACTCAAACATAGGAAAAAGTTGTAATTTAATGACAACAAACTGTTTCAAATATCATAAACCTATAAGATCAGTTTTTCTCTTCGTCAACATGATTTTCTGCTAAGTGACATCTTTTCTTTTAAATTGGCAGACACATTTCCTGATACTCAATATGAAAACAACGACTAGTTTCGTTATATTATTTTTAGCTAAAATTGGTAGTAAATGTTTTTTTCCTGTAATTTTATAACCGGATTTTGTCAATTTATTTATTTTTGTAGCTCAGTTGTGATTAACTTAATAATATGAAAGACACATCGACTCCATATATTTTAGGAAACCATTAAGTAATAATATAGAAATTTTCCTTAATATTTTGACAAAAAATATTACAATTTTTTTAAACTAAATTAAAATAAAGAGAATTTATTATTAAGAACAAAAGTAACCTCTTGGCCTAAGATCCAAGAAAACTCCGGACTGCATTACACAAAGAAAAAGTTGATAGATCAATCAGCGGAAGGATATGTCAATAAATACTATAATAATTTTTATATTTCTTACCATCAAAGTATTTATCACACTTTTTCCTGTATAAAACAACGTATTAATAAAATACAGTTCTGTGACATACAAATATAAATGACTTGGCAATATATGCGACACTAGTGAACTTTTTTAGTATATAATATATATATATATATATATATATATATATATATATATATCCAGAATAATAAATAATCTACCTAAATAAGAATTTGTTAATAAATATTTTTAAGTTACCAAGAGTATTTGGGGATAATTAATTACATGTGTCGTTTTTGTATATTTCTTGTAAATATTTGATAAGATTTCAATCGAAATTACGTGAATTATACCAAGTAAGTATGCTGTCCGACAGGCTGTCGGGGAGAAAACAATTTTGACTTGCTGGCGGCATTAATATAGAGAATATCCGCTGTGCGACTCTTGGGATCTCATTATGTTCGTATTGTGGTAAAACCTTGAACAAAATTTAATTTTCTAAGTGCCATAAATTTGTTTTAATCTATCTTACTCGGCGTTAACCTCTGCGTTAGAATATTATGAGTTAATTAAACTTACTGGATTGTGAGCTGTCAAAAATATAGTTTATAAAGCGTTAACAAAAAAAAACAAGATGTCAACGAGGGTTAACACTAGTCCTTTGATTATTTTAAAACCTCTGTGGCAATAAATAAATATTTGATAGCTATATTTATGTTTCCTATAATGTATTATTTTTCAGATCATTCAGACAAAAATTGCTGTAAATAGTTTTCTGCAGTATATTTACAACTCACTTAACATTTTCCCTTGCTTCTTTATCTCTATTTATGATGATATAATATAGTCTACAGACATGCAAAATATATTTCAGATAGTCGTAGCATAACTGTAAATAGATTGCGATAGTTTTAAATTTACTGTAAGGCAACACACAGTTGTCGTATTCAATGAAGATATTGAGTAGATGATAAATTAAAAGACTGTAAAAGCAATTTAAAATCCCGGCGAAAATGGGAAAGATGAAGATTTAGTGAAACTTCAATGAGTTAGACTATTTCTATAGATTATAGTATATAGTATATTTCTATAGATTATAGTATATAGTATATTTCTGTATATTAAAGTATTTACATCTGCCTGGATTGTAAGGGGAATGATTTAATAAACTCACCACATTTTGGTAACCGTGCATGGTAAGGATAAATTCATAATTTAAAAAAAAATTATATTATTGCAATTTTGGTCGCAATAACAGTCTAAATATTGGCTTTAATACATCATTCTTTCATCTCAATTAAAATGATTTTTCAGACAATTAGAGTTGTTTAAAATGACACAAAATATAAAAACAAAAATTTGGTTAGTTTTAGTTTTGCTGAGTAGTGTATTTAAATTAATGTTGCGTTCAACATATTGTCTAGTATGTTTTTACAGGCGAGAAATATCATGACTTTCTCCAAAATACTTTGTTTTTATTAATCACGATTTTTAACAGTTTATATATGAACATTTGTTTAGTATTTTTCGTTTAAATTTAAGAAATACGAAATATTAGAGCTGCGTGACAGCTTTTTACGTGATGGAATTTACAAATACTTATGTTACGTTCAATATATAATGTAGTATATCTTTTATGGGTGTAAAAATGTCGTAATTTTGCTCAAAAATATTTTGCTTTTATTAATGACGACATTTTTAACAGTTTATATGTGAGCACCTCTTTAGTATTTTTTGTTTAAATTTTAAAAATGCAAAATATTAGACATGCTTTACAAATACTGATGTTAAGTTTAATATGTAATCTAGTATATGTTTTATAGGTGTAAAAATATCGTAATTTTCTCAAAAATACTTTGGTTTTATTAATCACGACATTTTTAACAATTTATATGTGAGCATCTCTTTTGTATTTTTTGTTGAGATTTAGGAAATTTGAGATATTAGAGCTGCATGGTAACTTCTCACACACTGGGGTTTTTGGGATAGACCTAGTAATAAAATACGTCTACAATCGCAACTTTAATGGCACATCAAACCGTATTTTTGGTTAGAATCTATCAATGATTGATCTAGATGTTTTTTCAATGGGGCTCTACTACATATTACATATGAATTTCAAGTTTATATCTTATTCAACACAGAACTTACAAAACCACTGAAGCACAGATGGACGGACAGATGACGTTACAACAAAAGTAAGGTTCCATTTGGATCTATCGAATTTTTATGGAATCCTAAAATATGAAGAACTTTTTCGAAAATATATTTTAGGGCATAACTTATCACTGTGGAAACCTTAATACAAATCAGTTTAGCCGTTACGGCCTGATTGACAAACATTCGGGCTTAACAGTAGTAGCTGATGAAATAAAAATTTATTGACTTTTTTATGATATATACACAAAAAATAAGAATCAAATTAAAGCGAACGAAGTCAAAAATATATAGTTTGCTATGAATAAAATATATACAAAAGTTAATAAAACAAAATAATGGCGATGCACACTTAACGCCTGAAACGTTAAAATGGTCTGAAACATTACATCATTCATTTTAATGTGAAAACTTTTTAATATATAAGGACCATGAATTATAAACAGTATTACAGTTTTAGTTTTGCCTATGACACCTATTGTGTCTTATTGCAAATTCTCGGAAAAAGACGTCGTCTTACGTGTACATGTACAGATCGTCGTCTATGGACTGTGATTGAATTCATGCGTAAGGACATATATTAAAAATCTGTATTTATATATATAACGTACATATCATCAGACCATAGAAATATAAAAATATTCAAGCATACTGTAATATTTGGCATGCACCATCCTGTGTTACATTTTACGCCATTATCCTAATTTATATTCTAGTAGTCCTAACTGGTTAAAAATAAAAATAGGAAAATTAATCTATTTTTCAACGGTTTCCCAGATTTCATGTCTCAATTGTTTAATCGACCTCCACGAAACATGTAATTTTAAACATATAACCTATATAATTGAGGTGAATATAAATTATTTTGCTATTTTTATCTTTTTTCACGCCAACAAAACCTGGGGTCAAAATCAGTAAACATAAATTAATAGGTTAGCGATTGCGAAGCATTGTACAAACCTATCATAGTGTGTAGTATAATAGTTTGTAATTTGTACACAGTGTTTTAAAAAAAAATTAATTTAGAAGTTGTCAATATCATAAAGAAAACTTTTCGTTCACAGTTTATAAGGTAATCTTTCAATTTAAAATAATTTTTTTAGGCTTTTCTGATGCTCATAGAGTTTAACTCGTGAATGACACTAAAGTCAAGTTTTAATTTGATTTACATTTGTCATTTCAGTTTTATGATATAAAAAATATGTTTTTCAGTTAAGGATTATGTCTTTCACTTTGATACGCACATGCTTTTACCGTTTAAGGGTAGACATACATATTTGCACATACACATATATGTATATATATATATATATATATATATATATATATATATATATATATATATATATTATACATGTATATTAATATAATGAAGAACGTTCAGTGTAAAGTCCAAACTTTCAGTAGTAATAGAGTCGAATTTATTCTACAAGAATTTAGTCAACGAAGCCAAGAGAATCAGTCATGGTGTATTTCATTCTGTGTCACTACTACATAATAATTAAAAAGAATCTGTTCCTGAAGGTACCTGCATTTCTGTCTTAATCATATCTGTTTTTAGCGCTTTTCTTAGACTTTTATTATATATTGAACACATTTACGTAATGTAACGGACGCTAAGTTACATACGGAACAGGAAAAATCTCTATGAACACATATTAATTTCACATCCTGGGATGTTACAGATCGCAAGGAATCATAACATCCAAATGATCACTCATTGACAGCAGATAAATCCCAGACAATGGACCCTTTCATTCCATTCTCGCTCGTCTACCAGCCGTTGAATAATTCATCGAGCATTTGCTAAAACATAACAAATCGTGTCAAGCCGCCGCGCTGAGTTGTACTTACTTGTTCCTCTGTTGGCAAAAATGCTGCTTATACACTTGTCGATCAGTTCACAGATCGGGTTCAACGGATCATGGAATCATTTTAAATAATTCAAATACAACGAAAAATCATGGCGCATATTTCTTTAATAATTTGGGAAGCGTAACTTGATAGAAAAGGTTATTAGAATCGTTGTCAGTCTATTCAAATTAATTAGACGCAAAGCCATATTAATAGTTTTTAATAAATGTTAGCATTTTTATCAAAAAGGTCGAATTTAAATCAGTTCAGAGCTTAATTGCATGTCGGGTGAAAGTCAAGAAATAACGGTATTGTTATTACTTTATTTTTATTTGTCTCGTTTACTGGTTGAGTGGACACTGAAAACAAAGTGCAACACTGGTCATAGGAGTATTTGAGATTACGGAAAAGGCTAGAAGTAAGATAAGAACAGGAGTATTTATATATTGATATTTGGGAAATATCTAGATTTGCCTTAATTAAAATCCTTCATGCAAACACGACTGAAGACATTTGCTAGTTTTACCGAGATAGTTTACCCCATATTGATGCACTTATTTAATATTGTTAACATTAATAATCTGCACTGTATATAATCTGAACTATACGTCTCATTAAATATCTGCACTGTATATAATCTGAACTATACGTCTCATTAAAATAAAATATAAAAGTCCCATGAGTAGGTTTCGAAACTCTAAAGAAAATAATTACTTTTACTTTAACTAAAGTTTATATTTCTAATTAAGGAATCCACTTTATAAGTGACTCAATGTTCATGACGGATCAAATTCAAGCAGAAGTAGACCCTTGTGTAGCCTAATTGGCTGTGGGTGGCGGGCGAACAAATTTATCACCGCAATGTCGATCTTATAGCCGCCTGTCACAATAGCCGCTTGACGTACGGATCGGATCGGAGACGTCTCCGGCGCCGGCAAAGGCGTCAGGTCATCCCCTAATTTATATTACCGACCCATTGGTAAAATTCATTGGAAGCTTTTGGAGAAGCAATATTTCATGGGATTTGTGTAGCATAGCTATGTACATACTTATGTGGTATGGATTTAGCGATTTTTTATACTGAAATATGGAGCTGAACTATGACTTAATATAAACGTTCGTATATTTGTATATCAATATGGAAAATGTTAATCGTGGTTATCAAAATTGCGTTATTAACTTCAAGATTATCGAAAATATTTCTGTGAGCGATTATCATCTGGCAAATGACCAAAATGTTTATTCAGTAATCGTTACTAATTTTTAGGTTAAAATGTATAATGGTTAAAATGTAAAATGTATAAATTTTATAGTGTCTGAAGACTTCATTCCAACGAACTGCATTTATATTGTGAGGTCGATTTGTTTGTTTGTCCCATTATTTCAAAAAAGAAACCTTACCAGCTTTCGCACAGAAAAAGTTCAATATTTAATATACTATATATATATATATATATATATATATATATATATATATATATATATATATATATAAATATATAAATATATAAATATATATATATATATATATATATATATATATATATATATATATACATATATATATATGTAAATATATATATATACATACCTTCAAAATTTCTCCAGCCTGTATACAGAGTCAGTGTTCGAGAGTCTAATCGATGAGAATGATGCTGTAGCTTTTAATATATAAATATACGCTAACACTTTAAAAACTTTAATCAAAAATAAAACAAAATCTAGTGGATAATTATACAACTACATGTTTATGATAATTATTCATAAAAGGAACAGAGGTCGCTGTCAATTCATTACGTAATAATCTGCCAAGCAACTAAGTAATAGCAGAGCTGAAAAATAATTTTAGTGAATTCCACTGTGGATATCGTTCATGTCTCAAGGCATAAAACTACGAAGGTTCATTAACAATTAAAATATATTATTATCTTCTGAACCCAATTTGTTCACTATTTTCTAAATAAATTCGTGTGCTGTAGGTACTCATATGTGAATAAATATAGGAATATATTTTAATAAAATAAATATTGGAATAAATTTTTCTACTATATTTATTTTATTTATTTATTTATTTATTTATCTACTTTAATGTATCTAATTGATACATATGGCGGACTTATTGCTACAAGAGCAATCTCTTACAGCCAACCACAATACCAGTCCAGCCCCGTTCGACGAACGGCCGGGAATCGAACCCGGGTCGACGCACCGCGGCGATATAATATTAAAACTTACAACTATAAAATACAAACGGGTTCCATTCCCGTTTGTATTTTATAGTTGTAAGTTTTAATATTATATCATCAACTTTCCCTTTTGTTCTTATCATTAATTAGATGATATATAATATGCGTATATTATATAATATACGTTTGTTTGAATGTGAAAATATAAATATATTCCCAAGTGTTACATATATTTTAAGGTAATTATAAAAACAAATATTGCTTTTGTACCAAATTTTAATTAATTTCTGTTAAGCTTGAAGTGAATTAAATTAGCTAACAGAAGAGAATAAAATTACTTTTACAACTTGTAACAAACTATTACATCACAAAGATGTACTAAAAGTAAACTGATCTATTTGATTTAGTCATTGAATGCTTTTTTGTTCACATTTTTTATTTGTTTATTTTATTATGAATAAACATTTGTCTTGCATTTATTTTTTATTACCCTACTTCCAGCTGTAGTTAAAAAAGCGTGCTCTTGAATATAATCCGTATTTCCATTATTTAATATATTTTAAAGAATTAAAGAGTAACGTTAAATCTTGTCTTTCTTTAACTTCAAAGCAGCTAAGTTGTTAGTGTCGTTCTTCCACCTGCAATTATTTTTTGGTAGACTTTTTAGAAAGTACATATTTCAATAAGTAATCTAGAATAACATATACTTAGTTATAAATGTAGAAGTTAGTCTTATAAATAAATTAATCACAATCTTTTCATAAACTTAGGAAGCTGAAATTCTTTAATTTCGTTTCCTACAGCTATTAAGCTATAAAATATTTCTCATGTAAAAAAAATATGTCCCGATTTTGATCAGACATTGATGAATATAAAATTCTTCTTATTTATGTTTATATGAGGATTCCATCTAAATTATTATTTTTTCGTTTTTAAAATATCATTTATAACAGAAGTAATATTCTAAGTAACACAATGCCAATCATTTTTATTAAAACTATATCTTATTTATAATATATTTGAATTTGTATAAATTTTCGATAACAATATTTTTTTAAGATAGGACGGGGCACATTATACATTATCGAAGAAATATCCCAGGTAATGTTATTTATAATTGAATTTGTGGAATATTATATATGACGAAAAAGACATCCTATATAATTTACTGCTCGTTTTCTTTAAATCCATGCCTTATTTAATACATACATGATTTTTTAGAAATTTTTGTAAGGGACATTTTTCGAGGGGCACAGTGATTTTTTGTAATTTTATTTTTGCAAAATCTTATAAAAAGTTGATATTAAAAAATGAAATTAAGTATTTTTAAACTCACGCTTAATTAAGATTTAATATCAATGCTTCACACAATGACATTAAGCAATTTTTTGGCCTCTTTATCTACGCCCAAAACATATATTTAACTTTTCCCACTTCGCTCCTAACATTGAGTCATCACTCTCTACAACTGTAAAAAATTTCAATTTTCTATACCAAATAGTCTCTGAGTAAAATTCACGTGATACAAAAACGTAAGGTTAGTTCCTGTCCAGTGTTATGTTCTTATCATTTGAGTGCAGAACCCTAAAAGTTAATTAACTTAAAAATGAACACATGGAAGTTTTTAGTTATTTATGCTAACGAAACAGTTCATAAAAAACTAATAATATGTCAGTTTCCATTCAGCGCTTAATTGATCAAGAAAATTTAAATTTGACTATTAAATTTTACGATTTTATACAGTCAAATTTGTTTTAAGCAAAATATCAGTTACCTTATGTAAAATATCAGTTACGTTATGTAAGCAAAACCTTATGTAAAATATCAGTTTAAAACCTTATGTAAAATATCAGTTACCTTATGTAAGATATCAGTTACCTTATGTAAAACCGTATGTAAAATATTAGTTTATGTAAGAACATAGATGTATTATTATTAATTTGGACTATTACTTATTTACTAATTTATACTAATTATTTGTATAGCAGATAAGGGCTAACTTAACTAAATTTACCTCAACCAGGCACATTAATGAACCTAATTCTGATACATATCCATTCCATTATTATTCGCAACGATTGCGCAAATTTCGATATTGCCCCAATCAGCGACTTGCACCATTTCAGGAACGATATCAACGCTCGAGGCAAATATGTAATTAACTCCTTACTAGTCATACGACCATTCCTACGCCCGAGGCTGTATGATTAAATTTCACCCTTATCTCTTCTTGACGTTTAATGCTCGGGGATTTCGTAGTACCGACTGATTTTCGAAAGCTTTCAAAGCTGACTTGGAGCTTTGGCTGCTGAAATGTCAGTTTATTAGTGTGAATAAACATGTTAGTTGTCATATGTTTTATTAATCTTGTGTATCATTAATCACGTCGATACATTAATACAACCTGTATTGTATTTTATTCCATTACAGAATTTGCAGTCGTTTCGAACATGATATTTTCAATGATATTTACATTTTTTTTCAGATAATACTTATTCAAAAAACAAGTTCCCGTGAAGCGATAGTTTCGCATTATAATACAAAGGTTTTTAAATATAAGTATTGATTTTTATACTTCGACCTATTTATATGCTTAGCTAACTTATTGCTACATGCTCATCAGTATCTTCCAGTCAAAAAAGCACAATAAATGGAAAACTCAGTGTTGTAAAAGACTAAAATGGACTGTCATTGAAACTTTGTAAAACTAAATATCCATTACAATGTAACAATATAATTACCCAAAAGCTAACAGTAACTAAATTAACAAATAATTTGGGAGTAATATATATAATTGCCCGAAAAGTTAACAGTAACTAAATTAACAAATAATTTGGAAGTGATATAACTGCCCGAAAAGTTAACAGTAACTAAATTAACAAATAATTTGGAAGTAATATAACTGCTCGAAAAGTTAACAGTAACTAAATTAACAAATAATTTGGAAGTAATATAACTTCCCGAAAAGTTAACAGTAACTAAATTAACAAATAATTTGGAAGGGGAAGAATGAAAAGAATAGTGAAGAGATAATAATTAAAAAGTAATAAGGTAGGAGAAGAAGAGATAAAAAATTATAATGATCAAGCTAGGAATATTTTTTTCAGACGACGTTTGAAAACATGAATCCACTAGGCGTTTTGATTGTTGAGACCAAGTTTATTTTAAAGAAGGGAATCATATGCAGTGAAGAAGTACTCGTAGAATGTAGTATAAAGTAGATGAACGTAGTATTTAGGAATAAAGAGAGTGACGAAGAATTCAGAACGCAATCCCTATGGCCTTGAATATAGCTACAAGCCCCTGGGGCTTCAAATCGGGAATTGAGATAAGACGGACTACAAAAATTCATAAATGTATTGAAGAGAAGACATAAAAGTCTACTTACTCTTTCTATCTAGTTCAAACGTGACCTAAACTCGAAAATACAGTCATATTTTCTCAGGACAAACATATACTGAATACGTAAATTTTGAAGGTTTATTTAACAGTTTTCATATAGGTCTGGATAATACACAACTTGATGGCAAGGACGGTAAAAGCGGTTGACAAAGGGAATTTTAGTTTCGATTGGAAAAATTGTGAAAAACGCTTTACAGAGTGTAATTTGCTGAATTCGGTGACTAATATTGTTCACTACCAGGTAAGATTTTGATCGATTAGTAGACATAGGTCTTTAACAGTTGAAAAGAAAGGAACAGAACTATCTATTTTCAACACTTTATCTTTAAATAAATATACTTTTATTTCTTTATCTGCAAAAGCCTTCATAATTCTAAATACTTTATGTAAAATGAAAAAATGATTCTATATTTAATGCTGAATGTATTTTGATATGTACTAATGATGTCTGGTGTGTGAATATTCATTACCGATATGTAAGTGCGAATATTCATTTGTTTAACTTTGTCTATTTGTCTATCTACCGCAGTTACGGTGCGTTATTTAATTCTTTATTATGTGTCATTGTTTTTTTGTTAACTAAATAACATTGAATTATTAGATAAAATTTATTTCGAAAATGAATTGTGTTTCTGTTAATAAATTAAAATGTATAAATTATACATAGCCACATTACAAGCTTATTTCTTATCAATGGTATATTTTAGGGTTTCTTCACTCGGAATGAAAAACAGCGCTTCGTTGTCCGCCTATCTGTCTGTCTTTGTTAGTTTTAGATATTAAGTTGAATTTAATATCGTATGCTCAGAGTCCTAGCCTTAAATTAAAGAAAAGATTTAAGTTTTTTGGTTCACGCAAGAAAGAGTTATGGCCCATCAAAGCTAATTTTTCTTCATTTTAGATTGTCTTACTCACTGATCATCATAAAGACTGTAGGATAACATAATGGCAAGACCTACAGCACAAGTAAAGGTAAAAATTCAAAAATCAAAGATTTTTAATTCTTTGTGGAATTCAGTATTGTATTTAAATATTCACCTGTGATAGATATTGTCGACGATGTATTTACCTTCCATAAAATTAAAATTTTGAAAGTAGTATAATAGAAATACTATGCAATATTGAATGTTTATAAATGTCTAAATATGTACGGTACCCTCGTAGTGCCAGTTCTACTCATGCTTGACAAGTTTTTTTAACATGAAAATTATTTAATACTTAAGTTATATTTTAAAATAAACTTGAGACGTGAGGTTTAAACTATTTGAGTATCGTTAGTCTTTCACTCAATGGTCCCCCTGCTCGTTCGACATTTTCAACAATATAAAAAGTTATGTTGTCAATTTTATAAGGAAAGGATATAACTATGAGGTAATACTATTTGTATCCCCCTGTGAAAGTTATCCAACAAACCGAGGGACTGCCACATATATTTAATCGAAAAAAATATTACTTTATAAGCGATCCCCGCAATAGAGACCATCTTAGAATTATAAAATTATTTTGATATTATATAATCGAAAGCGAACAGAATTTTTAAGTACTACTTTTCAATGTAATTGTGTGAAAGGCCATAAAATTTTTTTTGTATAAAATTTTTTTTTATGCATTTTTTTTAATAACATTTTGTTTTTTTTTATTAATGTCTTTTGGCCATTTTCACTTCCAATCATAATGTTGTATGTCCAATAACTAGGTCAGAATATTAAATGAAAATATTGAGTAAAAAAGTGTTAAAAATATTTGATTTTTAATAATTTCCACATAATAAAATAAATGGTTGAGATACAGTACACAAATCGATTGGAGTTATGGTAAAAATTTTTTGGCACGCCAGAAGTTAGATTTATAATAAATATATATCTAAACTAAACATACATTTGCTTAGTCGAAAATAATTATGACTCTACTTGACGTGAATAATATCTAAATATATTATTTCTAAAAGGTGTTTTTTGGTCGAGCGGTTTGATCTCTTTAACTACTGCACCAAAAAAAATAAAAAAAATACCCACTTAAAGCTTATGTTTTCTACTTTGGGCGAAAAATATAAAAAAATTCGAAAAAAATCTTTTTGTTAATAAAACAATTAATTTTTATAACAATTGGCATGAGCGCCATCTGTGGGCGACACATCAAATATCTTAGCCAAATTGTATACTTGGAACACGCTAGATGGCGATATAGTGCGAAGACTTCGCACGCATTCTTCGCATATAAATATTACTAATGAATTTATTACGGGGTTAAAAAAATAAAAGCTATACATATATACTTATATATATATATATATATATATATATATATATATATATATATGTATATATATAAATATATATATATATATATATATATATATATTCCTTGTTGTTTTTATTACGATGAAAAAAACTCACGCAAAGTAGAAACGCAAAAGTAACAACGTAAACAAACCATTTGTCTTTTTCACTTCGTAAATTATTAAAGAAATAACAACATAAATCATTGTAACGCGCAACTAGACAAATAGCCCATACACTATACTGCAAATCTAAACAACCTACATTGTGATGATAAATCACTACACTTTGCTTACACCATTATCACACCATCCCATCCTCAATTTTCATCCCCTTATCCGAAATGGCTAAAGCCAAAGCTCACTTTCGCCATAACAGGAATAAAATTAACGTTACCAAACTTGCGGTATCGCCGCCCTAGCCGATTGTGCAACAGCTTTCGCTGGGAGTATTACGTAAGGCAGGCGGGCAGCCGGTCGATACGGCGCTCGGCGTGACAGCGCTCCCGCTCCGACATGCTGTGCCGCGGAATAGATAAAAGTTGTACGATGCGACATGTAACGCTTTTCTTTAATTCTTTTATTTGTCAACGATGATATGCGTAGGCTTTAGATTCCGTTCTGGTAAACTGTATTTTTAAAGGCTCATGAAATGAATTTAAAATATAATATCATGTTTAGGGACATTGCTGAATGATGTAGCGGTGTATGTGATATCATGACTTGTTCTAAAGTTATGCTTTTAGTATTTTTAGTGAAAGATTCGGTCTGAAAGAAAATATTTTCAGTTTTGTTTTTTTGTAACTTGTGGAACTCTATTCTACGTTTGGATGGGTATCCGAATATATGGACTTATATATACGACACGATATCTACAAAAATATTTACATAATTAGTAAGACCCAATATACGTTACGTTTTGCGTAGACGGGATATCTGAAAAGATATTTTTTATGAATCATTTGTAATTCTATTTCAAATATACATATACTTATATCAATTTATATACTATATAATATACTTATATCATATATCAATTTTCAGAAGTATTGGAACTAAGTACTATATGTCTTCCTTTTGATTTGGTTCTAATAAAAATAAAAAATTGCTAAAAATAATTGATAACATTGTTAGTTTTTAGTAATTTAGAAAAAAAACACATATGGAGAATAGTGACTCATCCATGAGCTATTAACTTGATTTTACTAAAAGAGTACTCACTCTTGTTTATACTGATTGTAAAGTTCTAATTTGTGCAATTTCCCGACCTACATTATATATCTGGACGATCCATTTTTTTCAATTTTTTTTACACATTTAACATAAATGACGAGTTTTACGTCACAGAAGCTAACATCAATTTGTTTTTACATTCACTGCATTATAAACTGCTCGTAATTTTGAAACTGTTACGCTTGTTTGAGGCGACGTGAATTAGTTGAAATTTGTACATTACTGGGGATATCAGTGGTCAATCTTTGTACGTAAACATCCAACTTTTCAATAACTTTTCATTAGTAACTCTCTCACTCACTGACTTCCCACACTTTCAGTGGGATTCTCGAATACTTAGCGATAATAAGCTGCGCAATACTGACTCATAATATAAAAAATAATAAGTCCACACATGACTCAGTAGGTAAGTATTATACGAGACAAGTCTAAACGTGCATTAATATTAACCGATACGGTATCGGCGGTGCGCGTTATCAGATGCAGAAATTTAAAAGGCTTTTAATAATTCAGTGGAATCTTTCTCCACTAATGTTATCAGCTTCACGTAAGTACCATTGACCGAAATAAGAGTACTTCATATCTTAGGTGGACCTTTAAGTTGAATCGATGTGAAAATCTCGACAATTTATTCATCAATTCTAAAGCTCTCGTTTCTTACTGCGGGAGGGCAAATAATTGAATTTCAAGTCCCATAAGGATCACTTGGCCGCGAAAAAGTTAGCCTACAATTTTTTCTAACCCGCAAGCATTATTTCAATGAAAGTACATTTGAAATTCAGGAGTTTTTGTGTAATCCTCTAATAAACAAATTAACTGACATAAAAAACCTTCAAAAATGGTTCTACTTTCAAATTCGATCTCACATAAGGCAATATTTTTTAAAAATATTCAGCATCCAGACTCCGTATTATGATTTTTTAAATCATTTTAAAATGTAAAATAATGTTTTATATTGTTTTTTCATTTTATTACTTACAAAAGAAAAAAAAATGTCATAAATTAATTATATTGTACTACTATTAACATACTTATTATAATAATATCCATAAAATTATGCCTTAAATTAAGATATTGCAATATATTTTTACATCTTACATATTAAATATCAATTTTATAGAATACCGGTAAAGATGCATGATGCATTCTATACATTTACTGTCTTGCCTTGGTAAGTATTTTCGAAATTCGGCTATTTTGGGACCAAATTCCCATGAACAAATGCGCATGCTCCGAAAACTTCTTATACTTCGTCCGCCACTCCATGATCACATACATTTTGTAAATAATACTTCAGGGTCTGCGCATTTTGGTTGTTGATTTAATTAAATTTCGATATCATGAAGGGGTCAAGGTAAATAGATGTTTTCAAAGATTATTTGAAGAAGTTTTTCACTTCATAATTATTTTCCCAATTTCTTTTCATTTCCTTTTATCCGTGTCCAATAACACTTAGATCAAAAGATTTCTCTTGTCGCAACAAAATTAATAAATATATTTGTCCATTGAAAACTATAAATAATTACTCATCATTGAAATTATTAGTAATTGAGTAAGTGTAATTTGAGTAGGCAAATTATTTTTAAACAATTTCAAAAAACGAAGGAGGTTTTCAATTAGACCAATTGTTCAATCAGACTTTTTAACTGGATTGACCAAATCTCAGTTCCCAGTTCCATAATCTTTTTTTCAAAATATGGCGACGTATTTCCAAAAAATAGTGAATTTTCCACAGCCACAGCAATAACACGCGTAAATGCGATTAAGTTTTTTTTTGTAATTACAAATCAACCAAACTGAATAGAATTTAGTTACTTATGGTGAACAGGGTTTGAAGATAGAACTAAAAGGTGTTGGCAGTATCACCTGAATGACTCATTTCACTTGTATGGTCGACCCTTTTGATCGCGTGTAGTGAATAAAGTCTGATAACAGAACTGAAGGGTGGTAACAGGAACTGCTCATTAATAAAGAATAGATTAGCCGAGTTAGGGTTCATTTACTTAATTTTAAAGAATCCTTTATTCACGAGCAGTCGTTTTAGTCTAAAGATGGAACCGGAAACTTGTTAATAACGAGTAGTAGTAGGTTCACTGACATTGATTTTGATTGACTTATAAGACGAGTCTTCTTCAGATCGTCATAAATATGGCTATGGTCTGATGATGGAGTCGGAAGGTAGTGCAGGAACTTTTGAGTTGTGATTTGTAAATAAATCAAAATTTAGTTTGTTTCACTTGTCTTGATATAAACAAGAAGGTAACAAAGTAAATATATAAGTTTAAATGGATACATACCATACACAGGCTTGAAGCATCTAAGATACTATTAGGTAGGTAGGTAAGTATATACAGGTGCATATAAAGGCACGAAGCCCTAATCACTTATTATTGAAAAAAAATTGAATACGTTCTCATTCACTACAAATGTATCACATTCTGGTTTGCTCACGAGGAGACAGTTTACTAAATCCATATCATAGCACAGTGGGGTGCCAGGATATAAATCGGTTTAGAATGTAGGTACGGTAAGCAATTTGTACTCGCAGGTTCTCAAATTTGTAATTAGAGCAAATCTGTAACAAGAATATTCGCAAAGAACATGAGTCAGAGAATTAGAGAGAGTAGAAACTTACCAATTCACCTTACAAAGAACAAAGGAAAGGGTATAAAAAAACAGGAAATATCTATATTGTCTATTATATTAATATTTTGAAAAATACTTTTTAAATATTTTCGATTTCAAGAAGTATGTAAATATGCAAGCACTCATGTACCAAGTATGTTTGCAGGTATAAATTAATACAAATATTTAAGTTCACTAAATACCGCAAATACTTCTTCTGATTTCAGTAAATAACGTATTCTTGAATTCTTTGTGAGTTCATTATATTTTGGGTAACATAGGACAACATAAGCAATCATTATTGAAAAATGAAACTTGTTGACAAAAAAATGACCGGACTACAAATAACCACAGAAAGAAAATACACTGAAAGTTATGAAATAAAGAAAATGTGAGTATTTATTGATGTGAAAAATCTAATGGCGCGTTTCCTGCACTCTTTCCGATTTAATTCGGTCAGCTTCGCGTCTTCTAGAATAACAGTATTATACAGATATTTTATTATAAAATGGCATTTTTCAATAGATTGTGAAGAAATACTTCTGTGATTAATTGTTTCATAAAAATAAAATATTAATATTTTATTATTAACAGCCATCTAAATACTTATTTTTTTTCGTTTTCAATTCATTAAAATGAAAATATTTTAATATTGAAAAACATAAAAAAATTTAGATGTTCCACATCTGCAAGGTATCCCATGACAGCTCACATTTCTTTTATGTTTTTGCACTATAATATCGTTTCCAAGACAAATTATTTTCTGTATTGGCCGGGTGCGGACTACAGAGTGGGGGTAACGAAATCGACCACTACGCTCACTGTAGCAGAAATGGAAATATCTGAAGGCGCCTGTGAAATATTGTCATATATAATATAATTTACTTACTATGTTGTGATGCTTACTTGTGAAACTAGCGCAGTTTAGCAAACATGTGAATTTCACTGATTTTTACTGAACTAAAAAACAACGTAACGACCAATGGTCGCGATTATTTTATTATGAAAAATTATTCAGATGTTCACCACTATACCGTCATTTTTTATATTATAAATGTATTTCACTGTTTAAATTTTAAATTTATAATAGGATAGTACATATTTAGTAACCATATAAATATGGATGGTAATAATAAGAGAAAAAGTTAAATAAGGGAGTAATAAAAACTTACCAAAAAAGTTTAAGAAGATTACTTTATCTCATTTAATATTAACAAAAATATTCTATACCAACCTTAAAAAAATATTATTAAATCTTTAATTCATGATTTTTTTAATCGTAAATTATTAACCGGAACAATGAAAATTTGCCTGTTAATCAACCCAAAAACATCATAAAAATATTATTTAAAAAATGTATAGATTACAAACTAAAGATTTAAATTTCATTATCAAAACATTTTTAATACGGTGCAAATTTTTATTTTTATCTTGTTTAATTTTTATTATTAACATTTCTGTTTGGATATTTGTTGAGTGTGTAATAAATAATTACAAATTTAAAGTGAAAAAAAACTTCAATATAATTTTAAAAGATAGTATATATTCTGGGTAGGGACGACTAAAATATTGTTATCATTCGTTGATAAAAGCATCTATTTAGATATTTTTATCTACCTTACAATAAATAACAAGATAAACAATGTAATGTAACTAAACATGATTTTACCTAAAACACTATACACTAATAATACTAACTTTTCTTCGACAAAAATAACAAAGGAACAATTAATACGTAGTTAGGAAGAGAATATAAAGAATGAAATGCATATAATATAAGTCACAGTAGATACATTTTGTTATTGTTATATTATTCAAATAAACATTTCACAGAGAAAGAATTCGAGGCGTACCCTAGTGAACACATAACCTAAAACTGACATCACAACCAGATCATATGAATGTCACTACAGTTTAAGTAAATTTGACGTAAAACATTTATTATGATTTTGTTATGTCATATTGTTTGATAATTGTGACGTGAGGTTGACTTAAAATTTGACTTTAAAATGACATCATTTAATGACTTACCTGTTACGTATACCGTTTGTATGTATATATCATGACGTAACAAGAAACTTATTATTTTACGTAAATTAGACATAATAAGTAGATCAAAACTACTGCATAATTTATAAGTCATTATTTTACGTACACTCGACACAACAAATCAGTTATACTATTACATAACTTACAAGTCATTATTTTACGTAGTTTTGACACAATAAAAAATCTGTCCTACTATTATACTGATGTGATCGATATAAATCCTGAAGTACAATTTCTTATTAGAATGACGTAATAAATTTAAACTTAGCCATCAATGTCGAGAAACGATAAATGTCATTCAGATATCAGTTATCTTATACGACACGTAATTCGTAGTTTGAGTTGTAAAAAGTTTAGTGGCGCCATCTTATATACCCAAACTATAACTAAATAATGCGACGCAAAAGAAAACGCTGTACATAATTAAATATCGGGTTTTCATTGAATAGTTTTTTAATAAGACTTCAATAAATATTTAACTGTTATGAATCACATATTATGGTCCTAAGAACAGTAAATTGAATTCTGGAAAACCACCATTTTCATGGTTCGAAACCACCACATCGTTCACCATTTTTTTTTCCTTTTTATTGATAACTTCGATATGTTTGATAATTAAAATATAATAATGTAATAATGAACAGTTTTATTTTTTTGTTCTCAAAGTAAAACCATTAAATTGTAGCGTCAAGATTTTATTATCACCAGAATTTTTTAAATAAGGATATGATGTGATAACGTTCTTAATTACTGGTAAAAAATTGTCTTCATGCAAACTATTAACAACTTGTTCTAGTGGTTTCGATGCATTCTTGACTTTACCCTTAATATGTGACATATTGTTTCCAAAATTAATAGTGTTAAGATTGTTTAACTTGCCGAACTGTTTTACACCATTTGCGAGATGAATGAGATTATGAATAATATATTTTTTTATATTCAATAACGAACCACTGTAACAATTCATTACACGATATTATTTTCATATCAGTGCGTTTAAGATGATTGTCACATGGACGGTCATATTCGTGTCATTCCTTAGGTCAAACACTGACTAAGATAGAGTGAAATAACGATTCTCCTATGACTCAGGCATGACTTTATTATATATTATGTAATTTGTGATCTGGCTGATTTCATTTTGACGTAAGTCTTACGTCAGTGTTCACTGGGAAGCAACTATGCAGTCATATTCAGGCAACATTTAAATAAGTAATTTTAGATGTTACTGTGAAATCATTATTATGTACATTGATATCAGTGAGATTAATATGATGTCACATGGACGTTATATTTATCGTTATTTTCATTATGACAGAGTCACGTAAAAATATGTGAAATAATGATTCTCTTATGATCTAAAACTTATGCATTTTGTGACTTAACATGTCATTCTGATATCAGTCTTATGTCAAAATATTCACTGGGTACAAATACAATTAACGCATCTTAAAGTTGTGGATGCTACGCGGCGTTGATGTCACGTATCCAGCCAAAAACTGTGGAGATATAATATACGCAAAGTACCACGTTAATTTTCAAATTGTTATTTTTTTCGGTCCGAATTTTTAAGCAATCGGATTCATTTCTTATCCTTCATTTAAATCTGTAACATACATGGATATCGTTAACTAAATACTTGCACATATCTTCAATTATTTTAAAATGTATGTCTCTTCTTTCTAACGTACATACCAATTTATTATTTACATATTTCTATAGCATCAGTCTGTTCAGTTACTTTCTATTTATAACTATATATATTTGAATACCTCCCCACCAGGGGTTACGCGTGACCCGAATACCAATTTGAATATCGAAATGCAAATGCAAAACATGAGAGGCGGGTAAGAAATGTTGCCAATTGAAGTATGTTTATAGGCACACTACTCAATATACCAATAATATGATTTAGGGGATGGGGTGGATATGAAAAGTGTGTGAAGTCTGATGAAGGAAAACTTATTTTGCGTGCGCGAGGAAACATATGTGCACCTGTTATACATATATATAGGTATTTGTCCTTTCACAGTAATACCCGATGTCGGTTTTCTTTTGAAAGTTTATTAAAAAACATCGTATTCCTAAAGAATATTTTTTATTACCTAGAGTAAATTTCTGTTAAATCTGCAGCATTTTTAAATATTTGGTAGCAAAGAGAAGACTCAAAAATGAAAATATACGATAATTCTGAACTAAAATGATTTTTGTTAATTTTGCATTTAACTATTTCTTGCAATGTAATAACTTCGTAAACTTATTTTATATGTGTTCCGGCAAGCATTGGTTATGTAATTAATAAAGTAACGTTATTTTCTGCAGCCTCGCTCACGTAGATTTTCTTATATTTATAATGGAATTTTTCTAGAGATGTTAACATATAGAAAGTACCCATAATAAAATATTTTCACTTCATTTTTAAGCTGAATCGCTCTCAATTTGTGCTAACCATTTCTTGAAAGCAGGTAATCGATTCTTATTTTATGTGTGCTAATTGTCAATTTAATTTCAAGACACTTGGCAAATATTCTTTTGCAACAAAAGATAACTTACATTTAAACCAACGCCCTCAATAAATCGGGTTATTATTGTTAGAGAATTGCTCTGACAAACGGACAAAGAAATAAATGAATAGACCGACAATTTCTTTAGGGAATATTTAGTTGAAACAAAAAGTATGCTAGATTTTTTCCAATACTAAGATCGTGTTCATTCACACTCAAAAACAGATAGAAAATAATAAAAAATTATATGGGCTTCCAATCAGTCAATCCATTCCAGGCATGTTCTCATCAATGATAAACATTTTGTTTGGAAAAACTAAGCCAACAGCGAACTATTAATAATAACGGGATTAAATAAATAAAATTTTGCTATACTGTAATTTTGGAGAATTATATATTTATAATAGATAGACACCAATAAATAGTACGATTACGAGTTATACAGAGGTTACGAACATGATACAGAGCAAATCAAGTACAGGAATACGGTATACGTCAGCCATGTTATCAGGAAAAACTAGCTTGTGTTAAGTTTTATATTCAAATCCATCGCTTTATGATATATCCAGAGATAAAATACTAGCGACTGAGAGAGTCATTAATGCGTTTATAACAAACAGAGTATTTATCTAGGTAAGCTCTAATTTATTCGCTTTACTACGCTTTTTTGCACAGTGACTGTAGATACCGACCATTGGCGATTTATGATAATCGATATATCATCAGCGAACACAAAGCAGCGTCTTTTCTCTATTACTAAATCCAGCCCATTTATTAAGATAATGGACAGAAGTTGTCCGGGATAGGAATCTTAAATTAACCTCGAGTACAAGAATGCAAACTTAATTCGTTATTAAGGTAGAATATCAATTTAGGGTGCAGAAAACAAGAAAGGATCGTGTAGAATAGTTAGGATCGTGTAAAATATATAAAAATTAAGTATTTGTATATTTTTCATTTCATTAAAAACGACCAAAAAAACCACCTTTCATTTTATTAAAAACAACTTTATTTCATTATATGCTAAAGTAGCGCATTTATATGCTAAAATAGCGCTTTGTTTTGCTTGATAAATAATTTACGTGGTAAATTGATTTTAGGAAAAATAATTGGATGGTTAAATAAATTCCAGTGAATGGTATCGACTTATACAACTAATTACACAAAATATATTCTAATGACGTTGAAAAATATCAAAAGAACGTTCTGTTTAAAAAATGCTAGGAAGTAAGGATAGATCAAATACCCTACAATATCTAGAAAAAGATACTGTAGGGAGATTAATTAAATAAGAGATTAATAAGAGAAAATTTAAATCGTTCTGATAATGACATGTACCAATAGACAAATTTTCAGAAATTCATTAGATTTGTTATAATTCCCTAAGATATATCACTTGAGAAGGAACTAACCATAATAAGTATTGTAATGTTTATATCAAAGTGACACTTGCAACAACAATAAATCTATGACCTTGCAGGTTTCTTTGATATCACCTTATTGTAAAGCAAGTGTGATGAAAAAGATCTTTGATACCTTCGTCAATTTTGACGTCAATTTGATATTTATGTGACCTTATAGATTGTTAAAGAATATAAATGTCAACATTTTAATCAAGTTTTAAGTGATTTCATGTTATTACTTATCAAAATCTAATGTGAAAGAGTAAATTATAATAGAAAAATGACTTTTAATTTGTAAAAACTACATTTCTTCTATTTGAATTTTTTTACGAAAATATAATTATATTTTCATAGCTTCTCCAGTCACAATAACACGTACAAATGCAATAAAATCATAAAAGGGCTCCGATATGTTTTCCGATTTTGCAATTTCATTTTATATTGCCATGTAAATATATAGATGGGTAATACGCTTTTACTTGAAATCGTAATATGTTTTTATTGAATATGTTTTTTTTTAAACAGAAGTTGAATAAATCGCAGCTTAAATAAATAAGCTGAGTATTAAGCATAAACAATCTTAAGACAATCTTTTTAAGTTTACGCAAGAGAGCGAAAGCGAAAAGAGAGAGCGAAACTGGATAAAATAAAATAATGTTTTGTTGCGTTTTAAAACCTTATGATTTCTAATATAATAAATACGTTTTTGTTACCAACTTTCATAGAAGTAACACCGATCAATTTTGTAACTGTAAGTTGTGCAATACTTAAAGATTTTACGTTACATGGACATAAATTTTGATAAAATTAAAATTCTGCCATTAATAGTATTAAAAAAAAACGACCTAATATGATAAGCGAGCTTATGAATTTACAGCACTACTTTGGAATAATAATGATAAAAATATTAAAAATAAAATAAACGTCTGTTGATTTCATAAGATATTACACTCGTAAAGTATTTTTCAGAAAAAACAGCATTGTAAGTTTATATACCACTTGGTTAGAAAAATTACTACAATAAAATATAAATCCCAAGTGACCAATGGCTGAAACATGGCAAGTTTATTTAATAACAATAAAGATCTATATGACAGACGCCGATAGATCGAAAGTCCTGATTTTTCTCGTGTACCTTTTCAGCCAACAGTTAAACTGTGGAATTCAATTCCCACCAAAACTTTCCCAAATTTTACGCAATGGATACTCCTTTAAGAAAAATGTAGGCCAAGTTTTATTAAGCAATCGAATTTTATAGTCCGAACAATTTTCGGAAGCGTAGACTCGTAATACTGAGCATGTCAAGGACACGCGAAAGCTCCACGTGTCCTCGGATGCTGTTCACTGTACCTATAAGTTATATAGAAAATGGAACATGTGCAAAGTAAATAATAGATTTTGCTACAGTAGCGGAAAAAACAAGTTGCTTTCTACGCCGCTTGCGAATTACTTCGAAATGGCCAACCGAACGAAGCTGCCAAGGGGGATGTGCAAAAAAAATTATAATCAGTATCACTATACTATAATATATTAAAACAGGATAAATACAAAAATAGTAAGCCAAACATATCAATGTTCATGATATCTGGTATAGTCATTCTACTTTGTTTAGTTACATAAAAATTAGCTCCTTTCTCATCATGTTGTCTCATTTACCTTAAACTGTCTTTCATTTATGTGCTTACAGTCATCACCCACAGCACATACTTCACCTTCGAAAACCTTATGTTTTTGTAATTCGTTTTATTTAGTAAGTAATTTCGTTTTATTTAGTAAGTAATTTCGTTTTATTTAGTAAGTATTATCTAGTAATTACGATTAATTTCTGGTTATCAGTTCGAAATTAGAATTTGTTTCCTGGGAAGTCGAGGCACGATATAATTATAAAGCATTCTCAAAACTAAATGTCAATAATATGCAATGTGAGCAGATACATTAGTTACATCAAAACAGTAATAAGGAGTATAATAATGTCGAAACTACAAAATAATGCAATACTAAATTTGCATTCACTGACATTTTCTCAGTATGGAAAATAAATATTTCCTCTGATCGCTGTAATAATAACAAATAAACATAACATTCATCATTTGAACGCAATATAGCAAACTTCCATTATATAAGAGTAACTTTTACGGGTATAAAAATATTTTTCTTTATGAATTCTAAGTTAACCGATGAAATTACTTCTAGGTCTGTCAAAATAAAGCCATTTTTTTCTAAATTTCGTGTTTTGGACATAGTTCAAAACGATCAGTCAGCATGAAAATTAGTTTAAGAATCTTATTAGATTATAACTTATATAACTGTGTAACGTTAAATTATGCAGCCGGTATATCAAACTAGGAATGGTAAAAAATGTATCTACATTAATATACAAACAAAATAGTACGTTTCCTAGTTTCCTAAGTTCTCCTAATTAGTTTATTATGCAGTTACTTAGACAAATTTTAAAATCCATTGGACAATTTTATTTCAATACGAAACGAAAATATATCGAAGCCTTTTAATATTAGTTGCGAATACGTTAAAGACATGACGAACTGAATAAAAAAAAAAACATAAATAAATGAAAAAAGTTGTCACCTTTCCTGATTAAGCGATATTAATAATATAATGTTGTATTCATTTGCTAATTTTAAAATGATAATTACCATAAAATGATTGAACATTAATTTTAAAATTGGTTTGTACCTAGTTTATCGTTCGTAAGAGAAGGTTTAACAAGGGAATAAATAAGGGTAAAATATTTGAAAATAAAATTCCCAGTGAGGTTACATGTGAAGGGTTTGTTCTTTTTTTATATACAGGATATCCAAAAACCAAACGTTAACCCTATTAGATTTGATGGGCTATCTCATGAGCAAGCAGAATATCTAAATTTTGCTCTAGGAAAAATATCATAGTTTTCGAGATATTGGCACTTTTTTGAAATGTGTGAAAATATTTACCTTAGAATAATTTTATTATTCTAAGGTAAATATTTTCACACATATTTATTGGTATTTTCTGATTCAGTTATTTCCACTTTTCAGATATTTCAATTTGCATTACCCTATTTGACAGATATGTTATAAAATTAACTAATAGTTCTAAAAATGTTGCAAAATTTACTATTCTTATTTTACTGTAAAAAGAGCACTTCGTGAAATTATCCTAGCAATTAGGATTTCGATTAGAAGTGTTTATTAAGTTAAAGTAACAGGTATAGCTATAAAATTAATACATTGATGAAAATATTTGAATTTCTTGACATTTACATGAAAAGCAGCTTCACATCATCTTAAAACTTATCGTTTAATGCGTTGTGTATTTTTATGAAACATAATAAAGAGAAATTTTACTGTCATTATTTCGCTAAATATTGACTATTTTTATATAGTTAGAATAAGTTCTAAAACGACTTGTCTGCAATTTAAAACTGAACATCATAAGTTATTTTCGAATTTGTGAGTAAGTAGTTTTGAATCTTGTTTTGAAATTGATTTTATATATGGGAAATATGTGGCTCCAAAATGAGAGCTGCTTAGCTCATTACGCCCGACAAGTATGAAATCATTTGTACCAAACTTATCTACAGAGATAGACAAGAAATAAATGTCTCTGGTAGAGTCCAGAGCTGAGCAGCCATATCGTTGTAGATATCGTTTTACAACATAAACGATCAAATTTGGATGATGTTAGTTTAAAAACCTAAAAAGTTTTAAAAGATAATTTGGCTGAAAAATTTGTAACCATATGGGAAAGATCGTTAGTTATACGTAATATTAAAATTGTACTGTAAAATTTAGCAAACAACAGAATTACGAAATTCCTACATTTGTAATTATGGTAGCCGAAAAACAAACATAAAGCAAACATTTCCAGAACTTATAAAAAATGACCACTAATATTCTAAATCGTGAAAACTATGATTTTTTTTAATAAAGTAAAAATTAAATATTCTGGTTGGACATACGTTAGCCATAGCTCTTTTAAGGTTATATTGGATTTTTTGACATTCTGTATATATTTCCCATATATAAAATCAAAGATTTAAAACTACTTACGCAAATATTCCAAAATAATTTACGATGTTCAGTTATAAATTGCACACAATTTAAATGTTTATATGGCATAATTAATTTAGAAGCTAAAGAAAGTCGTTTTAGATCTTAGTCTAACGTCTAGTAATTCACCAACAATAGGGTGAAAAAGTCAATAAACTGAGAGAGAAAAAGAAAGAAAGATCACGAGAGAGGAGGCATAGAACGATCGTGTCGGAAATGATTTCGATAATTGTTTCCATTAGGTTTTATTGTGCACACCTATACGCTTAACCCTCCATCGCAAGTTTCCTGTGAATACCATTCTACAATAATTATTCACAATATGAGTAATATGAGAATTTAGCCAGGATTTGAATTTTGGGCCTTTAATGTTTACTGTTCTGGTAAATAATTTTGCTAACGCCGATTAAGACTGCACAAAAAAGATTTCTTCAGCTTTTAATTGTATGGCAGATTGCAAGTTGCTACAATGTGTTATCGATTCCGTTTGTGAATGGAGCGTTATCAACTTAATTATGAATATATCACTAAGTGGATACCCCTGTACCAACGTATTGAAGTAAGAGTTAAATTTTATTCAGGCCTTACATTTCGTGGTCATTTGGCGAAAAAGTAATTCTGAAGATTTGGTCTCGTGTTGCGGAATGTCAGATATTTCCGATGTATTTCCCAATCAACTTGTTACGTATGACTTTATTGCGAAAAAAATTAGAATCCAGCACTATTATTTGGAGCCCATATGAAACTTAATGGAACTCGAAAATGCTTTTTTTCGATAATTATAATTTTACTTGAGGCGATATTGGTTACTTTTCAATTTCCAGCGATTTTCTCTTGGATAAACTGAGTTTCCATGGTGGGTTGCAACATAGACGAGAAATTTCATCGGCAAAGTTATTAATTGTCAAATGGAAATTTTTTATGAAAATCTTACTTTTTTGTCTAATAACGGCTTGTGCTCACAAAGTAATCACCTTTTTGATATACCAGCGGTCTAAAACAGAAGTATGTCACTTTCTCACGGTTAATAATTGCTCACCTACCTGGTAGGGATTGCACCAAAATATAGTATGTTTGTGATGAGAGGGAATAAATTTTTTGAAGCATGTAATTGGTATAGGTTTTAATGTCATTGAATTTTTTTAATTTTTTTGAGGTAATATTGATATACGTAAATAAATAAACAAATTAATTATATATAAATATATATATATATATATATATATATATACACAATATATATATATATATATATATATATATATATATATATACATATATATACACTTATCTCTTGATTATCTTGATTTATACATATAAATTAAACTCTATGCTGGGCAATCCCACAAAATTTACAGTGTTTCTTAAATTCGAGACAAATTCCTATTACCTTGTTTATTACGTCCCTTATTGAGTTAAAAAGTCAATTCTCAATTACGATCCATTAATTTACTAGTTCCAACTATGGAGTGTACTTTAATATCGATTCCAATACTCCCTTCCATAAACTCAACAAATGTGTAATAAGTTTGGAAGACTTGAATCATAACCATGTACCTGCGCCTCCCCAACAAACTCAATAGACCAAATATTTTAGTATATCTTAACTCATTTATTTTATTGCAGAAACCTTATTTCTCATTAAAAGCATTTCGAATATATGAAAAAGTAATCTGAAAAAACGAACTCTTCCTCTAAATGTTAAGTATAGTTGAAAACTGTTAATTAGTTTAGTTTAAAAAGAAACTGCCATCATCATAATTTCAGGAGCTTATTATGAGTAATATGCTACGAGAACGAGGATCATAAATTAAAATTTCCGAACTTGTTCCGTTCAATATTTTTTACATTAAAATTGCTTTTTTTTTGTTCCAGGTAAGTCTTGAGACGTCATCAATCTTGTACGAGTTTCTGAATAAGCTCACGCAGCGGTAAGTACTGTTTGACGTGGCGTATTTAATTTGCGGTAAGGACTAAAAGCCTCGATGAAAAATTTTGCGTTAAGTTGAGATTAGCAGGGTGTAAATTCATAAAACTGAATTTTATAATTATAAGGGCTCAAAGTTTCAAAGCTATAGTTTGGTATTACCGGGCAGCGTTCCTTTTCGTAAGCCATACTTCTCGTCCGAGGATGTAACGTATAATTACCGCTTTTATTGTTAGAGAAGGTTCAAAGATAGCTTATTGAATTTCTCCATGCATGGTTGTAGAAAAAAAAATATAAATCCTAATCACCTACTTTTTTCTACTAACATGTAAAAATGTTTAAACTAATTATCCAGTGTCAGATCGAAAAAGGCTATATAGGCCTATGTTTTATTTCTATTTTAAAACTAACATAAAAAATTAGAATTACGAGCACACAATTTTACGTCAATTCCCTTGGGACAAATTCAAAGAAATGGAACTAATCATAAATAATTTAACTGGTCAGGAATGAAAACTTTTAGTAATGTCTATTAGTATTATTTAAATTTAGTATCATTTAAATTTTAGTAGTATTAAATTAAAAAAAATTGGGCATGCAACTCAGTATCTGCGACAGAAATGAAACTTGTTTGGCGGTATATACCTCAATTTGTAAATATATAAGTAAGGTGTAAAACGGCAGAAAGAGAAAAAGATGAATGTCGCAAATATCTTGAATTACAATTGATTTCATGTTGCAAATATCTTGAATCACAATTGATCAACATCCATTAAACAGCAATTTTAAAATATTTTTTAAAAAACCGATTTAACAGAAGAAGGTACTAAAAAGTAAAAAATAATTAACTCAAAACAGGTACCTACTTATTCGCAATAAGTAACTAAGTTACTTATTTTTGAAGTCGATGTCAGCACTGTCGATCAACTTAAAGAAATTAATAATTTAATTTAATTTATAATATAAATTTAAAACCTTAACTTCTAATATACTCACAATACGAAATAAATTCATAAAGTGCGTATATATAATTTAAAATTTTACATTTGCTTAAGTTGATCGGTGGTGCTGGCACCGACTTCAAAAATTAGTAACTTAGTTATTTATTGCTAATAAGTAGGTGCCTATTTTGAGTTAAGTATTTTTTACTTTTTAGTACCTACTTTTCTAAAGTCGGTAGTACCTACTTTTTCTGAATCATCACACTATAAATAACATTCGATTATTTCATATCTTAAATATTGTATATTTTTTTAAATTCACGAGCTAAAGCTAGTATATGAATAATTTCCCCTTTGTCTATATTGGTTTTCAACAACAAACAAAAATAAAACAACAATAGTAGCTGCCAGTGGTCAGCTGTTGGTCGTTAAAGAGTTCCATTCTCCAAATCCGCACACATTACCACTTAAGTACCTCTAATCTCCATATCCGAAATCCAATATCAGATTTTGTAATGTAATAACTAAAGTAACAATCGACCAGTAGCAAATACATTGAATCGGGATTGATTTACTACGATTCGTTAAGGAGTTGCATAACTCATCTTCAGAATTCATCATCAGACGCTGACCTGGTTGATAGTCCAGTTATTTTGTAAAGTAAAAACTACTAGTAGCAAATATTTTGAATTAATTTTGAATTACTACCATCCGATAAGTAGTTCCATTGTTCATCTCTAGAATGCATTATCAGAATCTGAAATTTTCGATGGTATAGTTATTTTGCAAAATAGCCACTACCAGTAGCAAATATCTTGAATCACATTTAATTTAGAAACATCCATCAAGGAGTTTCATTGTCCATCTCCAGAACTCATCTTTAGACCCTGACCTGGTCGACGGTATAGTTATTTTGCTAAGTAACACCTATTAGTAGCAAATATCTTTAATCACAGTTGATTTACTAACATCCTTTATGGAGTTCCATTCTTCATCATCAAAACTTATCATCAGACCATGACCTGGTAAGTGGTGTAGTCACTTTACAAAATAACAACTACACGTAGCAAATATCTTGAATCATAGTTGCTTTACTGCCATTCGTTAAGGAGTTCCATTGTTTATTTCTAGACTTCATCATCAGATCGTCAACGTATTTATAGGGAACCACCTCTAAAGTATCCTCTTTTAAATAAAAAAGAATCATGGAAATCGGTTCACTCAGTAAAGAACTTCTTCATCGTTCATTAAAAAAGATTCCGACGAATTGAGAAATTCTTACTTTTTTGAAGTTGGTTAAAAATATTCACAAAGGAGTTATATATATATATATATATATATATATATATATGTATGTGTGTGTGTGTGTTTGTGTGTGTGTTAAAAATAAAAACTTCATATAAATTTACATAGACAATTGCCAGTTAAATTAGCCTACGAGATAAATGAAGTATCGTGTTCATCTATCTCTCTCGGTTGTTAGCTAATTACCTATTTCCCGTCCTTCTTACGAGAAATTCGTTACATTCCGATGTTACATACGTTGCATAAAGTTAACGTTAAGACCTTCACATTTTCCTTCCATCACGCGCAAAAAAGTTGCAGTTCAAAAAATATAATATGCGATTTTCCGGTGTATGGTGTTTTACATAAGGCTTTGTAATTAAAGATTCGTCTTTTATAAAGTAACTCGCTTATCGAAATTTACTATCATTTTCGATAGCATGTACCTTTGCCTTTGAATGGTATATTATTAGTCTCTTGTGCTTTTTATAATTTAATTACGTAATTCAAAAATAAATTTATCAATAACTTTTAGGTATGTACTTCAAACGTAAATAGCGTGACTTTTTTCTATACACACATGTTATTATATTTACTTCTATTACGTAAAAGTATATCACTATATCAGTACACGTACGTGAATTAATCCAATTCGAGGAATCTACCCACATAAAAAATATACTTTTTATTATTACATAAGCGATCGATACTACATCATATCGACATTGATTTATACACTAATTTCGATATTCCTCGAACAAACCAAAATCCATTCATCTTCTAATCTGCGGCGGATGTGTTTTATTACACAGCAGTTCCGAACGGCAAGTTATCGTTGTCGGCAATAGTTGCTGACCATTGAGACGAAGACGAAATTGTAGGCAAAATGGTTTGAGAAAAATATTACTTTCACATTAATATATATATATATATATATATATATATATATATATATATATATATATATATATATATATATAAATATATATAAATATATATACAATTGAGTTCTTATCTATATACAGACACTGATTTTATTTTAACTGTCAGAGGGAGTACTTATTCAGGACGGTTTTATGTACAAACCATCAGTGTATATGTTATTTTAATATTAAGAAAATGACAAGAAGCACTATGAATGGCGCGACTACGGCAAGGACACTAGAAAGCGGAAGACGTCATTTTGTCACAGAGTTGTCCAAACTCCATTGTTACTCGTGAACGTCACAAGTTATATGCGAGCGGAAAAAGCAAAAACAAAATAAAAATAGACAGTGTGTGCTCAATTGATTGCACATCAGCAGCGAAATTTCAAAGTCGGTTATATTTTCATTCATTAAACGTTATTGAAAGTATTAGATATAATAAAATAAGTTGCATATGCAGTGATACCAGCCACATTTTTAAAAACCGTTTAAGCAAGTAGTTATTTGAATATTATGTTAATTGTAATGTACATATTCTATTCTTGTGTCATGTTTAACAAAACATTCCGCAAATCATCATTATTTAGAACATTCATACATAGCGACACACTCGAATTTTGTCATGCGCAATAACATTAATACTTAAACTAACATTATAAAGAGAAAAATTTAGTAGTTTCTTTGTTGGAGATAATGTCAGTAATTACTATATCAATTTAAAAAATGCTCTATTGATTGATAAGTAATATTTTTGTTAGATACAAGCTATTAATTACAAGTAATACGAGGAAACGTTACGAGTAATATTGTTCTTAGATTTATTTTGCGGTAAATAGATATTGTAAGTATACATGTAATATTGCGAAATAAATTCTTTGCTTGGTAGAATGTCATAGCATTGAAGGCTTTTTCGTTAAGTTTTCTTAAATGATAATAAATAATTTGACGCAGATGAAGTAGACTGCCAGTATAAAATATTTCAATATTTATATTAATATCTATTTATAAATTAACTGTTAATTTGTAATTGTCAATATCTAAACTGTAATTGTCAATATCTATGTATAAATTAACTGTTAATTTGTAATTGTTAATATCTAAACTGTAATTGTCAATATCTATGTATAAATTAACTATTAATTTATATAAATTAACTGACAAATGGAATTAGGATAACGTTAAATCTCAGTGTCACCCTATGACGTTACTCTTTAGTGTTTTATTTACACTTCCTTCGTTATTTATCTGAGTACTGAGGAGACAAAATTTAAAAACTGGAAGGTCTAGTAAATTAAAATTATACAAATATATATCACTTATAATTTAGTAAATATTGGATATAAATTAGTAATTTAGTTAATAATTTAGTATAATATTGGAAATAATTCATCCAGATTATATATACTTAGTACATGTTTGATCTATTTTATATTGTCTCAGTAATGATGGGGAGGCTGGTCAAATACTTCACCCTACCCCATGAAGATAATATTTTCGTGCAATGAAAGGTACCTTATCCGCAAAATTTGTAAAGAAATAAAAAGCGCAAACAATAGTAGATATAATAATTAACTCTCCAAACCGAATCTTTTACGCGAAACGCAATTCAATTAGAATACAGATGCGAATACAATATGTAAAGACTTAATTCAAATTGTTTCTGAATGCTTTGTATAGTTCTTATTAGAGCCTAAGATGAATTATTCACTATATGTGATGATACTTAAAGTTTTACGTCAAGATATGTATATTTTTTTCTTGTCACAGGCACTAATCAGATTTCTACGTTATCCTTAATTGTCCGGGTAAAATTGTTTTAGCAGATAAACTTGAACAATTTAACTGTGAAAATAATTTAGCTTTTGGTACTGACATCATAAATTTAGGTTTCTCCATAATTTAATTATAAGGTAAAAATTAGGAAGATTAATGATGAATGAAAAATGTAAAATTTCATTATCATTACGAGATTTGTAAATTCCAATTTCATAAATATTATTTTTGATACTAATTTTTACATAATTAAGTAACAAAAAAAGATGAAAACGAGACATTCCTATTATATTAAGGGATACCTAAGCCTACCAATTTTCAAACTTTGAAATTTCCCCGATATATATATTTATGAACAGTAACAAAAGAAAATCTGGAATGAAAATATTGTATAATTATGTAACTGGTTTTGTATAAAACTGGTAAAGAACATTATAAGAAATTTAGAATTTAGGTCATACAAGTGTTGAGTTTTATGTTAGAAAATAGTCTTTTTTACTCCATATACATGTACATGAATATGGAGTAAAAAGACTATTTTCTACCTAATTCAAAAAAATACAAGAGTTTTTTGATCATTATTAGTAAATAGTTCCATAAGAAAATTAACTAAAATGTCACGCAATTAACCAACCAGTACCAATTCCAACACTGAAGGCTTATCCGTATTACCTTTTGACATTTAAAAAAAAATGCACAGTTAGATGAAACTCTCTCCAAATTTAAAGAGATTTATAGCATATAAATCTATTTAAGTTAGAAGAGATGTAAACCATAAACCAGATGAGAACCATGCCCCATAATGCAGGAATGGATTTTTAATGTATTTCATTCAACATTTTTTTTTTTTTTCTGTTTGTATCCTGCGATCAGTCATTAGAACTATAAGCAGGTAGGTTGTGGTATGTATCTTGTTTGGGCGAATATAGGGCCAGTGCCCTTAATCGCTCTAATTAGGAAGCACGTCAGCTTTCTTGAGTCTCTTTATCGAGTTGGGCTGCAACAGCATGTGCGAAAGTGGGTTAGGATGGAATGTCAGACGATCTTTGTATGTGGCTGTGTAGCGTTTTGCTTCGTCTACCTACGATGGTTGAAATTTGTAGGTATTCGTGGATTTCCGAATTGCTGGAGTACCATGGTGCACCTGATATGACCCTAAGTATATTGTTTTGGGCTCTTTGTAGGCAGAGTATGTTCGAATTACTGGCCGATGACCACAGTTGAATCCCATATGTCCAAATGGGTTTTATTACAGAGCAGTACACTCTTAGTTTGTTGCTTAGGGATAGTGCTGACTGTCTTCCTAGAAGCCATAGCAAATTTCTAAATCGAAAATTGATTTCGTTACTCTTATTTTTGATGTGGTCTTTCCATGTCATCCTTCGGTCCAGATGAAACCCCAAGTATTTGACGCAGGACGATTGCGGTAAGGTGTTGGTACCTGAGTTGACTGCATGACAAGTTGCACGTCTCAGAGTGAACGTGATGTGGTGAGATTTTTGGGCACTAGCTCTTATACGCCATTTGTTCAACCATTTATTTGTGTCATCGAGTTGTGCCTGCAGCAATTTACTTGCCTCTTCTGGACTGCTATTACATGCGAGAAATGCAGCATCGTCAGCATAGGTTGCTACTGTAATATTAGGTGTCTGGGGTAAGTCATTCGTGAAGATGTTGTAAAGCACCGGACCGAGTACCGATCCCTGGGGTACTCCTGCGTGGCAACTATACAAGGAAGACCTGGCGTCACGGTGTTTTACTCGAAACATTCTGTCTCTAAGGTAAGAATCCATCAAGGGGTAGAAAGAGTGTGGAAGTGCTTGCTTTATTTTGCATAGTAACCCTTTGTGCCAGACCTGATCGAATGCCTGTTGGATATCCAGGAAAGCAGCAGAACAATATTCTTTCTTTTCCAAACAGTCTCGTATAGTACGATAGACTCTGTGTACTTGGTCTAGGGTCGAATGTTGCTTGCGAAACCCGAACTGGTAATCTGGTATGACGTGATTGATATCTAGGTATGCATGTATCCTAGTAAGGATTATTTTTTCCCACAATTTGCTTAGAACTGGAGTTAAGCTGACAGGATGATGTGAGGATGCATCGTTGACTGGTTTACCGGGTTTATGGATCATAACTACCTCGGATATTTTCCAAATAGCAGGGACATGTTTTGTTCTGAAGGTTGCATTAACGAGGGTTACCAGGAAGACAATACATTTTCTAGGAAGCTCTTTGAGTACCTTCGGGGTGATCAGGTCAAATCCTGGAGCTTTCTTCGAGTCCAAGCTGGCTATTTCTTTGGACAGCTCCTTTGGGGAAGTAGGTCTTATCGGCAGACACAGCTGCAGGTCCTGATTTAGGGTCAGATCTATTTCAGGGCCCTCAGGGTTGTCAGATCCGTTAGGTTTGAAGACATTAGCAAGATGACTGGCGAAGGTCTCAGCTTTTTCTGGGTCTGTCCGTTCCCATGTATTTCCATTCCAGATTGGCGGTGAACATTGTTGGGGCTGTGGCATATTCCTGGTAGCTTTCCATAAAGAATGGGTCCCATGGCCATTGGGTGACATCTTTTCCAGTCTTTGTTTAACTGCAGCGTTAGTGACATCAGCAAGAAGAATCTTTAGCTCTTTTATTGCTTTGTTCAGTCGCGTTTTGTCTTCGCCGTTACGGGAAAGTTGCCAAACTCTACGAAGGCGGCGTTTTTCATAAATTTTTTGACGGATTTCAAACGGGAGCGGTGTATTCGCAAATGAATGCTTCAGTGTGGGTGTGCTTGTCCACGCTGCCACTTGGATCAAGTTTGTAATGTATAGACATGCATCGTCTACATCTTCAGCAGTTTTTAACGCAAGTTTGAGAGTGATATTTTCGTCGAGATATTCTCGGAAACCATTCCAATCGGTTTTAGCGTTAGTTAGATAGGAGCTATGGGTATCACGGGGTATCGCAATAGGGCTTACAGTAAGAAGTATTGGTGTGTGATCAGAAGATCCATCTAGGTTTGACTCGATTAGGAGATTTTGATGACAAATGCCTTTTGTGATAAAAAAAGTCTATAAGATCAGGAGTTCTCTCGGTATCTGTAGGCCAATATGTAACCTACATATTGGCCGGTCCGGTTGAAATGGTCGCTAGATTGTTGATCTCAGTACTACATTTTAATTCTCTACCTCTCGTAGTTGTTAACCTAGATCCCCAATGTGTGTGCTTAGCGTTCCAATCACCACCGGCTATGAATCGGTTTCCTAAAGCTTTGAAAAACTCCGTAAACATATTCTCCTTAATGGTGTGACGCGGTGGATAGTATATTGCTGAGAGGATGAGGGGTCCGGCACGATCATCGATCCGTACAGTTGTAGCTTGCAGGTACTTGGTTTCCCAAGACTCGAGTAGGCAATGCTTAATGTTCTCCTTAATTACTATTGCCGCACCACCATGAGCTTCCCCTTCGGGGTGTGAAGTTGTGTAAACGCAGAATCCACGAATGCATATGCGTGATCTTGATGTAGTGTGAGATTCTGATATAAGGCAGGCGTCAAGCTTATTGGTTCTCAAAAACATCCCAAGTTCTTTAGTGTTGGGAGCAAGTCAGTTTATGTTCCACGTGGCGATGTGTAGAGAAGTCATTTTGTCAGATTAGATATTAGGGTAGTTATAAGTCCCAGTAGGGAGCCTATTTGTTGAATTAAGAGATCCATTTTCTCACTTTGTTTGGCAAGTATATCTTCTAATTTATTAGATTGTTGGTGAGTAGATTGCTGTGTTGTTGGTTGCCTACCTTTGGCAATATCGGCATAAGATGTTTTGTGGGTGTTACTATGACCCTTAGTGTCAAAGTTGGTGGTAGTTGGTATGTTGATAACAGGTGTTTGAGAGGGTAGTCTAGCGTGAGAGGCGAGATTCTTGGTCCTTCGAGCTAGTATTTCTTTGTATATTTGGCATCCTTTATAATTAGCAGGGGGGTCGCAGCAGCATAAAGCACACTTGGCTGGAGTTGTCCTATTCTTTTTGCACTCTGAGGTTTTATGGTCTTCACCGCATTTCACGCATCTAAATGGTCTCATGCAGTTATTTTTGGTATGACCATATTGTTAACAGCGTTGGCATTGTACAATGAACTTTGATATCCGGGGATCCTCAATCTTAATTTTTTGCTGTGCGATAAATGCAATGTTTTTAACGTCAGGATTGTTAATGCTAGGCTCGATATTGACGAAGAACGTTGAAGTCGGTTTCTTTTCGGGGCCGTATCGTGCATTAATTATTTCACCTCTGACTTTGTTGTTGGTCGCTTGAACTGCCTCAACAATAGCTTCATGAGGTGTGAGGTGATGCAAGTTCTTAATGACAATTCGGTAGCATTTGGAGTCCTTAGGCGTAAAAGTATACCCTATAAGCCCGTTATCTCTGAGGAGATTGATAATTTTCTTATATTCTTCTGGAGTTTTCATTAGCACGTGAAGGATATTTTTGGTAATCATTTTGAGCTTATAATTATCTTTTTGGCTAACAGTTTCAATTAGTTTTATTAACTCGTTGACGTCTTCTATACCACTCAGAACTATTGGTGGTGGTTTGTTGGGTTTCTGAGTTTTTGAAAGGGCAATGTCATCATTTGGATCAAGCGGTAAGTTGCTAAACCGGTTCTTATTTACAATTCCATTAGACGGTGGTGGAGAATCGCACATTTTCCTCTTCTTATTGCCACGAGGAAGTGGTACATGTTGCCATATGGATGGGGCAGGATGTTGAGAGATATCTTTTATTGCTGTAGTTTCAACAGGCAACAGGTCTGATTCAGGTTGTTTTTTTGAAGTTGTTGACTGTCCTCTGTTTATATCAGAGAGGGATGATGATCTTTGCCTAGAGAAGTAGCTTGGATGAAGTACTTGTTGTTTAAGTAATTTCTGTTGTGGTTGGGATATTGTTTCTTGTTTGGAATTCATATTGTTCCCACGAGTAGGGTCGATGTAATAGGTCACTCACAGGGTAACGCAATTCAACATAATAAAATAATCTCGTATGGGGACCAAATATCCGAGTTCATTTCCCATTAGCTACACATTGCACAGTGCTAAACAAAGCCTTAATAAAGTTGATGTTATGGAATTCCCAGGAGTTCGACATATCCAAGTATGCAGAATGCAATCTTAATACGTATTAATGTGAAGTGTGAAGTATCAATAACATAATTGTGAAGTGAAAGCCAGTTAATCCAAAACTTACAAAAACAACGATTTAGTAATATGTTAAAAAAATAAAAGAAATTGCATATAGAAAATAAATCTTCAAATTAATTTTTATAAAGCCACATTAGCATCGAGGCTTTTTAAATTGAATAAAAAACAGCATGTCATTAGACAATTGTGGATACTTCGCGAAAAAAAATATTATGCTAAACGCAGCCTTTTTTACACCCTACTATTAAAAAAGCTGCAATGACTCAGTAGGAACATCATAAACAAAACATAAATTATACACCTTTATTATCTGTACAACAATTTTGCGAAATACTTTCGCTGTATGTAAAGTTTTGTACGCCCAAATTGCGCCTGGAAACAGCCCTGCCAATTTTCGTTCGAGATATCCGAAATAGCTTTATGTTTACACAGTTATGACTTCTTTGAGACTTGAAATAAACTTCCTTTTGACTTTTTCCCTTTTACTTTTAAAAACAAGAACAAATCACAAAGGAACAAGCCGGTATATTGTGAGGAGCGGTTTCAAATTTTCATTTCGAATTTTTATAACATTCTCGAAAAATATATATAAATTCTATATTCCCAATCCATTCAGTTCAGATTTCAATCTTTGGATCTAAATTAATTAGATCGTTTAAATCTTTAGCCAATCAACTGACGTCAAACATAACACTACAATTACTTTCTGTTTACTTCACCTTAAATGTATTTAGTGTATAATAAATTCGATCTTCTTTTTCAAGGACATAATGATGATTACAATAATATGATCCACACAAATTTTCAAATAGTAACATTACTTTATTATACTATTTCAGAAGTATTTATTTTTGTTTGCACATGTCGATTAGACGAACAAAGATAATTTCTCTCTACGTGCTGATGCAAAATCAACCTAACTAGTTCATTAGCTACGACTCATATCAATATTTTTATAAGTATATTAGAAATATACATATTTAATTAAGATATCTACCATCCGTGTCAGTAACTATAGTAGGAGATCGACTATATTTTTTCTCATTGAAGTTTGTTCTTCAAAACATTAAGAGAAAGACATTCGAAGCATGCACAATAAACTCAGAATTAAATTAAGGAAAACATTTTAAAATTATATTACTTTATGAAACTAATTTCCAAATAATTATAGAAATGTTCTATAAATAATTGAATTACATTTGGAATAAATATAATTTTAAGTGATTTTGCAATCAAATGGGAATTAGTATCTTGAGATTCACTGTCAGTTATGATCTGACATACCTTAATTAAAATATATGATTTGCATACTTTTTATATTATTAAATTCAAAATTTGATTCAAATTTGGTATCGATTTCTAGTCACAATATATGAATTACAATTATCTGGAATCAGGAAACACATTCAGAGTGAAGAAGCGTGTACTTACAACGGTTTTATTGAATCGCTAAAGTTGAAACTGGAATGTAGACCATTTCAACTATATAATATAGTGAATGTATTAGAGGCAAATATTTAAGTCACGTATTTCCATTCTACGTATTTCCTTGCCAAATATAAGTTGTGGTAACTCGTAATTTATTGGAGTTGAACAAGTAACTTTATCGTCACTTGCTGTAACTTTTCGTTTATGAACTCTTTGTAGTTGCGTTACTTGAAAAATTAATTCATAAATCGAATTTGACTAGCTTTAGCTATCGTTTATTGATAAGGCTGCATTATTGGTTCATTATATTCAAAGTTTAATTAAAACGTAAATCGACCTTTATAAATGGACTTCTTATAATATTTCTCAGATTAATATTATACTGATATACGAATTATTTTACGGATACAGAGTCGATAGTTTTTTGTTTTAACAGAGTGTTTAATTTATACTCAGAACTTTTTTTGTTGCCGTTAATATTAAATTAACAACAGACAGGAATTGCTTCCAAATTATAGGATTCCCTATCTCAGTGAAAGATATAGCAGGCAATATATTTTCGCTCTAAAAATTACAATTTTGTAAACAGCTTAATAGGAATGTTATGTACCATTAAATGTTTATAAATGTCTAAATGTGTACGAAACCCTCGTAGTACGAATCCCACTCATACTTGGCAGATTTTTTATTTTTTTTTCAAATAGCTATAAATTTACAATATGAGTACTGCGTATTTTCGAGAGCCGGGCATCAAAGGACTAACCGTTTCCCGGGATTTTATCTTTCAACGCGAAAAGAAATTAGAAACATCTTTCCAGTCTAATATATTGTCTGTCATCAGTTTTTACATTTTGCGAATAAATAAAGTATCAGCTTAAACGTAAGAAATTATGAAAATAAAAATTACTGACGAAAGAAGCCATATATCATTAAAGTAAATATATAATTAAAGATTTTTTTACTTCGGGATTTCGATTAACCACGATTTGCTAGCTACCCGTTAAATTTACCACCCTGAGAACCGTTTCAAAATAAGTCTTTATGTGAAAAACTCATTTACCGAAAAATAATTGTATAACTTCTTATCAATAACTACATTAACACACTGACAGCATCCAATTCGCCATGAACGACACAATAAAAACACTGTTACGAATGCTGAATTGACGATAATCGCATTTTTAACGTCTCATTTGCACTAGTAATGCCGCATGAGATTACAATCGGCATCCCACATTAAGCAAGATACATAAACTCGACCACTTCTAATGAAACCCGGGCTGATATTATCCGAGCTTGGTCCTGTCTCTGCGTTAACTTTTAACTTTAACTGCCAGCGTAATCTATTTTCACGACCGAATAAAATGCGATCGTTAAATTGCTATCAAATGATACCGGACAGGCGATAGCGGACTTTTAGGCGGCGCCGCGTTGTACGGTTTGGATATGCGATTGACATGTCGATAACGTTACTAGTAACACGAGTTTAATAATTATTAGTTTAGATTATATCTGTTATTATATCAACGTATGTTTGATCGTTTTGCCAGTAGGTATGCTTCGATTTTTATCAATTGAAATTAATGCGTGTGTGGATCGGCGATTTCTTGTTATATTAGTACTTTTTTTGACCATACAGTTTTCCAAACGATCTTTCTATATTAAATATGAGGTTTGTTCTTTGTGTAGATAAATTTTTGTGTGTGAAGGACAGTACGCTTCTTGCTACATTTCTCAATTGTATCCCCAATAGCGCCTAATTTTTTATTTAAGCTGAGGAGATTCCATTATTTTTAATAACCCTTACTTCAAAAGGTAAAAAAAAGGTTACGTGTTCATCCTTACTCACATATCGGTCCGTTGTTTCGTCGGTGAAAGCTTTTTTTCAGAAACGACTTAAATATTTAGCACGCATATTATACAATTGTAAAAGTCACGCATATTTTACAATTGTAAAAGTCTAAAAGATATTTGGATGAGAATTTTGGAAACGACAAGTCGGTATACAAAATATTTATTTTGTGGTATAATCATGAAATATAGATGAAATAGAGATGTTCAAAATTATTTGAAAAGTTCTAAAGATAACATTGAAAATATCCACAGAAAACATGTATCTCCGATACCACCAAAGTTAAAAAAATAGGGTTATTAAATGTTAACCTAAACTTTTCCGGACAGTCGGAACTAGATTCTAGATCTCAGAATGTTACGCCTGTGAAGGATGTTCACATACTTACATACAATATATTTGTGTAATGAAAACTAATATTAATATTTGTAATATATTAGTACAAACGCTATATTAAGGGTTATATTTAATGGTATATTTACTTACAAACGGAACCTTATTTTTGGGGCAACGTCATTTTCCCGCCCGACCATACGTTCCTGTTTGTTTTAAATTCAAAAAGTAAAAAAACAAAGGAAATTTAAATTCAAATATGTGTGAATTTCTTGGCCCAAAACTAGAAATGACATTTAAAATTATACATCGTGGGGTGTCCCTTATTAGTGGTATAGGCATTTGGATTGTCATCGAAAAGAGCTCTTTATAGCACAGCACAAACTTGCTCTTTAACTTCTTTCCTCTAAAAAACCAATTGGTAGAGCAACACATTTACTATTTTTGGACACATTTTTGCCGGGTCTATCTTAAAAAAGGCCTTGCGTAAGGAGCTGTAATTTTGCTCTTATATTTCTCGTGACCTTTATTTATACAACAATTAGTTTCCAGATGAAGCGTAATATAAGTAAATAATAGAGTAACGCGAGGTGCTATGCATACTAAATAAGGAAGTGGTTTTAATGTTCACGTGGTATAAATATCACACAACATTATTTACATAGTTTAACATATAAACAAAAGGACAAGGAAGTAGTTGACTAAAAGAAGGCAAAAACAAAATATGACAAAAAGAAAAGAATACGAAAATTATGTATGATAGTGTTTTGTTAGTGGTTTTTAAATGGAAAAACAAATATTGTATACCATGTCCAATGTCAAATAACATGATCACAAAAAGCGATTACGATCTTGAGATACGTAGTAATTAAACATTTTTATAACACAATCCAATATTTTGAAAATAATCAGTTCAAAAGGAATATAAATAAAATCTGATATGTCAATGCCTAGCTAGCTTCAAACATCAGGTCTAAAACGTGCAATATTATAATGCAATATTATAATATCTATTAAAACAGTTGTTGTAAAAATAGTAGAATACAAATTTATATGCGTATAAATTTGGTTTAAAATGACGATACTAAAAACGCCTAATTCCCCAAAAATAAACCTAAACAACGAACTCAATAGCAGGTAATTGAAATATCTAATGAATAATATGAATAATAACATGAGTATTAAAATTGAGCAAAGGATTAAACTTAGATGGATTAGCTTTGGGAGAATGAAGCATATTTTTAAATCCTATATATCACAGCCTCTCAAAAAGTGAACTTATGACCAGTACTCGAAATGACAAAATATCGGTAAACACGAATGCTCATCAACATAACCATGTCAAAGCTGAAAATTAAGTAAAGAATAATGAAAAAGGTCATGCTGCGTGTGTCTCTTTGAGACCGTATTAGAAATGAGGCGCTAAGACAGAAAGCTGAAGTTATTAGTATTCAAAGTAGAGTTGCGGAATTGAAGTGGCAATGAACTGGATCGGTGATGACCGATGAAGTCAGAGGCTGATAAACTAAGATCAGGTACTAGCAGCCAACAATTCTTTAAATTGACGACCAAAGATATAGATGACATTTAGACGGTGATAGGCAAACACTGTAGTCATAAGACCACCAGTAGAAACAGGTGGCTTGATTTGGATGAAGCTTATGATCAATATTAAACGATGAATGTTTCACGAAGAGCTGATTAATGTTTCGCCTATAATATGATAACGTTTTGTAGAGATTTTTATGAATTAAATTGAAAATGTTTATGACAAAAATATATTCAAAATATATCTGACCAGCCGTACTTAATATGTTTTAGTCGAGCCACATTTATTTGCTCTTGTATTAAAGAGAGCTTGTGACTTACACAAAATAATAAACCATAAAATACAAATACGTCTAGTTATATATTTTTTTTAAATAAATTGTATAGTATAAGTTTCCATTTCTGTTTTTAACTAGCAATGTTAACAGCAATAAAGTTTTCATTATTCTCGTAATAAGATTATAGCAAAGTTTGGTTGAATTTGCATCTAATAAGGAGTTTAGATGGCACCTGCAAATATAAATAGATCGTGTTGTGTTAGAACCTGCAAAGCTTAATATTAAATCAAGTTCCTCAACTTACAAAAATGTGAATTTAACAATCATACTGTTATTTTTATTGGATATATTATTATACGATTCCCATTTTACTATCGCTTTCGATTGCATATATTAATGGGGGATCTTGGTATTCAGCAAACAATATAGTATAAAAATTACTTTCCTATAGCCAAGTAATTTTAATAGATACAAGGCCGTGCAGTTATAATAGCAGAAACAAGGCAAGATTGCTCGATTCCTGAGACACGGTCATACTTAAAATATTTGATTTCCAAGTTTCCGAACTTCGCATCTCATGCTGGCAATGAGGCAACCCGCATTTGTATAAGGTTTTGGAAAAGTCTAAAAGTAAATGAGGCTTCAAGACCGTCCAAACTTAAGGATTGCGGAAACTTCTAAAGTACGTCAAACTTTTGTTTACATAATCGCCGTTCAGGTAGTCTGTTATTTATACAATAATTGAATGTTAAGTGATGTTTAAATGTAAACAAATTAAACGATAAAAATATACTATAACAATGACTTTGTATTTTATTTGTGCCTTTGATCCAGCGTTCGTCCTATTAGTCTAATAACACACAAAGATTAAAAGTATGGAAGGAGATAAGGAGAAGGATATATATATATATATATATATATATATATACAATAAATAAAGCAATCAAAATAGTAATGGGCAAAAAGATTTTGTGTTATGGTTATTAGTAAGTCAACGATTGGCAAATTATTTTTTACTGTAAAACGACTTCTTTCTCTTGGCTATACTTAGCAATTAATAAATATTTTTTGCCCAAAATCAATGTAGACTAACATTATTTGTTTACGCAAACTTATTGTAATTAATATTTGAATTAATCTTATTTTATTATATTTTAGTTAATATCATTATCTACATAAAATATTTCACATACTTTATCACAGTTAAATAAAACAAACAGTAACACCTATCGTAATAAAGAAATAGACTCATGTATAGCAATAAACAAAATTAAGTAAATTATTATTTTAGATGAGATCATGTTAAAGGAATATATACATACATGTATATATATATATATATATATATATATATATATATATATATATATAATATGTGTGTGTGCACGCGCGTGTGAGTGTGTGTGTGGGTGCGTGTGTGTATGCGTGTGTGTATGTATAAGTATATGAATAATATTAAAATATTCGCTACCTTACTAGACAAAACAATCATATCTGACCTAAATATAATCACAGTCTGAACTGATTGATAATAATATATTTGAAAGTATTGAAAATTAAAAATAATGTGTACAGTTATCTTAATGTTATCTAATCTGGTAAATATATTAGATAAAGGAAACGATTTCGATAAGAAATATCATTTGTGTTTGTACGATTTGAAAATCACTGTTCGTCCATTGTCAGCCTGATTACTATGACATGACTCAAATATTGTTTCTGTTTTCTTCCATTTTAGCGAGGAAATTACACAGGTACCACAGTAATTCCTTGAAAAGATAATAAGGAAATGCGATTAAACATAATCTTGTTAACGTTATTAATCCCCGATTAATATCTTACTACACTCCATTGGAGAGAAACGATAATATTTTAATATGTTTATTAATTGTTCATCAGTATAAATTGCATATTGAATATATTTGGCGTTACACACATTGAATATTGAATATATTTGGCGTTAATTTTGTAGAAATCCATTATTCACAATTAAATGAAACTACGTGATGTAGTATTATTTCTACTATCTTTAATTTCTTTACCACGACCTAGGTTTCGTTGTACTACAACATCTTCAGGTGGGATATATCTTTGCTAATATCCCACCTGAAGATGTTGTAGTACAATGAAACCTAGGTCGTGGTAAAGAAATTAAAGATAGTAGAAATAATACTACATCACGTAGTTTCATTTAATTGTGTTTAATCCACACATTAATTTATACATAGATTGGGAAGACTTATATTACATTAAAATTATTTTTCAATCCATCACAATGCGTAAATAAGACATATTAGTATTGAGATGTTTATGAATGTATTCTGGTGGAGGTGGTTAAAAAAGGACGGAATTAAGGAAGAGTGGAGATCCAGAATTACAAAATAAACAGGTACTGATTTAAATGTAACAAAGCCGGATAGGGAATTCTCCCCAATGTCCTGGAGGAAACCTTTTACGGAGTTATTCAAAGTCACGAATTGTGTTTTTGTGATATTCAGCTTAGTATATAAAGTTCAAACTTTATTAAAATATATGTTTGGATAATGAAAGACTCGTTCCTAGGAATATATTTATCCTCAGAATTTGCATATATTTAGACTTAAAATATATTTTTGGCTGAATTCTTCTTTGCAGTTAGTACACAGAATTAATAAAAACTTTCAAAAATATTTTTTTTAAATTATGAAACATGCAATGAGTAATGTAAAATAGACGTGAAAAAAAACAGCACCAACGAGATATTGAACCAAAGGTTTCCCAGAAAATCTCTATGTTCACAAATAGGTTCACATAATTAACAAATTTTTTAGTGAATTTTCCAAACGACTGCTGTAGACAAAATCCAGTCAATAAGTATTCATATTGAAACACATGTGTATCATTAGGCAAAACTTGCTGTATAATATTTTATTTATTAATGTCGAGTTAGTCTCTACGATAAGTTCCAGTTGACCTATAACCAACAAACCGTAAAGCCCAAATATTCGATCCTAACCCTCAAAGATATAAGTATCTAACCGTATATAGAACGCCTTCTCGCCCAAGTAATCAAAGTATAATATAGGAATACCAATATTATCACGTACCGTCTGTAAGGGTAATCTACGTGTACACGCCTCGTATTGCGTCATGCCCTTCTAACAAAACAGTCCTCTGGTTTATTATCGATAATTACAAATATCTTAGATGGGCTCTCATTGATTCTATACAAGAAGTGTGTTGTAGTTATACGCGTTGTAGTAAATAAATAGTTCAAAGAGTACTTTCGTAACAATTGGTTATTGTAATCGATTGTTTTGAAAGAATGTATATGTATATATATATATATATATATATATATATATATATATATATATATATATATATATATATATATATATATACATATATATATATATATATATATATATTAATATATATATATATATATATATATTGGTTATATTAACATAAATAAACATTACAATATTGTAACCATCTTCCGCGTGATCTCAAATGAGATTAAATAAGCTAGATGTAAAATATTATTAAAAATTTACGGCGGACCTTTAAGTTCATTTATCAAACACCTTGAAGCAAGCAATCATATTTTTAAGTGACGAATATGGAACAGTAGTTCTGAACTTTGTCTCCCAAATTAAATGATTGAATTATTCCATTCTAAAACGTAATACTTGCAATTAATGTCAACCCACGGATAGGATAGCCTAAGTGATAAAGACTGTAAATAAACAGTTGATGTTTCCACTGCTACCATTACTGAGACATTCAACATATTTTGCTACATATCAGATTTCTTAGGAATGAAAAGGAACATTTACACATGATTTCCAAATTAAAACGTTGTCATCTATATAACTATTTCTATTTCATTACTTTTGTAAACAATCTTAAACACAATATCGACGTTATTCCCTATCTTAATATTCATAAATTCTTAAATTCGTTCATAATTCGGTTAAATATTTCATAAATGTTGCCGATAATATAGTGTTTGCCTATAGATTTGAACAGCTAATTCGACTCTGTTGACTTCCACAGACTATTAACTCCATCTTTCTGATAAATATTTGATTCCATTCCCATTACATTCGTTTATTTCATAGCTGAAACAACCTTAAGCAATATTTCCCCTCCAAATATCTATACAAAGTACATTACATCTAAGCAAATATACTTCAAAGAGGTTTCTGTCTCCACCCCTCTTCTCAACTGTTATTCATTGGGTTACGAATATCCTAGGTAACCGCCATTTTACGCTGAAGGTTTATAAATATATAATCATATTGATATACATGTAGCAGCATATGCTAAAAGGATAACTTTTACCAGATTTGCTGATCAAACTAACTAGATATTAACTGGTAACCTGAAGTATATGATACTGTGGTCACGTCTTTAAATTTTCCTACCAGTTGAATGTAAAGTCCGACTTTGTGAAATTCTCTTACTTTTATTAGCTTGTCTATCAAAAAGTGCTTCTGGAACTTGTTAAAATCAGTGTAATCGTTATATATGCCATCAACATACACTTTTTTCATTATATACATAAAAATTAACAAAGTCTAACTTATTACGGAAGTGAATTGACAAATTATTTGGTCGTTGTCTTGAGTATCACAAATTTATTCACATTTCTTGCTTCCAAAACACGACAATATTTCACAAAATTATATATTTCACAAAAAGTTAAATGACATCTCCAAAAAATATATACACTTCTAAGTTTACATCGGCTATTTTAAATCTAGTCTAGAAAATATTACTTTATAAATAGTACTAAAAAACGGTAAACGTAATATCATGAAGTGTCCTGGGTTTTTTGTGTTGTTCTATATTTCTGACTATATTAAAAAAAACTTATTAACTTTTTATGAATGTTCAATCCATATCGCGTTCATATTTGTGACGTGATAATCAAATATATGAGTGCAATGATTTATTGGTTTGCAATTTGTAAGATTTTGTAGAATACTTATAGCTTAATCCATCGGCTTATTCGTCAATAATATAATATATAAATGAACAGTATCATGTATCTTTAAAGATCATTGACCTTTAAAGTCGATTACAAATGTTTGATTTAAATTTAATAACCAAATTATATTCTGCAGCCATTTATTTAATAGCATGTTGTGAACTAATTTGCACGAACATACACATATATCCATACATAAATAAATAAGCACATACATCCATATATATGTCCATACATACGATCACTTCAAAAGATACTGCGTATGCACTTTAATCGTGTATAAGCAAAAACTCGAGCTACTCACGTAGACATAACATTAATAACAAGGTCGATATTGAGTTTTTGTGTACAAAATGAATGTATTATTGCACATTCGCTAATCCTATACAACAAATTTAGAGAATGAGTTGTGTATCGTATGATTGTTTTTATTTTTGGATGTTTGAAACAGTAATATATTCGAATTTTCAGTACTTATCTGTATTTTCATGAAATAAGTTTATGCAAAGCCTAACTTTTATTCTTAGGTTAAATTCAGAAAATAAATCAAAATGATGGTTTTTTCTTTTAATTTCTAATAGTTAATCTCTCTGCTCAACCCTTCAACATGTACTAGTAAAATATAACATAAATAATAATAGTTATGACAAGGTAAGTGTTTTTATTCCATTTTATTCAGCGAAGCATCCATACCAAAATAAAAGGCAAAATCAGAAACTATTTTCGAAACAAAAAAATCACTTTGAACTGATAAAATTTAATTTTATAAGACAGTTACATATGAAACACCTTTTCAATTTTTTTATATGAATAAAAATAATTGTACAAATATTTACTTTAAAACCATTTTATAAAATCCTCAAGCTTCTTCACTAGTTTTTTATGACAAACTTCAATATACATGGAAGTACCGAAAACTAATGATATAAGAGTACTCAGCAGTTTTTTTGTGTAAAATATAATTTCAAAAGCAACTCCGCGATCTTTAGTTCATTTTCGAATTTGAGGCAATCGTAATTGTTTTACGAGTAATAAAATACGTGATCAGATAATAAGTTTCATAACGTAGCTGAAAAAAGAAAAAAATGTTCTGCTTGTGTTGACCACATGATAGAAGTGAAAACGTCTAATTTTAATACATACAATAACATATATATATATATATATACATATGCGTGTGTGTGTATGTGTGTGTGTGCATGAATATTATATGAAGGATATTATTTCTACGAATAAGGAAGGTTATTATTTTAAAATACAATAACATACGCCTAAAAAAGTAGTGCAATTGGTCGATGCCGAAGGGAGTCGAATTTATCCTGTTCAACGTTACCGACCCGAACCTAACGGCGCAGCGTCACCGACCCGAGCGTTACGACTCAGTTTCATTCACTGCTCAGAAAAAGTGTTCGGCTGCCCAAAAAGGCACCTAAGCACTAAAGAAGTTTTCTCTAAAGAAGTTTTCACTTCAATAAGTTTAGTATTTCTAGTTAGTTTTAATATGTAAGAACGCTTGACGTGCGTTGGTTGACGATAGCTGGGGCCATACAGCTACGAGTAGCAAAACATACATTTATTTACTCGTAGGCATACAGAATTAAATTCGGCAAAAAATCCATAGAAGTGCTTCTATCTTTAATCTCATATATTAAATATCAAATAAATTAAATATTACTAGAAATATCGAAATAAATAATGGTACAAAGGAAAATAGACACTAAAACTATTATGAATTGTATAAATATGAACTTGATCTTACGTAGACGGAATATATCCTAATGTGTCTTCAACTCCTAACAGATTTCCGGTTCCCTCAACTCGAGTACGAGGTTAATAAACACAGGTATAATGACAAGGCACGTGCGGGCGGAGACACAAAGGGCAAACAATTAACTCGTGCATGGCCCAGAAGGTAGCTTCGCCAAAAGGGTTTCCAAGTGACACATTTTGTTTCGTCGTTCGCAGAGGGTTGTCGTAATTTATTACCGCAGACTTGACGATTTTAACAGCCGTAACGTAGCGCTGTCGTAGCGAACGCGGGCCCCTCTGCTAACATCTGAGTGCGTCGGCATATACGTGTTACGTAATACGCTGTATATTTAAACGTAGCCTTACGTTAACCACTTCTATATACGATACTAATACCAGTAGATATTTCAGTCACGAAAACATTCCACAGTTTATGTAGAACTTACGAAATGCGTCGAACTTTTGATCAAATCTTTAACTCCATTTACGACAATATGGGTATTTTCTAAGACTGTATTTCATTTAACATTACTGGCATTAGGATACGACAGAATTAAATCGCAACCTTTTTTTAACCTTAGTTAACCGATTACATCTTTATCTAATAATCACGGTCTGTTGTTTACGCGCAATCCAGTATTTTAAGGTCGATCGAGTCTCATGTGGTATTTGTTCTTACGAAAGAAAATTAAATTTGAATCTGTAACTTTTCGGTACCTTAATGCTTTAGATTTTTCCAAAGAAAAAATATTTATGAAAACGTAACCCAATACTTTGGAATAAGCTATTATTTAATACGTGAGAAAGAATAAGCTTTCAAAAAATTCTGAGGAATACTGTAAATTCACAATCTAATAAAAGATATTTTAACGATAACTGTAGAGTATCAATATCGTGTGGATATTTTATTCATTTCGAATTTTCCTTATATTGCCATCACTCAAGACCCGTTTTTTTGTTGGAAAACCCTTGACGTAGAAATTCGGTACAGTGATAAATCAGACCGACTCACAAATATATCTTAATTAAGACTGAAAATATTTATTTGGAAATTTTTGACGAGGCAAATGAAGTAACCAAATTTTGTCCGTCAATTCCATGTATCGTGTGGGATGTATCATTTCAAAGAGCAAGGTATATGGTTTCCATAACTTTTTGCAGACTTTTTTTGTTAGGCAATTCTAGAGATATTGTTAAAATGTATGACCACTTTGAGACAGTTAAAGTCAAAATTATGGTAAAAAAGCGTTACTAGAAGTATACTTTAAGTTTATCAGAAAAGTATGTCAATAACTCAGTCATAGTTTTCGGAAAATGTATGATATTTATACGCATGTGAAAATATAATAGACATTATATCTACGTTTTGAAACGTAATATTAATATTCGTAAATAGTTTAATAGAAAAATGATGTTCTATTAAATATTTATACGTGCCTAGTAGTCGTAGTGTAAATTCTATACGTACTTAATAGGTTTTTTCAAATATTGAGTGTTCCGAATAAATCAATAAATTATAATTAATTAAATTATTCAATACTGGTAATATTTTCCAAAAAGTCTTATTTTGTTTACATAAATGGTTTAACGTTAATATTAAAAACAACTCAATTTGTTTATAACATAGAAAAATACTCTCTTTATATATTATATACACGCTCATTCGAGTCTAGACCTTATATAAACATAGGTAATGTATTAACAATCTGGGTTAGATATAGTTGTATCACTTTTTTATGTTCAATTAATGTTTCAAAGGACTAGAAATTGCAATTACGTAATATTTACATAATTAATAGAAATTGCAATTACGTAATATTTACATAATTAATAGAAATTGCAATTACCTATTGGATACTCACTGTTAATTTAGCAAGCGCCAATATTTTACGTGGTTATTTCCAAAGTTATATCGGTTCATATTAAACCACTCCATCTGGTTAAATTTGGTTGCATTACACTTTAATTACATGGGTTAATTATATAAAGAGGAGTTAGGTAATATTAATAAAAATTAAATATATAAAGGGCTGTTATAAACAAGTGAGATTAACACGTTAAAAAAACTTAATTACGTAAAGGGCTATTATAAACAGATGAGATTAAAGTTTTCCACACAAATTATTTATAATATTTCTAGAAGTACTATTAATATTCATTATCATGTCTGTCAATACTTAATGGAAACTTTATTATATCAATAACCCGAATATTCTTAATACTATGTTATTCATATATTTGCCTAATCATCTGTGAATACTAAAAGTACTAATTCAGCAACTTAATTTTAAAAAAATCTAAATAAACAAAGCATTGTTTCAAAAGTTTAATGGTGGAAAGGAATACTCTTGTAAGTTTTCATAAAATGGCTAGCTAATAAATTAATATGTTGTCGAATTGAAGATATGATTCGTATTAAATTCCACAAAAGGACATAGAAACCGTCATCACTTCTTCTAAAGACGCAATAATCGAATGGTCTTTAATTGAAGATTACCATTTCTAAAAGACTTAATATAATTAATGTCAGAAGTAAATAATTCAATATTAATTTTAGAGAGGCTTAATTGTACCCTTATGATAAAATGTGTACTTTTAACTTGTATTTGAACTGAATTTAATTATGATTCAAAAGCAAACTGTACATCTCACAAGTTTGAAAAACGCTCACCATAAATGTAGGCGTGGTTTTAGTAAACTGTAATTCTATTCCTAGCGTAGCTATCGATAACGTGGACTCATTGGCACCTCTGAACGGCAAACCTTATTGACAATATCGACTTCTAAGGCGACCTCGATACCAAGATCTAAGATCCAATGTAAGATCTAACTTGGCCAATTAAGTTCGATGGTAAGAGACTTGATTGAAATCTTTATAAAATAATTGATTTAGAGACTTTTTTCATTGTCTTTGATAACGTAATATAGTTTTAAATTAACTTGTACAAATTTATTTCAAACGTTTTGCAAATAACCTCAGGAAATGGATGAGACATTCAAACAGTATTCATTCATTTAATGAATACTGTTTGAATCTCACATTTTTGGACAAAAAGAGCAAACCGGACCAGATATATTACAACGACAAGATATATGTCAATCGTCTTACAGCGAAGTCGATGTGACGCTATGCTAAAGTAAGTAATGTATTGACCACATGATATTAATAGGGACGATATTATCCACTTTATTTATCAATCGATCAATGCCTAACTTTTGATGGGCCCCATTGAAAGGCACTCTGGACGGATCTTTACAATATATACGGATATCAAGTATCATAAATAATATGGCAATGCCTCGTAATTCATACGAAACGCAGGGTAAATTTATGTATGAAATAATAGAACAATGTATGACGTGTGCGTAGGGGGTATAAATTTATGTAGTTCGAATGAAACATATTCATATTAACCCTTGAGCAGCGGGAAGAGAATTTGGAGCAAGAAATAGGTCTTCTCTCTTGTTTTTAGGCTATTGAAAAAAATACTGAGTACGTGGTTAACAATTCAGTTAAAGTACTCTTGTTAAATGGTTCAAGGTTAGGGATGTAATGAGATACTTATAGTCATTGAATTTTGGTAGAAAATATACATTGGTATACATAGTAATATGAATTTATAATGAATGAAGTCACAATTAAATGAAACTAAGTGATGTAGTATTATTCCTATTATCTTTAAGTTCTTTACCACGACCTAGTTTTCGTTGTATTACAATTTCTTCAGAAGGGCTATTAGCAAAGATTTAATAGCCCACCTGAAGATGTTGTAATACAATGAAACCTAGGTCGTGGTAAAGAACTTAAAGATAGTAGAAATAATACTACATCACGTAGTTTAATAATAATTGTGAATAATGAATTTCTACAAAATTAACGCCAAATATATTCAATAAATGAATGAGGTTAAAAGATACAGATATTTCTTTCATTACCGAAATAAATATCTATTACTTTAGCAAAGCGCATTTTTTAAGCTATTTTAATTGATTTTTAATTAACTCCGAAATTCATAAAAGACATTGAATTCAAAAGTGATTTCTTAAAAAAATGTGACAGCTCAAAATGTTCATGAACAATCCGCCCTAGTTAAGTGATAATATGAATTCAAATAAATATAACGTATTAACAACATTTTTATACGCTACTAGTCTTATAAAACATTGAAAAAAATTATTTTGTTTAATAATTCAATATAGCTAGTTATATCGGTCTCTCGTTTACCCACTTGAATTTTTATTCAGGGCGACGAAATTTTTATACAGGTTTTGAGTCATCAGATAAGTGATTCAATATACATTTGTGCCATCTATTAACATATTGTAATAATACATTACTATTAAATAAATTCGTTAAAAAGTAATATTTTTATTAACCTAAATCACGAACTATATACACTATAATTGAAAATTTACCTAACCATTTAGGCGTGATTGAATAATAGACAAAAAACTTCACAGTATTAGCGTTAACTCTGGCAATAATAATAGCCCATATATTATTCTGTTATCTGTACTATAAGAATGTCAAAGGTAATAGTCACTTATTACTCCGTTGTGTGGTTATTAGGTAACGAACAAACAATAAAACCTTCATATTTATAATATTAAACACTACTTTTTTCAATTTAAATAGATAGTACGTAAATTTAAACAAATATATAGAACTTTTAACACAATCAAATCGAATGTTTTCGCATCACGCGGACTCGCGAGTTTGTCGTGTTGAGTGCAATAAGGTAGATGACAAGAATAAAATGAAGACGAATTTCACAAAACAGATTACTACGTACTACACATGCAGACTAATTGTGCGAATGAGCGGATGAACGGTGAACTATATCTTATAGTTCGTTTTCAGAATCTTTTTTTTTTTAACTAGATTATTCACGAACTACACAAGACTGGACTGAATGACATAAAAAGACCAAAAGTATTCTCTTTATAGTATAATATTTGTTTAATGGGTCAATCTGCTAAAAACAAAAGAGCAATAAAAATTAAATTAATTTGTTCGATGATCTTTATTTCTCGATAGAATTCATATAATTCCCTATAGAATCGAATTCTCTCTAGAGATCAGGCAAATATTGTACTGCATATAACATTAATATTGCTGTTAACTCACAAATAACTGGATTTCTTCTCCGAGAAAGGTGGAAAGAAATTAAATAATTTGTTTATACTTTTAAGTATTACAAAATAAGGAAAATAGTAGCTATCTTCAGGCAAGAAAAATCAATATCCAATTTCATTCATATATCATCAACATGACACGCTACCTAACACAAATCTAATGCTAAGAAATTTCACTTTTCTAAAACCTTAAAAAAGATTCATTTTGAAATAATTTTATACTTTCTTTAATCCAAGGGAAGCATAAAATCTCTAGTAGAAAATCTATAACGACATTTAGAGTCGAGATTACTTTAGGGAGATTACTTTTACGTAAAGTCTATGCCGCATTATCAATATGAAATACGCCCATAAATCGCTTATTAAACTCCGACAAGTAAAAGGATAGGCAGAAAATTTTTAAGAAAGGTTAACGAACGCAAACCGTAATGAGTTTCCGCTTTTGCTGTAATTCAATTTTGCTTTGCAGATGGAAAATATTTTAAGGCAAATCGAAAATATTTAATGGATATTTCTCGAAACTGTAAATTATATAAGAGGAATATATAAATGTATTGATTCAGTGAAAAAATGCTCTCTTTAATTTATTTTTGTGAACGATCGACGTGAAATGTATATGTAATTTTAGTGAACGCTTTAAGATAGCTATTTCCCTTTGGTTTTAATTATTATCGACATATTACATTTACCATATTGTAATATATATATTATTAATATATTACAATATGGTAAATGTAATATGTAGTAATTGCTTCAAAATTAATATTATTGTGCTAAAGGTGTGCAAATTTTGATCACCAAAACTTATTCGATGTCAAAGTTTATAAATTTGTATGAAGTTAGGTAAAGGTTTTCCATGATGTTTGCACCAATAACAAAAATAAATTATTTTCTTTTCACTGAAATCTAACAGTTTAGCCAATGTTTTAAATTTTATATGCAAGGGAAACCTTAAATTATGGTTTTGTTTATATATTGTTTTTTTTTTATGATATAACTTTGATACGTTTATGAACATAGATATATGTACCGGAAATTTAACTTTTCGAAACTGACTGAGTGAAGGAGTTTATTATTGTCATAAGACAATATATTTATACATGGTGTACCAAAAAAATTAATTTATCGAGATATTAGCTTAGTTTTTTCAAATTATTGAAGCATTAGTCATTTTCAAACCGTATTGCTTTTTAATGCCTAAAATGTCAAAAAGCCTTACCGGCGAAATTAATTTTCCTTGTGCGATGATAGTAATTATTTTGGGTCAAAATTATTAGAAATAAAATACATTTTTGTTATAGTAAAAATACGTACAAAAACATGATAATAATAACCTTTATCATAGAATAATAATATAAAAAGAAAAGTCTGAATAATATCAAGAAAATACGTGATAAAATAAACATAATAAATCAAATAAGAAATTTATGATATGGAATATTTATTAAGCAAAGGTGCCTCGTGGATAATCATATTTAAACAGGCCTACTTATGAATGTCAATAAACAACAATGAAAATGCAGATATCTAGACTATAAAATACATTTTAAACCACTAACACATTAATAACCTTATTGGCTAAAGGAGTGCAAACTGTAGCGAATCATTTAATAATGGCTCTCAGTATTAATGTTGTCGGTCTAAATAATGGCTATTATAAAGATCCAAATATATTTGTATCGATTGTAATCATTCAAACATCAGATCTAATACATGTATTTAATTTAATTACCTTTACTTCATTCTAGTTTAACACATAAATTGGAAGTATAAAAAAAAAAATATATATATATATATATATATATATATACATATATATATATATATATATATATATATATATATATATATACATATATATATATATATATATATATACATATATATATATATATATCGTTAAAACAACATTTACTGCAGTAAGACGAACTGATAAGACGCCAAAGAAAATTAAAGTTAAAATTATCTCATCAAAATACGGAATACTTACGGAAGATTACTATTACTGTACCTATAAATATGAACGATATCCCTACATACTTGTACATTAAAAATATCTTCAATTTTTTCAGACTTAACCAAGTCATCCACCAAAACCATATAAGTTTTTCTGTTATTCTTGTTACGATCTGGCAGTACAATACTGTCTATGAAATTCCGTTGTTGGTTTCATGCTCCAACGTATATTATGTTTTTCTATCTTTTATCTCAGAATAGTCACCGCTATTTTATATTTCCTAGTCAGAAAATTTGCACCAGTTTTTTCTAGTTGGAAAAAGTGCTGAAGCAACCTGGCTCGTAGAGACCATGTAATATGTAAAACGTATTATGTTAACTAAAATTCACTTTTCCACCTCGTTTTTGTACTGCTGTGTAACATGGTAAGGCATCTATGAATTTATTTCGTGCATCTCATTGAATTTTAAGAAGTACAGTCAGTTATGCGGAAAAAATATTTCTTTATTATAACTTTAAAACAATGTAATAAATGTTATTGGTCGGGTGTGGAACGTCATAAGGATTCTAGACTATTAAAAAAGTAGAACTAATTTCAGCAACATAACACAACTTGCTGTATGAAAAGCTTTCCTGTGTTAAATTAATATCACAAAGAAAAAAAGATAGTAAGTTTACCTTTCATCTTGATGTTACGAGAAGAAAATTTTACTCTTTCTGTTTCTTTGACGTCGATGACTACTTTTAATTAATTTTTGGTCAAGTGAAACTTTCAAAAAAGTTTTGCGTTTACTTTCAAAAATGTCATGATGACAATATCTGGATACTTCACGACATAGACCTGATAAGTGAATATTAGGTCTATGCCTTAGGACGTAGGTAAACAGCCAAAACTGTCGAAAATAACACGACAATATATAAAGCTATAACTATTAAAATAATCAACAACAAATCTGTTGGAGTTTTTTTTTCTATAATGAACCACTTAAAATATCTATAAATAGTTCCAATCATAGCACTAAGCATTTCTAAGTAAAAATAAATATGTTATTTTTCTAATAAATACTCTAAACCTTCATCTAAATAGAATATTTCATATAAAAGTTTTAAAGTTCAATTTTTCTGTTCAATCTGGCAGAGTGTAGATCATCAACATCTCGTCAACAAATGACAAACAATTACGTCATACTAATATCCTCTTTATTTTTGGGTTAAGTTACGCAAAAGTTGACTAGTTGCTTCCTCTTAATTACCTAAGCTTACCTACAATCTACATTTCTATTAGATGTTTATTTTCTTAGTGACGGCCCCTTTGTTTTTCTTTTGACATCATGTCAAATTATGCATACGTAATATGCTGTTATATGTTCAATAATATGACAGCCTTCCAAAGACATATCAAGGATAGAAAAATATATCGAACGAGACAAAAAGCCACCTTGTCGTACTCGAAGATCGAAAGTTTAATACATAGTTACTTATTTACTTAGAATTACCCAAAATTTAAAAGTATTTTTAGTCTCATATTGAAACCACTATTGGTAATGAAGACTTGCTTAGAAAATGTTCTACTATTCATGAAAGATTTGAAATACTATTATATTATTTAAGTCAAATTTGATTAAATATTTATACACGTAATCAAATAATAAAGGCAAAAACCTTACATATTGAATATTTTAAATTAATAATCTATAGAGCAGAATGCAATGATTAAACGATCTACTATGAATTATACATTAAACTTAAAATACTACATTAACTGGAGTCTACGAAAAGTTAAAAGTTAATGTTATCAAATACGAGTAGAATTCACACTACGAGCGTTTCGCACATATTTAGGTATTTCTATACATTTAAGGTCGTATAGTGTAAGTATTCCTATTAAACTATTCACAATTAATAATGTTTCGCGACGAAAATGCATAGACTACTATATTTGTCACAGGCGTAAGATATGGTGCACATTTCAAGCATGATAAAATTTAGGATAATCTCTACAATTTTCCTATAATCGTCGCATAAACTTAAAAAACACCATTTTTTCATAACTTTAGGTTGAGTGGTTTCGGAAATATGAGGATATTCTACGTCAAATTTTGGAAAAACAATATTTTTAAAGTCCTTATTTTTAGAACTTTCTAATAATACCCTACACTATATTTAGAATTAAAATAAAATTCCAGAAATTAACTCGACCTTTCTAAAATTTCCACATAAATATTTTCGAGTTTTCGCTATTGAGATAGGTGCGGGTTTATATAATTATTGCTACGCCAAATTGCAACTTTTTACGTCAAGCCTTTTCTGAGAAAGGCTAGCTGTGACAAATAGATTGACACGCGAGTGATCTTATAAGAGTTTTGTTTTTTCTTTTGAGATATGAAAACTTAAAAAGTTAAAAAAACACAAATAATAAGTATCGTCCTATTAAATCTTGTATTTACATTGTATATTGTCACATTTACTAAAATGTTTGCAGCTAGATAAACCATACTTATCCTACAGACCATCTTCTGAGAAAATTATACCCGTAAATCACGGGTAAAAATTTCTTAGGAAACCTATATGTACTCGTATTAAACCATTCTCATTTTTTTGTATATTTATTATGTCATTCTCATTTTTTTGTTTATTTATTATGTCATTCTCATTTGTTTGTTTATTTATTATGTCATTCTCATTTCTTTGTTTATTTATTATGTCATTCTCATTTCTTTGTTTATTTATTATGTCATTCTCATTTCTTTGTTTATTTATTATGTCATTCTCATTTCTTTGTTTACTTATTCTCATTTTTTTTGTCTTATTGACGAATTTCTGAAATAAGTTCGTTAGGGAAAGTGTTCTTATTTTAAATTGAATTACATTGAGAAAAAATATGTTTTACTTAATCTGCTAGTCAGATCAATGCAGCCATATACTTTGATATTTAGAGCAACGTATGTGAACCTTAGAAGTAAATATTATATATTTTCAGAACATTCCTAAAATCCACCCGATATCTCATAATTTGTTGCTGCAAATTACAATGTACTAACAGCAGTACTAATATTTACTATTGAAAATTAATATTATCTCTATAAAAATTGGTTGTAATGAATACGAAAAATTAAAAAAAATGTGAATGAAGTGAATGAATGTGAAAAATTAATCTTATCTCTATAAACAGACAACAAATTCGAATGAAAATTTAGAAATTCTTTCTGTGTAATGGAACCACTTCGGTTTTCAAATTAATAAAATATATTTCTTTTCAGTTTTCCTAACATACTTTCATTTCTTTTTCATTCAAATTTTTATTAGGAAAACAATACATGCATCTGTTGCGAACTAAACGATGTTGATTTTAAATGAAATATCATTTACTCGTAAAGTATTTCTACACAGTCATTTCACACATTTTAACTATCTGCTTACACGAGTCGCTCCATTGTGGCCATAACTAACTAATATGGGATGTCGTTTAACTAACATGCCATACCGATTATTCAAAACTGACATATTGTGCAAGCAATAAGCAACTGTTTCGATATTGAAATCTAGCCATACTCGTCGTTTTGTAATGATGATATTGATTCAGTATTTGACACTGACTACAACAGGAAAATTGATCATTCCAATAAAATTTAAATTTTTTGTTATTTAGCGAATTTCTGCTAAGGAAATAAGGCCATACCGATGTCAAAAATTTTCCTATACGTATATATACAATTCATCATTTTTGCATGCTTTCTCCAAAATATTAATTAAATTTAAAAGATCGCCTCACCCAGTATGTTACGACCAATGATTTTCTAGAAAACGTCACAGAAAATGCACCGATCGCGAAACAACACCCGTTTCACTACAATACTTTTATATGAAGATGCGTAGGCGAAACTTTTATTTATTTTGTCACTCTCCTTAGCACTCACAATTTCTATTGCGATATAAAGAATATAAGTAGACCTACGCGCCATTGACATTTTTCGAATCTTCTTTTACAACATTGGCTTTTTATTGTCATTTTGAAAAACCTGATTCAATTCTTGTTGATGTCCATAATTTTAATTTTAAGTGTCAGCTTGTAGTGTTAATCCAGTTTATATTAGTATTTATAGCTTTATAATAATAATTCGGAGAAATATTCTATCGCAGTCATTCGAATTGTTGACGAAAAATGGCATTTGTACATTTATTTGTCAGTTAGCCGGTTAGAGCGCCATATCCACACAATTACCATTAACGCCAAATACATTCCGTGAAAAATAACGTTTGATTTTGTATAGACGGCAGAGAAAGATAGAAATATTGTTAATAATGTAGCCTCTATAACCACAATATAGTATAACCGCAACCGTAGCCAATATATGAACTCGTACATTCGTTATATTTATTGCTAATTATGTTAAAAATTTAAATATTTGGTAATACAACGAAATTAACTACGAATAAATCTTCGCTATGTTTTCTAAATAATCTATTACGTGTAATTTTCCTCAAATAAGTTTCACATATTATTTATTAGCATAAACTAAATAATACATATTTCTACAATACTGCCAAAAGCTTCGTAAAAAGCAAGCTTTCGACGTAACCGTAAACACTGTGACAGTCAAAGGTCACGCGGATGAGTTATGTCGACCACATGTGGTTTTTGTTACATAATCATGACAATGTGACAGTAAGTAGGCATCGAAGACTTTTGCCGGCAGATGTACGGCGCAGTGGCACGATGCTCGCTTCATCTGGCGAATACGTTACAGCTCTATGAATTATTCAGGGAGCCCCGCCAATGTACATCGTGACTTAGTTTTTAGATGAATACGTTTTTATATTTCCTTTTTTATAGGTTTCGTACGTATGTGTTTTGGCGATAGGTTATTGATGATTTGTTCTTTTTGCTGAATCAGAAGGTGTTTTGAAGACGAGTGACAGGTTTATTATTTTGTCGGTACATATCCTGAACTACGTGAGAGGGAACACGTACCCATTTAAAATTAGTAACGGTCAAAAGCAACACTCGTAGTAGTATCGACTTTTATAGTGTTCTAGCTGACTTAGAAAGGGCTACATATTGTATATGTATATTTACACGTATATTGAGCCAAATATTTCGCCAAATGGACTTAAAAATTAAAAAAAATTGATAAATTTATTTATTTTTTTTATTTTTATTTAATATTATTTGATTTTATAAGACTTATGAAATTATATCCCATTCAATGGAATGGGGAAAAATTGTTTGTCTTCACTTTACATATTTTCTCATAATTTTTGCTTTTTTAATATTTTCATTCATATTATTTGCCTCCATATAAAGCAATTTTGTTTTTCAAAATTAGATGTTTCCAAATTTATAACTATTAAAACTGTGAGGTTAGGTTTAAACGGTCTCTCAAAGATGGCCGCCGAAAACCGTATAAATTTTACAATAGGAGAAAAAGTACTTAACTATAGATCGGTACTAGATACATTAATATTGAAAAAGGTCATAATTAATCTTCATTTCAAATATTTAAAAAAAATTATATTTATTACTTTAGATCACGCCTATTTTAATAAGAATCTATCCTTAATTTTCAACTTGAGCACTTCAATCGTAATATATTAAGTTACGTAATAAGCATATAAAGTTTTCAAGATTAATCGTAGTATTGGTTTTGAAAACACAGGGATAATTTAAGGTTAGTCTTGAAAATACAAATATAATCTTAGTATTGGTACTAAAAGCCGGCACAATTTTGTTTTTGGTTTTTCTACTATGTACACAGTATTTATCCTGGTCTCGGAAAAAGTACAAGCTCGATCTCGTTTATTATTATTTCAGATGATTTTTAGACATATGAAGGTATATGCGTTCTACGTGTAAGTAATTTTACTTAATGAAGATATAACATTCTACGTGTTTCTAAATATTATTAAACATGGTACAAAGTGATTTATGAGATATATTTCTTATGCAGTGGAACGGTAGCATAATTTATTAAGATTAATAGAATTTTCATTAGGTTCCTTTTAGAATCTGCAAGAAAAAATATTTCAACAAAATAAATTAAAAAAAATTGTAAATTAAAAGAAGTAACATGATGAGACTTAACGAAAAAAAAAAGTTTACCAAAAAGTTTAGCCATTAAATAGAAAAAACCAATACCCAATGATTACAGTATAAACATTATTTTAGTAATTATTTGTTCTCAACAAAGGTTTTATACCTGGTAAAGTTCTCCTAAAAGGGTTTCGTAAAAAATAAACGTATTTAAGAAGACCGTTAACAAAATACTTCAGAGAACCTAGTTAAGGAACAAAAGTAAAATTTTCGCGATCGAATCTTTGTCGTACATACTATGTTTTTTATCCCATAGATTTATTTTTTGGCAGTTTAGCAGTTTATTGGTGTCAATATTTGCATCGGAATTAGGACATAATAGAAAAATAGTAGTAAAATCGCAATAGTGAGCTTTAATTATGAAAGCCAATAAAAAAAAATTAAATTATGAAAGTCTACGAAAACCCAATTTCTGCTAGCGATCTTCTCTTGGAATTGGCATTAATTTTCCATATAGTTTAATCAAAAAATAAATATGTTTTTATCTTTAACTAATAACTTCACTCTTTCATGATTAAATCAATAGATTTTCATTATTCACTCACAGTATGACATTACATTACAAAAATGAAAACTATTCCTATAGAATTGACGTCATATTTTCTTATTTTAATAATTTTTGTTAAATGAGCATAGATATACCCCCCCTACGTTACCCATATATCCCACATACGTTCTATATTGAAAGTTACGTCAAAGCTTTACTGTGATTTTTCCATTTATTTCTAACTTTTTGACCTTTTTCAATTTCGTTTATTAGTTCCGATTATATAGAATAATGTATCGACGCAGGTTGCAAGAAAACAAAATTTAAATTCAAAGAATACAATAACTATACGGCTTATTCTCATATACAAATATTTGATATTAAATTCAGCGAAAAAATATGATAATTATATGAAAGAACAGTTTCACATTTTATCACGTTAGAAGACTAAAAAAATAGGCTTGCGGTAGCAGAGTGCTTGAAAACTTTGGATTTACTACACTGAAAAATGTAAAACATTTTTTTATAAAAGCTTCAATACCTACTTAAAGTAAATAGAATAGAAATTTGTGAATATAGTTTTATTGACTATATATTATTTTGGAATTTAATGTATAATTTATCAAATACGATAGCAATCACCAATCATGGCAACTACAAATAAAATGAACAAAATAAATTATCTACCGTGCGTACTATGATAATCGCAATTAGCATTCAAGGATAAAATATTTAGAGGTGAGATTTTAATTTAAATTAAAAAAATAATTTACTATGGCATATGGATTTTAATATGGCATAAATTATGTGTCTAATATAATTTTCAGCAGTCGTAGACATCCATTAAATGTACCGATATACCTTAACTGAAATAATTTTAATTGTAAGTTATAACGAAATACCATTAGCTCAATTTTGTATATTTCTAAAATTAACAGGAGACAAATTAGAAGTCGTAGAACGAATTGCATATCATTTTAAAGCTTAATATTTTGCAAACGAGGAAAGAAAATGAAAAATAATAAATATGACCTCAATTTCACTTGAAAACAAATTTTTCAAAAAAAGCATTTCCATTTCGTATTTCATTTTATTTTATCGCCTACGCAATTAATATTAATTTGATTCTCATTTAAAATATAATTTAATTTGTTTAGATCATAACAACTGTACAACAAAACAGAAGGACGAAAATAACGTTTTTAATGACCCTAAAAATGTTCAGACTTGAGTTTACGGCGCTTGTCACATTATGCGTATCTGCAAGCATTTAGTAAAGTAAAGGCAAAATAAAAAAACGTTATTTTTATTTTGGTTTTTCAGTAATTCTTACTACAAAATATTTTTTTAAATCTTTTCAACACCAGTTTTAGTAATATAGACGGATAAAACTAAACATTCGCTTCAACATATTTTTTTGATATCGGAAAGTAGTCTATTTTTCTTTTATCATTTGGTTAACTTTAATTCTGAAAATTTTGAAAATTTTTGTATTCAACATTTTCAATATTCGTTAGTTTTTAAGTTCAATAACAAAATAGATATTAGTAAAATCCATTATTATATCTAATTCCATAATCATTGGTATTAGACCAACGATTCAAAGGCCAGGCCTGATCATAATCAGACAGAATAACCAAACGAATGATTCAATAAAGGGTTATGTTTTTGTAAAATATAAAAAGTAAAAAATATAATTTCTGTAAGTCAAATCTTCATTAAAACTTATTACTAGTACAGTCAAAGAGAGAGAAAGAGCAATTTTATATGAATTCTGTACATCCTATAGAAACCCATCGACAAAATATACACTAGCATGAATGGAAAGTGTTAAAAAACCTGTTAAATACAGTAGAACTAGTATTACGAAGGTGCTGTCTACACTTAGGTATGTATTAACTTTTAAATGTACGTAGTATGTCTATTAAAATTCACTACCGTGAATTTGTCTACGATTGTACTATTTAATGAAATCGCTATAGTTTTCCGGTATAAGTAATGCCGTCCGCTTCGAGCAATGCTGTTTTCTTTTCAAAACTTTTGTTTCGCAGTTCTAATGATGGGCATAATGCTGTGAACATTTTAAGTAATATTTCTAGAACTATCTTACAGAAAATTTAATTTTCTATCAAGGTTCATTTAGTTTTTTACAACTAAATGAAACTACATGATGTAGTATTATTTCTACTTTATTTAAATTCTTTATTACGACCTAGGTTTCGTTATATGACAACAAGTTCAGCTGGGCAATTTGTATAGATAAACAGACCCGTTTATATCACGTAGTTCCATTTAGTTGTGAAAAATTAAATTAATTCGAGAAAAACGGCTGTGATAGACAGATGACCAGAGAAGGAAGTGACTTGTAAGGATACCGTATGTTATCCTTTTAACATATGGAAGACTTGAATACCCTAAATGAAAGAGATACCAATTATATTTTGGTGTCTCACTCTTTTTCCGCCTTTAATAATAACTTTTAATTAATTATTACCGTTCCCTATATTATTAAACAAAATATCCCGACAAATTAATCATTACGAACGTAGTTCAAAAAAGAAGAAAGAAAAATGAAGAAGGTGGAAATATAGCAATTTCATTTAATACCCACGATAATTAATAGACAATATTATATCACAACACGGTGCTGAAAATAACGATGCAAATAATTACATACAGTCACAAGTATCACATTTTCGAAAAAATTTCCTCTTTTACTGCGAAGCGGGCAGAAATTTGACGTTATAAACACAACAAATGGTAGAGGATAAAAACTTAAAGTGTTTTAATATTAAATGTTATTAAATTTAATCACAGAATATGTACAGAATTGTTTTATCTGTGTAGCCAGTGAAAAAAAAATGCTCTCATGAACACCGTACTGCACAGCAATAACTATGCGAGCTGTTTCTCATTTAGACAACATTGTAACTTAAATACGTTCACTTCTAACATCTTCAACTTTGTTATATGCGACAAGTTACAGTCGCATAGCTTTTAAACCAATGCATAACTAAAGTAACTTCCGACAAATGACTCTCGTAAATCGTATACGATTATCGTTAACTATCGACAACATTTAAAAGGTCTGCCAAGTTTTAAGCTCGCGCACCTTTGAAGACGTGTCTAACTTATTTGAAACAAGTTTCACGGAACAATATCGTGCAGAGAACTAAGTGCTTATGTTCGGCGAAAGTTGAGTAAAGCTTTCCCCACTTCTTCCTCCTTAAATGTACAGGTACGTCTCCTGTCTCGTATTCTAGTCACGTCCCATTTAAATGCAATAAGTTTGGAGTAAATATATTTAAATTTACACCGCCGAATTGGTACTTTCTTTCATTTTGCGAAGCTCTCAAAAAGTTCTCTCACTTTTATAAATAATTTACATGCAATTATTTGCTGTCGTTAAAATATATATATACATATATATATATATATATATATATATATATATATATATATATATATATATATATAAATATACATTGTTAAAATTCATAAGGACTAGTAAGTATATAATTCCTTGCATATTACTTTGGGGTTTGATACTTCTTCAGTGTCAAAAGACGTCAGTATCGTTATATGGAAATATTTTATGAAGTCAATAAAATTTTAATTTCTTACTTGAAATGATCACTGATATATTTTATATATTTCTTTTTTAATCATTTTATAATTTAAAATTATTATTACGTAAATTTATATTTCTAAATTTTATATTGTAATCTCATCAAAATTATATTATTCTTAATATGTTTAAAATATTGGAGGAGCTTCAATACGCTCACACTATTGACGGTATTTATGACGTGGGAGAATTTAGGTCTAGATAGCTAGATTAAATTATATAATTGACAAAAATAAAACAAATAATAACTATAAATATTGCGGAATCATAAAAAATATTTTCCTTGAATAAAATTCATGTAACTAAGTAAATTTATTTTTCTTTGAATCAATTTCATAAATTGTATGAAATAATAGCTCTCAATGAGTCAGTCCAATAAAATGTTATTACCTTGTTATTATGTGCTTAATGAAAGATACTGTTACTGTAAAATTAGACCATTGAAAGGCCAACTAAAGAAAAACTAAGTAAAAAAATGTAATTCTCTGATTATTTCTTTTGAACATATTTTTTCTCTTTTGGTATGTCTCATCATTAATAGTGGGAGCAATGGCTGTAGGGCATTTATGTTACGAACGAACGATCAAATTCAATGTTAAAATGTTACAAACTTGATTATAAATATTTCGTTAAGAAGAAAACTGTCATTTGAGTTGTTAATTTAAAATTAGTGTAAAATATAAGTTAATTTCTGAAATAATTTATATAGCACAATTTCAGTGTGACTAATGTTTTTTTTTTACAAGGAGGTTGATAAACGCAACATTCAGTACTAAAATGCAAATTTTTAAATTAAATTAATTAACTATTCGTTTAATTGATTCCAAAAACAAAATATCACTTTTTATTACTACCCTTTAAACTTAACTTTTATTTTAACTTTCTGGTATCTACTGTTATTAAAACTGAATGATGGTTTATTTTTTAATTTTTAAAATATGTGTTTTTATCACTTTCTCTGATATAAGGAACATGGAGGAAGTATGTCAAAATAGTTCTTCTTTTTTAATGTTCCTGACCGGTTTCGATAAAAAGTAATAACTCATCTGTCTGTGTGTCTGAATGATCGTTGTGGTTTCCTAGAAACTGAACCGTTTAACGCAGAAACATAAATGTTTAAGTTCTTTGCGGTGGGAATTGATCCGAAATTATTTTTTTATTAAAAATAATATAAAATCAATTTTTGGAGTTACCCGTGTTACCAAAAGAAAACATACGCCACTTAATGTGATGACTAATGAAAGCTAAGAAGTTAAAAATTTAAATATGATATACCGATTATTGATTGAAATGACAAATTAGTGGACTACTATTGATTGAAAATATAAACATTTGGATAAATGCCTCCTCTTATCTACAACAATAATAATGGAAAAAATCTGCAAAAAATCCTAGATGTATGAAACAAAATTACGAATAGAAAAAAATTTCGTTTGTAAAATATATTTACCAGTTTATTCCTTATGAGCAGTTTAATTGCTTATATTTTCAAAATTATGCCTGAAATATTTATAATATTCTATATGATACTTAACAAATATTCTATGAGATACTTAACAAATATTTGCTTTATTTTTTCTGGTAAATCAAGTAGTAAAATCAAGTAGTTAAATTGCAGAACAAATGCTCTGGAAGGAAAATATAGACGGTCTTTGTATATAAGATGTATCTCTTTTCACAGTATCATTTGTAAATAGAATTATTTTACTGCTATTAAATTCTATTGTGTTAATGTAAATCGATGAGTTCATTGCCTGTTCAAAATTAAATTTGGGCCTTGTTAAAAATGGCCCAAATTTAAAAAAAAATGACTTGACACGCATTCCAATATGGCGTGACACCAAAAATTTACAGCCCCTACAACTTCAAGTCGGCCTTTTGTGATATGCGTCGTCATGCACTAGAAATGGGAAAAGTAGTGAAAGTAGGAAAAATGGGGAAAGTTCTTTTACTTGATAACGAGCTTCTCCATCGTTGCTGATTTTTGATAGATTTGTAGAAATATTTTGAAATATTTTTCTATCGACCAGACCAAATTTATAAATAATACCTTGGAATAACAGTTAAAACATTTGATGTACATGATTATACCTGGCATTATGTGCTGACTTTGTATTAAAGAGTCATAGTTTCTGGGTCATAGGTCATAGGGTCATATAAATTATTGAAATTGTATAAGATTGAGTCATTTTCCTTACAATGAATACAACGAAAGGAGTAAGACGCATAGATGCAAGAAGCTTAACAAGAAAAGATGGCATTTGGTGATCACTCCTAATTTAGTAAATATTTAAAAAATAACATATATATATATATATATATATATATATATATATATATATATATATATATATATATATATATAATATTTTTTTAAGTATATGTAAAATATTTATTTATATAAATGTATCGGTAAAAGCCTATTTTTTTAAAAAAGCTAGCGTTGAGAACAATAAAAAGGGATGATGATAAATATGCCCGTAGATGGAGCAAATGTAATATGTAAATAAAACTATACGATTCGGTATTCCATCAAATGTGTCAATAAAATATCAGAATGAATAGTGTGAAAGTACAGACTGATAGGTATGAGAGCAGATGAAAAAATTGTTACTATAAGCACAATTTTCTTCACAATCACGTGAAAATTGAGAAACATTTCGAGGTACGGTATGAAAAGGTGAAAAGAATTTTCCCTTTTCGGAGAGAAATAATATGGCGTAATAAAAGATGCATGCAGCCTTTCTCATTGAAAACTTTCCTCTTTGCCTTGTGATCACGAACGCTGTTACGGAATAATTAAATATCCTTACGGAAACCTGAAACTTTCATTGTATCCGATTTGGTCGAAACAATTTTGGGATACACGCACTTGTTATTCCACCGAAACACGTAAAACTCAAACGCGTCCAATCCGGTTACCCCACAGCACTTTTCGACGCTAATTTATTTGCAAACATTGTTCACCAGCTGCTTCAATCAATCACATTTACTATACTGAAATAATAAATCTGCCAAACAAGTCGTCGCAGTAGTTGACTTTGACGGCCGTAAAATGTACATAATCGTCTATCTTACAGGCACGCGGTGGTGTTAAAATGAAAAATGTTTCATTTTGTTTTAAACAGTGCTTTATATTTTATAGTTAAAGAAGAGAAAAAGATAGTATAAAATTGTGGTCTTATCCTTGTGGATCAAAATTTTTCCTGCAATCCATCGGTCTTTATTTTTGATAGTGAAACTTAAGTTACGAATTCGTGCTTGACTTAATAATCTTCAAAAAAAGTTTGTTTGAATTGATACTCCCGACTATCTCTTAAGTTTAAATTGAGAGCTTAAGTTTTCCAGTGAGAGAATAATTTTAAATTTTATTACGTTGTAATTAGCAATACCAAAAAAAAAACCGTTAAAATTCATCGTCTAAACAGAAAGAGCTTTGTTAATGTAGGCAATAAAGATAGAAAAATACACATTAAATTTATGAATTACTAAACGTGTATTGTGAGTGTCAATACGAGCTCTCTTATGAAGTTGTTATTTAATAGTTTTATGAAAATACATCGTAAAAATGAAAATGATTAAATATGAAACTATTACAAATCTAAAACCTATCAAGTACAAGTATGACCTGGAATACACGTACTACTAGTAGCACGAAAGTATGCTACTTTCCAACAAATAATTCCTAGTAACAAAAAATTGCCTCGTGTTTACGAAAAAAGCATGCTGCTTAATCGCACGACGATCTATTTTTCGTGCTTATTAGGATGCGGCATATGGTGGAGGTAGAGGGGAATATGTTCCGAAACAAGTCTGAACGAGTTCACTGTGAGCATGTTAGTTTTGCCTGAAAAATGATTTTTATTATCATTAAAAAAGTAATATAATACTATTCAATTCTTGAATATATTTGGCGTTAATTTTGTAGAAATTCTTTATTCACAATTAAATTAAACTACGTGATGTAGTTGGGCTATTAGTAAAGATTTGTACCCACCTGACGATGTAATACAACGAAACCTAGGTCGTGGTAAAGAACTTAAAGAAAGTAGAAATAATACTACATCACGTAGTTTTATTTAATTGTGGACTATTTAATTCGTTCTGTATAAGGGACACCTCTTTTTTGGAAGCTAGTATAAAAGCATATGTATCTCCGTTACTAGCAAATGTATACACACTGAGAGGATGCTATAAGCGAGTACAGTACCTAGTAGCAATTAAGCATGCTTCTTTAAAAGCATATGTATTCGGGGCCAAAATCTCAATCTATGCGGGTTTAGTTCACACTCTATAAACGTTTAAGGTATATTATAAGACAAATAATTAGATATTTATATCTCTTTAATTCATGACTTAATTCAATAGAAGGCATTTTGCCTTATGGGTACTTGCGAAATTCCATTATTCTGGTTTTTTCAGATTGTTAAAAACTTACTGGGAGAGACGCACTCGGCAAATCAGTTTAAAAGCTCATATTTCGCAAGAAAAAAGCCACGTAAACAATATTACTAGAGATTTTCAATACTTGTTACAAATACTACTTCAATTATGGAGTCCGTGAAGAAAAAAGCACATTGCTAAATTCGATGTATGAAGAAGTATTCCATCTTATAAAACTTCCTCGCATCCAGTCTTAAACCGAAAATGTTATGTGACATACAGATGGACCAAAGGACATGACAGAGGGTTTCAATTTCAGTATTTAGCTGATGAACCCTAAAAACAAAGTAAACAATTTGGACCTGTATCAAGTCTAACGCCAAAATATTTCATTTCCATTTTTATAGATAAATTTATTTGCCTTACAATTTCTCAAAAAATGACGAATAGCTCATAAGTAAAGTCACCATCTTCATCATTCTTCGTAATGTTAACCCCATATTTATTTGAGATACGTATCTTATGTATCCGCGTCTTTAATTTTCACGTTATGTTGAATGATCTGGGTCCTTGTCGCAAGACTTCTTCCACTGCCTCTTTTTTTCTTTTCCCAGATTTTGACGTCACTTTAGTCATACCTAAGTTCATCATCTCGGCGCATCACATGCCTCTACATTCGTTTTCCTTTATTTTATTTTAACCATTGGTGGCTTCCAAGATACTGTTTTCTGAATCGACCAGCTCTTGACTTCACTAACTTAGTGGAACTTCTTCATCCATAAAACGACAGCTTTCATTAATCCACCTTCCTTATTGATCAATAATCAGTTCAATAAAACAATAGTGGTTTTATAGCATGCGTGTGAATTTTATTCTTTAATTAATTCAAGTTAAATAATTTCAGTCAAGTAGCTGTAATTCTATGGTTTATCTTTTTCTGTGCTAGAATTTAGTGTTATTTTATTTCACTCTTCTCTTCTAAATGTCCCTTTTGAGATATTTGGTGAGCGTTCCCCATCCGCCACCTGGGAACGCGTTCTTTAGGAGCGAGGCTTCCCCGAGACTTAAACTAAAATTATGATCCACGTGTAACATTCATGTCGAAAATAAGTACATAGGTGTATATATATTATTGAACCATTGTGTCAAATAATTCCACATTTCTCTAAAAACAGAGAGATAAAGGAGGTTTCAAATATGTTTTCCAATGGGGGTTGATTTAAGTTTCTTTTAAGGGATAAAGCCAAATGCAGAAATGTTTTCCTATTAGTTTCTCTTCCAGTGTCAATAGTTTCACGGTACGTTTGCACTAACTTATAACTTTAGAAAATATCTCGATATTATGTGTGTAAATTAGATGGGTTATTGTTTAAAATATTTTAACGCCAACTTATTAATTTGATAATATACTGCTCACAGCTTTATCGAAATTTGTGTATTAATAAATATAATACGTTATTGGTAAGCAATAAGTGTCCATTAGCACAAAGGATTATAACGTACATCTGCCCGAAATATCTAAATAAACATAATTCATAATTACGATAATATTTTCTAAGATCGAAGATAATTTTTTACCTTTTTCAATTTCATATCTCAATTCATTCTTTATTAGGAGGAGATTACTTTTTATTGAATAAAAGCATAATGAAACATAAGATTTTAATATTGATACTACTTTCTCTATAGAACTAATGATACTCTTCCAAGGAACTTATGATATTGAAATTTATTCAGAAATTGTTTGAAAACAATTATTGAAGTTATACTTCTTTAGGCGCGTTATGAAAAAATTATGAGAGTGAAATTTTAAGATTCGTCACACAAAAGTTACAGTATGAAGTTGCAGCGGTTGCAGTCTCGAAAAAAAGCTATTGGCACCATCGTCGCCTCTGTTCACTGTTTTCATATTCATAGTATTTATCCACATTTTTCTAGTGTCTACATTCACACACGTGTTTTAGTTTCATATAAGTGCGATTTATATATGTGCTGATAAATTATATTCAGTAGTCATTTAAATTCAATATTTTGATTAATATATTTACTATTCGTAAATATTAGTGAAAAAATTGTGTTTATAGACTTTTTCAAGTGCTCCAATATAATTGAGGTTATCTATCCGTATGTATTATTTAATGATGCCAAAGAAGTATAACTTCTCACGCGCGTACATAAGTACACGCACATTTTTTATTTATTACATAATCTAGCCAGAAATGATTTATTCCGTGGCTGATTCTCCTGTAAGTACGCATATAATTTTTCATAAAGCTTGTATATTTTTCTATGACAAAGTAAAATTTAAATAATGACATTTTGAAATGAAATTATTTGATTTAGAAATATTTTATCATCTCACAAAATATATATATTTTTCAATATATTCCATAATATTTCACCGATCATAAGATTTTAAACGTCAACCCAAGATTGTTAAGAAAATACTGAATATTATATTTATTTAAATTTTCCACAAATTGCGAATCCCCGTCGCGTCGAACTTTGCATCGAGACTGAATAGCCAGTCGAGTTTGCTGCTTATTAGCCAATTATGTAAGCGATGACAAGCGAGCAACAGCACCGCAATGGTTTGAAATGACGCTCTAGGTTCTATATTATTCAAATGTAGCGTTGTTTTCCATAAAAAAGGTTTTTTGCTACTATTTGGAAGTAATATTTCAAACAAGCCAGTGATTTCCAAGAAGTAATTTTAAGATGAAACTATTTGCGTGCCAATGAGCCATGTTAATAATCGAGTTGTTTTCAAACATGTTGCTGCAAAGAATTCATAGCTATGTATGTGTATACATAGCTTGTAAGTATTAATTAGTTTGTTTTTACTATATTGGCTGTTGGGCGCAATAACTGCTTATTACTTTTAGGTGCAATAACTTAATCGGAAATTGTAAAGTGATTTTAAAATTGTAGATTGTGATTAGTATTGGTACGACGTCAATATTTTTTCTTTGTATTAGACGATCGTTTGAAAGAGAATATATTGATTATATGATCTAATATAATATTATTACTTCTGTCCCATTCTCAACAATATTAAAAAAAACTTTGAATTGTAAAATTGGGTACGGTTTAGATTTTCACTTTAAGGAAATGGTCCCACGTTCATTGTAACTAACTGATCAATTTATTTTAATTTACGGTTACTTCGATGAAGTAATCGTAAATTAAAGTAGGGAAACATATTATAAAACAGATGTATTTATGGTAAGTGAAAGCTTCTGTATAAAGTTAATATTAATACTGTATATTATATTCTGAGGAAATATGTGTGTTTGTCAACTTCGAACTGCATAGGTTAAACACGTGATATAATCCATATTTACAAATGTATTTCTTTGTTTCACAATAAAATAGAGAATACTGTTCTATTTTTCTTAATAAAGAAATAAGGTAAACGAGATTGCTTTTTAAAATAAAACTTAGTATTTAATAATTGTAAATATAAAATTAACTTGTGTTACATCGGGATCACTAGCGACAAAATATCCTATTAATATTTTAACACGGATTTTAAGTAATGTTGAGTGCAACAATAGCTTCGATGGCCGGTCATGTGGAAACACTGCGTACATTTATTTGGTTTCTCTTTAAGAAATTTGGCTTCAAGACAGCATGCTCTGTTGATCAATTTTTTATTTTCCTTCTAAGGGCATCACTTACATTTAATTATAGACATTGTATTATTATTAAAACTCCTTTTAACAACATTTTTCAGGTCCTTATCCATTTTGGTACGAATTACTAACTGGATTTTGCATACATTTAATGTATCGTTTTTTTCCTCATATAAATTTCACGCAAAATTTTCTCATCATTTAATTTTCTATTCAAATAAATCAAAATAAAACTTCCATTCGCTAAAGTTACGCCTTACCGCGGCGGTGTCGACCTATAACGATGACCTTGCCAAGCATTCGTATTATGTCATCAAACTAGGGAGGGGTCGGCACTGTTGCTTTCATTGCCCGCCCTCACGCGAATACCGGAAAGCGATAGGCGCAGTTGCTTCGTTCCGTTTCCGAGATTTGAGCTTGAACTTTACGTCGGATATGCTTAATTCTATTGCGCTTTTTATCAGATGTTGAATTACAAATATGTCTGCCCGTGTTAATGTATTCCAATGGAAATAAAATTATGTCGTTTATGCTATGATTGTATGTTTTCGTGTAAAATAAGGATAGATCCTGTTAGTTTTCACTAACATTATTAATGGAAAAAATATTTAAACGCGATTGTCCCCAATAAATTTATAGTTTCGTAAAAGAACCAATATGTTGTTGAATTAATAACTATTAATTGTTTACTCTTAAATAATTAATATTTTTAGAAAAAAAAAGAATATATATATATATATATATATATATATATATATATATTGTTTATTTAATCATATTACTAACTATTTTAAAAGACATTAACATTTTTTTTTAAATAATGATGACACTTTGAAAAAAAAAATATCTTCACTTAAAACAAACAAATTATATTTTAGTACGAAGTTACAATAAATTCGTAAAAATATATAAAATAAAGTTGTTGACGATTAAAAAATTAATCCTTCTTAACAATACATCATTTTTATGTTTAAAATTCTAAAAATAAACTGAATAAGGGAAGTGTCTATCCTGCCTTCTAGGAGAATAGAAAATTCGTGCGTAAACTTAGATGAAATGTTTGGGAAACACAGTAGTAAATAAAATGGAAATGTTCAAATTGTGGGAATAAATAACAAAATTAATTTAAATTAAAGAAGGAACAAGTTCTGATGATACCAGCAAAATTTCTTTAAACAACGACAAGTTACAAATGGAAATATATCAATATTTGATTATGAGATCCGCCTCAAATCATTGTTTGAAGAAGTGTTAAGTGTTATAAAATTTGCTCCTCTTCAATTTTGAGGATTATTTACTCTCTGTTTATTTTAGGGGAACAAGATACGAATAATTACGAAGCTCTGTATACTTATACACCAAAGCACTGCACACCTGAACCGTATATTATTAAATTTCAAATGATGTAATATTTTCAATAACACTGAGACGAACCTAACACACACGACCATCTATCACATCCATCTATCACGACCATCTATCAGACCATCCGTCACACATGACCATCTATCTGCCAAGCAGTTCAGTTTAAATTAATAATAAAACCCAAAAGAATCGGATTTAATTAATGGATGCGTATAAACTTATACGTAAACTGGAAAAACCTTATCATTTTCCCCTTCTCCACAGTTGAATAAGAATAAAAATATAAACATGATTTCTCATGCAAAAAAAAATATTTTTAATAACGTAAAACTTAAAAATAGTTGCTGATAAATGATAACTAGAATAAATGTGCCAAAAATATATAATAAAAATATTTACCATTAAAATATGTCATATTATTTCTGTGAAGGCTTTAAAGATTCGCTGTCATAATTAAAACTTAAAAAACGTAACGAGATTGTAGGAGTTATATGAAATAAACAAATGAATAATAAAGTTATGTGCAACTGTACAGGTGTATAATAAAACTTCCCATCTAAAGTGTGATAACACCACCGTGTCACGGATATTGCAAAACGCAGTAATAACGGACGCTATCGTTTATCAAGAATATTTAGTTTTCTATGCATAATATACTCATTAATGGTATAATGGAAAGTTTAAAATTCTCATTAAATTTAAAATTTTATTCGAAGATCTTATTTCCATTAAATAACTCTTTAACTCTGTTCCGATGTTAAAATAAGTATAATTTGAAAATTAATGTTTATTTTCCATCGAGTAATTTGTAAGAGTAAGTATGGTTGTCGTTCAAAAATTCGATATTGCATTAACAAAATTTAGAAAATACGTAATTATAGAGTATTTATCCGTGTATGTGCAGTTGTCTAACTCCTAAATCATTATTCCAATGTGCTCCAATGTTTATATATCAATGTTTGTGATGCATTACATATTACCAAAAAAAAATTAATTTCAGTTTTCTCTAAAATAAGTCCAACAATTTTTGAAACGTTGTCATTGTTACTACTTTATAATCCAAATAATTTGTCGTAACTTGTTTTCCCAGAAAAACTTTGAGAAACCATCATACCAAATTGAAATAAATCAGGCACTTTTATACAGCGAAGGCGAAACTTGAATGAACGTCTTTGTAATAATTTGTAATTCATGAGCCAATAATACAAAATTTTATAAGCTAAGCAAAAAAATTATTACAGAAAATATATACGTACATAGGTCGTGGATTCGTCTTTACAATAAAGTTTATGCAACAATCCTATACCACTTATTTTCACGAACTTTACAGAAACCATTCAAAATATACAAAGCTTGGTACACCTAAGGACGCATTTTCTATTAATATTCTATTTCTTTTTCTATCGTACTTCCGTATAGCTATCTTTTATTTATGTGCCGTCTGAAAGTATCTAGCTATATTTAACTGATATTAAATTTAAGGGACCAAATATTACATTAATATTTAGTGTAAACTCAGACTCAAGAAAAAGTTTATTCGCAATAAACGAGTTTTATTCGCAAGCTGGAAACACTATTATTTAAAATGAACCCTGTAGATTTAATATATTATGTTTGCTAAGAAACTATTTTTCTTCTCTTTTGCACATATTTCTCGATTTTGGCATCACTTAAGAAATTGAAAACAAACAATAATTTGAACTCTCAAAAAAGTCAATATGACACTCAACTGTATAAACATTTCAAAAGATTGTGTCTTTATCGTTTAACATATATAATCAATGTACTGTACCGTCCTGCTCGGTACTAACATTGTGATATTGTAAGCAAAACGAGATCAACTGGCAGAAAGTTTGAAAAATGTCAAAATTTATCTTATACTTACGGGTGACATGTGATGACACTTTTGTTGAGTTCCTGTTTTTGCTATTTCTACATACAAGTACTAAATAATTACACATTTTGTTATAGGTCCAGAACGATATTGACGCGCCATGATCAAAATACGATTGACGCAGTGTCCCAAGCGCATTCGCATGTATGCCTGATTTAAGCATATCGAGTGAACACATACTTATCTCTCTTGATCATTACTGACTGTCAAATAATCAATAGTCACCGATATACACACAAATACTCAAATATTATTTTCATTGGCTAACATTGACTGCTTGTGTAGTTATGTAAAGTTTATAATTTTCATTGTAACAATATTATAGTACTAACAACAACCTAAACTCGCGTTTGAAGGCAATTAGTTAATGTTAGAATAAATTTATAACCGAAATGTGCAATTTAAATTATAAATTATAGTTTAATTTTATTGAAAATGGACCTAATTTATGATTTGAAAGTACATTCAATCCGATCCGTCAGGGTCTTAATTTGATTAGTTATATTTTAAACTAGAGTAACTGTAGATGACAGCATTTACTTCATTAATCTATAATAATAAAAAATTAAATCAAAGTTAACTGTGAGATTTACTGACATAGTTTCACCCTTCGGAAACTATAATTATGTAATAAATTTTTTGGTAATAAGCTCTTTATATATAGTTTCAATAAAAAAATAAGACGATGTAGAGAAATTCTCTTAGGGAAACTTTTGCATGTTTCCATAGCTAAACAAGGGTGACAGGTGGCGTCAGACGACGGATGGATAATAATGGACTACGTCAGACAACTGACGTCGTTAGGTGATGAGCGATTCATGGCCTGTCTTCTGGCAAACGGATATACATATTCACTGTTTCTAAAGTTTTCGACTTATGAGTATTACATTTTTCAAAACCTACCTCATAAGGTGATCTTAATTAATGACAAAATAACAAAGTATACTAAATAAATTTTCTGAACTTAATGAATTAATAACGAGTAAGTATTCTATGACGTTGAAGTTACTGGAAATGCATAATATCAGTATCAATAAGAATTATGGGTCACATATTTATAATGCTGAATACGTTTTGATACTCTAAAAGAAACTTGAATTTATTTTTAAACGACAAATGTTTTTATGAAATTAATTAACCTCTTTAAACAAGTCTCCAGTCAATTAAATAAATTAAACTGAGTGTTATGTTATAGAAGGCTGCAATGAATTGTTGAAATAAAGGTCGTATATAGTTACGAAAGGTCCAATTTGTATCAAGTAACAAAATAAAAAGTGCAAAATATTTAAAAAAGAAAGGAAAACGATGTGAAGAAAAATTACGACAGATTTTTCTTCACATCGCTTTCCTTTCTTATACTATTTCTTCAGGAAACCTATGAAACCTTATACTGATGACCTATTTAGACCTTGATTCGTTCCAAAATACCCCTTACATTTAAAGGAAGTATATTGAAGACAAAAATAATAAAAGAATTTGTATAATGAAGTTAGCGAAGCGTCTTAATCAGAAACAAAGATAAGGCAGTATGCTTTAGGTTTGAAAATTTGAAACTTTTATTATAACGTTTCAACGTAACGATGTCACGTTTCTGTAATCAATTGAGTTATCCATGATAAAAAATATAGTCATATTTTTGAAACCATCTTTACTCGATAAATATCTAGAAGTATGACTTCTTATTTCAATAGATACTTGGTACTCGTACAGGCACGAATAAAATATGATCTCTGGGTACAGGAATATTTACATTTGTCACTGTGCTTACAACTATTTTATCGAGTTGCGTAGTATTTATACCAAGTCAAAATAATTCCAAAACCTGTATATTTGACTATAATTTATTTTCCACGTGATGAAAATTACAACCCTCTTTCGGAGTATTTCTTAGGATATGATTGGGAAAATATTCGTACCCACCTTATTCTACATTTTTTTTATTTCTTTATTCATTATATCCCAAACCCAGATTTGAATATTATCGATATATGATGATTAAGTACTTTCCAAACACAAGAATATTTTATACTATTCGACATAAAAATATTCTTGTAGCAAATCTTGCAGTGTCCACGTAAGAAGGAAACAGAAACTTTCTGATAGGAATATAAGTACTGTATCCAGTGCTGAAACTCAGGCAGTACAAGCGGGCATAGGATGTGAACTTTAAGGAATATAGAAATAATCGTTAAAGTGTATAATCGTAAAATCAGGCGCAAAAAAGATTAAAAAGCAAAAACCCAACTACTAACAAAACCATTCGTTGTCTAAATCGAAACTAAGCATTTATTTGCGTTGTTTATTAGTTTTAGTTTTTGTCAAATTTAAGACACTTGCAAAGCACTCTACTTCGGCCAGTCTTATTAGAACTTATATCCCTCTATACTTGGGTAAGGGGCGGGGGGGTGCGGGCTACACATGATTACCTACGTATACATATATACTCTAAATAATATTTCAGTATAATATGGCCCTACATACAATCCACGTAAAATTAGTATGACGTTGAACATTTTGCACAGCGTTAAAACTGTGCTGCTAAAATATGCAATAATTTTTCTTTAAATATTCTTGAAAAATTTAGACATATATTATAATAAAAAAAATTAGTTGTAATTAAAGAATTAACCAATATATATAATGTATAGTACGTTTATATGTTCTCAAGTTCTTTAATAGGTTCGGGAATTCGAATAAAGTTAGTATTGAACTAAAGAGAAAAACCATAGCAAATAATGAACTATTATTACATTAAACACAGAAAATTTATTAGTCACTAAAATATTTATGAAAAGTGTAAGCTAGTAATTGATTAATCTTCTGTCTGTGTCTGAAAACTTATTTAAAAAGAAACTAAATTTTTATCAATATAACTATCATCACAAACATGTGCCGCTCATAAATACGTTGCAGTACGAATTAATCAATGCAAGTGTAGCAGAGAAATGTTTACTCTGTATAATAAATCATATTAGCTTTTATAACATCGCTATGCCTCAGCCAACTTGAAGCTAACGTTATTTCTCAAGCTCTCAGCTATAAACAATCATGGCAACAAAGTTTGAAGCTGACTTGCAAAGTGAAAAATAGCGGTATAAAATGTTGTTTATACTGGCACGAAATAGATAAATTCATTTTGATGTATTAGTTTTAGCACGTTGATGTGTTATCTTTATAAACATATGTAGTGACCTCTCTATACCTGTACATTAGTCTACTTGTCTACCTGTCTGTGTCTTTCTGCATGATTCGGTACACATTAAATTTTCATCTATTTGTGCATTAGTGTAAATAACACATAGGTTCCGAGCATACGAAACATGCCAAAATTTGTCCATTCGTTTTTATCAGTGACACTAAAACAAATGTACGACATTAAGGATATTCATCCCTCTCACACTCAGGTTACGCCGTACTGTAATGTAATTTAAATCTAAGTTTTAAAATATTCTCTCTCACACGAGAATTATTTCGTATTTTTTCTACCTCTTAGTCTCGATCTTATTTTGTAAAGATTAAAAAAACTTACACATGGAATGTTACAATGACATTAAACTTATTTGTATTAAGCATGAAGTCGTATTGGCACTTATGAACAATTTTTTTTCGACAAAATTCTCTGTTGACATACGATCAAGCAACGACAACTGTATGCAATTAACTTGGTATGACGCTAAGTTATACGCATTGCATATAATTTATTATGGTCCTTTTTTGGGGCAGTTAATATAGGAGGATGACCTATTTAGTATTATTTATATTTTTGTGATTAAATTTTCCAGTCAGGTTTCAGTGTTCTTTTTATTAAATTTGATTTAATAGTTGTGTGGTCATAATGAAAAATTGTGTACATGAATATTGTACCGATTATATTTTGTATATGTTTTAAAAATATTTGGTGATATTTGTCTTCAATTGAATAAAAACATATAGTATTAGTACATCATTATTCATGAATTTAATGAATTTGAAGTAAGGTCTTGTATGCATACCGAAACTTTTTTGTCAAACGTCATTATTATTTGCATATTATGATGTCATGAAACGTCATTACTATTTGCACTGTGAATAGGTGTAATACCAAAAAGAAAGTTTTCAGAATTGAAGTTTTATTTCGGCGTGTTTATACGCCAGATAAAAATATATGGTTCTAACGCGAGATAAAAATATATTTAGAAATAATAATATATCCCCAACGTAAAATTATATATTTTTAAATAGTTTCCATTTTTTAATAGTTTGACGTTGCCATGGTGTATTGGGTCAATCATAGGGTAAACAGCCTTTGAGGGTGCGAGGTACCGAGGGAATACGGGTTCGATTCTCGTCGGCTTGTTGAGTGGGGCCGGACCTATATTCTAGTTGACTGTAAGAAATTTTTCTCGTAGCAACAAGTTTGTCATATGCATCAGTTGTATATATTTTAAAGTAAATAAATAAATAAATAAACTCTATTTTCGGGAATAATAGTTTCGGAAAAATTGTTTTAATGTAAACAACTGTAAAAAATTAGATCCTCGCTTGTATCAGAAAATTTTTCTACTCTAAATAATAACTACGTAACTAAAGAAACATGTCACACTGAAATTAAATAAACACATCAATATTAATTAAGTGTAAATATATAATATAGTTTAATAGCAATTTCATGCGGGATATATGTCGTAGGTAATAAGGTATTTTTGGTGAAAAGTGAAGTGCCGGCCATCTCATACACGTTTTCTACGAACTGAGCACACTCAGTAGATGATAAAATAAGCCTGACAACAAAAAGACCTATGTGATGTTCCGGTATCGTAACTATATTGGCACAAAATATTTCTATAAATCCATAATAATTAAGAGCATTTATACAAACTTTACTATCATCATTGATTAGAATAATATTTCAATGCAGACAGCATTGTATTAGCAGTACTTTAACAACAATAAATTCTGCAATTTGTATAACTTTTTCCCCCGTCCTTTCAAAGCTCCTTCCAAAGTACATTGTTCCAATATTCAAGAATAACCTGAATTATAACAGGTAAAGATTAATGTCTGGCAAATGGCGAAAGCGGCTGTGAATGTACTTGCGCGAAGTATTCAATATAGTGCGTGTGCACTTAGATTATATTGAACATGACGCAGGAATCTAAAAGTTTGGATTACTGGTAACCTCTAATAATATGGATTTAATATAATGCTATTAAAGATATTAATTATTATATAAAAAACTTGAAAACAACAATTCGCTTTAATTATACTCAAAGTATAAACGTGCAAACAAATCAATTATTAAATGAGCGAAGAGATAACTGAACCACGTGAACTCTTATTACACATAGAAATATTTAAATTATCTCGGTATCTAGCGTATGTATACTAAGTTATTACAATCATTTATTATGCTGCCGAGTAAAAATTGACATTGATTAAAATAGTGTTTGTTATGTGATGTGTTCACAAGTTGACGAATGTGATGTGTTCACAAGTTGACGCAATTCAGTTTAGGCACTTCCGCCATTTGATGAACCTATTACTGGCATGTTTTTAAATTGTTTTCCCCGCAGTCTCGTAATATCTGTTTAATATAAGTTACTTTTCCACCTATTTATCTAAAGGAGAATCCCTTAATTTGCAGCAGTCACTTTTACTTTTTAAAGTTTTTTCTCCCGAAATTCGAAGATTTTTCGGAGATTTCTGAATAATTGCACTCATATTTGAATATATTTGGCGTTAATTTTGTAGAAATTCATTATTCTTAATTATAATAAGAAATTCATATATTCTTAATTATAATAAGAAATTCATATTTCTTTGCTAATAGCCCACCTGAAGATGTTATAATACAAAGAAACCTAGATCGTGGTAAAGAAATTAAAGAAAGTAGAAATAATACTACAACACGTAGTTTCATTTAATTATGAATTACACACATATTAAATTAGCATGAACTTGTATTAATCGTGTGGTGTACCCACACGATGTTAATGTTAATTACAATTATCCAATACACTAACTCACCAAATACATTTTGACATCTCGCAATTTTGGTGTCATCGATTGCGATAAAAAATAACACCAAGACAAATTTACGATAAATTAAATAGTGTTCTTGGTAAAGATATTTATCTATAAATAACAAAAGGACAATAATAGGTAAGAAAAATATTTATTATAAAAAACTCCACAAATTAATTTTCTTTAAATGTTTCAATCAATGGACAGAAAAAAATCATATTTATTATTTCCGTCAGTGAATAAAAAACAGGGAAAATAATTGTGTATTACATTGTTGCCTATTATTAGCTATAATTTGAATATAATTGGTTGTAACAGGCTTAAATGTTGTCATTAGAAGTCGACAAAACATAATCCGAAAAAACAACATGCAAGTAATGCGGTATGGCAAATATTTACTAAACTTTGTTCAAAACAAGTAGGGCAAACAAGTTAAAGCTTCTTCATTAATTTTTTTATTCTTCATATTCTATGTGCCTTGGGAGTGTCGTTTCACTCCAAATCTTTCTGATGCTTTGTGTTTGGATATATGTATCGTCCTCTTCTGAGCGTCTGGTAAATACCGTTCGGTTTGCAGGGTTATTTTATGGTCAATCGGCATATATTTGCATCATCCTATCAAATCTTCATTAGATATATTCTTGTGTCAAGATATTCGGAGAATAATATTTCCTCGGACTAATTAGGATATTAAAACAATATAATTAGGGTAGTAATTGACGAAGAGTCGGAGTCACCGCGTGATGTCTTTTGTTGCTTTTCATATCTAGCCTCCTTTTGTTGCATTCCATATCTAGCTCCTTTTGTTGTTTTCCATGTCTCACCTCCATGATTTCATTGCTACTTTTGATGTTATTTCGGAATGATTTAAATTTCACTCTCCATATAATTCTCCATATCATTTCTCCATAGAATTATGCGAAGGTAATTCTAGCCTTGCTGATCCGTAAAGCGATATCTTCTTCAGTTCTTTCTATAAATGACATGATATTGAGATACGTAAATTAAGTGGACACGTTCCACTCGGGCTGTGCCTATTAGCAAGGCAATAGGCAATGTAATTAGCCAAAAGAATTACATGTTTTCGCCATTTCATTTGCTAATTTAAAGTTTAAAAGTGTACCAAGTTACAAGAGGTAATGAGAAATATTCAATTTCCAGATTTAATGTATTATCGATAACAATTTCAAAAAGTGTTTAAATAACAAACTAAAAGAAAATGGTTTGGAAAAAATATGGAGAAATAAGTCCAATAGTTTCAAAGAAATGCCTCCAACAAATTAGTTTTTCTTTTGGTCTTCTTTCATATATTATATTCAGGGAATTCATATCCTCCTTACGTATGCATTTACAGTTTTTCATTACTTATAAATCGAATCTATCGATTTTTATTCTCACGCATAGAATTTTGTTTGTATATATTTTTAATCCTCATTTTATCAACTTGTTGAGATAATGATGACATAATGTTTACTCTTCTTTATTTTGAAGTGCAAACTACCGTAATGTGATAAAAATATCAATTAACTGATTGTTGCATTTAACTTACTGTTTATCATAATCCTAGCCTCTTTATTATCGCAATGTTTACATTAAATTTGTGTTTGTCGAGCGACTTTTATTTTTTCAATGTTTCCTTTTTACTAAGTGATTTTACTCTGCTGACTGGACTAAGTGATTTTACTCTGCTTTTGTATGGTTGTTTATCATAAAACCGATAAATAAATTCCTCGTCCATCTTTTGAACGAATTGAAGTGAAAAAAAAATGTTTACATGGATGTTTATTAACAAGTTGTCTATTAGTAAATAATTGTTTAATGTACTTGTAAAATGGAAGGAAGAAAGAAGAAATGGCCGTTCTATACTGCATCTTGTGTCTTTGCATGAGGTTTCTTGGACCACTTCATTTTCTTGAAAATAATCTTTAGAGTAATTTATAACGCAGCCTCGTTCCATGAAAATTATGAACTGATGCAAGAAGGTAAGTGGGAAAAATTATGATTCAATACTTCTCTGTTTTCTGACAAGCATTATATTTTCTTTTTTCTTCAAAAAATAAAGACGTTTCGTGCAAAACAAAAAACAGTGAGCCGTCACGGGACGCTTGGCAGATGTGAAACATCGTGTTCGTACAAGTAATATGCATAAAAGACAAGATTATTACAGGAAATAAATAAAGCATAATGAAAAAATAAAGTATTGCGAATTTCTTACAGAAAATGGTGACTTTATTTAATAAACATTTATTTACAATTAATACAAAAATAATAAGGCACAGGTTATGCATACCGTAGTAAACAACAGCGTCAAACTGAGTGAGGAGTCGCGTAGTCGGTTGCGCATGGCGACACCGTAAACTCTACGACACACAGACTATATATATACCTTAGTATAGCGTGGCGACCCGTCGCCAGGGCAAGAGTCACCACGCCATCGATCCGGTTTATACCTGCGCCTATAGGTGTTTCACATCAAAAACAGTGAGCCGTCACGGGACGCCTAGCAGATGTGAAACATCGTGTTCGTACAAGTAATATGCATAAAAGACAAGATTATTACAGGAACTAAATACAGCATAATGAAAAATTATAGTATTACGAATTTCTTACAGAAAATGGTGACTTTATTTAATAAACATTTATTTACAATTAATACAAAAATAATAAAGCACAGGTTATGTGTACCGTAGTAAACAACAGCGTCGAACTGAGTGAGGAGGGGGTCGCGTAGTCGGCTGCGCATGGCGACACGTCGCCATACCGTACACTCTACTGCATATAGACTATATATATACCTTAGTATAGCGTGGCGACCCATCGCCACGCCAACGATCCGGTTTATACCTGCGCCTATAGATGTTTCACATCAATTGTTAGTGAAGAATAAACTATGTCTTCCCCGCCCTATTCAAGTTTTATGTAGTCTTTTCCGACGATCCTATTGGGCCTGCGAGTTTCACGGATTAGTACATCTGAGTTTGGAGTTACAACGAGATAAAATCTGTACTTCTTTCCATCTTGTTGATTAAGAGTTACGTGCAAATACGATTTACAATTTTTTATGAAAAATACCATGAATTTTCATAAAAATCAACATTTTTCATTTGTCTGATAGATAATTTAAACAAAAGTTTTAAGGAGCTTATTTTTTTATTTTCTCTATTTTAGAGTATTACTTTTATTCTTTTAACATATTGGTCTAACATTATACGAACTTTCGCAGGCCTCTTTTTTGGTAAAAATTATGACAGCGGGCTATTTATATAATTTGTCTACCTATCGCTTTGTTGAGGCATCACACAAAAATACTATGCTAATTAAGTAAAATTCCCACTATAATATTACATGATATTCAGATTATAATTTAGACTAATACTTACACTTTTCAAAAACTTGACAAAATCAAGATAGTTGAAATTAAATTCAGCACCTTACATCAAATTCTGAAAAAAAAAGTTTTTGCAACTCGTTCTTTTTGTTAACATCTTCCACAAATCTTCAAAAAAAACCTTATTTTATATTTGCATCCTTTAAAATGTCTGATACAAATATTTTTGAGTTCCAAGTAATGAAGTATATACTTTCTCACAAAGCCAAACTTCAAATTTCTGCGTTAAATCATTTCTAAAAAAATCTATTAAAAACAGGCGAACCCTTACGATCTTGTAAAAGCGCTGTTTGTTATACGAAACCCTAAAGAATGATCAATTAGGGTGACTGACTTTTCCAAAAATATTCGATTAAATTACGTCCTATGAAAAAGATATGTCAGTATAAGCTACTTGTATACGCCTTTACGAAAACCTTACAAATATAAATAAATAATTTAAAACCATTCATGATTTATTTCTCTGCAAAAACCTCAGGAGCATGATTGATATAAGCTCAACATGCACGAATTGTAACATAACATTCGACATTGGGCCACAGAAAATTTTAGTTACCATTTCAAACAAACATGGCGATTGCCAAACACATCAGATGACGTAGTGAATAATTTTATTAACAATATTTAATTATATAAGTAGACCTAAATATAACCTTAGAGATCTGACGTACAATAGTGACAAAAACTTTAATAGAAATGTCAAGAAAATTTAAGAGTGAAAATTTAATTAGCAGCGAAGCGAAATTTTTATAGAAATAACTGGAGTTTAATTAATTTTGTTTTAAAAAGTTCAGTTTTGTTTAACGGTATCAAATAATATAACGAAAATTTACAATTAAACCTACCTATTGAAAATAAAATTTAAAATTTGTCGACTATTCTACTCCGATCTGTACGTAGATATTGTCCCCATCAGTATCACTTATAGTACTGAGTTATATTTTAGTAAATCTTCAGTATTAAGTTACTGAAGATTTACTAAAATATTTAAACAAATTTCATCACTTTTATTTAAACAGAAGCTATGTAACACTCTATATACATAGATATGTATTACAATTATAATAATACACTAGGAATAATCTTTACTCGCTTTTAATATATGATTATATGATTACAATGAATGTTATTAATTCTTATTCTATCTGTAATGATGTCTGTAGGTGAATTCTCAGTAGCAAGCTTGATAGTAATCAACACGTTTGATTTTTGATTAATTGCGCACCTTAAGGTCGATTATACGTATCAGTTACACTGATAAAGGGAAAATACGAGGAAAAGTGACAGATTGCTTTCAAAATAACGCAACGATATTTTTCATCACGAACATCGTCGCGATATTATGGAAGTTATCCGTTACTTCATCGATACGAAAATAGCTTCCGAACAACTATTTTTCTGTATATGTGTGGATTATAAATATAATTTACAGCAAAGAGAGAGAAAATATAAGAAAAAGTGTCACGTTCGTTCCAAAATAATACCAAAATATTTTCATCCGTGAAAGCCACGTAATTTTACGGAAATAAGTGGGTACTTTACGGATATGTAAGTAGATCCTTCAGGATTGTGTCCGCACAAATCAAGACTTTTTCCGGTTGGTGGTAAACGAAACTTATCATTGAAAGCATCGTGACATGTTTTAGGAAACAAAGAACGTGAAACTAAAATGTCACAAAATGTATGTTTCGAAGGCATAAGTTTCAAAGTCATATTTATAATCAATTTGATTATAAATATGACTAATTGTTATAAAAACTGAAACTAAAAATGTTGAATAAGAATTTTTTTCCATGAGCTGCTAAGATTCTTGCTTTTCCGGCGTCCTATAACCCTTGCTTAATATTATTTATTCACGAAAAAGTTTGTCTGTTCTTAAGGCCCATGGCGGTTTTACTTTACGTATATAACTTCGACAAGCTATATACTAACTGCAACGCGGTTCCCAAGCCCATTTTCTTCAACTCCCAGTAAACATAAGTATAAGCCCATCTCATGAATACTCGCAAAATTCGTGCTAATAATTGGAATTATTCAACTGTAATAGCCATAGCTTTGACCGTGGCAAACGCTGTTGATTGTAAGCAAGATACTACGGAGCAGAGCACAGCCGGCCAGCCGACATTCGCCAGTTACCCTACGACCACGGACGCGTGCAGTCGTATGTTAGAAAAACGTATGTGTGTTACATCTGTGTTAGTTGTGTTATGACTTCATAACAAATCATCGTGTTTTCACAGTGTACTGTCAAGTTATTAATTAATGTTTGTGTTTAACGTAATGTCTAATTAATTAATTAAATATCGAATTGTCTCAAATTTAAATTGGCATTCGAGTCAATATATAATTTGCCTAAGCATGAAATACCACATATATTTGAATATCAATTTAAAACTCCAAACAGAAACAACATTAAAGTTTTTATTCAATTATTTCCGATGTCACATACTTTGCAATGAAACGCGTCATTGTAAATGTTTTGAATTAAATTTATAATTTCGTTCCACGGGTTAATTTTTTTTCTATATCATTAAAAGTGGCGTATCTACGAGGGATGTCGTATGCTGTAGTAGGTACGTACGTAATTGAAGTGCGGTGTTAGTGATTTGTTTAACCGTTACATAAGTTCACGCTTGGAGGATCGTAGTAAATGATGTAGGATTAATTAATTAAAGAAGGCTTGGTAATGTGTATAATATATATTTTGTTTTTTTACCATATTAATTTGCTGTTTATGTAATTTTACCCACGTTTTCTTATTAATTTTGACAGCTAGCCTTGACAGTTGACAGATAATTAAAACAGGCAGGTAATTCAATAAAGCTGACGTTTAATGTCATTTATTTAAAATAAAAATATGATAATAATTCAACAAAAAATGATACATCATATTTGGTACATTACATGTAAAATGTCACACATTTCATTAAAGATTAAACATATTATACATTTTTAAAACTAACATATTTTCTATAAATACAAATATATTATAAAAATGGCATATTTCCAAATAAAAAAAGATGAAAATTTTTGTAAATAAATTTGCTTTTTTCTGTTTATTTGTAATTAGTACTTAAGTTGTAAGTGGAAAGTATTTAAATAAAATAACAAGCAACTTTAAACATGGTGAATATGGTTTTGTTGAAATAAAAATCGAGAAAATGTGTGGGAAATATTAAAATATACGTAAGAGATATATTTTAAAAACATTTTTATTGCTTTTTAAAACTCATATTTGGCATGCAAATTTGATAATTTTTATCGATATGGAAAAATTAATATATTGAAACCTGTCTTTTATATATCAATTCAATATAAAATAAAGGTACCTTAGACAGATTTTCATATTATGTTCTAAAAAAATTCAATTAAAGTCAATTATGTTTCATTATTTCCAATTTACAGATTTTGAAGTCGGTTCTAAATAATGAAAAATTATTTTCATTCATGAATTTTAAATTAACCGAAAGTAACTCGTCGTGTTACCAAAACGCTAAATATTAACTGTAAATTAACGCTTGGAAAATGAAAATTCTGTAACGTGAGATTTGAAATTTATGCGATTATTAATTTAAAATACCTAAATAACTGAAACAGCTCTGAAATAATCTTTCTCAGCCAACTCTTTGACTTATAAATATTCATTATATCTACTAGTGAGAGGAAAATTTGAGGAGTGTTAGAAGTAAAATTAAAATAAAGCATTTGAATAATTAAAATATCAAAGAGCAAAGGCTTTCTAATCTCTTTTATTGAAAAGAATATCTATCACGATATTGTCTAATATTTAAATTTTCAAACGGACAATGAAAAATAGAAATTATAATAACCTTTAATAGTGTTAACCGCGGGTAACCCTCCCTCAAACATTACTTTTGAGAACAGGGCTAAATAAATATATCTCTAATATAATCTACGTACACTTTCCATTAATACAATATTTCCCTATGATAACACGCTTTATAAACAATGTGTAATAAAATATTTAATTAGACAATGAGATATTCGCATATGAACAGCAATCTAATTACAGATTGTTTGAACAGTGCTGAAGGAAAAGTTCCATGTTTGATTCCTCATATGATTTTTATTTTATATTGCTTAACTATAAAACGGTTAGGTACTTCTGGTTTCATATCAAAACTGTACCGAATTCATGACATCTGCTTTTAGAATAGAATACGTGAAAACACTTAATATCGAAATTGATTACATATTTTAATCTAAATTTTCTCAGAATGTACGAAGGTGAGATATTTAGGCAGTCAAAGGTTTTTTTACGAAATTCTTAATCTAAATAAAACATCTAAATACACAATACATTATTAACGCATATTTAAAAAGTACAGGGAACTGGTATGAATATATTTAATTGGAAGTTTACTCTATATGTGAAATGGTCTGCAAATTGTTCTAACTATTGTTTTATTGTTTTTTTAGAAACAAAATTACGTATCATTAATCTAACATAGCACTATCCAACACAAGATATATAATATATTCTTACATTTTCCAAAAGCTGATTTAAGTAGATATAGTGTCGGCAACCAGCAGCTCAATTATTTAAAATAAGTTGAAAAAATGTACTAAACACAATTACTACTAGAATAAAGATATAAAACTTTTAAGGGTTGTCTTAGCAGGGGGTATCTTTTTTATATATAACCAGAAGAGAGATTTCACAGCTTCGTCTCGTATTAAGTTAAAATTAGGAACAGTTAAAATTAGGAAAAGTTTGTTTGCATCACACCTAAAATGGATTCATAAATTACTGGGATTAAAAATTATTATTAAACTATTTTAATATAAATGCGAACGTAATTATGAATGCTACGCGGATAAGTTTCATGAAAACCGTTTAATTTTGTAATGCTATTATAATAGCATTGTTTCGTATTTAATTTTTTTCGATTGTAATTATATATTTCATTCTAATAATAAAACATGCAATTCCAAATGAAACAAAATTAAAAGTGTGGAAAATTAGCAAATTGGGTATGTAAAGTATATATAAAACGATATCCAAACGATATAGTGCATACCGTAGCACGCAGAGTTCTGTAGTTTTTAAATTATTGATTCCAGTTAATCGAAATAATTTAAACCCTTTCAGGGTTAAATAACTTTTAGTTCATACAATTTTTTTTTAGATTTATTTAAATCCATGGTTGAAAAAAATTCCTGAGGACATTTTGTATATCATTTTGAAGCTTAATATTTCGCAAACGGAGCTTAAATATAAAAAACAGTTTCATTAAAAAATCTTTCTAATAATTTTTTTTCGACGCGGTACCTGAAAAAAGTATTCGCCCCAACTTTACATTACAATTTTTTGCACTTATGTCTAAAACTGTGGAAAATAAGGTTTTGTTCATGGAGTAGTTGTAAGAGATCATTCTGTAACTACGCAACCTTAAAAATATGTATAAAGTGGCACTTATTTCTCCTTAACTCATTTATACTATCAACACGAGATTTTCGTTTTTAGATTACATATTCCTTAGGGTGAATTCAATAATACGATACCGACAAACAGACTTACTTAACTTATTCAAATAATAAAGAAAAACGTTGAAAATGTTTATACTTGAGTCTTGCGTTTATTATTTTTTTACTTATATGATTTTTTTAGAAATTAAGCGACCGTCGCTTTCTCCATTTTTTAATACTCAACTTTTATATTTGAATTGAACTCTATATGTCAATCAATCTATTGTTAATTTAAGTACATACGAAATAATAAGTGAATATTTATTTAATCTTATATTTGATTTTAAATGGTTCGGTGCTATTAAGTGTTTGACTCAATATAAGAGATTAACTCTCATAAGAGCTTCCATCAACAGGCACCTTACTATTAGTACATTATTTTATTAGATAGTTTTATTAAGTAATTTACGCAATTTAAACTTCAATAAATCATATAAATAAATTTCATTATTAATAAAGTGAAGTAACAAAGTTTAATTACATATGTGATGTAATTTTTTATTGCAGAGGGTAGCTAAAAATTATTTTTTACATCTTTAATAGAAAAGATCAGAATATTTTAAAGTTACTTCAACATTTATTTATTGTTAAAAAATATGGACAGGATAAATATCAATATTTTAGTTAAGACCGTAACTAAGTTTGACAAGAAAACGTTTTAGTTTCTATTAGTAATTTTTAGTAATATCGACGGATTTTTAGACCGTATTCTCCTCAAAATTTTATCTCAACTTAGTCACTAGCAGAGGTTTTGATCAGAAGTAGATATAATAGGGAATGATGTAGATATCGTAAATGTCTACCAATAATAATAACCTGCGCTTAGTAGGTATTTGTTAACAAATCCATTTTACAAGCCCCGTGATGCGAAAAATGGAGATCCAAATTAATATGACTGATGTCGTTTGAAATAATATTATGCCTGAAATGAATATCTATTTAAAAGTTATCTGCACACAAGTACTTCTTTGAATATACATTTCAAGCGACAGAATTAAAAAAAAGATTCTTGAAAGAATCATTGATAATTTACAGAAAGTAATTCAAAAATTAAATGCAGAAAAACTTTATAGAATTAAAACCATAATTAAGGTTAAGGAGTAAAGGAATCATTAATTAAATATTAATTATTCATAACAAAATATATTTACTAACTTTGCCCGTGACTTCCTTCACGGGAACCTTTGAAAAATGTTATAAAATTAATTATAAACTGAAGGTTAATACACATGTAACTCCATCTGTAATCATTACAAAGTAATTTGTTTTCCAACTCAGTATGATCCGTTTTGAAATTTGAAATCATCGTGTCTTCTTTTTTAGTGAGTTGATTCAGGTCCTTCGAAACTTCGAAATATACTAGTTAAATCCTATTAGAATCTTGTTAACGTTCTTGCATGATATGCAAAATGACAAACATACAAACAACTATAATTGTTTTTTTGAGGCACTGGGCATAGAACATAATTGGACATAAACCATGAGTCCGAAGGCTTGATAAAAATGATAATATGCTTAAAATCAAAACGATAATGGAATGAAAAATTTTATTTCGATAAACGAATAATATACATTTTTTCCATATCGATGAAAGTGTAGTACTATATAGTTACTTACCTGTGATTTTTAACATACGGTAAAATTAATGTTACGGAAATTCTGGACTTACTTCCAACTAAGTTAAAGTGAACACGATATATTTCTTATAAACTACATATAATCTGGAGAGTGAAGTGAATAGAAAAATTGGCCACCTCTATGTCAAATACCAGAAAAATTAGCTAAGATGTCGCGATATTATCGATTAGTTGACGACCTTACATGCAAGTGAAAAATTATGAAAATTACGACTTCAAGTAATAATTTTCACAATTTTTCAAATCCCAAATCAGACGTAAAATTGGAATCCTAAAAATGTTAATTTAAAAAGCTGTGTAATATCTGTGTTTTCCCATTTTATCTAAAACCTGCACCTATCAACACGCACTTATATTTACCTACTCAATACAAATATGCGAACTATGTCATTCTGCTACCTTTGCCGTCTATCGACTCACCGAAGCTCCTTCCCATGTCAGTGGAAAGAAATCTAGTGAGATTAGAAGGAATTTTATATTACCTCACGATTACCAAGATTTTTTGCCGATGGAAAAGCTGAACTTTCATAAAACCGGGTTAGGAAGAAATATCTGAGATAATGGTCGCTGTTTTAAGACAACTGAAACTCCACCCACTAAGTTCTAACCCCTTGCCATCGTCACCAGATAACGAAACAGAATCATCGATAGAGACCCTTGAAGTAAAGCAACATCTGAGTTGTTGCAAAAAAATATATTAAACAGTATTTAAGCAAATAACACCGAAAATAAGAAAATTTTGAATTGACTGAATTCGTGAGAGTGGAAAAAGCAGAATACGAAAGTAAAGAATATCTGAAGCCAGCGAATACATTATGTGTATCCTGCTAAGTGTCGAACCCGGAAGAGTATTTTCTACAGCTAGATTTTTTTGTAATATACTACGATGTTCTCTATCTGATAGGTTGTTATCAAGATCAACCATCTCATAAAAAATCGATTGGTTTTTTGCTCGTTTCATTTTTTAACTTTTATTTGTCTCAGACTTTATTCTTCCGAAATGTAAGTTGTTAATTTAAATATTTTAATTGAAATCAGTTTTGTCCGATCGATATATATTAGAAATGAGAGTTGTTACTCTTTTATTTAGTTTTTTATTTTTTACAACTATCTCAGACTGTCTTAATATCTATGTCTCAACAGTCTTAGTGTTTACGTGTGTGCACACACACACAGTGTGTGTGTGTGTGTGTTAGGAAGAAGTACACGGAAATGTATTTTGAGGTCCCGCTCGCTTGGATTTATTTTTAAAATTTACAATAGTTACTATTTAAGTTAATTGTGATGTGATCTCGCTCATAGTTTAAAAATAAATAATATTTCATAGAAATAAATTTGCTTGGTAGTTATATGAATATTATTACAGTTTAATTACAAGACTAAATAAATGTCTATTATTTTAGAGGCATTTTTCATAAATTATTGAAAAACCACCAACTCCAAAACTATTTTCATAGTTCCAACTTTGAAAGATTAACATTGCAACGAACTCTGAAATTGAAAATAATTAGATTTTGGAAGCTTTGCTTTAGCTAAGAGTTACACGAAATACAAGAGATTTTGACACTTGAAATAGGTATTGAAAATATTTAATTATTACACAGGTTAATATTAATTAACTGTCATAAATATTGGACTTATATTTGAGTTTCATCATCGCAGACTAAGTACAAGAGATTTTGACACTTGAAATAGATATTGAAAAAATGTAATTATTACACAGGTTAATATTAATTAACTGTCATAAATATTGAACTTGTATTTGAGTTTCATCATTGCAAATAACTCAGGACTTAAACATTCGAATTTGGAAGCTTTTCAACACTTCTTTTAAGATTTATACTCAGCACAAGTAATGACACTGTAAAACAAATATTGACAACATTATAACACACGGTTTTAAGGCAGTGACGATAACGTTAATTGTCTTTAGTATTAGACCTATAGTCAGCAACGTAAAGAACTCCAGAATCAAAAATATTTCGAACTCGGAAACTCTACTAGGTACCTATTTAATGAGTTACACTCAGCACAAGAGATAGTCACACTGTAAAACAAATATTGACAACATATTACACACAGCTTGTTGACAACAACCTAACATTAATTAACTGTCATTAATAGGGAACCTGTATGTCATATGACCATATACAAAGCGACGAACGTGGCGGAAATAATCGCATAACGCACTTTGTCTATTTTACTTCCTGTTGAATACTTAATAGTGTTACATTCATTATATATTTACATCTATGCAAAAACGAATCTTGAATATTACACAAAAGAGGTAAAATCGACATTAGTTGAGGATTAGAAATCATATTCAAAATAACGACAGGTGAAAATCGAAAAGCTTTTCATTGCCAAAACATTTGTATAAGGAGCCGAATGACTGTAATTTTATACAAAATAACCAAGGCAAAAACAAGCTTTATCAAAAGAATTTAGCACAAGGATACTACAGCGGAAAATATAAGAAAATTCGAAAAGAAATAAGAAATTTAGCTGGTGCTTTTAATAGTTATAAATCAGTAAGGTTCTAACCGGTGTGTTAGTATATATTAAGCTCTTTATTATTTCTGAACTTATCATTTTAATGTATTTGTTTACGGTTGTATAAAACAGGAGACGTTGTTTCTTTTTTTTTTTGTTAATGCAGCTAATATTAATTTCGTCACCAAGATCAGATTTATCGAAACGTGCTTTATCGAAAGGAAAATTGTTTATAAAAATGATTTAAGTTTTTTGGATTACAAAAAATCACAAATAAACATATATACTTCTGAGTATACCCTAAGTACATAGGTATAGTACATATGTATTATAGAAACTATTGAAAATGTTTCTAAAAATACTTTATTTTCGCTATATTTAATGTTTCTAATTCAATACGGAGTTACTATATGCTACGCAAAGTATTTTAAAAAATATATTTTTATTCGGTCTTTATCCAAAGATGAATACATTTCTTATATGTATACTAAAATTAGCTATATAAAACGTAAACAATTGCATCCAACTGTAACTGAAGAGAATTGTAATTTATAATGAACGGTCTGAGTTACCACGTCAGAACCACATTTTACCACATTGTACTTTAGATAATATCACATATAAATATATATATGTATATATATATATATATATATATATATATATATATATAAATTATTTACAGATACCTTAAAAACATTTGGGCAATATTTTACTTCAATTTCTAGCTTGTTAGATTCTCATAGCTCGGATTTATCTAACCCTACATAATCTCCTACAATGATGACGCCAAAATTACGGCCGTCATGATGAAGGTAGAAAAATTATTTGTATATCTAAAATATTGTTATATATATTTTCGGGTATTCTTCCCTAAAAACATACATTTAGGAGTATTGAACCACGAACTATGTTAATAATAAGTATTATCACTGTAAACAAAAAATAAATAAATGCTCGCGTCTTCTACTGCTGTGTCTCATGGCCAATCAACTAGATATTAATTTATTCAAATCCCCAAATTATAAGTTGATCCAAACCGTTGAAAATATGTAGTGAAAAAGAACAAAAAAACTAAGGAGTAACAAAGAAAAAGACGCTACACTTTAAAAACTCTGATTAGTAATCAATAGGAAACCACCAAGCAAATCAATAGCCACATTTTAAAGACGTATATTGAAACCAAAAAAAATATCAATATTGTTTCTTAATTAACGCATGAAAAATAGATGAACGTTACAAGACATTCATGCCGTCTCTATACACGTAAAATAATCTATGACTTCTCCTAGTCATGTGACAGCCTAAAACGTTAAGTGCCATCAAACTAAAACCAGCAATAAACGTAATTGTTAGATCATTTAGAAAAATCATCATAAACAGTTAACAAATATTAAAATTTTAAGTATAAATGACAAGACAATGCTTTTAAGAATATTATGGACAACACAGTTAAACAAAGATACACTCAATGTCACAGAAATCTTGAGAATATCGAATGATGGAGGCCAGTAATCTGCATAGATTCTGGCAAGTTTCTGTGATATAATCATGTAGTATAAGGTGGTTATCCATAAAATACATCATAATATTAAACGTTTAATGGCTATGCCCGTATATAATTGGTTATGGCCGTTATCCATAACCACATTTTTACATTCATTGTGGTTATAACTCATAATTGTGTACAAAATGAATACATGCATTAAAGAATGTCATTGTTATTTTCTTTCTGTGCATTGTCATCATATCTTCTCACAATAAAATGTAGATTGTCTATACTTGAGAAGATTTTCAAATTATCGCCAAAAAAATTTCTATGGGGAGTTTTGACAACTAAGGGTAAGTCATGCATATTACTATGAGAAAGAAAAATGGGAAAGAGAGTCTTGACTATCTCCAGACTGAGAAAATTTAATCTGGAACTTAAAATTTCTAAAAAGTTGCCCACGTCGTTTTTTATCCCGAAAATATACTTCAAGACGTTCACATACCTATATTTCATATCGTTGACTCTTTCCGTATTTTGTTCATAATGTTTTGCTAATAATAATACTTTAGGCAAAAATCAACACCATAATTTAATATTAACACCATAATTTAATTTAAAAACAACCTTTTCTATGAATGAAAATTTACATCTAATTAACGTAAATGATAATACCGGTCGCTGAAGAGTTACGTTTTTAAACTCGTGAGAATAAAAATTTGCTCATAATTGATGAATTGGGTATCTGAAAATTTGTGTGAAAGCGCCAGTGTTCATTGATGTAGATATGTAAAACAAAATGAAACAACTTTAATGGAAGTGAAATTGCTAACGAATATTTATTAAATTATATAAATTACAAATAAAAATTTCCCTGGTGGATTTAATATAAGTTTATCAATAGTATTCGATTAAAAAGAAAGGCCAAAGAGAATAGAAAGGAATCAATACTCTATGAATATTCATAAAACAAAAGTAACCAAAAGAATTTTTTATTAATACCGCATTGACAGTATGTGGTAACTGAAAGGATGTTTTGATCTCGATAACATCTCGAAGCATATAATAAAAATATTAATGTATTAGTTTAAGTCAACTTTTGTCCTTCAATGTTCTTCAGTGGATATTTTAGCTCTTTTAGCGTTACCAGCTTAGTTTTTAGCATTTGTTTGTAACTTAAGTAGAAAATAAAACTCACAAATTAACGCTAAAAATTGTATCGAATGTAATTTACTGCTAACATGGATTTAAATAGTTAGTTAGACAAAGTTTTTTTTCCAAAATATGAATTTTGCGTGTACAGTGTAATCCGTCAACTTTTTCAATTTGTTTACTATTCCAAGAGGAATTTTATATTTTCTTATATACAAAAGCGATAGTGTGTTAAAGGTTAACCTTACCCAGTAAACACTTAACAATAATAGCAGTAATGACTTAGATCGTAACAACAATAAAACTGTGTCTATTAATTTTTACAATTGTCCACATTTGTAAAGATAACTTCAAAGTCTATGTGAGCGTATTAGTAATAAATATGTATGTAGTGATAATAAACAATAAACAACTTTTGCCCCTTAACAATGTCTTCTGGTTCGTAATAGAGAAGGGTGGGTTCGTTACAAAGGTGAGTCAGTGTATGGATTAGAAGCGGAAATAATCAAAATCAGGCAGTGTTCACGTTATAGAGAGCTTCCCATTATAAAGAGTTTAAACTGTATAGAAAAATTTGTAGACAAATCACTTCTTGCTGTTTTAGTACAATATATTTAATATGACTGACTGATTCATTAAATGTGAATATATCCAAGCTATTCCTTGAAAATTATAACCGCTCTTTGGCGAAAAATGCTTAAAATTGTTTAAAATTGCGGCATTTAAACGACATTATACTGTGCGTAACGTTCAATAGAAGTGGTGAAAAATAAAAAACAAAGAAAAATATATAACGAAAACAAAAGACCTTTTCAAGTCTTTTTTAAGGAGGGAAAGCTGAATGGTTGTGGCTGAGTTTAATGCTTTACTTGTCTCTTGTCGAAGATGGCAGACAATAATAAAGGTAGAGAAAAAATTTTATCGTTTTCTTTTTTATTGTTGATCTTTGTATTACTGGAGACATAAAGCATGGACGCGCGTAATTTCTAAAAGTTTTGTATCTTAATTAGATTTTTCAAAAGAAACCAGTTATAGCCTATCGTGTATGTTATAAAATCAAGAAAATTTATTGAAAATCAAAAATATATTTTTGAAGGTACCGTACCTCAAACTGAAAAACGGAAACCTTGTGAGACCACTTACGTGTTATACCGCCTGTCACAGCCAATTTTCTAACAAACTGACAGTCCGTTTGTCACAACCGATTTTCTCAGAAACTATGCGACATCGAAACTTGAAACTTTGCATAATGACACGTCTTATTAACCCGCATATTACGCATTAACTTTATTAAAATATTTATACAACAATTAAAAAGGGAGTGTAATAATGTACTCAATTTGTTTTTATTTTGATGTACCCGAATCCCACATATCATTTTGAAGGGTTTGTTATGAGGAATACAAAAATTTCTTTTTCATATTTTTAAATTGCACACTTAAAAAGATAACTATGTACTACGATAAAGTTATGAAAAGATTGCATATGTACTATGATATGAAATTTTCGAAACTACTGAACAAAAAATCATGAAAAATAACCGGGTTGGAAAAGTGTAAATAGAAGATTACAAGGAAAAGTACAGCAATTTTCTTAGATCTTATAATTTTTTAAATACCCACCGTTTAACGCTTATGAATTATTTATTATTTTTGTTTTTGTATTATGCATTGTATTTGCGACGGGAAAAATTAGTATTGATAAGTGGTTTAATATAAATACGACTTACTCATAAATGTTTATAAGTGTCTAAATGTATACGGAACACTCGTAGCACAAATTCTAATCGTAATTCAGAGATTTTTTTCCCGTAATTATAAGATTAGGAACAAAATAAGGAAAAACATTTGAACGACTAATTACTCATTCTAACGACTAATTAATTCAATAGAAAGTGATAATTTTTATCACTTCACTATACATAATTCGAAAGACAAAAAATGTTTGTCTGTTTTTCTCTTAAATGTTTATTCCTTAATACTCAATAAAAATGTATGAAATGGCAAATGTACTCTCATTTAACATCAACTAAATCTTCAAATCTTTCAGATCCATTTCAGTTATTTAGTCTCTTTTATCGCTTACCGTGTTCTTGAGTTTGCTATTAATATCCGGTGCACATCCAAAGCCTCACTGATTCGCTGTACGCTATATTTGGCTCAACTATAAATTATGTATCTACTGGCATCGACGGTAATACATTTTTTATTCATCATTGGAAATACTTGCAGCAGAATAAGATTCAATTATACAAGCTGCGTAATATATTTCACTTCAAAACGACGTGTACTCCACTCCATACTTTCACATAGAGGAATGAGTGATTTCATAGACTTGGAGAATGGAATAATTTTAGATCCACTCTATAAATGGATTCCCATTTAAAACAATTGTTACACCGAGAAGAGTCCTATTTTAAAACCGAAATGAACATATTCAAGGAGTTAGTAAGCTTTTTTGAATAGACAGGCTTATTTTCCTTTCACAATCATAAATATGGAGTACAGGATAATTGTAGACGCGTTCTATAAATGGATTCGTATTTCAAATTAGACCGGCAACAGTATTTAATTAGACCGACGACAATCCTATTTTAAAACTGGAATGAATGTATTCAAGGAGGCAGTAAGCCTTATTGAATAGACAGAGGCTTATAAAGGCTGCAGAACGACGTCACTTATCTACCGCGCTCATTTTAAATTGCTATAACTCAACCATTTTTTGGTATATTTGAATAAATTATGCCTAATATTATTTCTGAAGCTTTAAGCTACAAATAACTGTTTGAAAATATCAAACTATTTTTTTGCCTAACCCCTTAAATGAATGCTGTGACTTAGAATTAACTGCCGAAATTAAAAATCGCTGTTAAGTAATTCGTTTACGAGGATCATTCAATTACTAATTTTGAAACTGATTATCGAAATATTTCATTATTAAATCTTTCGATTACGGAAATGCAGTACGAAGCAATCGTAAAGTAGGATTTTATAGTTATATATATTTCTTTGCGGTGTTGACGCAAATTAAGAGAATAAATTTAATTAAAAGTGTTAATCAAATAATAGTTTCTAAAACTTTTTTTCCCGTCTTCAAATTAGAGGGGAGGAGACGTATTACACGCCCTTTTTAAGGTTAACATTAGTAAAGCAAACCTCGACTTCATAATGAAAAATATTTGTAATAATACTCAACTCGGTGATATGCGGGAAAAAAACAAATTTTCCTTTCGCTTTGCGTCAATGGGTAAAAGCATGAAAAGAATAACGTTGAGTTAAACATAATATAGGTCTACATCTGAAGCACCTGCTTGTAGAATTTAATGCATATAATATAAAATTTAATAAACTTCCATATTGTGACATGTCAATCAGAGGGACTTGACGATATTTTAAGGGTTCTTTGTTTCACTACGAAGCCCAAAAAGTAACAATGCAAACAACATACACAGGGTGAAAATATTTTCATAGTCTTATCCTTCTCTTTCTTATTTCGTACTTAAATCATACCAAAATTACTTTCAAATATTCTGTGCAAATATTTTATGGTATTTTTAATACCTTTTCATATATCTGTTATATGTATATAAATTGATAATACGCCAGCCATTATGAAGAAAATAACTTTTTCACGATGTGGACCAAATCTTCAGGAAATTAAGGTGTCAAAGATACCAATATTTTATTAAAAGTAAAAAAGCTAGTTATTTCTGATGTGGTTTCATGCTAAGGATAAATTTTACATAGTCTATGCAATTGCCATAATTTTCTGCAACATTTGCTGCAATAGAAGCAATAACTATCATTTAGGACAATCTTTGTGAACACGCTGCAGAATGCTTAAATTTTTAAAAGTGACTAAATGCATGGAGTCTTTTTGCTGAAATTATTGAATTAAATCGACTCTATAAAATGAAAATGCTTTTTCGTGTCTTCATATTTTGAGATGAAAATTTGTTTCACAATATAAGTTTTTATTTTTGTACTATTTGGTGTCGATTTTAAAAGTTAACCTAACCTAGCTATCCCCATAATAAATATTTTTAATGTACAGACACGGAGAGTTTGCAGTTTTATTATATGTGTAACTATAATCAGTATAACAATTCAACACACTTTTATTTATAGACCAACATTTTCGTTTACCAAAATATTTGTATATATGCCAGTTCTACCAATTGACGAATTGTTTGGTATCTCATTGGCTACAATAAAATGAATAATTTGAAATAAATAATACCATATAGAAATATACCTATATAGATTATATAATATTATATTGTTTTAAACGTAATGTATTTGATTGGAATACATACGGGATAGATAGTTCAGAAAAAATTTCTTTGTCTATGAAAAAATTAGAAAACTGGCAATTAGCCTTAAAATAGGACATGTTTAATTCACTTTCATAATCTTTATGAATATTTGAATTCTTATGAGGACCTATAGAAAATAGTAAGCTTTTCCTTTATAAAAAAAATATTAAAATACAATTGCAATTGAAGTCAATAAGGTTAAATCGACGTTTTGATGTCCCTTTGGGAGCAAATTCGATTAAGATCACATTCTGCTTACTGATCTGTATTTATCTGCTTGTAAGTACCGTAAGCCCTCGAACCTTTTCCGAATATTAACTTACTTATCCCATATTAGAATGTTGTAAGTAGGGAAAAAGGTTAAAGCATTGGTCGCCGAAATTTATTTCCCTCCCGGTTTAAGCAAAAAATTCTTTAATTTTTTTTTCTTAGGGCATAGCCTAATTATATACTCTAGTTGAAGTAAGATTCGATTTTTTTATAATCTATTGGAACCAAATATGAAGTTAAAATTAAAAATAACCTTAATTTATATCCTCAAATTCTTATGGTATCTCAGAGAATTATCTTCATTATTCGAATTAATCAGGAGATTTAATATAATATTAAAATATTAGATCCAACAATTTTAATTGCTTCCAAATATTTTTTCAAACTTTTTAAATGGTAGAGAATTACTTAGCGGCAAATATGTCAAAATGTTTTACCTATTCTCCATTTTTTTTATGTAGTTGAAAGAAACGATGAACATTTTCCGTAAAATGTTTAAAATGTCCTTAAATTATATTTAAATAAAAGGTCGAATAATTTGAAGAATTTGTCTAAAATCTAAATTATGTTTTTTTATATGTTTACCTTTTATTACATGTTTATCTTAATGACCCTAACGAAGAAAAGATCATTGCAATTGACTTTGAGAACGAAATCACTTTAAGTTAATTGTAAAATATTATTCAGAACGTTTCATATAAATTAGTTTGTTTTGTTTCGATGTTAACCTAAACTTTACGGATATACACAACGAATAAAGACAAAAGATAATACAAAAAAAAACAAAAGATAATACAAAAAAACAAAAGATATGCTCACCTGAAGATGTTGTAATACAACGAAACTTAGGTCGTGGTAAAGAACTTAAAGAAAGTAAAAATAATACTACATCACGTAGTTTCATTTAATTGTGAAGTTGTAATTTATTATAACTATGGGATATATAAAAATATGAAATATAAACATTTAAATTTTGATTTTGAAGACTGGTTTAGGGGCTATAAAAGGAAGTTAAAAAAATTCAAGACCTTGGTTTGTAGTCTCAAATAAAAGTTTTTAAAGCACAAATTCAAAAGTATATGATTCGTTTTAATTTGTTTTAAAAGTTTTTCTAAAAATACCAACATAAGTTGCTATATTTACCCTATCTCTGAAAGTATTACTTAAAAATCCTGAAAAAGATCAGGAACATTGGAAATAAAATGGAAATTGAACGAAAATTATGAAAATTGCATTTTATACGAAATTGAAACAACTGATCGTATGGGACACTAATTGTGCATGTATGACTTGCACTTGCGGGATAAAACACGGTACTTTTACGTAATAATAAAAACTAAATATTATAGCATGTCAATAGGCAACGCAACAAGTATATTACATCGATTGCCACAACTCTCGAGAAACCAAAACATTTTTATTGAATACGGCGAAATATTTAACATTATTAATATATATGTATTGCAGTAGGTGTACGCTCGTTTAATCCAAAATCCACGAAGTTGCGGGCAAAGGCTAATTCTTCATACTTACGAAGAGCATAAGGTATTTACATATCGTATTTCTTATAAAAAGAATTCAAATCATTTACATGAATGCTTTTTTATGTCACGTTACAGTAAATTTCATGGAAAATATTGATTAATTTTCAATTAACTAAATACATAATCCTAACTGAATACACAGTTCACAGGTTCGTTGGGAGACAATATCCCAAGCTCTCACATAATATCAATCTTAAAGGAAGTCTTCAACGTGTCTGAAAAATTCTAAAGACGTATTTGGACGATTTCGAACAACGATAAAGAGTTTCATTTAATAAAGTTTTTTAATTAAATATTCAAATTAAACGAACTATTTTTCTCTTTAAATGAGTTTTGAATCCACATTCTATTGAATTCAGATTTAAAATACACTCTTTTCTCCTCACTATGATTGAAAGAAATTTTGAGTGAATGGAATTGCTTGCAATGGCTTTTAATTAAATTTTTGTTGTATTTCATATTTGATCTGCATTTATATTTATGTTTTTTGTGAAGTAAAAATTGGCGTCTATTAATTTTGTATTTGAAAACCTATTAAGTTTAATTATAATTATTTTGCAGACCTGAGAAAGTAAGTGCAAAATTAAACATTCGTCTTTGCCCAGTTTTGCTCTTTTCAAATAGCGACGTACAACTATTTTTTTCGCTCAAATTCAAGACCTCTATCGCTGGTAGAAATTTATTCATACATAGATACATATAAATATACATATACGTACACACACACATATATATATATATATATATATATATATATATATATATATATATATATATATATATAGGTAGTCCCAGACTGTGACTACGCATCTGGCCTTGGTAGAAATCTCTTATTTTTCGGGATATTTGAAAATTCGTGAATCTGAAATTCGTGAATTCATGAAAATCACAACTCTGGGTCAATCTCTTGAAGGCCACGGCTACAAATTAAGTTTCATTGCCAATTTTTGTATTGATAAATATAGCTATGTAATATGCTCTTCAAATTAATTAAAAGATTTTACGATAACTATTATGGTTTTCTCAGAATACACTATTTAGAATTTCATAATTTTCGTTACCCAAATTTGAATGTTTGTGCTGTAAAAAAAATTACTACTCAGAGCTGGCAACTTATTTAAAAAATTGACGCATATAATGCACAAATCATAATGATATATAACCTATTACCTTTAATTGTAAAAAAATATATTGTCACTTGAATACAGAAGACCCATTATAGTGTAATTACCCTAAGGGGGCCCCTATATTTAAACTTTCATGTAAATGTTTTTTTAATTGTTTTCTTAGAAAATATTAAATTCTCTTAAAGTAATGAAAATAATTTACGGTATATTTTTTTCTTGGAGATCCTTACCAGTTATCAATACTCAGCTATAATTAACAACAAAAAAATTAAAAATCGGACTGAATTTTTTCTTCCACTTAGAATAAAAATTTAACAAGGTACATATTTCTATTTTATGAAGTATTCATTTGTTAAATGAAGCTGGTGAAATTGTACAATACTGAGTAACGAAGAATGAAATCAAATTTATTGGAATGTGTGGTCGTTATATGTAACGATAATTAAATTATTAGTTTATTTATTATTATCAAAAGCCATAGATTTTCCATCCATAAAATTTTTATGTTCTGAAAAAATTAAAGATCGAGTTTTAGTGAATACTGATAGTACTCTGGCGGAATATATCGAACGCGTTTAATAAATTCTCGATTTACAAATAGGTATAAAAGAAAAGAGATATATCCTTAAAAATAGTTTTACTACTTTATCACCATAAATATATATTTATATCGATCAATTAACTTAAATAATCATTAATCGTGATGAAATTGTTTTTTTATTGTTTTCAAAATATTTGCAGTTTCTTTTAATATATCGCCGTCGTCAAATCGCTTTTTGTGAAGGCTTTTCTTAAAATTTTTGAAAAAGAAAAAGTTACTAGGTGCCAGATTCAGATTGTGCTATATGAATAAGCGGGATTTCGTGAAGAAATCCAAAGTCGCGTACGGTAACTATAGTATTTTATACTCTACGAACTATCCGCTCTTATGAAGAAGTGTTCGTGGGACGCGGAAAAGCGAATTTTTCAGGTCGCTTTTCTTTAATTGTATTTTTCAACCAGTTTTAAATATTCTATCACATTCGCAGAAAAATGTGAGTAGTTATAATCTTTCCGTCAAAAGAGATCTTTTATGATGACCTATCTCTTTAGCTGTTGGTTCGACTTCTGCTCGTCTTCGAAACCATAATGATAAATCAGTTTTCTCTCTTCTGTATCTTTTGTCTTTATTACTTATGAAATATGTATCACTTAAATTAAAAAAACCAGTAAAATGGCTACCGTGCTCACTAACGGTTTTGGATAGTTTCCGCCATAACCAGGGCGATTTTATAATGTCCCGGAAGACATCTCTAGTACATGATAGCAAATTAACGCTTTATTATTTCTGCTATTTCAATCGTCTCTATTCGAGCATTTCTTTAATATAATTTTCTCGATTTTGAAAATATTTTGTTTAGTAATACGATATTTTAATCTCACTAAATCTTGAATAATACTACTAAATCTTGAATAATTACGAAGTAGACTTTGGAAAATCATCTTATTAATTTGGTTTTTGAGTTTTCTTGTTTCTTTTTTACGAAGGTAATAATCCTTACGTCTAAAAAATTAATTACAAAAAAATTAGAATTTATTTAAAATTAGTATTTATTGTATTAATATGTGTCCTAATTAATATACAGTAATTAGAATAGGGAATTCACTGAATGCCCCACACACACACACACACACACACACATATATATATATATATATATATATATATATATATAATTATTCAATATTGCATTACCGTGATTATTGTTATGTATATTAAAATGTAAATTTTGAAACCAAACTCTTCCAAATAAAATAAAGTACTTGCTTATTTATAATTGATTTGATAGAATGCCGTAATCTATAGCGTTTATCAACATGGTGTAAAATTGGGAAAAAGGAGAGAAAGTATATTAAGAAAACAAACAGTATCTCTACATAGTCACTTTTCTGTATATAACAGGTACATAAAACGTAATGTCAATCTGCCTATCAGTATTTTTGTCCGTTTGATTTTGATGCGGTTTTCACTATTGTGCAAGAGACTTATTACAGAAGAATGTTTTTTGTATAAAACATTAAATTATCAAAATGCTCGAGAGCATATATTTAAGTTACCGAGCTATTTTAATGTTTACAAAGCATGTCCGAAGCAGAGAAACAAAAAGCTCTGTTAAAATAGATATTATATAAAACCACTAAAGTTCAATATCACAAATTCCAAGTGCGTGGACCCGCGGATAAAAGCTATTCTTTAAAAAAACAACCAGTAATCATATGACTATCTTTAGAAAGTGTACAAATTTAGGTTTTTAATTTTTAAAATTTTGTTAAATGATAATGTCAAAAGAATGAAAAAATTAATCAAAAATGTTGTTAAATGATAATGTCAAAAGAATGAAAAAATTAATCAAAAATGTTAAATGATAATGTCAAAAGAATGAAAAAATTAATCAAAAATGTTGTTAAATGATAATGTCAAAAGAATGAAAAAATTAATCAAAAATGTTGTTAAATGATAATGTCAAAAGAATGAAAAAAATTAATCAAAAATGTTGTTAAATGATAATGTCAAAAGAATGAAAAAATTAATCAAAAATGTTGTTAAATGATAATGTTAAAAGAATGAAAAAATTAATCAAAAATGTTGTTAAATGATAACGTTAAAAGAATATTTTTACATCTACAGTTATTATTGTTGTCGTTTTGTTAATTTGTTTCTGACATCATTATTAAATAGGAAGAAACTATGATTTCCGTAATCTTCTTACTAATACACTGTGAACAAAAAATAAGTTTTACTTATTGACTTTATTCATCTATTTTGATACACGTTCCATCTACGTAAATAATTCTTTTTTCGATTGAGCGAATGAATGGTTTAAACGGACTCGCCAAAAAACGGCAGTACTTACGTCTATATCCAGAGATAAAAACATCTGGGTTCAGAAACATGTTTTATTAAAAATACATTTATTTTATGAGATAATTTGTTGTACCAGATGAACAGGTGAGCGATAAACTGAAAATAATATGATTCTAGGATTTCTGAAAAATAATCATGTTAATACAATGTTGAAACACAATGTTTTTATTACTTGTGACGGTCATGTCAATAAATTAGCCCACTAATATTACCTTCATCTTGCTCTCACAAATGCCGTTTTTTACATAAACTAGTAAGCCAGACTTTTTCTTGATGTAAGCATAAAATAATAAAACAGCGTTTAACGTCATGAGAATCCAGGAATGTGTTATACACAAAAAGTTTCGTTTGGCGGCTTTATTCTGAAAGATGGATTTAAGTTTTATATCATAGGTATTACCTTGCAAAACTTGAAGTATATTTATATAATCAAAGTATATTTATACAATCATAAAAATTTATGTATATTTATATAATCGCTAAATTATTTAAAACATTTATATTTATTGTTCAGACTCTGAAATATAGTATCGCCTAATTATATTTTTAATTTTTAAATTGTATTGAAAATAAAATATTTTGTTCCTTAATTTCAAATCTTAAAAATAAAGCTTACTATTTCTATAATCGGTACACTCATTACAAAGGAAAATATCCTGAATTATCCTTAAATGTAAGTGGAAAATATCAGATTGCGTTTCGCAGAGCACTATTTATGCCACTGAAAAACGCTGAGTAAGATCTTGCAGTTTAATCATCGATTCGAGAACGCTTTTCACTTCCAATTTTCAGCTAATATTAAAAAGAAATTAAATAATTATATGTAACTCGCCATCTTTTATTCTAAATTTATTTTAGGTCTCAATCCCTGGAAGGTAATAAACATTATCTACGTTTTTGTGTTGACTTAATTTATTATAAAAAGATTTTTATTTTTTACACCTGAATTCATCACGAAAATGTTACAGACACGAAAATATGAGTACAGCGATCACAAAGTCTTGACTCTGGTAATTATCACGATCAATGTCTCATTTTAAACAATGCTGTAAACAATTTTAATATATTAATTAAATATACAAATTATCAAAATATAAATATACATGAAATATTTGTTTTTGAGGAAATAGGTGTATATCTGGTGAGTCGCCTTTACCTTATTTTACATTTTAAATAAGAATAAAACAAATGTGATACTTGAAGATGTAATACGATTTAATAGATTTAGAATATGTTGTGGAAATAATAAAAATATAATATAATAATCTATAAACTAATTTTAACATTTATTTGTGTATATATATTAATCTAAAATATTTATTTACATTCATTTTATTACAATATTTATTCTCAACGTTAAACGGATTTATTATACATATAATATTATACATAATTGCAATAAATTGCGAATACAATTACAAAATGAAAACAAAAGAATAGTTTAAAAAACAAACTAGCAAACTAGGAAAGAACAAACTCATAAGAAATAATTAATAAAATTTACACATGTATATATACATATATATATATATATATACATATATATATATATATATATATATATATATATATATATATACATACACACATATATATATATATATATATATATATATATATATATATATATATATATATATACATATATAAGAAGAAAGCTATACATGCATACACACATATATTCCATATATTAATTAATTTTAAAATCTAGAAGGAAAAACCAGGGAGGGTCGTGGGGAGTTAGGTAATTAATTTTTTCAGATGATCATTTGGGAAATTAGGATCCAACTTATCAACAATAAAGGAGGGCGGGTTCACAGATCGCACAGACCGAGCCATCGTGTTTGGGGATAAGTAAAACAAAGTGATTTTCAGAACATAGTTCAAGTCCATGGGTACCTAAGGCTGAGAATCTAGATCCAAGATAAACCGAGCTACCTTTATACTAGAATACATTAAAGCGAAGGCAGAAAATGTGCAGATTACCCCGGCGGCAAATCTCAAATCATTGAAGCTGCGCCATGCGTGGCGTATAAATTTAAACAAAATGTGGCGTATAAATTTTGAAGTCTTTCTAATTTATTTAAGCAACCTTCAATAAGATACATATTTAATTGGCGAACACTTTTATCATCATCGTTACCAATTATCATCATCACATCAAGTAAACACAAGGTGATATGATTACACTTATTAGTACAATGATAATTTTTAATCCCTTCGGTTATGTTAAATTACTATATATATATATATATATATTTTTTTTTTTTGTCTTCATAAGTAAGCACCATTTTAATTGGCGAACACTTTTATCATCATCGTTACCAATAATCATCATCACATCAAGTAAACACAAGGTGATATGATTACACTTATTAGTACAATGATAATTTTTAATCCCTTCGATTATGTTAAATTACTATATATATTTGTCATCATAAGTAAGCACCATTTTGAGCACCATTTATTCACATTCGGGAAAAAACCACTAAAATGACTAAATTGTTATTTACATCGTTACTCAAATGAATTTACCTGTTCCCTGTCATTATTTTTCTATAGTTGCCGTTCATACAAATCACTTCCTTCGACTGAAGTCTGAAGTTTGATTCAGAGTAACCTTTGCATAATGGGAATATATTTTATAGACAGTCATGCTATACATACATCTAATAAAAATTAATTACTTAGCAGTATTTCATCTTGATTCAAATCTTGTTTTTGTTTTCATCTATCGATTTTATTCAATTTAAATATTTTTATTTGTCGATTGGAAGTAACTTTTTTACAAGTTTTTTAGACGTGACTCGGCAAAATGTAATGTATGTACATTAAAATATTTAAGTAAAAAAAATACACTTACTAACTTACAAAAACATACCACGAAAAATTTTAGCCATTGCATGGCATAATTATCCTCATTATGCTGAGTTCATTACCATATTCGTTGTGTATAAAAAAGCGCGGACGTTGAATTTCATCTATTTAAGAAGGCTTCTATTTTGATTCTGCAAGCTGCTGCTTTGTTCACCGTCTTATGAGGATATTCATCTTGCGTCACGAGTGTGCGTGTCGCGTATACCCGTGTCGGTTTCTCTACAAGAGAAGCGCTGAGCAAATTTGCTTTGTCGTTATCTATTGATACCTGAACAAATAGCCGGACTGGCGTATATCACGAGAGTGGGGAAGGGAGATCTTTTGTGCTCCAGGTTCTTTTTGTGTTCCATGGGATGGGCATTATTTTTTTATAAGGCCACATCGCAATTTGAACAAAACGGACGATTTTGTACGGGAAGTTATTAAGCAATGTCTATAGGCTTTTTATGTCCAGGCTGAAACGTTTGAATTTTTTCAAATTAGTTTTGATATAATTTAAATATGCAACATGAATTTGAGAGTAAAAAAATCTACTTTTTAATTAGTTTTGAAATTGTATAAATTATCTTCCAATAATATTTAGTTTAAAACCGGGTCGGACCGACTTGAGTTCCCCCCTCCACTCCCCTGTCCGCTTCCGCTTCTGTCAGTGTGTCAAAGATTTTTTAAAATGTTCTGTATTATATTTCAATGTCATAAGTTAGGTACCATTAGAGATAACAGAATAAAGGAGAAGACGGTCCTAATTATTACCAATGGCCTGATATAATGTATAACCTGTGTAAAATTAGTGTCATTCCGTATTAATCTAATTTAAATCGTTTCCGATTTAAATTCGTTTGTTCAGTTCATAAAAATAAATTTTTTTAAACATTTGATTCGTTTTAATAATCGAATGTGTAAAGGGAAAAAGTAACATTACAAACGAACACTTCAATTTTATTTACACAGGTACACAATACACAATACATACAGATGTATTGATTATCTACATTTATTTCTTAGTTCTCGGTTTTCGTTTATCTTAGCTTTCGGCATGACTTTCCTTTGCCTTTGGTTTCAATGATATTTAATGTAACGCATTTCTTGTTATGCGACACAAATTAATTTAATCTCTAAACTTCTATCCGAAACTTAGTATAATCTATAAACTCCTTTATGAAAGATAGTTTAATCTATGAATTCCTATCCAAACTTTAGTTTAATCTATGAACTCCTATACGAAACTTAGTCTAATCTATGAACTCCTATCCGAAACTTTATTTAATCTATAAACTCCTCTCCAATAAAGGTCTTAATATCAAATCAAAGTTGTTTACTTTCATTTTTTACCAACTACCCTATAATAAGATATCTGACTCTATTATAATAGGAATATTAAAAAGGGATAAGAATTTGTTTTTATCTCATTTTTACCAACTACCCTATAATAAGATATCTGACTCTATTATAATAGGAATATTAAAAAGGGATAAGAATTAGTTTTTATCTCATTTTTACCAACTACACTTTAATAAGATATCTGACTTTATTATAATAGGAATATTAAAAAGGGATAAGAATTTGTTTTTATCTCATTCTTACCAACTACACTATAATAATTTATCTGACTTTATTATAATAGGAATATTAAAAAGGGATAAGAATTTGTTTTTATCTCATTTTTACCAACTACCCTATAATAAGATATCTGACTCTATTATAATAGGAATATTAAAAATGGACAAGAATTTGTTTTTATCTCATTTTTACCAACTACCCTATAATAAGATATCTGACTCTATTATAATAGAAATATTAAAAAGGGATAAGAATTTATTTTTATCTCATTTTTAAGTTTTAGTCTTTATATTCATTGTGTCACGGTGTGTTTTCATGTCTATACTCTAATATATAGCTAAATAAAAACATAATTAAATCGTTCGCGTATATCCATTAATCAATATTCTAAATAGCTCAAGCGCAAGAACAAACATCTTCGTTAGTTAATGCGGAACAGGATATTAAGCAAGATTAATCATATTTCACTTCCTAATACCAAAGCCATAAATACTAATTATAAGTATGATAATTAAGAACGAGATCATTTATAAGATTTATATTAAGTCCACGACACTGGCCGTATTCCGGTTTGTATATTGATACAAAAAATGATTATGTTTACATGTTGTATATAAAGTGTTTATTTAATTTAAGCGCCAACGACAAGCTCAAAACAGGTTTTATTGTCTAAGACATTTATTTCAAGTAGATATTTCGAATTTCGTTACGTAATCTGTTTGCGTGGTTTTTGTTATTATTTTTTTAGTAAAACAGAAACCGATGTTTTTTTTCACGTGGCATCTTAACACAACTGATCATCTCTTAAAATATGAAACCATTTTCATCAGACGGATTAAGCTGGTAGGAGTTCTGGGATCAACGTGTCAAATGTAGTAAATGTACCTATGAATGATGAAAGGCTGTTTTTGAATTGAAAATAATGGAATCCCTGTCAAATATAAAAACTTGGGTATTACAATTTATCTTTATTTCTGAAAAATAAGTATTTATAAAAAATGATTACGTTAACATAAATGAAGCCGAATTTATGAATAAAGGTAAAAATATTCTACAGTTTTATTAAAATTTATTTGTTTCGTGTTGTAAGGGATAATTAAATATATAAGCAAATAATAATTTATTATCTTATCATTTAGTAAATAATTGTAGAAATATTTACTAAGAGAAAGCTTACTCTAACTGATTGAAGTTAAATTGAATTTTACACGCTGGCAGTTTGAATATTTTTTTTCATTTATATTTTCAATTTATCTACGTTGCCAAACTACTCTGTCCAAATAAATAGCTATGATGTGACTAGCAAAATGAAATGTAATGTTGTGCCTAGATGTTGAAAAAGAAAATACTTATGTAGAGAAAATTAAGAAAATAAAGCCCTTAAAAGTTTTATTTAAATCGTCAATAAGACAAATGAAAATTCTTGTATTATTTTTCATTATTGGTTGTAAATGCTGTTTATACGGGTTTCTTCGAATCGGTAATACGAAACAAAGTGCAGATTGTCCCTCCATACACAGATCTAAAATACTAATCCATGATACTCACAGGCCTGACAGAATTATAGAGAAAGGCCTGACAGAATTACCGAGAAAGGCCTGACAGAATTATAGAGAAAAGCCGCGTAAAATTCGAAAAGAGCGAAGAAAACATTATTTTTGATAATACAGAACTAATGGTATTGTCAGTTAATAGCTTGTTTTTTAATTAATTTAGACAATAGATTTTCAATTAATTGAGATGTCGATATTGATTTTGGTTTTTTTATATTCTGAAAAATAACAAAGTTTTCTCCAGGTCGGTAACGGCATAGTATAGTCCCTAATATTTGTTAAAGACTTTAATAATATTTGTGTGTCTTTTTTGGGTGCAATGGAATATTATGCTTAAGCAACAGATGAAGAACCCAGACAATAATATATTGAATTATAATACCGGTGCAGTAAAATTTTAATTGATTGTTCATCTAGAATCAAATATATAATTGAGTAGTTAAAAATAAAAAAAGAATTATTGTATTAAAAAAAAAACTAAAATAATTAATTTTATCTTAACCAAAGTCACAGGGATACCTAATAAACATAATTAAGTATATGTACAGTCGACTTAAGTAATATAAGCTTATAAATGATTTATTAGCTGGTCTTAATGAGCTGTATGTGAGCTCGTATATAAAAGTTTTCAGTAAATTATGCTAAAGTCTCTTATTTTATGGATTACTGATACCTGCCTTACCTATAGCTTCTACTACGTATGTAAGTATGAAAAAAATTGATTTTTGACCCATCTAGAGATCTTAGGAGGAATCTTAAAAAAATATACTCCAAATCTTACTTTACTAAAATAAGCCATATGGCTAATTTATTGTGTAATATACGTTCCTACTTACGGCCATTTAATCTTTCCAACGTGGGTTAAGTATCTCTTGCTAGTCATAAAGTCTGTAGAATATTCGATTAAATAAATGTTATTTATATTTATAAGTTTATTCACCCCTAGACTGAACATCTTTCCACTGTAACCAGCATAACAGCTTAAGTTTTAATATGAGATAACTTAAAATTATTATCTTTCCAGGATATTAAAAAACTTACCTATTCTGTTTTTTTCCTGTGAATATATTTTAGTAGCTATATTTTAAAATAATTTAGGCTCATGACAAAATGTCAAGTTTCTGTACAACGCTTATTTAATTCCCTATCCAGTGTTATTAAAACTTGCATAATGTCCACTATTAATGGTCTATACCTAAAAAGGAAAAAAATAGGACCTAATAAGATCATAAACGTCTCCATTTACCTGTCAGTCGATCATACTTGTTTTTCTCAAAATGTAATTAATGTACAAACTTGAATTATAGTATATTCATGAAGTGTATTGCACCACATATATTTAGCTAGCAATAGTTAGCAATTCAAATATTTATGTAACAATTTAGAAGCATCAAATAAACTAATAGATTTTTTAAATCTCATATATCGTGTGCATTATTAAATGGAAGAAAAGTTAAAGAGTTACAAAATAATTTTTTTCAGAATTTTATGTAGATACTGTTGAAAATATTCACTGTATGTATATTTTGGAAAATTTGGTGGAGGAGATAGAAAATTTGGTGCAATTTCCAAAATTTCTGCAGCGAAAATTTTAAAAAATATTTTACTAAAATATTTTACCTAAGGTTTACTAGAAAACTATATTAGTAATTTCAAACCTCATAGTTTTTGGGGAATTCATATTTTTACACTCGAGAAAGATATCCTGAACAGTATATTTTCATTGTAAAAATGATATTAATATTGTATATTTTCATTGTAAAAATGATATTAATATAGTGACTATCTACGCTTTAATATTTACACCTGCTTAAGTGTGTCCAGAACTTCTATGGTGCGAATTCCGCTCGTACTTAAAAAGTTTTTTTTGGGTCATACGGTCAACCTCCAGTTTGAAAGTTCCATGCCTCAAAAAATGGAAGCATTGTCAGATCACTGATGCCATAACCGTTTTTCATAGGTAATTAACGTAGAAACTTGAAATTTCACACACATTGATCCGCATATATTTCTATAGATATTATTTAAAAATGTTTATATAAACTAAAGATCAAATAAATTAATATAATTTTAATCAACGACAATGAGCATATTGTTAAAAAAATACGCTATATTGTTACATAAACACTTACTTTGGACAAACAAGTTCAATGTAAGGCGGCATATAGATGTATGTATACGTAAATAAGACATTGTGCTCTGTTACCGTGTCGACTCAAGGGCAAGCGGTACCAAAATATTTCATAATGATCCCATTTCGGCACTAATCGCGCACACGTCTGTGCGAAACTCCACCGACTGTGCATTATCATCCGCCGAGAGCGTGGAACTAGGAACAATAGGCGCTATAAAAAACGGAATACATCATCGTTACTCGGATGGCGGACAAAGGCGACGAGAGCGAGCCGAACGATATGAGTAAGGCGATGTTAACGGAACACCTTCTCATGGGCATCTGTTGATGACGATTTTATCTTATCTCCGAAAGATGATCAATGTAGAGTTGGTTCAATGACCAGGATGCGACGTGATTGTCGATTTCGGTGCGATTTCATAGACTATTAGTGTCAGTGTGTAGTTTCGTTTTTATTTTATTTATATATTCAGCATTAATATCGTATTAATAAATCGATTTTTTACGATTAAATGTGTGACAGTTTTTTAAATGTATCTTTTTTGCCACAGTACCGTAAGTCGTAGTTTGAGAAACGAGACAAGAAGAAAAAGAGAAATACGCCGGTAGAGGGGAGAACGTGTTGGATATATTTACCCCTCTGCTGCCTTACAGGCCGCCAGTAAATATCAGATCATCAATAAAGAAATCTTTGTTTCATTTTTCGTTATGCTTTCAGTAGTAATAATGAGTGTATTCACTTTTGTTTTAATGATATTGTAATAGTTAGCGTAATTTTTAGGATTCTGTACTTCAAAAGAAAATAATGATCCCTTATAAAATCACTTCGTCGTCCGACTGTCGATCTGTCAAGATCCTCTTTCTCAGGAGGAGATATTAATTAATATCAAATACTTAGGTCTACTGTCGCTTTGACCTGCATAAACAATCAAGCTTCTATCTCAAAGCTATCAAGAAGAACCTTAAAAATACAACCATTTATGCCTCAAATAAATAAAAAACCATAGGATACTTCCCGTTGACCTAGAATCTGGCAAAAAGGAAGGTCTCACAGCCCAAGTAAAAAAAACAATAGTTAATTTAAAGTTATATCACATGAAAAATATTTAGTGTGAATATGCGCCTGTGAAAAATATCTTATGTGATATATTTTCGTACAAAAAAATTAAAATCTTGTAAATAGGAATATTATATACCATTAAATATTTATAAATGCATAAATGTTCACGGAACCCTAATACTGCGAGTTCCACTCGTGCTTGACAGGTTTTTATTATTTAGTATCAGTAAATTAAATGAATACTTCGTAACAATAACGTAATATCATATCTTAAAAGAAGTCAATCAAATTTTCTTGTTTGAAATTACACTATCACCTTGATATTTACCTTATTTTTTAAGAATCGGTACTAAAATATATGTTTGTTTGTTTGGTCGGGCTAATTTCGAGAACTACGCGTCCAATTATAACTTTGAGGAAGATTACACATAACATTACATTACAATTCGTACAGGTGAATAGAGATAAAAAATGTAACAGAAACTGTATTGCTTAAAATGTGTAAGTTAGAGAAAGAGAGAGATAGAGAAAGTCGTTTGCCCAACGGAGTGGTAGCTTTAAGTGATCACGAGGGGAAGGGAGGAAAGAGCAACGCTATTAAGACAAATATACGCAGGTAAGAAACAACGGAGCACAGCTAATAAGCCTCCGGAGCCCAGCTAATAATACTCCAGAGTACAGTATTATAATCCCGGGTATAGCAAGTAATACTCCGGGGCACAGCAATTAAGAATTCAGAGCACAACTAGTAATGGTCCAGGGCACAAGTAGTATATGCCCGGGGCATAGCTAGTAATAATCCGGGGCAGAGCAAATAAGACTCCGAAGGACAGCTGGTAATACTCAGGGTACATATAGTATAACCCGGGTCATAGCTAGTAATACTCCAGACAGAGCATGTAAGATTCCGGGGCACAGCGAGTAATACTCCAGGGCACAGATAGTATAACCCCGGGGCATAGCCAGTAATACTCCGGGGCACAGCAAGTAATATTCCGGGGCACAGCTAGTAATACTCCAGGGCACAGGTAGTATAACCCCGGGGCATAGCTAGTAATACTCCGGAGCACAGCTAGTAACACCAATGCTGTAGAGCGAAGGATACAAGAATCGTGCCACTAAAACTATAACACATAATTCTTCTTAGTATTTTTACTACATATGTGTGTTTGTGGCCGTCTATGGCAAAATTTAAATTTTTTTAAATTTTCTTTTTAAGTGCGGAATCCAACATATTCTGGTTTGTTAAAACACACACTTCGGTACTTCGTTAAAATACCGAAGTTAACAAAACATTTGGAAAGTAAAAAAGTAGGTTCGTACCAGAGAAACAAGCACGAAATAAGTCATTCAATTAAATGATTGAAAAATAAACATATTGACTCTGTGTTTAACATAAGTTTAATTATTTTAGATGCATTTAGAATGTAAGAATCGAAACAGTCACCACTTTTTATGCATATATATATATATATATATATATATATATATATATATATACATAGAGTTTTTTACAAATCATGGCTGGGTAATCCCTACTGGAGATAAACTGATGTCATCAGCATATGCTGGTAATATTATTGTGCAAAATAATTTCGGTAAAATTTACAAAGTTACTTATTCAAGATCGACATATGTGGCTGTCCAAAGCGGAAAACATTCAAGTTCTGCTACAAATTGGCTTTGAGGAAATCATTGAAAGATTTTTCTGGCAGGTATGAGTGCTTACAATAGAGTGAAAAGAATAGTGGTACGGCTAAGTCAAAAATGAAGATCGAGACAAAAATAAATTTTGAACATGCTGAGAAAACCTCGTTGGATATCTGTCATTCAAAATTCGTACAATACAGGGTGCATTATGACACAGGGTACAAAGATGTCACAGGGTACAGAAAGAATACCGAAACACATAAATGCATAGAACGTAGTGAAAAACAATGAACCTGTTTGCGAATCTCAATATTTCTTGCATATTGTTAATTGTGCACTAAAACTTAAATCTAGGGCGAATATAATGTTTTTAGGGTTCCGTACCTCAAAACGAAAAAAAAGTACTCTTATAGGATCACTTTGTTGTGCGTCTGTTGGTCTATCAAAATCCTTTTTACATGAACGCGTAGATATCAAGTCCTACTACGGGCCCTCAAAACCTGTAAAAAATCAAGATTCTAAAATAAGGCCCGTTGACCTAGAATTACGAAATTTGACAAATTCTCATAGCACAAGTAAAGAAAAAAATCGAAAATCGTTAATTTGTAGTTATATCACATAAAAAAACACTTTTTTTAAAATATGCTTCTGTGAAAGATAAAGTAGACCGCCCTGAAGAAAAATAAAAGCTTTGTTATAGTTTGATAGAAATATTATGCATCATTAAATGTTTATAAATTCCTAAATGTGTATGGAACCCTCGCAATGCGAGTTCCACTCGCGCTTGACAGGTTTTTTTAGTAAATGATCATGATTTTAATTTTAAAATTCAATAATGGCACTAATCACCAAAAATGAGAATAAGTTGTAAATTTTAAGGCTTTATTTTCTTTTAAATAAATACAAGTTATTTTTGTAAGTATTAATTTTAGCTTATATTTCTATACATGTTAATTCATGTTTTTTCAGTCTTAAAAAAGAAGGAGAGTTATCTTTGGTATCGTGACATGATTTCAGCTAGAGAGGTGTCCAAAAATGTAATGTATTGTAACAATCGAAGGGTGAAAAGTTAAAAATGTTTGGATTTTGAGTGATTTATTTTGGGGACGGCCTCTATCATAATGTCTACGATGCCACGATTAATTAAGTGACAAATTTGTAGTAAAATTTATATTTTACGTCAAATATTTATTTCCATATTTTATGTAAAGGCGATCACTACGATATTCATTAAAATAAAACGAGTGTGGTCAAAGATTCATGTGTCATTGACATTTGTCCTGAACAGGTATCGTCAAAATATTTTTTATACATCTTTTTCCACATGTTAGCTCGCGGCAACGTCTTTCTTTATCTAGTTTTTAGAGATAGTGGACATTGGTTATCCATACCATAGTAGCCTGCAGGTTGCCATTTTTTTCTAAACATCTTTAAGGTAGAAACATATTTTGCCTACTTTCCTCTTTTATTACACGTTTTGATGATAATAATGAGATTTGAAAAAAGACTTGTTCAAAGTAAAAAAGCCAAATAGGGTATTAATTTTAGAAAAAATGTATTATTTGCTAATTAAAAAATAGCACATTTTTATTGCTTACAGATTTGTTGATAAAAATAGAAAACGTAACAAATGCGCGCTCCGGTTTATTAAAAAAAATATTCTCGAACATAGAAGGAAATGTAAAAACTACAGAAAAGTTTTTTCCTCTTACTTTTTTAGTTATTAATCTAAATTTATTGCTAACCAGCTGCCATCCCGAATCCGCCTGGGAGAAAAAAGGGGGATATGAATACATTTTGTTTTAATAGCTTTTTTATTTAGTCGCCGATGCGACTTCCTTCGCATGGAATTTGGTGTAAGGGAACTTCCCCTTTCAGGAATTTTTTGTTTCTTTTTTTATTTTTTTTCTCAGAAGTCTATGAGCATAAAATCAGTATGAGCATAAAATTCACTAAAAACGCCAATAGATAGCATTGGCAGTGCCAATATTCACCAATTTAAGGTGTTTTTTTATATCTGTAATTTGCAAATAAAACCTATCTTATGCGTTGCTTGAGTATATAAACTATTACCGTACCTAATTTGAACACCGATTGAAGAACAATTTTATGTATTAATTAAATTATTACAAGGTTAATTTTTGAACGGTTTTTGAGCGGTGTTTTAGTAGATTATTTATGAATATAAAAATGCTAATAATAAAACAATTTATAATAATTGACATTATACAAACATTATTTTGACATAGTAGTTAATTTCTTTAGCGCAAAAATGTTTCTATGGTCCAATTTCGCAACAGAAAATGTATAATAACAGAAAACCTGTAATAATTACTAATATATATTTGTAAATTGTTTTTATAGATTTTCATGTTATCTGCAATATTTTTACATTTTATTTTAATTTTGCTATCATGGTTTAAAAGTTTAACTCAATAATGCACCTGGCATACTTTATCATTATTGCTTTTTATATTATCGCTTTTTACCTAGATGGTTTTCAAAATATTACATGCCCTATCTTGACTCTATAAATTATATCATGATAACAGTCAATCAAATAACCTATTTATTTCACCAAAACTTAAAAACAAAGAACGAAACAAAATTTCCGTCTTTTTAATATAAACATCGCTAAAACTCATAAGTACCGCGAATCATAATATATACTTTCTTAAGTCTCATTTAGTAAACCTTATGTAAGAAAAAAAATTATTTTAAATTATAACAAATAGGTATGGAAAGCTCCACGTTATGTTAGATATATTCGTAATACAATTTACTGAAAATTACGTAGCAAATAACATCATCACCTTCAGCAATTGTTTAACACAATAAATAACGAGATGGTGTACACGTATGCCCACAAACAGACCAAGTATGGAGACAACGAAATGCTCATAAGGAAATGAGCCACATTAAATTGCTGTCTTAATGTTGAAGGCAACGCCAACTAATAAGGAAGAGATTTAATAAACGCATGTCATCATGTGATACAGAAATTGAATAAAGTTTTTTTTATTTTACCTATTTTTTATTATTCGTAGCTATTTCTGTTCAAAAGTAATTTTCATACAACTTGTTAAAGACTTGTTAATTAATAATATAAATTATTTCTAACATATATCAATAGGTACAATCAGTATAATCAATTTATTTCTTATGTTAGTAGAGAGTCCAAAACCCACTTAAAATCCCATCGCCATGGACAAGGAATTCTAGCAGAAACCTAGACTGTCGTATCTATCTCACTTAGTATCACAGGATAATTGTGAAGGAAATAGACTACTTTGTAAACTAGTTTTACTTATTTAGTAATTGAACGAAGACAATTTATAAAAAAGATTAAAGCAAAATATTTGACGAATAACCTAAGCGACAAAAATGTAACAAAAATATTCGTTCACTTAAAACGATTAAACTAATTTTTCGATTAATTTAATTGCTTGAATTGCAACAATAAGCTTCATCTGAAAAAAAAACTTTAATTATATATCTACAAAACTCCACTTTCTTCGTTACTCTTCATAAAAACTCCTGGCTTTTAATATTTCCAAAGTCAATCAAAATACTTACTCCTTCCTTAATGTGGATAGGACTTTTCTTTACAATTTTTAACTTATTAAAAATTCAACGACAAAAATTGGAGAAAAATCCTGTTTTATATTACGTAATCAAATCAACCTCTTACTTTTTTTAATATAAACACAACTTACCGAAACTCATTAAAGACAAAATCAATTTAGAACTTTTCTCTCATATTTTATCTAATAAACCAAATAAACTAAAATTAACTGGACAAAAGGTTTTAATTAATATTATTATGTTTGTTTTATTCATATTATATAATATTAAAATATTTAATTTTGAATTTCTATTCATATAGTTCACAGCTTAAAATTTATCCTACGATTTCAGTTTAAATTTGTACAAAAATATATTTGTTCATGTAATATAGCTTCCATCTCGAAAATTTGATTCAGTAACTAAATTGAAACTAGATATGATTGAAATAAGTAGTCTTGATATTTCTGTAATAACACAAGTCGGTAAACATCTTTGTCATTATGTTATTGAAAGATATCAAATTTAAACTCAACACCAAAATCTAAAGAGCCATATTATATTCATATTTAATTCCAATAAACAAGAATCTATTTCAGCAAATTTTAAATACTAACAAATTATTAATTAAGTGAAACAATATTTTTAGTATTAGACGAATTAGATTCAACTACGTTGAAAATGAATTTAGATAATTAATTGTCTAGATTCTAGTTTGCAAAAACAGTTTTGAGATAATATTTTGTATAGTTATACTATATTATATACATACATATATATATATATATATATATATATATATATATATATATATATATATATATATATATATATAATATATTTCTAGCACTAGGACTTCTAAAGATGGTGGAAATAATATCACTTACTTATGATACACGCTTAAAATAATCTCCCAAACCTGACTCTTTGTAGAAAATGTTTCTTATTTAAATAACATAGGTCCTCCATTTGGTAACATATAAAGAAAGAACATATTTGGATACTTAAATTGAATCTCGGGGTACTTTCTGTTTCAAGTACACTTACATAAAATGTGAAAATATTTTCAGGTCAATATTTTGCCTACTATCTCTCAATCTGGTATTGTATACCGTACCAAATTTTAATATATAATAACATATCTTTTGCTCAATTATCGTCCCTAGAATGGTTTAGTAGAATATGAAAATCATTCATAATCGACTGCATTTACTTTAAGATTCGTCTTACAAGTATTTGTTGCATGTTTAAATTGACCAAATTTATAACTTGTTCTTGGAATTAAAGAAGCTTTTTAAATAAAAAATAAATAAATAAAATTATATTCTTGAAGACTAACACTATTTCACTGTGGTGTACGACACTTGGCGGATTTTTTCCGTCTTCTTCAGGTATATACAATTATTTGTTAAACACTCATCGCATGTATGAGCCAAGTGTTTAAACGGAAGCTTTGAACTTACGTATTAAGCTTCTGAAGTGGAGTCTACCGCTTTTCAAATAAATATATTTCACAAAGCTCTCTCGTAGATTTTTTTGATTTACTTTGTAAAAAATTACCGTAATATGGAATCGTGCCTCTTCGTGTGTGGTGAGATAGATTAAGTTACGACAAATTAAATTCAATTACAAGCGTTTTCAAATTATAATTAAATTAAATTTTAATTGGATAAATATGATATATCATCAACGTTTCATAGTTAGTTAATTTTATTAAGTTTTAATATATTTAGGAATACTTAAATTACCGTCATCGTATAATATAGTCAATTTAATATCATGCTGAAATCATGATCAAATAATGTATTCCTATTAGAATAATTGCAGATGTAAATCATGGAAGTATTATTTACGTATGTGTGTATATATATTATGAACATTAGAAAAATACTATTCGTGCATATAAAAGATTTTTTAATGGTAGATTGATTTCGATAGGCGTCTTCGAAAGTTACTGTTAGGATTACAAAATAGAGAAAGTAATATATTTCGGTCCTTCCTATTTACATACAATTAAATTAGTTATCTATATATAATTGCTAGCTAATTAGGCAGTAAGTTATTTGATTTTTGCGTTCGCAGAACTTGCAGCGTTGCAGCGGAAGTGTCTGGACTGAATACGTTTAATAACAGAATTCATCTACGTGTTCACGTAAAAATCAAATCTGATTATTATTGAAGTCAACGCCTGACCTCAACTATTGATTTTGGATCTACGAAATGTTTAATACATAACTGGTTTTTTTTTCAAAATCCCATTCCTACAGAGATGAAAAAAGTGGTGGTGGGCACTCTAGTGGGCAGATAAGTTATTTTCTATAACTTAGCTGCCCACTAGAGAGAGTTTTTAAAAAGTTCGCGCCTTATGGGGCTAGGACGAATTAAAGTTTCTTTTTCATTTAATAATGCCGTCCAGGCTGGCGCGAGAAACATTTAGTTTGACAGTATTTTCGTTTTATTACGTTTGCACCGGTTATTAGTATTTTTTTAAAACAAGTAAAATATGTTACATATCATGCAAAAATAATAATTTTGTCGAAATACGGATAATAATTAATTAAAAAAATAATTTAAAAAGGACGGTCAAGTGCAAGTAGAACCCCAAGTCGGAGGTCCCCGTACCATATACTGCGTAATACGATATATATTATTGTAACTTTAATAAACAGGTATTTAATAAATATATAAAAAAACAGGAATAGGATAATAAAAAAATATTGTTTACGTCATAATTGCGTCATATACTTCACTTATGCTATGAGAGCTTATTTTGTTCCAAATTTCAAAATTCTAGGTTAACAGTAATTTTATGAATGACTCAGTATCAAGTTCGATTTATTTAAAAGGTCGTATTTTTTTATTGCATTGGGTAAGAAGTTTAAATGTAGTTTAAATGACCGTAGAGTCGACCCTAGTATTTGATATTAATTTCAACTCGATGCCTCTATTCATCTGGTTCGCGGCGGACTCAAAAAACTGATAATCCTGATGATATTGGAGACCTTCGTGTCCTGCCACAGACATGTCAGTTGGCTCATTTCGGTTGGCTCATTGCATCTGGATCCGTCCCTTGATTTCCCGCCCGCTTCCTCCCTGGTCAGTCAGTAACGATCTGAGGTATAAAAATTCTACCTCTAAATCTTCATGTAAATATTTACAAATTTCTCATAGATAATTTTAAAGTATTTTCTGTAACTTACGTACGAATTTCATCAAGTTTTCTCTATTTAATTACTATTAGACACAATCCGTGCAAAAACGAGGTTAACGTTTTTTCTTACTGCCAATGTAACACCTAGATTTTACATGCTAATAATATAGCATAAAATATAAGTAATTACAAAAAATGTATTTTCATTAAGAATAAATAATTATTTTTATATAAATCATAATTCAGCATAAAAGCATTTGTTATTTCACCAGGGAATGCAATAAAATACTAGAAAAATTGTTTTTTTTCTGATTTACATAATTTTACCATCATTATTAATTTCCTTTATGATAAAATATCATAATTTAAAGTGCCTATAAATCGTTAAGGCTGCAACGCATAGTATTTAAAAAAAAATATTGGATAAGACGTTTTTGAGTAAAATAATAATAAACAAACAAGTACTAGTCGTATACGTGTAACATGTATTATATAAATTAAATGTTATGTATAAATTAACTAAATTTTTTTAATCACGGTTGTCTTATATTCTTTCTTCATAATCATCACAATGTCACAACCTTTTTACAATGTTTCTTACTGCTACTGTAAGATATACGGGGATATAAAAACGGAATTCGTAACTCATTTCAAAAATTATTTAATATTGATTTCCTCATGCTATTAAAAAGTTTAATACCCCACATAACAGGCTCGGAAAAAAATGTTTTCAGTCGTTTTTTTATTAAATATTGATTACCTCATGCTATTAAAAAGTTTAATACCCCACACAACAGGCTCGGAAAATAATGTTTTCGGTCGTTTTTTTTGTTACACCAAAATATGATAATATTCATTATTAATGGCCTCATTACCTTTATATGGAGTACATTATTAATTGTATCAGTATCAAATTTTAGCTCCTTTTCTAATTGACAGACAGATTAGCAACCACTGAAACAAATACAAAATAAACATAACCAAAGTTTTTCGCATGTAAACTTGTAGGCCATATATTAGGTTTATTTAAATATCCAACTGGATTAATTAATAATGTTGTCTAATTTCTGTAAATTTAGAAATCCACGAGTCAGGAAATTGATCAATTGCCACGTTATACAATCTAGACCAAATTGTAATATCATTTTCTCTAAAGTATACAAAATTTAAACAAAAGACCATATAAATAGAAAATTTGCAACTCTTACATGATTTGATTGAGTCGACGAAGTAATAATTAATATTAATAGGAAGTATATGTAAACATTGGCGATGTTGACGGTGACGGTTAAGTGTGGCGACATTGACCATCGTAATGACGTTTGCAGCGAAACCGGTTCTATTATAAACATATTCGGCCGTGAATCGAACAGCGAACAAATTTCACGAATTATACAAAACAAGATATTTTAGTTTGATATAAATAATTATCAGTGAAGTCATGTCATACTACTTTTTATAAATTGTCTTACATAGGTCATAAGTAATTAAAAGTTTCATTCAATCTTATCGTTAAGGAATAATTGTGAGTCTAATAAGGCCACGATGATATTATAAATAACATATAAACTGAAGTTTTGTGAAGTTTTAAGTGAAATTTTAGTTAAGTGAGCATTTAAATACAATGAAGGATATAGTTTCTTATTTTTGTAAATACAAAAGTATTGAAAGGTACAATTAATATTGCCCGGCAAATTTGACTGGAAATGCCCTTTGCACATATTCTTTGGCGAAATAACTCCTAAGCTGACATTAAGTGCAATAAAAAATATAACAAAAAAACCTGTTAGGCAAGAGTAGAACTCATTCTGCAAGGATTTCTTTCACTTTTAGGGTCTTATAAATATTTGTGTAACATACATACTATTTGTATTAAACTTATAATATACAAATATTAACTTTTTCCAACATAAAAATATTGCTTAATAGGTATTCCAGAGGCATAAAAACATAGTGCAAATTTAAAAAATATTAATTCTTATAGTTTTCAATTAATTCTTATATAATAATAATATATATATTATAATAAATATAATATTATAGTATATATATTAATAATTCTTATAGTTTTCCTACAACCTTTGCGTGGGCTTCTTAAGACCCACATTTTTCAGATTTAAATTTGAGTAGTTTTGAAAATAAGGAGGGGAACATATTTTTTTGCATATTTTTTACTATATCTCGGAAGACATAATACCTAAAATTAGGAAAAAATATTTTTAGAACCCATATACCTAACCCTTTCAGACGATACAATACATACTATATACGATAATAAAAAAAATTCGATTTGAAAGAAATTTCCCACAAAAATTTCCAAATGAATATTTTTGAGTTTCGTCTATATAAAATATAGGATATAAATAGGTTCTTATGTTTTACTACTATGCCAAATTTCACCTTTCTGCGTCAAATGATTTCACGCGAGTGATCTTATAAGGGCGGAACCCTTATTTTTCTAATTTAGAGATACGAAACCAAAAAAATGTAAAAAGTAACCCAACAAAAATTAAAAATTCTTCACAAAAGAAAGAATTTCACAAATGAATATTGTAAGCATAGAGATTAAGCAAAATAAATAAAAAAATATGCATAAAACTTATTAAACGAGGTGGAATATGCAAGTGAGCGAATACCTCTTATCTTTGAGATCATTATGAATCTATATGAATATTATGGTTTCTGTAAAAAAATTAAAGATTCGATTTGATTGCCCTAACTTAATAATTTAACCAATAAACACATCAAAATTCATACATTTTCTTATGCATTTTCCAATTACAAAAGAGAAAAAAATATTATAAAATTAACCCTACTAACTACCTGAGTTTCGACGACACTAAGGTACAATCAACATTTATGTAGTACATAATATTTCTTTTAAACTATTTTCAAGTATTTATATTATTTTTCATTCTTTTAAGTATATTGTCTGGTACATTTTTTACAAGAGTATAAATGCTACGAATTTATTAAAAACTATCATATTCAGAAACATAAGTATGATTGCCTGGTACCTTTTAGGTAAATTCCTATTACCACTTCTTTTTCATAATTTTCGACTATAGCCGTTTCGAAGATAAGTGGGCGGGGCAGAAATAAATTTTGGGAACATTATCAAGAATATCTCCAGAACTGTCTTAAATAAAATTCTAAATAAATAATTTTGGAATCCTTACGTTCTTCTTCAGTTCATATCCCACATGAGATACGATGTATAAAAAATTCTATCCAAATATTTTTTGTATGTTTAAAACTACTGAAATATATGCGAATCAGTTTGTTTTTTCAATATAACAAGTTTCTACGTCAAACGGTTTTTGAGAAAAACGGCTACGACAGATGGACAGAGAATTTTTGTAATAATTATGTTTGTTCCACTTGAACTAAGGAACCTAAAAGTACTGAAACAAGAAACATATGTGATTCTTTTAAGTAATGATTTATTAAATAATTTTATTCTATAATACAAAACTTCTGATTTTCATAAAAGTCCTATTTGATTTAATGTGACAATTTTAATTTTACAAACTCAGGCAGAAATGAAAGAGAGCTCTTTCGAGTCAATGATACAATCAGAAATAAGTTTCAACCACTTTTATCAAAACCAAAGACAATTCCCTACTTTAATAAAACTTGTTTGTTTTTTTTTAAATTTGTAACACTATTTTACTTTATTAAATTAGCTCATCGAACCTGTTGGATAGCCAAACGCGAAGGGTACCACGATGTTTCCAAAAAATGAAAGTCGACAATCAGAGATAAGTTTCAACCACTTTTATAAAAAAACAAAGGATAATTACCTACTTTAATAAAACTTGTTTGTTTTTCTTTTAATTTATAATACTATTTTACTTTATTAAATTATATCATCGAACCTATTGAGTAGCCAAACGCGAAGGGTACCACGATGTTTCCAAAAAATTAAGGTCGACAATCAGAGATAAGTTTCAACTACTTTTATCAAAAACCAGAAGACAATTCCCTACTTTCATAAAACTTGTTTGTTTTTTTTTTAAATTTATAACACTATTTTACTTTATTAAATTAGCTCATCGAACCTGTTGAGTAGCCAAACGCGAAAGGTACCACGATATTTCCAAAAAATTAAAGTCAACAATCAGAGATAAGTTTCAACCACTTTTATCAAAAACCAAAGGACAGTTCCCTACTTTAATACAACTTGTTTGTTCTTTTAAATTTATTACACTATTTTACTTTATTAAATTAGCTCATCGAACCTGTTGAGTAGCCAAACGCGTAGGGTACCACGATGTTTCCAAAAAATTAAGGTAGACAATCAGAGATAAGTTTCAACTACTTTTATCAAAAACCAGAGGACAATTCCTACTTTAATAAAATTTGTTTGTTTTTTTTAAATTTATAACACTATTTTACTTTATTAAATTAGCTCATCGAACCTGTTGAGTAGCCAAACGCGAAAGGTACCACGATATTTCCAAAAAATTAAAGTCAACAATCAGAGATAAGTTTCAACCACTTTTATCAAAAACCAAAGGACAGTTCCCTACTTTAATAAAAATTGTTTGTTTTTTTAAAATTTATAACACTATTTTACTTTATTAAATTAGCTCATCAAACCCGCTGAGTAGCCAAAGGCGAAAGGTACCACGATGTTTGAAAAAAATTATTACCGTATAAAGCATTTATTACATTTTATATTAAAACGATATTATTAAAGTTTTAGTACAAACATCACTATTTTCTAATGAATTTTGGAATAAAGATCACACAATTTTACTTTTATGTCTAGTTATTAACCACTGCTTCAAATGAAAATTCCCATGAAACATGAGAAACAATTAAAATTGTCACCTTCTCGCACGTTCAGTATTAAATATTTACTGAACGACCAAGACAGTTATAAACATTGTAATTATAGGTATTTATGTTGTCAATTCTTCTGTCAATCTATCGACGATGCATGGCATTAGCAATATGTAAAGTTATGCCGTGACCTATGAATCATGTATCCGTATAAAGGTCTACTAAAATCAAATTGTCAACAAATGCTATTTAAATGAAATTAAACGCGCCCGTCTCACATATTGAATCCATTATAAACGAGATTCATGCTTTTTATTTTGGTTTGTTTTGGCGTTACATAACCTTTATAGTGGTATTTTGTTGAAGCAATTGACAGAAGAGCAATGGCGCGATTTAAATATGCTTCTATTTAGTTTTAATTAAAATGTATTTTCTTTTTATTCAATGAATGATAAATCATCCATTATACATTGAATAACGTGTTAATGATACTAAATTCGACACAAATGAGGTAATGTAATTATCTCTTTATTAGGTTACGTTAGTTTTATTGGTTATAATTCTGACTGAAGTGAATGACATTTACTGTATTAATTTTAGTAAGAATTTTGTGAAAATCAGAGGCGTTATTCAACGATTGAAATTATGTTAAATATTTATGATTACTTTCATTAGTTCTTTTTTTAACTTAATGAATGACATTCTGAAACATCGAACAACGTGTTAATTAAATTAAATTCGATAAAAAATGAGGTAATTTAACAATGCTTATTTATTACCTTGTGTTGAATGGTTTTAGCTCCTACTGAAGTTCCTAAATCAATATTTAATTTATTTTAATATATTTCGTTTTATTTCACAAGCCTTGTGGCGCCAGTCTAATGAATTGATTCAATATTGGACGCGTGAATGTAAATTTACGCAAATGGAACGGTTTTTTAGAGTAACGAAGCGTACATATAGCATGTAAACCAATGTTTACCCAAATAATGAACCGAACCTGTGGTTAAATAAGTCATACACTAAATATAGTAGACACCGCAAAAAGTATCGACGTTTTATAATTTTCCTGGACACGCTTTTCTAAATTCGTTAACTATTGAAGTGCTTTCTTTAATAGCTTTATATTAGCGCTTTGAAATAAATATGTTATGATATCGAGTGTTAATTACGTTCAGTACAAAAAGCAACGAAAATTGTTGCATTGTCTTTTTAACTATTTCATCAGAAGAGGTTCTTAAGTGAGTATATCAATATGCACTTATCCTTCATCTTTTAAACGGTTACGAAAATGCAACATTTGCATTTTTGACCACTTCCTGTTCTCTTCAGCAACTAAAATGTTTTGGGTATAAATTAAAGTGAAATAATTATCATCAATGAGCATCAGCGTACCAATTTACTTCTGTTAAATAGTAAACCTATTAAGTACGAGTAGAACTCGCACTGAGAGATTTCTGCACTTACTTTTGTACAAGTAAAATTTTAAATCTTTAACCTTGCATAGGTTTCCTGTTAAACTTTTTGTGAATATTTTTTTTCTTTACATTGATATAGTGCCTTAATAGATATAAGAAAAAAAAGTAAAGTAAAGAAAATATAATATCAAAAGAAAACTATTTGATATCGTTTCGCCAGAAATTTATTAATAGTATATATTTTTTGGGATTTTATGTCACATGCTATAAAAATATGGAAGATCATGCAATCAGTTTTTACATATTTCCGGACATATGTAAAAACTGAACGTATTTTCAGGAGCTTCAACTACATTAAAGAGTAAGATAAAATAAGGATAAAAAATAACTTTTTAAATTAATCGGTTTTATTGTACAATCAGTGAAGGAAAAATTGTGAGACAAAATAATTATGAGTCACGAATATATAACTTTGATCACACCAAAATGAAACTGTGGGGAGCAATTAGTATTGGAGCTTGAAAATCAAACTGTTAAATTTTATATTGTTCTGTTATATGACTCTTATTATATTTTATGTTGTAGTAAACAATGTGACTGCAATTTTAAGAAGCCAATTATTTTTTTAGTACTGAATACGAGTATAAAAATAATTGAAATATCATTAGCAAGATTTGAAACAGACATGTATATGGAACCTGAAGCAGCTTAAACCATCTTTTCTATTGACACGTCTCGTATGCATACGAACTTCATGGTCATTTTACATAATCTGTGTATGAACATCTTTTATATATGACTCAATATATTTATGTGCGTATATACTTTATAGGGTTCTACTTTTAGACGATTTCCTTTAAATTTTCCACATTTATCTTCTACACCCAGCAACAAATCTTACGGAAATGGTGATCCCTACCCCATCCCCTTATCCCAGTAAAACTGAGCAATAAAAGGGTTCTTAGTTACTTTTAAGTAAAATAGTGGAATAAACATCTACTTTTGAGGGTCATATTAATTAATTTGAATCAAATAATCATTTAATTACCAGTAATTGTCTATTAATATATAACAGAAAGTTAATATAAATCATCTTTATCGTTCGTGATATTTTTTGTTCGTTTAAAGTCTTCTAAAGAATAGTGAAATATTCATTAGTTTTGTCAACGTTCAGTCAAAACCGAATTGTCTGACTAGAATTTGGAATTTAAATTCACAATGTGCAAAGTCAAAGTGTAAAGTATCTCTTGTCGTTGATATGGCACCATATCGCTTTTCTCAAAGACACGTTTGCCAAATAGTTTCTCACCGGATTTAAAATCTAGATCTTTTATTTCTCGTATTATAAATATTTAATATTCTTGAATTTTGTTCTAGTGCAAGAATGAGCATCAAACTATATTGGATTCGAATCTCGTTGAAGTCAATTATTTATCAGCCCACGATATTTAAAGGAAAGCAAGGAAAATTTATTGAGTATTTAATTTTGAAATAGGTACGCATCATCTTAAAATTATGAAGGCTATTTATTAGATTTCATAATTTTGTTTATCCAAGCAAGTACTTAAAACTTAATTAAAGATCAAAATAATTTCTAGCATCAATCAAGCTGTCAAAGACACTAAAGTAATGGACAACATGTTTCCTGAAAAAGGTCGCTGCCGATCTTTAATGATTAATATAGATGTCTAAAGATGAAATGTGTCTAGTCGCTTTATATATTTTTTTGAACGAACACTGTAGCAAAGACACTGATGAGGAGTGATCGGTCGAGAAATTGGTAGTTGACTACGCTTTTTGCTATTATTCGTAAAATGTCATGAAAATATATATTAACTAAAAAACATACTGAAAAAAATAATAAAAGTTTATAAAAAAATAAGCATATTATGAGCTTCTAAATTTAACCTTTAGGATAGAGCCTTCCTGTCTCGTTTGCTCTTGTTGATTAAAATGAGTATTACCAAAATGACGTCACGATTCTATATCGTTTTTTTTGTCTAAACTTTAAGTATAAATTCCCGAACTTGGTCAATTTTTAAATTTTGTTAAAAATGTTCACTTTTCGTTAACGTGTACCCTGAAATCATGATTTATGGAACAAAATACACAAATACTCAATTAAACATAACTTTATTAGTATTTTATGAAAGCTACGTTATTTGTCAGCAATGTTTATTTTGTTTTTAGAGTTTCGTAATTCAAAAGGAGAATGTAGTGCGTTTAAAAGAGGTAGTTATAAGGATCTCATAAATATCTCTCTCATCGGATCTCATAAAGATCTCATAATATTTTTTTCGTAATTTTAGGTATTATACCTTCAAATATATACTGAAAAATGTACCAAAAAATATGTCCTCCGCCCCCTTGTTTCCAAAACTACTCAACTTAAAATTTTGAAAAAAATATAGGTTTTTAGAAGCCCACGCAAAGATTGTAGGAAAACTACAGTGAAAATTCTAGATGTCACAATCTTTTAAACATACACCATATTTTTATGCCTACGATATATATGACGTTTTCTTTATATTGCATTTTTTTTATTCACAGCCGATTTTCTCAAAAATCAAAAATAAAAATTTGAAATTTGGCATGATGATATATCTTATTAATATACATATTTTGCACTGGGTAACTTTAAAAAAAAGTCCTAACAATATTTGCTAATCTCATATAAGACGTGAGATGTCATTGTGAAGGACTTGTTATGAAGAATATAATTTTTTTTGATAATTTTTAATTGCATATTTAAAGGTTTTCCAAAAATATGGGAAAATATATAATTTTCTTTCTCATTTCCGAAACCATTAAGCCAAATGTCGTGAAAAAACAGGGTTTGTAACATATTATTAGAAGGAAAGCTATAACTTACCATTTTTTCATCCTAAAACTTTCCATTTTTTAAATATGCTCCATGTTTTTAACCCCGTGAAAGATAGAGGAGGAAATATATTAACGTGTAAATTAATATTCGTGAATAGATTTATAGTAATACTATGTACACCCCTAAATTTTTATAAGTGCCTAAATGATTACAGAACCCTCGTTGTGAGAGTTTTACTCGTACTTGGGAGGTGTTTTAAAGGAGAACATTTATGTCATACTTTGATTCCAAAATCGATATGAATGTAATAAAATTGGTACAGTTAAAAAATTATCTCGCACGAAAGCTATGTGAAATAATATAGGATGATTATACTTTAGTTCGTATAATGGCTATCACTGATAAATATTTAAAACAACTTTAGAAAGTAAAATTTAAAAAACTAAAGCTGAATGTTTTCGATGTGTAAATTAGCGATGTGGAAAAAAACAAACGAAAACCTGAAATAAACTCATAATTTCAGGGGTTTTTGCCTCATCTAGGGAAACTCTCTTCTTTTATTCATTCCAGCTTTTCTTAAGTTTAAGCGCTAGTTTAGAGTTTACGCAAAATTGTGCCACATCTACAAAGTTTCATTAAAACAAAAGAATTAAGTGATTTTTTCCTGTAACTTCAGTTAAAAAGGGCAACATAATGGGATTTTGCATGTCCTCATTTCTGTTTCACGTTTTCAGTCTTTTTCATATTAAAATGCTTTTTCGGTATTACGTAAACCACTTAAAATAGTTCGTTTAAATTTACGCAGAATGGTGAAATATCCACCAAATTGCATTAGAAAGAAAGCCTTAAACGGAATAAGTTTTTCCAACGACCTCAGTAATAAGGGCAACATAATAGTATTTTATATCTCCCCGTTTCTTCATTAAAGGTAGAATATTAGGACCGCCCACATACGTAAGTGGTCCCGCGTGATAATGACACTTTTTGCGCAAACCCACGTGCCTCACGTGGGCCATCATCTCCGCTTCCTTTATTAATAGCTCAAATGAATGTGGTTGAATAACAGATAGTAGGCCTTGTGAGTCCTTAAACGGTTAGGGACTAAAATATGTCAGAGCAAGTTTAATGTAAAGAAGAACACGTACTTTATTCATTACTTTTCGTTCACGTACACTAATTAGTTTATGGCATTTATCCTTATCATATCCAAACTTAATATAATATTTTATCATTTAAACAATAATTTTAGGTAGATTAATAATATAATAAATATTCCGTAAGTCTGCCGAAAATGAATATTATTGGTTACTTATTATATGAATCATAAGTTCAGCAGTTAATTATTTTATTATATTGAATATATTTGGCGTTAATTGTGTAGAAATTCATTATTCACAATTAAATGAAACTACGTGATGTAGTATTATTTCTACTTTCTTTAAGTTCTTTAACACGACCTAGGTTTCGTTGTATTACAACATCTTTAGGTGGGCTATTAGCAAAGACATAGTTTCATTTCTTTTATTATAATAACTAATTAGCACTTCTGCCTGCTCTTCAACTAAAAAAATTGTGCCACGTTACACATTTCTAACATCATAAAAATATATATATGTACATATATATATATATATATATATATATATATATATATATATATATATGACTTATTTTGATATTTTGAGTGCGTGCACATTACTGAAAAATGGCCCGATATATTTTTTTATAAACATGCCTCATTTCTAGCCACGCTCATATCGCCAATATATTTATGGCCGAAGGAAAAACTTCATTGCACGATTTAAAATACACTTAGCGCCATCTACTGATGTACTCTATACATCTATACATATACTATACGTTAGCGTAATTACTATAGGTCATTTGCGTAACTGCTTAAATTTGCATATCTCCTGATCAAATAAACCCATTACAGTGCAATAAAAACTAAGTTTTACTTCGTATTTATACCTACATTTTTCTAAAATCTTCACTCAAATTAGGTTATTAATTCTCACATGATACGTGCACAAACAATAAACAGATAAAAAATCCATAAAGGACGTTAATGTATTTTATCACTTATCCTTCTTCCCCATTTACTTTTTTTTTAATAGTTTCAATTTACAGACATGCAAAGTTCAAAGTTTTATTCAGATATATATTTAAGAGCCAATCGATTATTGATAACTGCTTATAATTTTAACGCAGTTTTGAAAATAAAAACATTGTCTATCGTGTGAAGTAAACTACGAGTTGCGTATATTTTCCTTTAACAATGTGGTTTCAATTCGGACGAAAATTTCAATACTTGGACTATATGCGTATAAATTTGGCGACTCTATCCCAAAGAATTGAGATTCTTTGTTCTCCATAATAATTTGGATGGAGCCATAATTTTCATATTTATTCTTAATTTTATTTATATAGATAATAATTTTTGTCTAAAAACCTCCTACATCCTTCTTGTTTGTAATATGAAAATTTTAAAGTTATTGTGATTTGTATTATCATCTGATATAATAACGTTTAACTAACTTCAGTTGCCAAACATTTTCACAAATTAACTACAAAGCGTTCATTAGCACGCGCGCAGTAATAGATTTTACAATGGCCAATGAAATTACTAAGTCAACATTTAACTGCAATTTATTCCAAATATAAAAAAACCTTATCTTCCAAAGACAATATCCACCCCTTCGTACAAAGGTTTTCTTTGTGTCCAACGTAAATAAACTTAAGTCAAATTTCTGTACAATGTTAGATATCCACCAGTCTTTATTTGACCTTTTTCGTCGCGATATCTGCGTCCTAGCTTAGTTGCTAAGACCTTTCTCGAGAAAAGAGAAATGGCTTTTCAAGGTAGTAAAGTTTATTTTGTAATCAAATTCATCATTATCTAAATTCTATAGAGATTGTAAGCGGTTATTTGGAAATCTCCGTCTTATCTGTCGTAGTGTAAATATTTTAATATTAATGAGAAATCTTGCAAATAGCTTGGCAAAGGCAGTTCAATGAAGAATTGAAATGCCTTTGACAGGTGTTTTTGATTGGAGGATCTTATAGTTAATTGTTGATAGACAAAGTTGAAGTCAACGAACATAAAATTTGTTACGTAAAAGTTAAATTCAGATTATTCTTTTTTAATTTAATGCCGTTATTTTTAAAGATTATGTACGAACATACTTAATTATACAGTTTAACAGTATCAATTCTGCTTCATATAAAAAATATTGATAGCTACTCGTGCAGAACAAAATAAGTATCCTACACTTTTTATCTGTAAATTTTGTTAACCTCACAAATCCATATAAATATTATTAGCAACACATTTTCGGAATATTTTCTTATTTTAATGGAAAAATTATATATGTAAGTTTACAAATATTATAAGGATATTATAGAAAACATGTTGTCGATCTAAAGCTTATGAGAATCTATGCAAAACAGTTAGTGAACGATTACTTATTTAAAAAAGTATTGTTTTACAAAGTTAAATAAAGTATTTTGCAGCAAAACGAAGTGTGCTTTACAACCGGACTATGTTATCTTTCTTTTTTTAATTCGTGGCTTCCATGTCGTTATTAATAAGTTTAATTTTTATATCAATGCATATTTCATATAGCGATCCACGCAAAGAAATATTGTAACTAAAATAATAATATTTTTAGTAACCTGAAATATTTTAATATAATGAGTATCTTCTATATTATTGGCTTTGGCTTCTTAACTGGAGTTTACTATTACAAAAAATTTAAAAAAAAAAAATTAATGTAATTCCTATTTGAAAAAACTATTATGAATTCAGTGTTGTTGTAATTATAATAATTGTCTTATTATAATTATGTGTTATGACACTTATTTTCATTGTATACCTTCTTTATTTGAATGTGATGTCGTATTCAATATCCGACAGTATAATAATATCCGTTGTGTCGTACCATTGGAAGTTTTAAGGACAAGTGCAACTATGAATAAAATTATGATGATATGATCACGACGAATTCATGTATCCAACAATTAAATATTCCACTTTCCTTTCTCTTTGCAGTTAAATAATGTTTACGATTTCCTCCCCCATTTTTCTGTGTTAGAGTGTCAAATATAAAAATAAATAAGATGATACTAACTTTGTCTCATGTGTTTGTAAAAGTCTCATTTAATAGGTAAAATTCTTGGCGGCAGTTTAGTATTTACTGAATTGGTTAAAATATTAGTAAAAACTTAAACTATGTTTTTTTCTTTACAACACAAAAAACTTAACACACTTTAGTTTTAAGATTAGAACAAAACATAGTACCTATTTAATTAAACTGTACTAACGCAATTCTAAATCTGCAGTTAAAAAGTTTGTAAAACTTTGTCAAATGTGTACTTACATTTCTCAATTAAATCTTCTAGGATCCAAGTTAAAAATTCTATTTATTCAAACAAGCAATTAGAGCATCATCCAAACTAGCTGTCGCGAGAAAAAACTATTAACCTTAAAATAAATTCACATAATAAAGCTGATGCAGTGTGATAACCTTCTTTATTACCAGATTATAAAATTTAATTGATTTCTCCGTAAAATGAAAACACAATTTTATTTTTCAAGGACCGTAGTGTTAAGTCTGGTTAATTGTTCTTTATGCTATTGCAGCAACTCCTAAATCGGATCAGATTGACGTGGCATATGTGACAATTTCTTAGACAACTACCATGTAAAGATCTCACTGGAATGCAAACCAAATTCACTTAAATCGTCAATATCTTTTTTGGAATCCGATGTCAACTAAACAAATTAAAATTGTAAATACGTCAATAAAATATATTTATTTTATTATTATTTTTTACTTTTTATTATTATTCGACGGTAATAGATGATAATAATGAAATAAAAGACATTTTAAAATAATTTCTGGCCTACTAAATTTAAATACTATAAAATTTACTTATCGAAGCTTACGAGCCAATTTGCGTAAACTAAATATATACATAAAAGTATGACATAGCCGTTAATGAAAATATTAACCACACAGTACAATACATAATGAAAAATTTGCTTCCGTGAGTAATATAAGAAAACCCTCCTTGAACAATTTTGTCACATTGCGTAACATCTATAAAGCCTCTGAGGTCCGTGATATCCATAGCGGATTTCGAAGCAAGGAAAACTTGAGGTTTTTGCCCTCGAAAGTAACGTATTTTTTATACCCTACAGGGAATTCATTCTAATGTGTTATTTAATATCCATTCAAGCCTAACTTGGCGTGGGCTGTTTACTTTTATTAGTATCATTTTTGCTGAACTTTTTTCACGATGTTTGACGACCATTTTATGTATATTGCTTTTCGTTTATCTTTCGTTTTCTTATTTTTACACTGAAATGCATCGCTTTGTTATTTCTTTACAAAATGTTTCAATAATATCATGTTATTTAATTCATTAAGACCAAAGTGATTTTTTGAAATATTTTCTAGTTCGATTTCTTGAAATAGTTTGATGTGTAATCATTTTATTCGGTGTTGCAATTAAAAGTGCAAAAATTATATTTTATCTCATTAGATACGTAAATGATAAGGTCACGATTGAAAAAATTTCTATCAAAATGGTAATCAAGGTCAACTTAAATATTTAAGACCCACATTTTACATTTTTTTCGCCGAGTCGATTAAATAATATTACATTAATTTTAATAATGTTACATTAATTTTTTTTATTTAAATTAACAGAAACTGTTAATGACTATGTTATTTTTGATAAACTAATTAATAAAAATTTCAAATTAAATCTAGTGTCGTATTATATATGTGAACCTATATCAGTATATCAAAATAATGATATTCAAAGTGTATTCATCTAACGTTATTACAATAACCATTAAGTCGGCCCATTTGCACGATTGTTGGCAATCATAATGTCATACCTATTAAGAAGTCACTTGCAAACTTATCACGAATTCCATCGAATATATTATGGAATACATAAGGCATACTAAGAAAAAAATATTTTGACGCCAAGATGATCCTTCCAACATAATCATAGATTTCTCCCTAGTATTATATATTTGTTTTTAAGATACTCTTTATTCTCGAGTAAATAAACGCTTCTTGTTATACTTAGTGATGTAATAAAGTTCATTTAAAAAATAAGGTTATTTTTTTAAATGAACTGGCATTCACAACTAATCAAAAGGGACGAATTCTCTATTTAGAAAAATGACAACAATAATAAGGACAACAATAAAAAATTCTGATGACACCCTTCTCTAATTACGCGTCTAGGGGGATGCCATTAAATATTTGCGGTTTGAGTATATTTAATTACTATTATCGAAACCGAATAGGACCTAAATCCACTATCTATACACCATCGGGGGATGCATTTAAATATTTGCGGTTTGAGTATATTTAATTACTATTATCGAAACCGAATAGGACCTAAATCTATACACCATCGACCTATCTATACACCATCGGGGGATGCATTTAAATATTTGCGATTTGAGTATATTTAATTACTATTATCGAAACCGAATAGGACCTAAATCCACTATCTATACACCATCGGGGGAAGCATTTAAATATTTGCGGTTTGAGTATACTTAATTACTATTATCGAAACCGAATAGGACCTAAAGTCACTAGCTGTACATCTTTGCTTCATCGGGAGATGCCATTAAAATTTGTGGTTTTAGTATATTTAAATACTATTATCGAATAATACCTAAAATCACTAGCTGTACACATTTGCCCCATCGGAGATACTTACATTGGACTTATTTTTTATTTTTAATATAACACAATCCAACAACTTACCTACAGGATTAAAAAAATTATTTACGGTAGACGTATGAGGTTTACAGTAAATGATTTCACAATTATAAATAAACATTAAAACCCCTTTTTAGTAATTATTGTATAAAATGTTACTTCATGAAAATTTCATTATTTAGTTTCATTATTTAGTTTCATTATTTAGTTTTACGTTTTGCTATTAAGTATAAGCGTTGAAGTTAAAAACATATGGGTTGCATATCCGTTGAATTAAAAATAAATGTTGACATATGATATATTGAACCTGTCGAATAGTAGTAGAACTCGCACTACAAGTATTCCGTACACACTTAGTTAAAAGTTTAAGGGTTCGTAGTATTTCTATTAAACTATTTAAAAAATATTATTATTTTCATAAAAATGTATTGCCTAGCAGGGTTTGAAGCCATAATTATCACCGATAAATATCAACATAATTATCTTAATAAATACAATCATTATAATAATTAATTTTGATAGAATAATTGCTGATTACCTTGATAAATATAGCTTGAGAATTTTCTTATGATAAATGTTAGAAAATTTTCAAATATTTGGTGCAGTTGAGGAGAATGAAGATTATATGATGAATACTCAAAATTACTAAATAGTTTGATTTTTGCCTATATTTGTTTGAAAAGTTTGTTTTATACGTTTTTAATTGCGAATTCATGGCCAAAATTAATGAAAGATTAACTTGGTTGTTAAATATGTACAAGTTAATTAAATTACTCGCTTCTAACTTAAAAGTTGATAAACAATACCTGTTAAATAATGATTGATATTTATTTGTATGATAATTATTGAGTAATTATCACGAAGCATATTTATCTTGATAATTTCGAACCCAGTTGCCTAGTATGTTTCCTACAAACGTAAAACACTGTTTATTTCTGAAAATACTTTGGTTTGATTACTAATAACATTTTTATTAATACACATTTACCTCATTTGTATTTGATATTAAAATACAGAACATAAAAATATTATAGCGAAAATAGAACTTCCTGCGTAATAGCCTTTTTGTCATATATCTGGTAAAAATGGGATTAAAAATAACAATTGTGATATTCCATCAAATCGTTGTTCTTCAGTGGAAAAGAATTAAATGGATTTGTACTTTATTCAAAGAGCTCTTTTCAACGATATTAGTACGCCAAAGCAGGGGAAAAAATTAAATCTTTATATGTTTTTCCTCGAAATATAATTTTCAACTTGTACATGCTGTGTAAATTTCAAGTCCTATTTTATTTGAAACTAGGAGCATCTGGCTGGAAAGAAGACTGACAGATAGAGAGGGGTTTCAAAATAATAAAGGTCAATTCGAATGCTTTGGAATGTTAAAAATAAGATAAATCGGAAAATAGATAAACATACTTCAAAATGTTTGTATGCTCTAACGGTACTCGAAATATCAATGAATATATCGTTGACGTATTTTGGATATAAATAGTGCAGGAGGATGGAATTTTCCCAGGACGGGTCCCGATGAAGAGTAATTACAATAATAAAGTGAGAGTTAGAACTAAATAAATTCATGATAAACTCAAACAGAAAGAAGGTAATGGAAAACTTATCTTTCTCTCTGATATAACGATACAAATATCCGCCACCGTTTGGAGATAACCGGGTATCTACAATATGATATTCAGTAAATTAATTTTGTTAAATATATAAAGATGACAAAATGTCATAATGGGTCATTAAACTAAACGTAAAGACCAATAAACACTGTGTAAAGCAAAGTGCGGGGGCATGGTTACATCCAAGGATTTAAAAATTGTAAAGGTCTTTAGATTTTTATTTATTCTATATAGATTTATAGATAAACCTCATAAAGCAGAGTTATGTGTATTTATTAAATATAATACATACTTAACTCTTCAATAATTTATTATAATAATATAATTCAGCTAATAGGGTAACATATAAAAGACAGGTACCATTGTAGTCTCTTCCCAAGAGGGCGACTAGTTTAAACTGTATCTATAGTTAATTTGCTTCATAACCGACATATGAACATGTATATTTCCAAATAACACTAATATGTAGTTACTGAACAATACTTAGGCCTAATATCAAATATCTCCTATTTTTTAAGATTGTTTAAATTCGCAAAATAAATTTTAATGGAAATATTAATACATATCCATGTTATAAACCCAAGTTTATTTAATTATAACCCAGTATAAAAGTAATTATAATATATAATTATAACCAAGTATAAGGCCAATGACCGTATTGTACGCAATAGGTACTTTATTCACAGCGTGCAATAAGTGCAATTCGGCAAAAAAATTATTGCTTTGCAACTATAATCAAAAAGCAACACGCGTTATTACAATTTAATAAGATTGTTTACTTGACAATTTTTTTTGTTTTTTCATTAAAATGCATATGCAGAACGTAAACAAGTAAGTATCAACTAATAAATAAAATGTTATCAATTAAAAGTGACACTTTTTCAATGTTAAAAGTACTTTCGATTTGTTCATTAATTATGATTTGATGATAACGTCCGGCTTGTCATTTCAGTTATTCTTTCTTTGGTCTATGCATAGAATCTAAAAAACAACGCATAATCATGTTTAAATCATTTTGAAAAATGTTTATTGATATAGTAGTTAAAAAATATATTTAAAGAAGATATAGAAGGTATTGTTCCAAAACAAGATACAAAACAAAAAAAGTGTTGAAAATGAAATTTTCTGAGCTGCTCGATTTTTCAGTATTGTTATGATCTAAAACCTGATCGAAATGCAATTTTATAAAAAAAACATAATTTTTGTCACAGTTACAATCTTTACAATAACAAATATGTCCTTTAGTTTAACATGATTTCGTACATAAGTAAAATTATGAATTGACGTAATGATGCTGTTACCAGATCCAGAGACTAGTGTTACCAGATCCAGTTTATAGAGAATCGGGATTCACGTCTAAAAAATTGTTACTAAAAATCATAAAAATATAATTTACAATAAAAATATAATAATACTATACTTTTGATTGGTAATTTATAACTAGAATTTTAAAGATAGCAAGATTTCAAAAAAGTCGTAACTAAAGAAAGTTTATGAAAAATTCATTACCTGAAAGCCTAAAAGTGATCTTGTATTGAAAATATTATGCAAATATATGGTCTCAGTTAACAACTCCACTGAAAATTCTACTCCAACTCTACTGAAATAATTTTCAGAACTTATTTATTAATTTGTTATTATAATTTATTTACATAAGACATATGTTAATTTTAACTAGATTTAATTAATTGATTATGATTAATCAAATAATCTATCACAATAAAATAAAATTGAATTTAATTAAAATTTCAAACTTCAATACTTACAAAATAGGACCAACAAATAAATGTTTCCAATGAAAATATAAAAATGTTGAAAACTGTTGCTGGTAACATCTTTTCTAAATAAGTGTCAAAACGGCATCTATCATGTAACAGAATATTTATGGACTAAATCTACTTTACAGTTTCCATAATTTAGACATAAAAGTTTCTAGGTATATCCTTCATGTGAAGATGTCTATGAATAAGTAACAAAATATTAAAAAAAAACGATTTTTAAATTACCCATCTATACTTTTAAAGTGTAGGTGAATTTTTTCTTCTTTATTGCTTAGATCTTTTAAAATGAAATTTTATTTCAATTTCCCATTTTTTAATTTAAAATCTCGGTTGCAAAATATTAAGCTTCAAGTTACTTGTAAAATGTACACACCCTCTAATTTCTTAAATATGTATTTCAAAAATCTTATAAAATTCCAAATGCTGGTATTTTATACTGAAGCTATTTTATACTAAATACTGAAGCCTGCACAGTATGTTTCCCGACTCCCACTTTGTTATTTTCTAATTTACATCGATTATTTAATAAATCAACACTTTTACATATTTAATTTCTGATTTTTAATGATAGTGCGTATATGGCTTGAAATTTAAATAAATTGAATCAACCAAACTGAAATATTACATATACCTATATTATTAAATAAAAATATTATTAATTTATGTACTTTACCGTGTTTTCATTTCCTACATTGACCGTCTATGATATTTAAACGATCTTTAAAGAACCTCACTCAGAAACGTAACTAAAAACAATAGAAAAACGACAAAAAACTGTAGAGCTACGTAATGAGATATTAATATTTTTAAATAATGGTTTACGGAAGCTCATCTCCAATAATAAGGATGAAAGTTAATTCAATAGAATTGAAATCACTTAGGGAAAAATATGTCAAATCATTGTGAGATAAAGTAAAAAGGACATACCGAAAATTAATTTTTGTTTTGAGATTGTTTGTATACATAGTAGAAATGAAAAATAATAATGTATAAATAATAATATTAATACATATTTGGCGTATTTTAATAAGATACTTGATACAAATAAGGTCTATGTTCTAATAAGGTTTATATACCCAAAAATTTAGAATATTAAACCCAACTTCGAAAATAAGGTACTTTATACAAATAAAGCCTATCTAATTTAGGTAGTCTTTATTTGTATCAAGGACCTTAGTAAAAATGAATAAATTTGGCTATGTACTAAATAAATATATCATATTCGTAATGACCATTTCGTGAAAAATTTTAAAACAGCTAACAACCTTGACGCCCAATGGCAAAGTTTCTGCTTGCTTCATTTCAATATTCTTTTTTTATAATTTCTAAATTGGCCAAGATATATATATAAATGTAGGTTTACAAGCTCAGTGCATACTTTAGAAACCATTATCCTATTTTTGTAATTATTACTTTATACATTCCCACAAAAAGACTATATGAATGCTTTAAGAAAAAAACTATTTCTTAAAGAATATGTAACAAAAAGACAACGAGGAAATATATGCGATAATAAGACAAAAACCGAATTTTACGCTTCCGCATGTTTCCGCAATAAATCCTTGTTAGCTTCGGTTTCGTTATCAGCCGAAATTGAAAAAGAGTATGGGTGGAAAATTTCAATCGAATGTAACATTACGCAATTCGCTGTAAGAGGAAGTCAGGGAAAATATATGTTTTTTTAAACAAAGAATAATCAAACAAAAAACTGGCGAGAGCCTTTCTACTTACGCTTTTATATGTAGTACTTTTTAACAAGATCTCTTTTCTTTTAATTAAGAATTTAACCATAGATTTAATTGTAATGAAACAAGTTTTATTCCATGTTCGGTTTTATTTTTTGCTTTTAACTTTTAATGCCCTTATAAAAATTTCAACCCCCGATTGAATCAAAATTAGGCGTCGTAAATATTTTAACCGCCAACTTTTACCGCCCAAAACCGTCGCCTGTGAAATAATACAAAACCCGTATTACGATTTTACGAATCAATAAGGCCTGAATATCCAAATTGAATTATAACAAACATCGTAAAGAAGTTGAGCATTAAAACGACTCGAAACGAAATTAAAACGTCTGATTTCCATCGTAAAGTACCGCGGTGCGTCCTTTTGTTGGTTTTTATTTTCATTGTAAATACGAGAATCGTAAACGAAAAGCCGTTAAAATAATGAAAAGAGGCCTGTTTGGGTTTTCGACGTTAAAATGCGTAAAAATATTCAAAACCTAATAAAACGGTCATACTCAGATATGAGGCAGAGTCGCAGTAAAGTTTTAAGGCGCCTGGCGTGCGGGCTTCAGTACGTGTATGCATGCATATTATTATTATGCTTCCAATCCATCTAAATTTAGCTCAAAAGTCCAAATTTGCAAATGGAATTTTACATAATGATAAAACTAATTTTTATAGATTTAATCTAACGCCGAGTAATCTAAATCCACATACATATGTATATATATATATATATATATATATATATATATATATATATATATACATATACACACACACACATATATATATATATATATATATATATATATATATATATATTGAAAAGAAGTGTTTTAGTGTACCTCCTCTACATAAAAAGTAGAGTTGAATTTCTTTAATATCTCTTTCAAAATTATTGGAATAATGCCATGAACACTTTTTGAATACGAGGATCGGTTTATGAAATATTAAACTTTAAAGTGATAATTTTGTTAGAGTTACGGATCTCCACCCCTTATCAGCTAAATCGCTATATTTGAACATCTGAAATGTTTTCGCAATAAGATTATTACATTACATTTCCCGAATTTTTTTACATATAATGGAAGTTATCACAACTAAGTAGGCCTTACTACTACGAGTAATAATCGATCAACTTTGACATACACTTGAGTTTGCAAAAAATTCGTAGAAAATTTGTAAAAGTGAGTTAAATTAACTGCAAAAATCATTTATTATATATGTGAAAGATATATTATGCAATAATATATCTTTCCAATATAATAAAGGTGGTGAGAAATAATGTTGTTTAAATATACTTCATGTTTTTATGCTTATGAAAGATATGATATTCAACATGTAAACGTTGTGAAAAACTGTCATTTTAAGTAGTTTAATAGAAATATTATGTATCCTTAAATGTTCACAAGTACATCAATGTATACGGAAACCTCGTAGTGAAAGTCCTACACGTAATTGAAAAATTTTTTTTTTCTGTGTAATGGTTATGGTTGTTCAAACAATTATTATTAATATGTTTACACTAAACCACTACCGCTTCATATATATATGTATATATATATATATAAGTCTGAAATTCAGAAAATCAAATAAAACTCTTAAACTCAAAATATTTTAATCACACGAACATATAGTACGGTGATTCATTCTAAATTTTGATATTTTTCGTACAATATTGTGAAATATAAGTTAATTAAAAACCAGTCTTGAAAAAAATTCAAAAATTGATTGAAAAATAAGCTAGTTGTAGCCTTCTAAATTTGAAGATACGGATAGATCTGTCTCATTTCCTCTCGTATAATATAATGTGCAATATTAAAAAGTGACCTCACAACACAGTATTGCCGTCCTTCTCTAAAGGTTAAATTTAAACTTTTATAACTCGGTAAATTTTTAAGATTATTAACAAAAAATGTCATCAGGTTGTACCTTGAAATTATGATTAAAGATTTAAAAAAAAATTAGTCAAATACCCAATTTAGTGCAAACGCAAAACGAATCAATGCTCAAATTATAACTAAGCAACAAAACCTCCACGACAAAAGAAAATAACGTTAACATAACCAATGACGATCATCCTACGCAATTTTATGTTAAGTTAATTTTAAAACAATTGTAAACTCTCCATTCTCAACGAAATTTTATTAACAAAAATTCAAAATAACTAACAGTACAATCTTCATTATCGTGCACGTCCTTTAAACCCAAATAACTGCTGACTCCTAAATTTAACTAGAACATATATGGAATAATTTAAATATTCCATTAGCCCAGCGGTCCGTGTGGGAATGCAGAAATTTATACCGTCTGTTTGTATAGTCAGTATATGCTAATCATGCCACGCTTTTCTCTGTACACAAAAGAACAACACAACTGTGGGTAGTGGATGTAAAGATTTTATTTACTGGATTGCTAGTACCTATTAACACTTTGAGAGTACGATATGTACCTTTATTTCTTTACCGCATAAAAAGGTTCATGCTCGATTAATATTGAGAAAGTTAATGATAAGTTAATGTAACATAAACCATGATGAAATATGAAATAAAATAAATTATATATCTTTGTTACTAATATAAACGCGATATATGCTTCTTTAAAGACCTCTTAATGTTAAATAATTTCTATGAAAGTTATTGATGTTTTAAAAATAAACTCAATAGAGTATATAATTATGATCTATAATATAAAACGTAACTAATAAACAAGAAAATAACAAACTTTGAGGTACTTGAAATCGGTATAAATAAGAAAAAACTGCGAGGAGATTTAAAAATTCAAAAATCTTTCGTTAATTTTAAAACATCAGGAGTACAATCCTCCGGCAACATGAGAAAAGTAACCACATTAAATTTATAGTAAACCTAGTTATTTCATAATTTATAAATCTTGTTGGTTTTTTTGTGAAAAAAAAAAAAAATAATTTTGCTTCTTCGGTTAAAAGGGGGTTAACAACAATTTTAATCTTTTAAACATTGCCAGCATATTAGGAAAATCCTTTGGGTTGTTTGCTTTAGAAACCGTCAATATTTGAATCGTTACAAAGTAAAGGCTGTTTTCTGTTTATGAGCTGTTTGTTTTTGAAATGGGCGTTTGTTAAGCATGAAGAATATTATTACTTAAAATATTTTGAAAACGTAAACAATTTTGTAAAAATAAACTCGATGAAAATTTATGACAAAAATGTTCAACGAATGTGTTGTTTTATTTCATACTTATGTATATAAATTTTATGAAAATCATTTTGAGTTATATCACCAAGCTATATATATATATATATATATATATATATATATATATATATATATATAAATATTGAGTTTGGAAACTAGATAGACTATTTACTATAATTTGTATGAAAGAACAGTAGTAATATAACAAATATTGTATGTTCAACTTGTTGTTTTTACGAGAATGTAAGAAACGAAACTAAAATTAAACATAAACCTAAGCAAACCTAACTAAATCTACTATATGTTTTTTTTCTGTTAATACACTTTAAAAAAATAATTCTGTAATTATTAAATTATTCTGCAATAAAATTTTTATTAATAATTTGTAAAAATTGCTTTGGAAACCGAAGCCCATTTCCACTATTAGTTTCATATAATAGAGAACAAAATAAATTCAAGGGTGACAGTTTTGCTTAGTTATAAAGAGAATTAGTTTTTTAGTCAAATTATACGAATATTTATAAAAAAAAGCATAAAATACAATTATGCTTATCTCTCAAATAATTTTATCTCCCTTACTTCTAGATCACTCATAAAATTGGCTGCAGAAAGTTTAAAGTGTTAGTGTTAAATTCAATTCACGTCACTGACAGATCCTTTTCAAGCCATCGTCCGCCAAAGTGGGAAGTTTTCAATGAAAATTGGAATTCTTAAGTCGGTAAATAGTATAAAATGCGATCAATACATTTTAGTCTATTTCCGTGATGTTTACTTAAGAAAATATTGTAAATTGCAAAATTTAATAATAATACAATATTATTAAATTTTGCCATCAATGCATTAAGATTACGATTGTGCAACGTATCAGAAAAGTTGTACTTAGGGAAAGACGATTCAGTATTATAAATATTCAACTCATCGATTAAGGACAAGTCAAACTATCGCCAATATATGAAAGAATGCAGGCCTAGATATAGAGAAAAATATTATTTTTTCGCTATGCCATCTTGATGTCCCATTTTTCACAAAGATTATTAGTTTTCATATTACAGTATGAAAATTATTTACATGTTAATAAATATTTGACTTAAAATTTATTAACGTCTGACAGTTTACAATATTGAAAGAAAATGTTACATATAAAATGTAGCCTTACATTATTTATAAAAGTTTACATCGAATCAACATGAAAAAGAAATCCGAGCGATTATTTTAAGTGCTCGCAACAAGAATAAATCGTTACTTAAAGCCTGGCGATAAATAGTATTAAGAATAATGTCTATATACATTGCTTAAGTAATATAATTCGATGAAAGATTGTTTCAGTAGCGAAAAATCCTTTGTTGAAGTTAATATTTATGCTGCAGAAACGATAAGAATTTCACCAGAAATATGCGAAAATGAAAGCAGACCATCACTAAATATACGAGAGGACTTACGGCAAAATGGTAACGTTAAAATAATGATCGAACTAAATTCGCCTACATGTTTCTCTATCTTGCATCAGAGCTCATCTCCGAGTGTTTAAATTATACGGAAAAAGGGACGCAAGTTTGTAATAGAAATTCGAAAAACTTAAGGTTTTTCGTGACAGTTACTTTCCGGTTGGTTCTGTCTCTACGTCAAGTAAACTTTGTAGAAACTTCGATGTCAAATAGAATCACTGAATAAAATATAACTTCCGTTTGGAAGTTTTTCAAATATCTTTTTTTTCTGACATGACCGCGAATTACGCTGATAAGTTATCGCTGGTAAATTTAGGTTTAAGATCGCTTGTATTATTATTATACCCAGTTAACTCCTGCTCAAATTGTTTTTGTAAATAGAGAAGTGTAAGGATTTCCTAATAGCGTCCGATAATTGACGATTTCAATATATAAGGTGATTTTAAATATTTAGTTTATTGCATAATTTGTTTATCAATTTAAAAAAAAGATTAATTTCTCAAAACGTTAATTGCTAAAACGATAATAATAACTGTAATAAGATTTATAAATCTTCTATTTACTCGATTTACTCGATTAAGTTACGATATTGAAATTTGTATGTAGCCAACAAATCCGGCAAAAAAATTTACATTTTCTTTTAAGATTAGGAACATTGGAAAATCAACTTTGTTCAAAAGACGCTTCAAGGGCAGTTACGGATAAAATCATGAAAATTCTAAAAAACTACAGGAATACAAATGCCTAAAGCCTAAAGTCTTCCAAGGTACCAGCTTTTTAAAATAATAGTGTAATGGATTTTATACCTTTGTTTCGGAATAAATAAGGGTTGTGGTTGCAAAGTTTCTTTAGGCGTAATGCTACTAAAAAAATACGAAATGTAAATATATATAAATATAAATATAAATATAAATATAAATATAAATATAAATATAAATATAAATATAAATATAAATATAAATATAAATATAAATATAAATATAAATATAAATATAAATATAAATATAAATATAAATATAAATATAAATATAAATATAAATATAAATATAAATACAAATACAATATAAATATAAATATAAATATAAATACAAATACAATATAAATATAAATATAAATATAAATATAAATATAAATATAAATATAAATATAAATATAAATATAAATATAAATATAAATATAAATATAAATATAAATATAAATATAAATATAAATATAAATATAAATATAAATATATCTGTATAAAATAGAAAAAAAAATTACTAACCCTTGAACAGAAAAAAAATATCCTTTTCAATACATTATTAAAAAAACATAAATGCCCCACTAATGCTCCCTGCGATGTAAAAAACCAAATTAGCCCAGTTTGCCAAACAAAATTTTGTTTAGATTCAGAAGGAATATAACAGAAAAATACCTGGATAAGAGATACAGTAATTACTCCAGTTCAGAAATGCTGTACGATATAAATGCCGAGAAATTCCCAAATAATATTATCTAATTTGAACCTTTATTGCGAAGGCTCGCATCAGCGAATATGGCTTAATACAGCTTCATCATTCATCTTAAAATTTTGACTGCTTGGTCTAGTTATCACCTGTTTTTCGAAATGGTAGCTAAATTATAGAAGAAAAGCGGATGATATACTGTAGATGACGATTATATCGTTGGAGAAATTGTATCAAAATCGAGTGAGATAACATTTAAAAACGGCGGTTGTGTTGATTTTCATCTAATGAAAATACGGTGGGTCGAAAAATGTAAACCCTTTTTCTTTAATTGAAATAGACCAAGGTACTTACGAAAGAAAGAAAAAATTAATGTCAGCTTAAATAAACTCGTAAATTGAGAAAATTTTAAACCATTATTTTCTTGCAATAGACTGTAAACTTGACAGAGAAACCATAAGCGACACATTTCGAAGAAAAAAATTTTAAGCGTCTTTTCTCCTATTACCTCTTCTAACTCTTATTTCCATAATATTTCTGGTAAAATTTAATGACGGAACTGTCTATGATTTTAAATAATTTAATATTTTTGATAATGTTTATTGCTATACAGCAGTACTGCTATACCGCTATCATTTAATAGTATTTATAATAATAAGAAATAAACCAACTGCGTTTCTGGCATTGGCAAAGTAGGTAATTTACCTTCAAAATTAATCAATTTCTTCAGATTGTCCAAGTCTTTGGTTAAAAAACATATAATAAAATGCAATTTACCCCTAAAAATGCAATTTAAATATAATATCCCTTAAATAAAATGCAATTTACCCCCTATCCATCTAAATATAAATATATAGATGGATAGGGGGTAAATTGCATTTTATTAATCAACTTTAAATAGGAAAGTATTTTTATAAAAAATCTATATTTGATGCAAATTAATTGAGATCTGTATAGAAAGCAAAAGAAAAAGAAAGATTTAAGAGGAAAAACCAGTCAGGGGGATGATAAGGCGTTATGAATAGGAATAATGAAAGGAAATTTTTTTATGGCGCTTTCCGGATATTAAGGCCGACTTGTTTCATAATTTTCCGGCATAATCAGTGAAAGAATATTCATTGAAAGCGGTATCATGCTTGGCAATAAGTAAAATAATGAGATTTTCAGAGTGAAGTCCAATGCTATGCGTACCTAAAGCTGAAAATCTAAACTTAAGAATATCCAGGCTACGAGGATACTTCAATATATTAAAGCAAAGGCACAGAAATTTCGGATTATGCCGGCAGCGAATTTCTAATAAGTCAAGCTTGTGGATAGGTGGTTTCCCAAATTTTCATGATTTCTCGAAAATATTTAATACACTTTTATAAACTATTCGTGAAATGTAATTATGGTTATGAATCCCTTTATTTTACGAGACAACTATGATGTATATTGTAATAAATATATAAGTAAAAAGATGTTTAGACTAAATTCAAATAAGCTCTTCTAATTTATCATCTGCTTCTCATTTAGGGGCGCATAACTTCACGTGTAATTAACAAATTAAAATATTAATAATTAGCTATGACACTTTAGTAGAAAAATTACCGTATTAAATTCCATTTTGTCTCCAAAATCGTAAATATAATTTAAATTATTTCTGCATACCCATCTTTTTTTAGAAAAAATAACTTTGTCTAAATTTTCCCACCTGAGCCTAAGACTTCACTCTGCTTAATCCAAGTTTTTAAAGTTAATCAATTAATTAAATTAAAATGTTTGAAATTTATTTGAATCATTTTTATGGAGTTTCTATAAACCTTTTACAGAACCAAATTCATGTCACAAATTGGTCAAACATTACTCGTAAACTAGCCTACTTAGCTCCGATAATATTCCTTTCAATTTCTTTGTATATACTATTATTGTGAATAATTTTCAGATATCCGAAAATAGCAATTTAACCGGGAGTGAATGAGAACATGTAATTTTAACAAAAATGACCATTTTAAAACTTAATATTTTGTAAATTCACAATAAACAACGATAAGTCACCACCATTTCAAATTTAGGGAAGCTACCTTAAAAAGATGTTTTTGTAAATTTTTATTTCATAAATTTGTGGGCGTTACCACGCCAATTTTAGCTTTATAGCGCTAATACTTTGCAAGCAAAACGTCTGTTATATATAAATGGACCTATTACATTTTTTTTATGAACTTATATTATTGATTTGTTTAACTACGGAACCCATTTTCGTCCTCTCCTTGAAATGCATTGGAAATTATCCTGATGCCAAGAGTATTGTGACAAGTAATTTATCCTAGTGTACGTAACATAATAGTAGACATCGCTGAATTGAGTAAACAACTCGTGTAAACAAGCTAGTGTCTTTACTGATAAATAATATTGTAAATATAGGGTGAACACTTGGACGAATGAGCTGTATAACTATACTAAATACTCATGTAGGTGAGACACAATGCGGTGATGAATGAATGAACACTTGGACGAATGAGCTGTCTAAATACTCATCTAGGTGAAATACAATGTGGTGATGAATGAATATGAATAGGCGTATTGTTTTATGATAGATAGTAGTACGGCGTATTAAATATAATACTCTTCAAAAGTTGACAATATTCATGAAATTAGTGTTCTCATTTTAAATTGAAAATGCAGAACCAGCTTTATCAGCAGTTTCACTCACATATTTTTTATTAACGTAGCGGGATTTTTCTTCAGTAGTAATGTTTGCAAGTACTCTCGACCAGGACAATCAGTAATAATGTTTGCATTTCATAAGTACTGTTGACCAGGATAAAAGTAATTTTGTAATTTTTTAAAAACCGGCTAAGTACGAGTCTGGCTCGTGCATAGAAGATATCATATCCATATTTAGTTTGAAGTGAAGTTACTTTATTTATCATAAATCATCACTAATACGGATTTCTTAAAGCAATAAATATTTAATAATGCTTAATATAATGAAGGGGGTGGGATATAAATATCAGCGCAATTATCTCAAAGGATTATGACATCTAGAATTTTCGTTATAGTTTTCCTGCATTTATTTTAGGTTTTTAAAAACTTTGTTTTTTGCCTAATTTTAATATCAGTTATATAAATAATAAAATGATAATAAAAAGAACATGTTTTTTTCATATTTTTCAGTATATCTCTGAAGATTTACTACCTAAAATTGTGATAATTTTATGAGATTTCTATAACCTACTCTCAAACAAATTTCAAATACATATTATAGTGATTACATATAAAAAAAACTGTGTATATATATATATATATATATATATATATATACATATACGCGCTGTAATATACTATTTTTTCCTGAACGTTTGTACCATATGATTGTTAAAAATGAAAGATTAAAAACGATTTAATATTTTATAATTGAATTTATCTACATTTTTATTATAAATACTTAATCATTTACATATAAAGAATTAATAGTGTAAGAAAAACTTATTGAAGAAAAAAAGGGAATTACGTCAAAAAAAAAACGTTAAAATTTATTCCCACGCAAACAAAATCATCCATATATGAAATTTTCCAAAACGATTTTTTCTATAATAAATAATAGCGAGCGGCATTATATTTTTTCCCAATACGTCGTTTTTAATGTATATTATCTCATGTCACATTAAAACAATTGTGAAAATATCATTGTCGATAAACTGCACTCATACGAAAATTTACACTCGTATTGGACATTGAGGACGCGCAGATTGATCGATTGTAGAAAGGCGTATATTACTTGCGCTCGCGTTTAGAATGAGGGTCGTACGCCGATGATTGCACAGCAAGTTCTGTTTTCACAAGATATCAATGAATGAAACAGTTTCAGATATATATATGACATATTAAATGAAACAGTTTCAGAAATATATATGACATATTAAATTATGTATGACATATTAAATGAAACAGTTTCAGAAATATGTATGACATATTAAATTTTTTCGCCTCCACTATAATTTCTAACTATATTTTTGGGAATTATATACATAATTATTTTTAAGTGTTAGAGAAAAACAGGGTGCCTGAGAAAAACAGGAATTTATTAAGGTTCCGTTTTTCCTTTCAGATGTAAAAAATCTTAAAAGTAGCTTGAATTTAAAGCTAAATAACTGCCGCAAAATCAATATTAAATTTTAAGCCCTTCGTAATCTGTCTTTATTACGTAAGCCCTAATATTTGCATTTTACGTCCCTTAAGGAATATTAAATCGCGACAACAATAGCTTACGCTTTAATCTAAATCTTAAGCACTATCACAATGAAAGTTGCTTTTTAGAAGATCCAATAGTTTTTACTCTTGCTACACGCCCCCGACACAACATTTTCCAAGATATTCAATGTATATATTCAACCTCAACCCTTCCCACCCATCTTCCCTGAACGATTTTATATACGAGTAGTGTCGATTAGAAACGTGCGTGGGTAGTATCAAGACCCATTTTCACCAGATTAATTGAACGCTCGTATTTTAATAGCTGCAGGTGTATACTACTTACTGCTTTTCACACACATCTCGTTATCATCTTTCTTACCGAAACATTAACCGCTTTTACGGTTCGTTTTGCCGCAAAACAATAGCTCTAGCTAAAAATAAAATATCGTTGTTACGTCGTTATCCTGCCAAGGCAGGTGTATCAATTTCTTTTCATCCGCAGCTCACATTCAACACGGAGTTGGCCTCGAAAAATCAATAGGCGGGCTCGGCTTAATGTAAAAGAAACAGCCCAAAGGAAAATATAATGGTTGTATTCTTTTTTTACGATTATTACGGTTATTTATTGCGCTAAATAATGGCCGGCGCCTTTTACTTAGAACATTATGGACAACAGTTTTATAATGTCAAGGGTAATTACAATTAAGGTTTGTCATTGAAGTATCTCCGTCTGGGGACTGCTGAAGGACGGGTGCCGGAAAAATGTTGGTCTCTTCAAGATTTCTTAGGGAAAAGTTTTAGTTTTTCCGAATTTTTCGCTCAAATAATTAAATTATGTACATCGGTTTAAAATGAGTATTCATGTATTGAATTTAGTATGAAACTACATGTACATTATGTAGGATAAACGAAGTAAGTATATTTACTTGTAAAAATTATATGAAGAATTCTAAGTCCTTGTATAAAGAAAATAATTATTATTCTCGCGGTATTATTATCGCGATTGGTATTTAATTTAACTGTTTAATGTTTTTATTTTAATAAACACCTAAGTGTTTTTAGAAAAGAATAGGATAACAATATCTAAAATACAGAGAAAAGGTAATGGTCGAAATACATGCAAAGTACAAAAAACATAAGTGCTTGGCATTTGTTAAGCGTTTTGAACAAATAATAAAAGTCGGCAACAAATATTTGAATGGGAAAATTAAACCAAATGTGATCATAAGATTTCCTAAGTGAATAATTTTCATGCTTTAAATTTTCACGTACAATCTCATACCAATTTTGGCATGAAACCAACACTTAGTCCGTAAGGACAAATCCATTATCTTTTTGTAATATTTCGTGGGAAAACTTAGATAAAGACGTTTTGGGTGCTGCCCAAAAACTAAAACACATGTATAAGAAATTTTGACAAATTTTCATGTTCAATATGTGAATCGTATATAAATTATTAAAATGTATTTTTAACTGATTAGTTTGGTTGGTCTAATTACTTTTATTTTCGTTTACATTATTAGACAATTTCTTTTACTAGAAAATAAGGAACTAGCAGAAAAACAACTACAATGATTGTCATAGTCACCTATATGTACTGCAAATTAAAATACCATACCAAGCAAGACTGAAACTGTATTTTAATGATAGAAATATGAAATAATATAATTTATATATATATATTTTTAAATACTATTTTTTTCATCTTTACCCTCCATATCTCTTTTGTATTACGATATCTTATTAGAATGTGAATGAAAATGCTAATGAGATATAAATAGTAATTAGTCAACGTTTTAATTTAAATCTCCAAGAGTATGAGAAAAATTCGATTGTATTACATTAATTGTTTTTAACAAAACTACCATTCTTATTAATACGATGCTTGTGTGGGCCATAATTTTTGAATTACAGAAGTGCTTATAAAAAATTATGGTTCTTTTTCATAATATTCTTTTAATTTGGCCGTTCAATTTCTTTTTGTCTTGGTAGTGTTTCTATTTCTTTTTGTATATTTTTTTACAAAATACGAGCATATTTTGTCACTCGTTGTCTAGTTTTAAAGATTAATTATTTTTGACGGTTTTCTCATTATTAATTGTTATTCGTTGTAAAGTTCGTAAGTTCCAGATGAATTTGTTATTAGCGTGTAAAATGTGTATAACACTTATTGGAACTTCATTTGAAATTTCGATCTCACAAACAAAGACATTTTATTTTCTTCGTCTGAACAGATATAGAGAGCTTTCCATGAAAACTGTAAAAAGAAAACTAAAAATGCTATATAAAGTTAAATTACTTGCTATAAATCTATACGTTAACAACTTTTTATGTCAGAGTTGAACAAATATCATACTTACGAGAACATACAAAATAAAACGCTGTCTGACCTGTCACGGGGGCAGACCACTCCGTTCATTAGTTAGAAGTTTTAGAGTCACGTTATTGCTTTGGCTCGTTACTGCGTAGTTAACAATATTTCACGTTACTTTATCCTTACAAAACTTCATTGGTACAATACGTAGCTTGTTAATTCTTTTTACCTGCCTATTTCTTTTAATATTAAGTGATGTGAACTTTCAAAATGATCGTGTTTTAGTGGTAAATATTTCGAGAAGTTTATTTACTTAAATATTTCCATATTCGCTTTTCCTTGATTTTTTATAATTTTTGAGACCTATATTCTTATCATCATCAATAAAAACTATTTCCGTTTACAAAGTTCCATCTCAATACAATAAGAAATTATTGCAAAAATATTCAATTACACATTCAGTTTGGTCTAAATTTTATAATATTCAGTTGTCAAAAGGTGTCATTTAGTACAATATAGCGGTAAGGTTAGTGATCTTTCCAAGGAAAAAATCAAATTATCTTTTTTTAGAATTTGTCATACTGGACAAAATGGGATAGCAACACAAAGTTTTCAGTGCCTGTACATAAAATCAATCATCAATTATCAACTATCGAATAGAGTCAAATATAAATTTTACATAATGATTTTAGTGACCGAAGACAATTGTTAACAAGTTTATTTATATATCAAACATTTACATTCCAGGAAATAATTTAATTTATTAAAAGAAGGTACTGTGCTTGTGCTAATATTTTGTGAATAGTTTTTATCCTACGTTTCCACTCTTATGAATTTGAAAAATCAAGGAAAATTATAACAGAGATATTTCTTTGATATTGTGACGCCTTGTTGGAACTCTCAAAATAGGCGTAAATTATACACAGATAATTGTGATTTTTTCTTTGATCTTTAACATTCAAAGACGTCCTTGTTTCAGTTATAGTTGATAATAATAAAATTAAATAGGTAAACTGAACGAAACAAATTTTATGGGTAGTAGGAATAAAACATCACACAGCAGTAAGGGGTGTTAATGAGAAAGGGGTGGGGTGCATGTAATATTTTTTTTTTGTAGCGCTGCTACTTGCAGCGGCACATAGTGCAAACCGCTGTATACATCTTACATATGAAACGAAATCTATTTTTCTGATTATTTTTCCGTCAACTATAATCGTCTTTCTAATTTCCTAAATATTTATTGTTATGAAATGCTATTTTAATTTTTCATGATATTTCATATAAATTATAATAAAACTATTTAATTTATATTAAATAATAAAATTTATACATAATTGAGCAAAAATCATCTTAAATAATTTTTGCAAAAATTTTCCGAGCGATATTTTTTCTAAAGTTTAGAAAAAAATAAAGGAGTTATTGATTTATGGAAACGTGGTATCCATTTATTCAATTTGCGAAATTATTTTTAAAGATTCTTAATAAAGATATATATGTACTACAATAAATAATGTATTACTTCCTCATTTAAACCTCATGTTAATCACTCAATGATAGTCATAAAATCGATGTAATTCTTTTAATCAAAAGGTCAATATTTTTATTTTACACTGTTCTTAAGGTATAATTGTATATATAAAAATAATTGCAAAAAATAGTAAATATGCAAATCATCTAGAAAAGTTTAAACCAAAGAATTATATTAAATATTTACTAATATGTCTGTCTATTCTGTGTATTCTGTATTGAAACAGCGTCGGTATAACAAATTGCCTTCTTACTTTATCTCTTCAATTTTCTCTACTAATATATATTTATATCTTCATAAATGATATTTTATTCCAATTATCTCTTAACAAAATTATAATTCAATAACTTGCTAGCTTTATTAATTAGCCCTATCATTTAAATATCTTTAATTATTTCTTATAACTCTTTAATTTTTTTTTAAATTTTGTAACCTTTTACATCGATTTCATATACTTGTTTACAGGTCTATGTCTATAATTTCTCGCTAGTTGTAGTGGAGAGTCAAAATTTTATGTAAAAATATGTCAAAATAATATGTCAAAATTTTATAACGTTACCACATTAATGATACCCTATGAGCTCCAATTTCGTAAAACATGTCACAGTGGACTTACAAATCTTGGTTCATTTTTACGATTAAAATTCACAAGCTACCTTTTTTAACTAGATCCGTTACCCATTAATACTACATGCTTATAATTAATGTTATACTTTTTTGTATCATAGGAATTATGAAGAAAAATTCGGTCAAATCGAATCGTCAGTCTTTACATAATGAACACGTCGCAAATATAAATGTTTTTATAAATAATATGGATTTAAAAGAGAACTCCTAACTTTGCAAATAAATTAAAGACATAATAAAGAATCGTACATAACAGTATATTAACTAAACGGTGCCACATACATACATATTTTTATTTAAATTTTGTATGTCAAACGAGTATGAATATTTTCATGAATAAATAATATTGCGCGAATAAGAGAATATAATTCTTCAAAGGTTCGGTTAACATACTATTATAAAAAATGGTATTTCTTGACACTGTAATATACGAAAGATATTCGATATCTAACGGTCTCCTCACGACTTTAATAGTGAGAGATTCTTGACCGACGAAATCTCCATCTTCTGTATTTTTTATACAATACCATTAGTAAATCCGTTACACTTTCGTACCTCCTATCTAGATTCCAATATCAATCAGCATATAACTTTGAGTTACGTTCTAAAAACATGTACACTCTCCTTATCCCTCAGCATACTACATTAACTGCATTCTATGGAGAATCATTTAATGTATATCCTCTAGATTATGGAATTACCTAAACAAATATATTAGAAATTGAAGTCCTTTCTATACCCGCTCTTTACTCTCAATGTCTCGCTGTTTTGTTTTATTTAATGTTATAACAGTATTGTTTATAAGTCTATGTAAATATTCTTCTTTTATTATATGTCATTAATTATCGTTTACCTTTCATTGATAATATACCATGCTACTACTACTGTAAGAGAGTTCTCTTATAGCAATAAATCCACAAATGTATACATGGCTTGCAACAAATATTCCTAGAATAAAAATAAATAAATAAATAATCTGAACTGCCATATCTGATACCCGAATTATAAATTTTATAAGTCAGTAACTCATTTGAGTAATACCTGCAAAAGCTATATGGTACAATGATATAATATTGCTGATTACACACTTTTGTAAAATATAGCGGCTAAACATTTGTCTAACTGTATAAAATAAATTAAAAAGTTAAAAAAAATCGACCGCCTAAATAACAGAAAAGCAAAAAAACTAATTTTACTAAAACTGATTTGCAGCAGATGTCCGACGATGAAAAGTCCGATTTATATCGATTTATCGCTAGTAATCGAATCTCGTCGCCAAATTATTATTTAAATACATTTTTACGATGTTAATTGTTTTCCTTTAAAAGTTTTTGCGCAGACGATTTTATAATTGTTCAGTGATCACTTCTTTTATTTCAATCTTATTAGTTACGTTACCTCATAAAATATCTAGACAAGTCAATTTGAAGATACGTAATCTACACATTATCACGTTAGATACATAAATGTATGGCGCTGTATTTGTACGCGGACGTTACCCGGTTTCACACGTTTCACAATTTTGCGTCCGCACTGTAACTGACCACACTCGTAGCTCTGAAGTATCCGTAAAGCGAAAGCAAATTTAATGACACCTTACAAATTATAATCCGTCAAGCCGCCCAAACTAAAGGTGGGAATAAATACCTACGCGTACATACATACGTACACTCGCCCTATTATCATCATATTTCGATATTCAAATGATATAGTGTAATATTTGTGAGTATGGATATATATTCACCATTTTAATGTTGAATTTTTGTTGGAATTGACAATTTTTTATCATACCTCTACGACAGGAGTCACTTTGTCTCCTCACTATTTTATATAGGCTACAAAGTTCTCGTCGTAGATCGTTGTCGCTAACAACATCACTCACCCGTTCTCTACGCCATCATTAACCCGGCTACACGGCTGCCTGCAAGTGACGATGCATACACTCGAGTACATTTCGCAACATTACGCCGGTACTGTACTGTTTCGCTTATATCAACAAGGGGAAAGTTATGACATAAACTTGGTCTCGTATATCTATAGACGTATGAATGTTATAACAAAATTAAATAGTTTAATTTTATTATCAGATTTATTGAATCAGATTTTTATGAATCAGAGCCCTTATAAACATAAATACATAATCTTTCAAACAACACTACTGATAATTTTATTATTAGTAGTGTTGTTTGAAAAATTCCCTGATTACTATTACGCATTATAAGGAATTTAGCCAAAGAAAAGGTTTATAACATAATAAATATTTATTGACATGATTAATGGGTAACATAGAATTAGAAACTTGTCTTAAATACATTTCATTATGAGATATTAAGTTTGAAATGAAAAATCTAACAATTAACATTACAATCCAATAAAAGAACTTACCAGATTACTAGAAGAAATAAACCTAAATTTAATAAATCCAAAATTTATCAACATATAAAATGTGCATAAAAGATAAATAGGATAAAATAAATTTTATCGGTATTATTAACTAATAGCATTTATATTACTTTTATTTTATTTTAAAAACATCTTTACATTCATTTTTATTATATTATATGTACTTCGTGGCCTTGCTTATAAAATAGAATCGAATAAGGTATAAACTACAAAAATGTATTGTCTTTAATACAAATAGTATTAAAATAAAATATTTTATTTTTCTGTAATCACTTTACAATGCGGGAGAAAAGCAAGCAGATTGGGAGCAAAAACTTAAAAGCAATTATACAATAACTTAGCAAGTGTGAGCAAGCCAGCCTATGAGTAATTGCTAATAATAGTATTTCAATAGTATTGTTGAATTAAAAAAATATCTCATCAATTTTATATACCTATAATGTTAATTCTTTTATTTTCAAGTATTAGTTGTCAAAATCAATATTTTTATTTAGTTGTTTTTTCTTCATAGCTATTGGCTCTCACACATTTAAAATTTGTAAAATAAACGCTGACATGTTGCACAGAGAGGAAACCATTTAATTACTAGTAAATGAATGCTAATACGAAGAAACACAAGAAACTCAAAGAACAAAATGTCATTGTACCTTACGAGTGCGTCACCCCGGTACATACAAACAAAGTATGTAAATAGTATTTCTACAATTAGAGACGAAGTTTGTACTAAGCAGGTGGATGTTATGTAACAAATTTGCATTGTTGTGTAAATCGTGTAATTTTGTATTGTTCGGCACGTTCTTAGTAATTGATAGTGTTGAAATTCGTTAGACAATGATCGGACAAAGCTTTGGCAAATATTGCGTCAATGAAATTGTATAATATTGTGATAACAAGTTACTCACTATCGCCTCAATATATTTGCTTAGTTCGCAGGCTGATTACGATGGACTAATTGTGCCCGTGTTGAGAAAATAAATATATATTTAAAGTATTACTTTGTAAATATCGTATACGGGATATATTTTCTTAGTTATTAGTGTCATTATATGATGTTTAATATCTATCGTCAGAGAGAGAAGAAAATTACTTCTTAGTTTTTATAATTTTTTTAGTAAAACTTCTTTACGCACGCTTGACTTGGGGAGTAAGCTGGTTAATGCGTGACGAGGGTATTACGAAAAGTGTGATCGGGCGAGGCGAACGGAAGTTGAGAGGGAGATATAAGTTAGTGAAGGCAGAAAGAAAGAGAGTTACGTTTCGTATATTATTTGTAGTTTGTAGGGACAAGAGAGAGAGAGGTGCGAGCACACATTTTCTTTCCCTCTTTCTCTCATAGCCAGTTATGTTTCGTATATCTAAGACACATTGCAAGCCTATTGTATGTATCACACTGTAGGAGCAAGAGAGAGCAGTGCGCGCGCACATTTTCTTTCTCTCTTCCTCTCATAGCCAGTGCATGAAATATATATATATATATATACATATATATATATATATATATATATATATATATATATATATATATATATATATATATATGCGAGTTTGCTAGCGTTACGCGAACGGTGATTTTTTGATTATTTTTATAAATTATATATATATTAAACAATTTTATAAATTATTATTTTGTTCAATACATTAAATATTTTTCGTTTAAAGTGAATAAAATTGTAAATTCATTTTAAAGTTCATATTTTGTGAATTTGAAACTTTACTTCAGTCATGTGGTTTAAAGCACACCCGTTTTTTTTTCTCCCTCATGTCAATGTACTTTATTTGGAATTACTTGTATTTGACGTCATAAAAATATGGAAACAATTAGTATAATTTCCGGGTCATAATATTTATAAACTTTTTACTGATTTTCTGTTTTTTTCATAGGGATTATAGCCTGGTATAATTCTCTAACTGAAAGAAAAGAACATATACAAGGTGGTGATATTGACAACATGTTCTATTGTCTACTTATATGAATTGATAATTTGATTTAATTAACACTTCGCTTATCAAAATTTATTGAATTATTTGGATTACAAAATTACATAAACAAACATAAAATACAAACTGTAAAACTTAGTAACCTCATTATCTTATCGTAGTCGGATAAAGTGATTAATATTCATTGGTCTATCTATTTAACCTAGAGTCTTCTGATACAAGTCGTATTAAACCTCAAGAAAAATCAAGGCATTGTCCTAATATAATTTCCCCGCTTTCGTCACTAATGTGCTAATATTTTTTTATATATTTTTTAAAACTATTTGAGAAAGCGTCAACAATTTTTAATTGACCCAGCTTTATCAATTTACCAGAAGAAAATATCCAAATGATAATGTTTAAATAAACCCTGTTTTATAAGTAATATTTTTACGGTACAAAGATTCAGAAAATAGTAAGCGTATATTTTCACGTAATTGGATTAATAAAAATACGTATTGTTCTATGTCAATGTTACAATATACAACTCTCAAATATATATCAAGTAAGCATCTCCCAAATATATAACAAGTAAATACAAAGAACCAGAAAACAACTCTCAAATATATATCAAGTAAGTAGAAAGTATGCACAACTCTCAAATATATATCAAGTAAGTACAAAGAACCAGAAAATAGGAAGCGTATATATTTACGTAATTGGATTAGTAAAAATACGTATCGTTCTATGTCAATATTACAATATACAACTCTCAAATATATATTTATGTAATTGGATTAATAAAAATACGTACCGTTCTATGTCAATGTTACAATATACAAGTCTCAAATATATATAAAGTTTAACAAATTAATTAGAAAACTTCGTGTAGTCTAAGCTTCACAGCGAGTGAAGAAAATTTGAATATGTGGTGCGGGCGTTTATCACTGCTGAAAATTTTATTACAAGGCCGTCCGTATTCATGTAGCAACGAATGGTCGGTCTGGTAAACCATGAATGGGGTATTAAGCCACCCTAAGGGTAAAAAGAGTCATCGAGTGCACATAGCATCACAACTGAAATTTTAACAGATGATAATTTACAAGGTAAATAATTCAAAAATGAGATTGTCATATCAATAGGCCGGGAGAAATGGTTTTCCAAACAAATTTTAGTTAAGAGATTAATATACCGTGTTCACGGTATCAGTTACTAAAATTTTCATGTGTGTTAAAATATTCACACTAAAAACCCACTAGCTCTCGGATGAAAATCATTATACATTTCTAGTTCATTCGTTTATTTCAATTAATAAATCTAAACGTCGATCTAACCCATATTTCATGAAACTACAATATCAATAGTATTATCAAACCGGTTCACATATTTCTATTCCTCGGAATGTGTAATATTTCCACGACAACTACGAGTATATTTCTTACGTCCGCTTCAACTTTCGTCTTCAAGATTTCGCGCGCACTTTAGTCGCTTCGTGCAATTCACGTGAAAAATACCTCCTGCCAAAGGAGAGAGCAAAGCTATTCCATAAATAATTTGAATAGCGCAAAGTGACAAAGAAGGAATATTTCACTGGGATTTATCCATACCGTTGTTTGTTTTACGGAGTCGACACTCGATCGATTATGCTGACGTTTGTCGGCGAACGAGACAGTGGAATATTGATATCGTAAAAAAGTGTATTATTAAGTAGTTAAACTTTAAGATTTTCAAAGGAACGTAGATGATTACAAAACAACAGCATTGTTCTAAGTATATGACCTTTTCTTTATTTGTATAAGCTTTTCTTTATTTTTTCTAACTTTACGTTTGACGTTTAATTTAGAAGTATTTTCAACAGGTAAATTTGACAATTATTTTAAATGTCTAATATAAAATAATGGTATTGTCAATCTTATAGAATTATTAACAACATCATCTATTAATAATACCATAAGCGGCATAATAATGCGGTAATAAAAAATGAGTAATTTTAATGCAATTCTATTTAAAAAACCTCAAAGTAAATAAAGAAATAAAATGCAATCAATCAACAAAGTTGATAGCTGTTTCTGTCATCTAACATAATGGAATCATTTCGGTGTTTATTTTTCTGTCACGTGAATTATACGAGAATCGTTTGTCGAATTTATCATAGTTTTGGGAAATAAAAGTCAAATTACGGAAGTTAGACCCAAAGTAATCGATTTCCTTTTTCAGGGATAGTCCTAATAAAGGTCATATTTTTTTCAATGTCGAACATCAAATAAAATCTGTTAAAACAAACTGCTAATTAAAAGACATGCAATTTTTTAATTTCCTTTTTTAACAAAAGTCTTTCTAAAATCGATGTTCCATTTCACGATTGCAAAGAGTGAAGAAAATCAAAAATATTATATATAACGCCCAAAATTACCAAAATTATTAGCATCGCCTTACCTGAGACAGTTTTTTGTCGTAAACAATTTATTCATATCCATCTAAAAAAGGACCAAAGTATAAATGATAGCGAAAAAATTATTGATAAAAGAATACCGGCAGAAAATAGCCCGGCGTCGCAGAATCGAAAGTATTTTTCTAAAATCTGGTGTGTTTTAGAATATAACAACCAACCAATGCAATGATTGACATGCCAAAAAAAGAAGGAAAAAATAAAATATAATTTATAACCATGATACTAAACAAATAAAGCTATTTTTATAAACGCGTATATGTAATTTTTTAAAATGATTAATAGCGAATAAAAATAACAATGAAAATCCAAAAACGTACATACTAACGTTTTAAAAACGATTACGAAAAACGTTAACTGGCATTTACATTTTTACTTTGTTGTCAAAATGAATGTCTTTTTTGCTCTTTTCAAACCTGACATAGCTTTTTCCGACGTCCCTATCGGACTTACGAGTTTCATGGATCCGTATGTTACATCTGTATAAGGAGAATACAGCTGGACATAAGCAACACCTTGTTTCATCTTTCTGGGTCAAAGATTTCCTTAGAAATAGCATTTCCAAGCTATTATGAAAAATAACCTAATTTTTCCTGATTTAAATAAAACTTTAAAGTACTTATTTTTTAATTTTATCTGTATATGGTATCATTTTAAATCTTGTAAGATCTGAGCCCAATACTATATGGATGTCACTAGTCTGCTTTGTTATATAGGAACGCGTTTCTCGGAAAGCAGGCGGTTGATAAAAACTTTGAGTGCCTGTATTTGCATGTCTATTTGCTCTTGGTGAATTTTAATTAATTATCCTTGCTCTTTTCTTAATAAAAAATGCTTGGACACTTAGTTACTTTTTTACATTTTCATCTTTTTAACATTCACTTATATTGATGAAAAAAAAGATGCAAAATCTGTTATATTTCGAAACCTCTATCTAAACAAATGAATCGTTTAGAATATACAGTTTTAGGATGAAAGGGATTAACGTGAGTTGATCAACAACTTATTCAGTTTCATAAAATCACAAATATAAAAAGGTATTTTTCGTATGGAATATCCGGCTAAAGTGCAGTGTAATAAGTTTAATTTAAAGGAAATTACTTCAACATTATTTGTGGAAATTGCTATATCAATTGCTATAACTAATTATCTTTCATAAGATCAAACAAAGTAAAATAAAATGTTCTGTGATTTGAAAATAGCGTTTATTATTTAATTTCGCTTAAAACCTTATTCTATAACTTCCATTCCATTCATTAATTTCCATGTATTTTACCAGATAATAAATCCATACCCGAAGCACATAAATACATTTAAAGCAATCACTTCCTAAAAATATAGAAAGGGAAATGAGATATAACTAGCCCAGCGTAGGAAAATGAGATCTAATTAGATAAACAGTCTCTGTCAAGTTGAGTGACGACTTAAACTCGAAAAAATTATTACTCTTATCCAAATGCTAAACTAATATGTAGTATTTTAGATATAACATGTAAAAAATGTTCATATCTAGCTTAGAAAATTTACAGAAACAACTGCCATTACAATTCACAGAGAAAAAGTTACATAATTAAACTCTAATCTGCATAAAATAAAAACAACTGGCAATAAGAGATCGTGAATATTCTATTTAATTTTTCCTATCATTGACTACCAAGAACGAGAACCGATTGTATCATTGAAGTTTAAATTTAATAATATGTTCAAACATAAAAATATGATACAATTTCCATATTGTTTCGATATTATCATTTTGGAAGTTAATATCAAACATCCGCCGACAAACGAGCGGCCCCGATTTGAATCAATACACACATAAAATCAGACGATAATATATTCAATTCACTGAAGAATTATTCAAAGTTCTATACTCGTGGATATGTAAGTCGGTTAAAGAAACTGTTTGAATTTCAAAATCAATTCAGATAAGGCAATGCCGGTCTAGTTTCTATTCAAATTGAATTTGCGGTCTGCGCCGCAGAAGCATTTGGCAGTATTCTATTATATTGTTAGCGCCTTCGTAATGCGATGGAAAAACCTGGGATAAATCTGAGATGAGGCTAGGTGCGAGTGTCCTTACTGGCTTATAGCGGTAACGCGATTCGCGTGAATGTTAAATATTGTTTGTTCGCTTCCTATTGCTTACAAAAACATTTTTATACCGTTCTAAATCCTTTTTGCAATTTCCAAGTCCACAACTAAGGAATCTTATTATCCTAGATGTTTTGCTCTAGTTTTACACTAATATAGGAAATTACGTAGGATAAAGAGTAGCCTAAGGGGATTCACAGTGTTACATGCCTCGAAATGACTAAAACAAACATCTTTAAAACAAACATCGAATATATATTTGTCTCATAGGTAGTAAAAAATTATAACAATAACTTTTTGTTCACCAAAAAAGTTTAAGCAGCGATGATAGAGTGTTGTATTAATCTGATTTCAAATTAAGAAGAACATCTGAACTTTCTACGACTGCGGGCAATTTGTCGGTTTTAGACTTATATGACTCTACTGATGAGTTTTTACGAACTAGTATCTAATTATTGGGTTTTATCATAAAATAGAGTTTAATTACCTATTCTAAAATGACCTGGGCCATAAAATTTACTGAATTATGCGACAAAGCTCTATGTATCAGACGGTTTTTCTATATTTGCCGCTACTCTGGTATCCTTAAGTTGAGTATCCAGGGGAAACTCGAATGAAATCAATGTCTAGATTCCATTCGAGTGCCTTCTGGGCGTAGTTTTCTCTTTTCTCCGGATAATATACCCTGCCTGCATCCGGCGTTGTTCTCGCAAAAGACATGTAATAGTCTTCTCTTTGTTGGAGACCATGCCTTGCCATTTGATGCGGGAGCAACGATTGACGAATATCTGGAGTTTTCGGATGGTTTACTTGAGTTGTTTTCCTTGGTGTAGATATTGGTAAATATTGTTTACATTAGTGTAGAGCAATATCGGCACTGCGCGTTATTTAGGATGGCCTCAGCTTTATACCCTCAATATGTCCATAAAGTTTCAGACAAGGCGCAGCTGTTTGAAAACCCCCTTGATTTTGTTGGTTCTCGCAGCGATATCCCATTCCGTTTCGATGTCTTTCGCCACGATATTTCAAGTTATCTCTTGCTCTCTGGCATTAATGCACATTTTTTTTCTTAGATAAAGTTCAATTTTGCATCCCAATTAGTTGTGGTATTCATTCTTCTGCTTCATGTCGCTATCCTGATGGCCAAAGATCGTCAAATGCCTCTACCAGCTGGCAGAGGTCGTTTTCCAGTGATCTAGTTCCTCTAGTAGCTTACACAATTTCTACGCATCCTTTCGCTATCGACGGCTCGTAGTATGATTCGGTCTAGCATGGTGAAGACGGATGAAAACTGTAGCCAAATTTTGTACCAAATTCAATTTACATGAGGTCGGTGAGACAGTCTTTGTGATTGGTTTGGCAATGGGACTTCTTTCCCTAATGAAGTTCATAATCCGAGGTAGTTTAATTCATTATTCCAGGAAACAAAACTGCCTCAAGGTCCTGTATGTAACACGTCTCCCGTCTAATGTCGAAGATGTTTTCGAGGTTCATGAAGACTTATAAATTTTCGAGTGGAAAACGATAGACGACTTCGCAGAGTTCGCCTTATCGCAGAAACTGAGCTTCCTAAAACCGGTCTGGTTCTCTCTGAGCTTCTTGGAGACGTTATCATTGATGAGGCTGAAAATGACTACCAGTTGTTGTATAGCACACCCCGTTTCCAACCTTTATGCGTGTCTTTCGTTTCTCACAAGTACTGGAAGATTGAAAGCAAGATGTCAGCGGTGAATGTTAAATCTGTTTTAAACTTTTTATATTAATTAATAAAAATTTTCCTTTTTATGTTGTGCTGATAGAAATATATGAAAGAAAATTGTTGAAAACAACACTATCTCTTTTTATGAATTAAATATTTAATAATAACGGCAATTTTTCTTAATGTTTCAAACGCATCACAACTTCAAACGTTTAAGGAGAAGAAGCGTTATCAAGATCGCCTAAAAGTACTTCCTTAGTTAAAGAATAAAGATGTGGTTATTTTTTCACCTAAATAATCAAGATTCAAGTGCAACTCCTTTAGTTTTGAAAAAAATTGCAAATAATAATTTTACGCATTTCTGTTATTGTTATAATTATTGTTATTAATAGCATTAACTATTATCTACTATCTATTAACTATTGTCTACTAACTATTATCTACATTACGGTTATTGTTATAATTAATTATTATCATTAATGTTAAAAGTGAAGTCGGAGCAGAGAGAAAAAGACAAGAAATGTTCTGCGTAGAGTAATTTTATTTTTAACGTTTGTAGTTAGCTCCAAGACATTTATCGCGGTCATTTAATTACAAAGAGAACTTTCAAAGAGAAATTTCAATTTTACAAAGAGAAATTTCAAACTTTGACAATTTGCTTGTACATCACATGCAAATTCTCCGAATTTTAAATACTTAAGTTATTATTATTATAAGAATTTAAGTACTCGTTCGCTTCTATGAATCTAATTAAGGCGCAGAATATTAACAAAATAAGTTAAAAATTAAACCTAACTGAATATATATATATATATATACATATATATATATATATATATATGAACGATCTCTGTTGCTTGCGGTAACAGATCCTCAGTTACTTCACGATAAGTAATCACCTTCGTAAAAAAAAACCACCCTCCAATTACCAATTCCTTTCTCGTACGAGAGAAATAATTCAATAAATTATTTCCTTCTGTTTTTCTGAATATAAGAAAGTAATTTTGTATAGAAATTCCGCACGAATCGCTAATATTAGGCGCGTACAATGGAATAGATATATAGAATGGTATTGGAAGGCGAAACGTTACAGTATTTTTATGAGGGATAAAAAGATGTGTAGTTAGCTCTAACTGCATTCCGCTTTGCTGAACGTGAGTGGAATATTTAGTTTGGAGTTTAAATATTAGGGTGTTGTTGCGATAATACTTACTCGTGGAAGCACTTTCTTGATAGAGGTAGTTATTAAATTCAATGATTTCGTAGGAACCTTTCAATCTTATAATGTAATCCACTGCTAATAATTAAATAAAATTTATCGAGAAATAAAAATTATAAATGAAATTATCGTGTAGCACGACCTGAGTGGATAAATAAAATATATTAAAATGCTTGCAATTAAAACTTCATACTAAATGTTACTTCAACTAATATACTTTAAAAACACAATTTTTGCTAACTTATCTAAAATCATATTACTCATAGATAATGTAACCAATTTTCAGCTCAAAACGAGCCACACAGTTGAAAGTATTAGTAAACGGTTTTATTGGAAATCAATACCAAAACAATATATTTAGTACTTATTTTTATTTTTAAAAATAATTTGTTACGACAATCTATCTCTCTTCTGGACTTTTCGCATTTTTGTTCCAATATTATTTTATATTAGAAGTTAAAGAATTTCTTGCATGGAATAATAAAATTCTTCAATATAAAATCGACTATTCACCAAGTGTCAATTGTGCATCTAAAATTTTGAACTTTAATCCTTCATGTGTAATAAAATATCTCCAAGCTATGGAAAGAAGTTTGCGTCGTGATTAGATGCAACTGTCATCAAAATAAAATAATCACATTCTGAGAGATCCAGGTTTTTTATAAAATAAATTTGTTGATTGTGTCATTTTTGCTCTAGCGCAATGCAACTAATTGTCAAAACTACAGTCATTAATCTTTTTTCACATTATGATAACTCCTTCCTTGGCGGCAATATCTAAATCCCTAGAAAATAGATCACTACTAAGAAAAAAATCAACGACTTAACGATGCAGATTGATTAGCTTTTTTTATTTTCAAGACTTTAAGTGTTTTCCGTTATCGCTTAGTCCGCCACGAAAAACACTAAACTCTGTTCTAATGTTTTTATAAAAACACCTGAATCTGATTCCTCGCGTCTGAATTATTTGCAACAAAATTTTCCAATGTTGTGAAACGTATCACAATATTGGAAAATTTTGTTGCAATAATTAAGTTGCATTTGTTTTTTTGGCATTATTTCTAACAATATTCAGTATTTAATATACGTAATAAAGAAGTTGCCGTGGAGACAAGTCAATGAACGACAATTGAACATTAATTTAGAAATAAACGTAATCTTAGAGTATTTTATATATAGTCCATTATCTGTCACTTTTGCACATAGTATTTTTTTGGAAAATAGGTGAATACACTTTATTTACATATTTTTAAAAAAATAACTAACCATAACCTAGGCATAAAGATAAAAGAAATTTTATTCTAATAAATTATCGCACATTGATAAGGTTTATATTTAGTAAGAAAATCCAGACCTTTCAGTTTATATTCATATATGACATATAGAAACTAAGTGAATGAGACACTGTGTAAGTAGTGATTACATTTTTTATTTTCCTCATCAGCGTGACCAGTGCGGCGCGTATCGGGACACTTTTTTAGAAAGTTGGACATTTGTGCTCCCCTAGGAATACTTTGGGGACATACTGTCTGAAATCAGCCCCGTGTTACTCATATACGTGTATTTACTAAAATTATACTAATTTTGAACAAGTGTAAAATACAAGAAATTTTGGTTCAATTTATTTCTAATTCATATATAACAATGATAAAATTACTATTTTAATATAAATTAGATAATTTTTAATAACGAAAAATGTCGCTTTCAAAAGTTTTAAAGATGGTGTGATGTGTTTTTGCTATAATTATCGTTAAATTTCTTCACGTAGCGAAATTATTTGTTTGGTGACAAACATGTTACAGTTAACTAACTCATTTCATGGTATATAAAAAAACTAAAGGCGAAAACACATTTTCTCTCTACGTGGGTAAAATTAAATAAGTCATTATACTCCTTTTAAAGAAAAAGCTTTTTTTTACATACCAGCAAAGTGTTTACGGGAAAAATTATTGTATTATTAAAACTTCAATATGAACGAAAACTTTCGGAAACACTGAAACCGTAATGGAAGCTTAGCATGCGCAAATATTAAAAGACGTATATTTTTATTAATTTGGTCATGTCCCCGCAAATGCGCACAACTTAAGTTTCTTTCTTTTTTTATGTTCTTATCGTGACATAAAAAGGAAACAAACTCCTGCCTCGAAGTATATTTATATTTTCTTTTTTTCGCAAAACGGAAGGAAAAGGAAAAATTTAAATTCACGATTATAAATTATTACTCGTCCGTCTTGGACAGAAACAACGGTGAAGTTTTGGAAAGTACTCCTGTTTAGACCGCCGGGCCTCGCAGTATAATTTTTCTTAATGGGTTTTTCTCTCTAAATTTTATTTCTTCATTTCATAGCTTGAGAATTTTTCTTTCTTGTATTGAATAGCAGCAAATGGTTGCGATTTAATAACAGAGAATAACAGATTAAGTCTGTAGTGAAAGTACGTTTATTTACAATTTAAAATGAACTTATGGATAATGGTCGTCAGATTTGTATATTCCGTTTCAATCGTAATTAAATACTTAGTAAAAAAAAAATAAAAAATGTAGGACTAATAAGCTTTATGCAAGTTTATCCGATATTTTAATCTTCATGCTAACAAATTAGTCGACTGCATTATACTGTAACTAGTTTCTTTCGATAACACCGTTTTAAATATGATGTTGAACATAGATTAGAGAATGACTTCTTCTCCTGGTTAGAGAATGACTTCTTCTCCTGATTAGAGAATGACTTCTTCTCCCGATTAGAGAATGACTTCTTCTCCTGATTAGATAATGTCTTCTTCTCCTGATTAGAGAATGACTTCTCCTGATTAGAGAATGACTTCTTACGTGACCACGCCGCTGTCTTCGCCATTCTACTTGCCCGTACTCTAGAAACACGTCTCATAAATATTAACTTAGTGCAGTGACCTTAACACCTACACTAATTTTTTATACACAAAAACCTTGCAGAATAAACAACCTATAAGAGGAGGAAAACCGCATCAAAAGTAATCTAGCAACACCCAAGTTGTAAGAAAACACACAGAAAACAAGTCAGAGGTTGCATTACATATATTTATATATGTACACATATGTTTATACAAATATTTATATATATATATATATATATATATATATATATGTGTGTGTGTGTATATATAGAGGGAACGACAGGATCGATTGGCATCCTCCTCCAATATAACTTGATATTTTGCTTAATCAGCGCAACGAGATTGGCAATATTTGACATGACTAGCACAATTCGTCCAGCAACTCTTTTTATATCTATTTCGCTGCGAAAAAGTACATTGAAAATAAAAATGAGATTCTTGCGTTCTTAAATACACATACCTACTGCAGATATCACTTCAAATCATATAAATGTACTTTACAATGTTAAAAAATACATTTCTGTATGTAAAGCTTATTTTATTCTCTTATATATATATCCTTCTAGCGAGTTGATGAATCATCCCCTTTAGATACTATCATTACCTAAAGAGACCATAATATGGGATAAATTTACAAGGCAAAAGATTTTACGCGGGCAATCTCATGCGGCCTCGGGGATCATTTATCACTACGTAAGTAGAGCTGACAGTAAGCCGCATACCGTCGGCAGGCACATCCGGATAGGAATCATATTTTAATGTAATTGGAATCTAGCGTGGACAATAAAATTTCACTCTCATTAGTCATGACATGTTCGATACTGTAATACTCGTAAGTATGTTATTACCTAATAGGCTCTTTTAGTGATGAAGCCCTAGATTGAGAGCTGTGATAAGGATTATGATATATAGATATAGAAGTTTATATTGTACCGTTTCATTCCATTTTGGTAGCTTTAGTTGTTTAGTAAGAGGACTGTTTATTGCATCGACATGAATTAATCGATTGAACGAAATAAATATTAATGGAGACCGGCTGAAAAACTTAACAGTTTTTTTATATATAGTATGTTATTACTTAATAGGTTTCCTTCGTAACAAAATGCATTTATTAAGAAGACTTATGATCTGTTCATATGTACTGAATATAAGTATTATGTGCCTTATCAGTTAATTTCAGCAACTTTAGTTCTTTAATTTTAATACCGCTTATCGCATCGATGAGTAGTAATGAATTGAATATAACAAGCATTTACCAAGACCATCCGAAATTCCAAACAGTGCTTTTAAGTATTTTAAGTATTCCCAGACGATATTATATTTGAGACATCAGGTAGGTATCGGAAAAGGGGTGCAAGTAGGGAGTTTTGAGCAATTTGCTATATTGAAAAACGCAATTTTGAAAAACGCAAATTATGTTAAATCTCGGAAACTGTGAGGATTGAAATAAAAAATTGATATTTTTCGTATATTTTATGTAAAACATTTTTTATTCAATTCATGTTTTTAAAATCCTATTTGATCTGGACTACAATTTTATGCTATCCGCAATACAAATGAAAACCAAAAAAATGAGTTGACATCCTGGCGTGTCAACACGCGACGGCTTGTGGTGATTTCAATTCGTCCAGATTAAAAAAATTGTTTACTTAATCCGGTCAAAAGCTTTCATACTGCTTACAATATATAATTTCAAAGGTATAGGTATATGCATACCGCGGAATTGTAATTATTTTCACGGTAAAATGTAAAACGTATTTGACGTAAATAATAGACAATCAATATTGATGATGGAGAGCATCTCTGCTTTATAGTATTGTACTAGATGAGTTTAGTTATTATACAATTATCCAATAAGTAATTACTACAGAATTGGGTACATATACGAGTAGGTTATTCTGATTTAACATACTGCTGATTATTAATTGACTAGCTGTGGATGCGACAAGACCGTTAAGGATGCAAGACCGTAATGGATGCGACAAGACCGTTTAAGGTTATTTTCTTCGATATCCTGAAGAGACCAATTACCAAAACCGTTACATGAAATTATGCGAAAGAAAAAAATTACGACCGTTTGAAAAATTAAAAAAAAACATGCGTTCCATTTTAAAACCTGGAAATGTTTTTGGTTTCATAGAAAAAATTAGATTTTTTATTGATAATATGTAATAATAGAATTTTATAGAGTGTGGAAAATATGGTAATTATTACACAAAAGGAAATTAAATTTGAACTTGAATAACTCCGGAATCGCAATGAATTTCGAAGAACGGTTCTCTCCAGGACTTTAAAGAGAATTACTCTTCACGGATTTGTCGTATTCAACTTTCCACCATGTATACTACTTAATTGATGTTAACCGACTTTGAGTTTCGAGTCGCTGTGGTACATGCGATTCTATCATCGTTTATGCTAGAATGATACAAAAAGAAGGAGAAATAAAAATAGGTAATAGTTTCATTGCTTATTCTCACTACTATCTCTATCTATATCCACACAAAACTGTGTCGTAAAGTCTACTTTAGAATGCTTAAACTTCGACAGTCTCTCTTTTTAGTAGTATAATAATACAAAAGTACATGCGCGATCTCAACTGCGCCCGCAACGAATACGACAAATCTAGCTAGGCACTAGCAGACACACCAGGTACGATATATTATACGCCCATAAATCCTCATGGCTCACAAATATAATTTATCATTGCGCCCTCGCAAGAACAGGTGCCGCCATTAGGCTCCTCTTATTACGGTCGGGCCCGCTTATGTTGCGCTCAGGATATGTACAAAAATATTGCTGGGATTCGGTTAGTGGCTAGTAAAGCTCCGCCGCTGATATCCTTTTAGAGTGAAATCTATAGAGTAATCTATGAGGTATAATAAATATTCTAATTCGGAGGAGGTATCTTCATTTTGTTAGTTTACATGAGGGTAATATATTTCAATTGGTCGGCTTATCCCTCCTACGAAAGTTTTACCCTAAGTTTAATGTTAGGTTACACTAAATTTATATCGTTTTTTTATAATAACAAATTTAATTTATGTCAAATAATATACACATTAATAGACGTGCTCAACGAAAACTGTTATGTTCGATATTACCAAAGCAAACATTGTAGAATGTAAAATGAAAACGTTCTATCCCTTTCAGTTCAGAAATGCCAATTATATTAAGAAACAAATGCAAGTATATTTATTTATTTATCATCTTTTATGGCAAAATTAGATGGACTTATATTTACTACAAAAGCAACCATAATAAATTAAGTGACATGGTATAAATATGAAACAAACAGAATTAATGTAATAGCGAACGTTAGAATAGACTATTATATAATATTCCATATATGAATGAGTTATAGAAGGAATTGCGATTTGCTAATTATGATAGGTAATGTAATTTTAGAGGACTTTTGAACATATACAATCAGGACGTACTTTATATTTGTGTTCAGTTGATTCCATAATTCAGTTGATATCATATGCCGTAAAGGATTTCCCATAGAATGCAGGTCTATACTGCGGAAGGGTGTACTTGTTTCTACAACGTAATTCTAGATCGTGGAATAACAAGTATTGGAATCTAGGATATTATATAAGAAATATAGAAGGTTGCGAGAGGCACGATTATTTAATGATTTAAGTAATGACAGATTCTTATATACATATATGGCCAGATTTTTTAAGGCCAAAAAACTACCGAATGTCAAGTCATTCCGATTTATTTAGTAAATGTTCATTTAGATTAAAATAACACACTTCTCCATAATCAAGGATAGGCAGAACTAGAGTTTGACAAATTTGTAGGTTGGTTCGAAACTTGTACAATAGACGTAAGTTGGTTAATATATTTTCCACTCAATTTTCTTACTATAGAATACACTGCAAAGAAATTAATGTATAGATGAAAAAGTCACTACGCAAAAAAGGTCAGAAGGACGCTTTTAATAGAAGACACGTGCCACTTAAAATTCTGTTAAAAGTTTTTATTTCAACTTTACTGGCGAAGTCATAGCAGTGTTCACAAAACTGTTAACAATAATTAGTATATGATCTAAACTTTAAACTGTTGTTATTATCATGTAGATTAAAGTAAGAAAATTTTAAAACAATTTTCTGCGGTATGCTGTTATATAAAGATGAATAACTAAACTTTGTAAAAGCTTCTCCCGAATTCCTGGCTGTATCGACTCATTTTAGGAATTTATCTTTAATGTTAAGATACAAGATTAACACACGAATCAAAACATCATCTTGACGAGACAGGATATTGATTTATCGTGGATGATTTATTGCCTATTCCCCAGTACTCAACGTGATGTGAATGCGAATGAGGGGCCTTGGATTTATCTCACGATATAAGCTCTGGTATTAAAATTTAAGAATGTTGTAGATATACTTTTTTTTAAATAAATGTCGCCGTCATTTATAGAATTAATATACAAAAGTGATTTTATCATCTTCTAGATATTTTATTGTTGTAACGTATGATAAACTGAGTTTTTCAGAGCTTTCTTTAATTTTCGTATTTATCAGTCAAATTATATCCGGAAACACTAACGTAAATTGTTGATATTAAACTCAGGCCTAATGTTGCAGTGGTAAGTAGTTGCCTAAATCATGAAACTTGGTGATTTGCTGGTTTCAAATTAGGAAAAAGGCCAAAAAGTAGTTTGCGTCCTTTGTAACTACCAATTCAAATTAATATATTTTTTTAAATAACGCAATTCAAATATCTAATACTAACTATACATGCATGGCAAACTACACATGCAAAGTCGAAGATGGAAGTCCCATAATATTTCAGTAGACAGCATAAATGTAATAAAATCAGGCTCAAGAAAGAAAGTGTGCTAAAAAGTTAAAAATAAAATAAAGTTAAAAAAACTTTTCATATCAAACTGTTTTTATTTTTGTATAGTCGATAATGTGCTAAAAATTCGAAATAATTATGATTCATCAATCTGGGGCTTTGATCAGACTTTACAAAATTAAACCGTTATTTTCGTATTAATACAAGTTTTAACGTTAATTACGTCAAGAAGAATTAATTCAATAAATATTATACGGTTCATTCATGTGGAAAAACAATGAAAGGCAAAATCCTAAATAATACCAACTGAAACTTGAAATGGTACAAAATTTCATGACAGCGTATATTTCAACGAAGATATTTGTCGTCAAAGTTTTCGGCTTCAATTAAAGTCTGGAATGTTAATTGAACGCGATAAGCTTTGTTGTGTAGCTTAGGGAAATGTCTTTCTCTCAAGATATTTATAAGAATGTACGGGAAGGAATTCGTCACAAATAATGGAGCTTAAAGTTGTATGCTATTTTTTCCGTTTTCCTTCGATATACAATAACGGTAACTACTTACAAGTTTTGTGACCTGACATATTTCTACATATTTTTTCTTACGTTATTTTTCCCGCTTGTTTTATATAGATATTTTTGTATTAATTTTTTAAAACTATCTGAAAAAAGCAAAAGTTCAATTCATTGAAACTTTTACTTTTTTGAATATTTTCATACAAGACATTTATGAATGGGAGCATTAGTGGAATAAATATTTTTTCTCAGCCTTTTTTACGGAATGCTTATGAACAATTTAACTATTTAAATTTAAAAAAAAAAGTTGGGCTCACACATTACCGAAAAGGCCTTAGTCCAAACTAAGTTCTAACCAATATTTCTTGGCGAGTTTTTAAATAGTTTCTTATTAAATATTGTATTTATTTATACCACATATTTTTTTTAATTTGCTCATCGAGAAAATAAATAAAATTATAAAATATACATACATTATGGTCTTTTCGAATTTTAATTTCTTTATTTTGGATAAATTGGTAACTCTCAGCCACCATATTAAAGGAATCGCGACGTCACCTGCCCAAGTTCACTCAGGAAATTAAGATGATCCTACGGTACTCCATTTATCGAAATTAGAATCCGTCCGACTCTAGAGAATAATATCTGGAAATTGTTAAACCATATACTCCTTGATGTCCTACAGTTGGGAAAAATACTATAATTTCGTTAGCAATGACATCTAAATAAACTTATCGAGAGAGAATTCCCGTTTAATCTAATGTTGTATTAAAATTGGTTCTTTATAAAATCTGCTTCTTTGCTAAAATGCTGAAGATGGTTTAAACAAAATTTTCTTGTTGGAGGCAAACTCGAGCTACGATAATATTTTATCAGATTAGCATTCATATACAGATGACACAAATTGTTTTTCAAGCTTCCAAAAAATACTTTCTATAACAGTTATGTGTAAACGTATCCTTTAAAACTGTACAATACACCTCATCAGAAATCCAAACTGCTACCGCTTAAACTTGACAACTCTGCCTCCGATATCAGTAACACCAGGCTTCTACCTTAGCACAGAGTCTCCTAGCTAGTAGTCTCCATTATTCTTTGTGCGACTTTCAGCTTCGTCACGATTATGTTTCATGAGTGTCCATATTTTGCATCTATATCATCTTCGACAGTGTGCACTGATTGTAATTTCATATTTTGAGATGCGAGTTTAAATAGAAGCTGGTCTATAAGAATTTTAACCATCAACAAAGTTACCACTTCCAGTTGTGAGCCTTCTATGGTGGTAGTTGGTAGCTTGTAAGGTTTACTAATCTATTTGCTATGACTTAATTACATGCAGCCCCCACTCAATCAGCATTATTTAGAAATAAAACAATTTTTAAGCGAAAAAATCAACATTGAAATTTTTGCCAAAACAGGCTTCTTAGTATTGCTGTCCTTCAAATACAAAGGACTTTAAAGTCTACCCTATCCAGTCGGTAACGATGTCCTCAAAATATCATATAAAAAACCTTACATATGGAATTCGTGATACAAGGGTTCTGTAAGAATCAAAATGAAGCTTATTCTTTGTTAGGTCCATATACTTTAATAGGATGGAGAAGGTGATGAGAAAATTTACAATTAAAAAAGTTGCCAAAGTCTGTTGAAAACGTTTTTTTCATCAACATATTTCAAGTATATATGTATATTAAAAACTAACTTCTCACAATGCTTAAGATTTGCAAAATTCACTGATTTTGAAACCTTGATTATACAAACATTACTTGCTGAAAAACCTTTCTTTTGAATTAAATGAAAGACCAATGAACACATCATAGTCACACAACCCGCGAACTGCATGCTGGTCTAATCCAACATTTAATCCAAAGTTTTAATTAAAATTCATCACATAATATTGATGTAAACGCACTATGGCACAAAGTGCTAAGTTAATAATTAAATATTACTGTTAACCTTATACATTACTTTTAATTTAACATTCAACAAAAAACTAAAAAAATATTCTTGTATTTTTTCTTGGAGAGAGGTAGCGAGAGTATGAAATCGTGTTTATATACTTGTTTATATACGTGTTTAGATACTTGAACACTCAGGGAATGTTTCTTCAATATAAGCTGTGCATAAAAAAATAATAATTTTGTCAATTAATACGGGCCAAAACTTATTAAATAGCTGTCTAATTTTACAATAACGTACATAACATTTATTACGTTCAGGACGCGGAAGTAACCACTTGCCAGCGCGATGTTGTTGGCATCATCGGTAATGACATTCGCGAGTCGCATCGCATATTTGGATGAACTCATATCAATAAAATTCGTTGAGGCCGAACTTGGCCTAGATCTGGTTTAATGGGTCTGTCGCCGTTAATTCTATGGCGTCGCTTTGTTAGTTTACATTGTATTAAATTTAGAGGTTGACCTAAGTGAGATCGGGCGGTGCTTGCTGAATGTATCTACGTCAAATGCTAATATTAACTGTTTAAGCAAGAATTTTAGCTCTGATTATTGTATGCATTTCTAGGAATAATTAAATGTTTTTAGTATGTAAAAAGAAAATAGTCACTAATGTTCTGTCATTGCACATAAAATGAAATTACTAAAGTTAAATTATGTATAAAAACTTCGAAATTTACATCTCATCTTTCAGAGATAGTTTCAATTTAAGGTTTCAAATATCAACTGAAAAAGTCAAATTAAAAAATCGATTTTCGTATTAAGCACCCGGTATGAAGTTTTATTAGATATAAAGTCAGAAGGTGTGGCAGTTTGTAAGTTTGGATGTAGGAGGTAATCTCCAAAACTACTCATCCGATTTCAAAAACTCTTTCACCAATATTTAGAAAGGATATTTAGAATGGACGTAGATTATATATTATCCCGTTAAAAAAAATTCATATATTATAAAAAAGTTAAATTTTGTAAGTTTGCATGTTAATCTCCGCATCTACTCATCCGATTTCAAAAATTCTATATCTATCTTATGATAGATAATATTGATATTTATATTTATATACAGCGTTACCTATTTTATACATTCTAAGACAATCGTAAGTATGGGGTAAACTCCAGTCGCGCGTCGGAGCTGACACGCACGTTTTTTTTTCTTTCTACGCCACTTCTCCTATTCTATGCTGCAACTTTCTCTTGTTTACGTTAATGTCTTGTTCGTAAATTAAAATGATTTATTACTTTCATTAAGTTTGCATAATTATTAAAATTCTCCACAACCCTTAGTTCTCAATATATAGTTTTACATAAAAATTAATTCGAATGATGCTTTAAATTTTTTCTACATATAAGTATATAAATTCTTTTCAATGTATAATTTATATTCGGTTTACATTACTAAGTGGTATCAATCATGATTCCAGAAGCGGTGAGTATGATATTTCCTAAATTCAAAAGTCGTTATTTGTGAACGTAAAATTGGACCTCCATTCCTTTGTCTTTCTGAACAAGTACCATGGTACCTGTTATAAGCGACATAATAGAAACGTGGCACTATTACCAAATTATTATATATATATATATATATATATATATATATATATATATATATATATATATATATATATATATACAATTAACTTTGAATTTATTAATTTTTGAATTCCATGGCAGTGCTTTATTTCTTCATATATTTCAAATATGTGTAAAATTCTGATTCTTGTTTTTTTATATTGGCTTTCAGGGGGTATTCGTTTCGTTTTCATACTACAAACGTTCTATCATACTGTAAAATTCCTCACATTTTTATTCCATAGTTGAATTTGTTAGAGTATGTTTACTACATTTTCTTTAGTATGCCCAAAATAACGATTATTTTCAACCAATTTCACTTTTTCAGAGCTTACATCACCTTCATGATGTGAGCGTAGTTTCATTTACATGAAATAATCACATAAATCATAAAATATGATTACTATATAATAATAATCACATAAATCATAAAATATATTAACTAATTTTATACAAATTTATATATATATATATATATATATATATATATATGTAGTTGTGATATACGTTCATGATTGTGATAGTTGCTTTATTTTCTTCGGGTTAAATATTATATGAATACAAAATATAGTAGCAATAGTGACATAACCGATCTTCTTCTTGAAATGAATGAACATGCAATAATACACAATGTAATATAACACAATAATGTTACATGGTTTTTGTAGATAACAAGCAAATAATATCCAAACGTTAAGTAATATAAGACACTTTGAATATAGTTTTACAAATAATAGTAAAATAAAGTAATCGACTAAAATAAAACTGTATGCTCCTAAAATATTATTACAATCAATTTAACAATAAAATAACCTATTAAGCAAGCGAATTATATTTTGAAGAAACATGCACATTTAATCCATTTTTAAAGAAGTGTAGCAGTAGCAGTAATATAGTTTAAAATATTAATAACATTCTTTGAAAAAAAATTAACTTAAATATTTTTTAATAAAAATGTCAAACAAGAAAAGATATCACACATTTACCTATTAAACTACCACACGAATATCATATACACATTTTAACAGCATTTTCTCCAATATTTTTGCAACAAAATAATTATAATATCGAAGTAATATATTACCTGAAATTTTCTCTTTCAGCGAAAACTTCTTTTTAGGATTTCGTCCTTCAAAGAAAAAAAAGAAACCATTGTAGAATCACTTGGTTGTCCGTCCGTTAGTCTATCAAACCTCGTTTTCTCAGAAACGGCTTAAAATAACTAGTTGAAATTGATGTGTTATATAGCCTCATATTGCTGTAGAAAATCAAGTCTTTCAAAGTTAACGTAACATAAAGATATAGCCCTTCAAAGCGTATTCTTTTATTCGTACCATAGATCTACTCACTAATCATCAAAACCTATAGTATACTTCCGGTTGACTAGAATCTTAAAAGTCAACATAATAGAATGTCTTATAGCACAAGCGACGGAAAAAGTCCAAAAATTAATAATTTCTAATTCAATATGGAATTACACGTTTTTATAATCAGTTTGTTTTACGCCATTGAAAGATATAGTAGGTTAATAAACTTACGTCATGAAAAATTAATATTTATAAATAATGTAATTGGAATTACTATGTACCTTAAACGTTTATAAATGCCTGAATATATACCGAACTCTCGTAGCACAAGTTCTACTAGTGCTTGATAGGTTTTTTACGTTGAGAAAACCTTAAGATCAATATTAACAATTCATTTTTTTATTACAGTTGTTTGCTATTACAGCTGACGTAATAACTTTCTTTAAATGTAGTTATAAAAACTGTTGATTGTAATTTAAGACTAGATAACAATCTGCCATTATCTAATTCAAGTATACACTAATACTCTGATAAACTGTTAACATCAGTTCAATACCAATGTTAAGTCAAATGTAATCCCGACCCTCGCTCGTGCTCATGTAATAACACGATAATTGTAACTTGTAACTAATCTTGAAGCAACAATAGTTTAATCTAAGTTTAATATTGAGTTGTTCGTTGAACGATAAAAATAAACTTATCTAACGTTAGCATTAATTACTCGTTAGTTTGTTTGTTTAGGTGTTATTAGTTATACGTGTATGATTTTAGGCAATATTGAGGTAACCATGAATTATATTGAGTTTTTGTAATTCATAAATATTTTTGTTCTAAATTTTAAAAACTGATTATTTAAACCAAAACTACGACCAGTAAACTATAAGAGAAATACATATGTAAATAAAACTTATGTACTAGAAAATTTCATTAAATTACTTTATAATTTATAATCCAAAAATTATTTATTTAACTTATATATCCTACCAGAAATATGCGAGAACTTTCTATAATATTCCAAGTATCTTTAAAAAATGCAACCTAGTGCCTTAAGATTTTAATTTCAAATACATTCAATTTATGAATCTATTTTATTTTTGTATATAACTCTAACAGATAATGAGTAAAACTTATTTTTAGTTTTGATGCGTTTGACATTCTGTTCGGCTAACGAATGTGTTTATTCGAGTGACGAACAAGAAAATGTGAAAATTTACGAGGAGAACTTACAGTGCTCTTGTTTCATGAATTCCGTTTATGTTGAAAAGCCAAGCGACATAAATATATGCATATTGATAGGTAAAAGTGTACTTTGCTACGACTAAAGACAAGCATTGGCTCGAAAGATTTTATGAAGGATGTTTTGATCGTTCCAATACTTTTCTTCCATTGTAACATTTTAGTTAACATAATTAAAAAGCCTTTTTGCAACAAATCCCACTAATTAAGTCCGCATTATCTGGGAAGTTATGTTCTTATACTGCAACAGAAAAAAACTTCAAGCTTTGGGCAAGAAGTGAAAATGTTATGTTCTCAGTTACCACATGAGGATGTTTCCGATTATTTACTTAACAATACCGAACTTCACGTGGTAAAAGTGAAGGGCGAAATAATACTTTCACTCGAGTGGACTACCTTTACGGATCAGCCTTTAGGTTCAATGCGTAATTATTTACGCGAAAAAGTTTTAAGCAAATCGCGTAAATTGTCTAAAGTTTGACTAACTCAATTTCTCTTTAAAAAGCCAAAGAATTCTAAAATGAAGTAATTTAATTTCTGCGTACCTGGTGCTTTTACAATTAAAGATTGATTTAACTAATAAGATAATAAAAAAACAATTTCGTGAACCAAGGCGCCGGTTTAGAAGTTGCCAAACTAATATTTTGTATATAGTTTCAATTACAACCTTAATGAAGGATTCCGTCCAATTTAAAAGTGCTTAATGTTATTTCCTCATGTTCACTATGTCGCCGACGACGTACAATAACTAATTCAATTATTTATATTTAATTACGGCAATGCAGCTTCTTAAGCTGGCCAATTAAAGCATGAATTAATAGTACTGAAGCCAATGCCGTAACTTTCATAATGTTCGTATGTCAGTGGGTACAAAGTAGATAATAAACAAACTTTTTAAGATACAATAAGTATTTAGGTGGAAAAGATTTATATAAATTCAAAAACCTAAAAACGTAAGTGTTTTCTGTTGTGTGTCCTGATCCAAAAACCTAAAAATGTAAGTGTTTTCTTTTGTGCTTGTTGTTATAAAAATATAATCAGTAATTTTAAAAAAGCTCCTCGGTCATAGCTGCGAATTCTGTTGTCGCCTGGTTTCAAATAAAACGATATTATTATAAACAAAAATAAGGTAAATACGGAAAAAAGATTATATTTTCCTATGTAATAGTGATCACTCGTAGTTCTCTTTAGCAATTCAAGCAACCAGCATCAAAGTAATAACCTTGAAGACAAAACGTGAATAGATTTTGAAATAGGTACTTTATGCACGAATTACACTAAAATAAGCACTACCTAACCCCCGAATTGTGTTTAAGGCGACCTGAATATTTTTTGTGGCCTTTACTTAAAAGAATTTAAGCATACCTAACAACAGTTAGAAAATGTCAAATTTGTTCTGACATTTAAATTTTTACCGTGAACCGAATACAAATATCACTAAGGGCAGACAAGTACAAAGTACTTTTTGATTTTACATGCAGATATCTCTTAGCTCAGACATAATAAATATAATTCTATTTTATTTTTCCACCGATTTTCCTTTGATGAAGAAGGCTAATAAAATATCTCTCTTTTATTATTATATACATATATATATATATATATATATATATATATATATATATATATATATATATATATATATATTTATATATATATATATATATATATATATACATATATATATATATATATATATATATATATATATATATATATATATGTACTAAAGGATAGATAGATCAATTTAGAGATATCATTTTCCTTGTAATCGTCAACCGTTTTGTCTGTAGTCTTCTGTCTCACAAGATCACATCTACACTACGTACGCTAATTATAAAGACACCCAATTTGGTACTAACTTTGAACAGTATAAATTGTAATCTATTTGGGGAAGTACATTTAAATGTCTACCATCTACGATAAGCTATGTGCTATATGACAAAATGGATAAAATAAAAATCAAACATGTGTTTATACCGTTAGTATTTTTCTATACCATAAGCCGACAAGTACAAGTCACGGGTGGACAGCTCTACTGCACCTATTTACACCCGTGTTCCTACTTGGTTAACCAAGCGCAGCATTAAACTTGTAGTGTTCTTAGATTATAGTGTAATAGCATATCGCCCAAACCACGACCATTCTATAAATGTCATGATAAATGTCACGTTAGATTTCGTGGAATATATATTGTAAGTTCTCCAAAAGCCATAACTCTGTTGAATGTTAGAGACTGGTGTCTTAACATCTCGCACAAATTATCTGCTCGTTAAGATACCTGGACATAGTTAATTTATGGTGTGAAAGTACGCGCTTTAATGTTTCATTGTTTCACCATTTTGTTACATTTGAAACGATCTTTTTACCCTGATGCATTTATTGTATCTATACTTTTTCATAAAATTATAACAGAGTGAATTCTGTACCTGGAAAATAGTTTTAAAAAATTATTGATTTAGCGTATATAATGGTACTTTTCTGTAAATGTCATGATAAATGTCATGTTAGACTTCGTGGGATATATATTGTAAGTTCTCCAAAAGCCATAACTCCATTGTATGTTAGAGACGGGTGCGTTAACATCTCGCACAATTATCTGCTCGTTAAGATACCTGAACATAGTTAATTTATGGTGTGAAAGTGCACGCTTTAATGTTTCATTGTTTCCTAATTTTGTTACATTTAAAGCGATCTTTTTACCGTCATGCATTTATTGTATCTATACTTTTCATAAAATTATAACAGAGTTAATTCTGTACATTGAAAATAGTTTAAAAAGTGATTTATTTAGCGTATATAATGATAAAAGAAGCTAGATAAACTTTTTTTTAGAATTTTTGTCTGTATATTAATTTGATCGGGTATCACGCAAAATATAGTAGACGGATTTGTATGAAAATTTGGTGTAGTAATAGTATATACCTAGGAGCAACATATAAGGAAAAAAACAAATTTTTTTTTCTTATTACACACCAACGTAATAGAAGGCACAGCTAATAAAGCATAATATCATAACTTTGTACGTATTTACAGTGTTTGAAACATAGTATTTTTGTCATTATTTTAACTGGGTCGTTCGTTGTGAATAAATATACATTTTGAGATCTAAATTATACGATAAAACCTTTTTATAATATATCAATTATTTCATCGCAGAAATTTAAAAAGTTTTTTTCTGAACAAAATTATTTTAGGGAAAATAATTTTAAGTTAGATAAAATTATATACTGTTCATATATTTTTGAGCATTTATTTATATATTGAAGAATAATTCAGGAAAACTGCTAATTTATATTTTATATATTGATGCTATGAACGTGGCAAACTTGTGAAATGTGACATTAGACACAACTTGAGTCTCAGATGTTATTAAAATAAGAATTCTAATGCTGCTAAGCCTACTGTACTCAAAGAAAATTTTGTCTTTCCTGGTTATATATAAATGGAAAACTAAACGAATTATCTTTTCCGTATCCATATCTTTTCACAATAATACTGTGGTGGAGCAAGTATATACTCAAGACGGGCTAAAAGCTTAAAATTTTTTTAATGTCGAAACTCTAGAAAAAGATGTTAAGGAAAAATGTTAATGACAAGACTTTATCTTTAATTTAATATGTGCTGTTTTAATCTGTACGAGAATTTTACTTGCTAAAAAACTAACACAGGTAACAATAAGATATAGGAACCATAATCCGAGAAAATTCCTCTGGCTACGAATGTAAACTACATTTCAAACAATACAATCGGTTTTATATTCTGAACGTGATCGAATCAATTTATAACTATAATAATATAGTAACGAGTTTGTGTTAGTGCATTGAATATTTTTTTTGTATACGTCATACAACAAAGATCGTATTGAACAACTATCAAAACGTAATTTTCAGAATGTTTTACTGTATGTCTGCTTGTCTGTATTAGTCTTTTTAAGTTATAATCACTAAACAATTATTAAATTGATTTCGATGTGACTTTTGCTGTTAGATTTCTGGCTTATATATGAAATACCACTCTTCAATATAAAGAAGCTGAACTTAAAACCAAAATGGTCGAATGTCATCAAGCGCCGAAAAGAATTATGTTACCAAACTCAATTAAACATTCATAGTATGAAAAATATAAACTTAGTTTTATACAAGTCGCAAATATTGCGCGTCAATTTTTTAAACTTGTTCTTTATAAATATAATTTTATCACACCTGAATTCCGTATGAACAAAACTATGAGTAGAAATCATTCCTAAACAACCAACCAGTTGAATTTGAAATGAAGAATAGAGTGTAGACTTTCATAACTTCTGATTCGATTTAGTGAATTTTCTACGATTTTGTACTTTCCGTTATAGTTTTAGTAATACACGATATAAACAATTTACATACTTTTAAAACCATGAATTTACAGCATCACTCAAAAAGATAAACAGATTTAAAATACTTTTTTAAATATTAATGTGTGCAGTTCCTATAAGAAAAATTACAGTAGTTTCAATCGATAATTTTAGTTTTGTTTCATATTGTATACATGTTTAATAACAATATACTTGATTATAAATTAGCGACGGGCTTAGTTATATCCATTTTCAGAATCTAAATGTCACGAAACTTTTTACTGAAAATTTATGTTTTACATCAGATTTATATTTTAACATTAACTAATAGCCAAAGAATACGGATACAGTCATAAGTTACTCACGTAATATATGTTTGGAGGAGTAAGGATGAAGATTTTTGATATGGATATTGGAAATGTATCCATACAATAGTTAAATTATATGGAAATTCGACAACAGATAATTATAGGAAACTAAATAAATGAGACATCGGTAAATGTAGCCACGAATAAAAATATTTCAAAAATTGTAAGAAAGTTTTTAATGGAATACTTCTGAAGATATAAAGGTATAATTCCGAGATTATATTTAAGAGTTGTGAACGCAAAACGAACAGAGTAACAATAAAATCTTCTGTAAACATACTTAGAATACGTAGCATATAAAATAGGTTAATATAGAATTAAACAGTAGATATGATCAAACTACATACAAAGTAAGACAATACTTTAAATATTGAAACTAGATTAAGAAGTAGCTAATAAATGTTTATGGCAAACTTGGATATATCACAGAACTATAAAATTAGGAAGGAAACGAAATTAGATTTTACAAGAACCATCTTTGAACCGCTTCCTGTTGTAACGGAAAACTCTGCTTTACTACTTACATATAAATACATAGCTACCTTCGAGCACTTTACGTATCTAAATATAAACAGTAAAACTTAGTAAAAAATATTTGCAAGACCACTGTAGCCACATCCGCTTTGAAGTGCACGCATAATGCAAACAATAAATAATGATAGTTCTTACATTTATCTTATTCCGCTTCATAAAAAGACGGTGTTTTGCTACGTAAAACAAAAAATATATGTACTACTACACCGACAAATATGCAAATAGACGGATAAGTAATGACGTTATATTATACGGACAAACGAGAGCTAAAATTAGTCGTTAAAATATGAGTAAAACTAGTCGTCAAAACCGTTAAAATACGAGTAAAACTAGTCGTCAAAACCGTCAAAATACGAGTAAAATAGAATCAAAACTTCACATAGCGATTACCTTATTTTATGGAAGTATTTATTGAAGTTCTTGCCGTTATAATGAAAGTGTTTTAATTACAAAGCTGGGAATAACATTCCATTAATATCAATAAATTTCCTTTGAGTTTTTAAATATAATTATTTTTTTTAATTTATTCAAATTGTCTAGAATATAGGAGTATAGTAAAATAGCAATATTTAATTGTTCTTGTCACTCTTGTCACAGTGTGAACCAGTGTAAAAATATTACACTGATTCTGTCGTTGGATAGATGAGAATGGCATGTCCTATTATCTATGGGGAATGAGCTAATCTAATTTTACTTAAAGGACTGTTATCCTTTTCCCACTTACCTATAATATAAACTTACAAACTTTCAAAATTACAGTTGTTTTTTCAAACGTGCTTTTTTGTTTCGACATCCTATTCTTCTGATCATTTAATTAAATATTTGAATATGTGTTTAAAGAAGATCAGCAAAAATCTTCACAATTTCGGGCTCAAGTGTTACAAGGATAAAAACCCGTCAAGTACGAATGGCACTCGCACTACCAAGATTTCGTATATGTTTAGTACGAAATTTTCGTAGTGCGTTATGCACTTATAAACATTTATGGGTGTAGTCTTTCTATAAAACTATTTAAAAAAATTAATTTTCGCAACGTAAATATATTTTTTGCTATATCTTTCACAGGCCTAAAAACATGGTGCATATTTTAAAAAATATATCTCGCTATGAAAATATATTAATAAAGCCTAATTAGCTGTGATAATTTTCCTTTTAATTTCATTACATACCTTTATTTGGAATAGGACACAGATATTTGAAAAAAAACGGTTTAGCTGGTAAGGACTCCGGATACGTAACTATAACAAAAATTACCACTTTAAAGATTAATATTTGGTATATGTACGGATCTGTTTTAAAAATCTACGAGCAAAACGGCTGTGGCATAATGGCTGTGGCATGTGGAATAGCTGGTAAGGACTCCGGATACGTAACGATAACAAAAATAGCCACTTTAAAGATTAATATTTGGTATATGTACGGATCTGTGTTAAAAATCTACGAGCAAAACGGCTGTAGCATAAAGATGGACAGACGGATATTGCGAAACTATAATGTATATTGTTCCTACCGATATGGATTCCTAGTTTTACTACGGAACCCTAAAAATTATACTATTAAATAGAAAAAATTTAAAAAATTAATTCCTTAAAAGTTTTATTTAAATCGTCAATCAGACAAATGAGAAATCTTGTAATTTTTAATTCACCTTTCCTTTTTATAAAAGTAAATTCTATTTCTATGATCTTTTTAAACCATCAAGATGAAATAAAGTGCATATTGTGTTTTTGAAACTGGCAGACCCAACATAATCGTGGAAAAAATGCAAAACTCGAGCCAAATAAATTCATTCATTTTGACAAAAGTACGAATGTCAGTGTCAGTCAACAGTTTATTTTTAATTAATTTACATTTAAAGAAAGTAATCGGTCACAATTAAATGAAACTACGTGATGTAGTATTATTTCTACTTTCTTTAATTTCTTTACCACGACCTAGGTTTCGTTGTATTACAATATCTTCATGTGAGATATTAGCAAAGATATAAGATATAAGATAGAAGATAAGATATATATCTTTGCTAATATCCCACCTGAAGATGTTGTAATACAACGAAACCTAGGTCGTGGTAAAGAAATTAAAGAAAGTAGAAATAATACTACATCACGTAGTTTCATTTAATTGTGAATAATGAATTTGTACAAAATTAACGCCAAATATATTCAATATCAAAGTAATCGGTATTGATTTTTTTCCAGTCTTTTCTAAAAACTTATTGTGTGCTCTGTTAGATTTTTATAGTTATTTTAATTTATTATCAGCAAATCTAGATGTATTACAATTATAATTAATGAGCGCTTTTGAAGGTTACAAATTGTATTTTTTTCTTTCCCGATTGTCAATAGCTAAATTATTTCCTTTGTATATTCTAAAAAATACCAGCTCATTTTCACCGGTCTCCTCTCATAATGTTTGTATACTCCTTAGCCGAAACCATACCCTCCGTTTGCTTTTAGAATTCTGTAGCTAAATAGCAAAAATGAAACCCTTATAATTTCGTCCCGTACGTCTGTCTGTATATCACAGCCATTTTAATCGGAGACTATTGGCACTATATAGGTGAAAATTATTAATTATTTAGTGGGTATCTTCTTTGAATCGCTATACAATGAAATAGTGGAATTGTAAAAAAATAATATTAAAGGTGGCACCCCATACGTGTAACTGAGAGATGAAAATAAAAAATCCCGTGCATATTGGCCTGTGGAGATCGTTAGATAGGATTTAAAAAATTATAAATAGGTAAAATATTTTTTTATTTAAGTCGATAGTCGGTGAGACATGAGCTTTTAAAGTAAGACTTTAATGCTTTAAAAGCATGTTCTCCCCTCTAACTTTTCACATAACGTATGTGAAATTCTGGAAAAAATTGCGTTAATAGGACATAAAAAAAACTTTCAACGAAAATTAGTTTGAATAAGATATGTTGTGTAGTTCTTGATATATGGCGTAATTTCGTTACAGACCGCAACAATAACTTTCTTTTCCAGTGCCTTCTAGAAATACAAACTTATAAGTTAATATAGTTTGGTGCTACGAAACTCTTCGTCCGAGTCCGACTCGTAGCGGGTTTTTTTAAAACATTTAACGTTAATTACGTTTATTATTACATCATTGCTTTGTCTTCACTTGGTCTACCGTTTCACTAATTCGATCAAAATAATTTACTAACTTCTCCCTCAATTAACATAGACATTGAAATATTTCTGTTATATATCTATTTGTTCGATCGTTCATCAATCATTTATATGAAATAACGTAGCTCTTAAAATTTCCAACATAAACGTGGATGGACGAAATCGTTCATTAATTTTACCATAGTGACATGGCTTGTAGTTTTTAAAGGCAACTTCTTCATAGTTTTGCTAACAAATTACCTTCTTGACAATTGTCGAGGCAACGTTATGTTAAACAATCGATTTGTGCCTGTCACGGTTGCCGACTAACTATTTTCTATTCGTATTTTAATCGAGTAATGTTGGCAGATATCCATCTGCCGACAATGGACTATTACAATATTCATTAGATAGTTATTACGGTTTAATCAAAGTACGAAATAAAGTATCATGAATAATTTATAGGTTTAGTTATTAATTGAGAATAGCGTTTAAATATATTATTAATCAGTACGAAAGTTTCCGTCTTATGACGTAATAAACCTTCAGAAGGCTGTATCGAAACTCTGTTGTCGACTTGCCAGGATTAATATTTGATCGAAGATGATATAAGACTATCGAAATTTATTCATAATGTAAAATAGAAATAGCAAAATTCTTTTGAAAATTTCGAACATCATATTTTCTGTCACATTTTTAAATCAAATTGTATCTTAAAACAGCTTAAATTTCTTTAAAATGTCAATATTATATATATAAATATATATATATATATATATATATATATATATATATATATATATGAATATATATATATATATATATATATATATATATATATATATATATATGTATATATACACATATATTAGCTTTGTTTACATAATAGAAGAATAATATTAAGGCTTTATCTGTTTGTACTAATTTCCGGTACGAAAATGATACTAGCTAAACAAACTCGTGATTTAAACTCCGGCGACTCAAAGAACTGTAAATTATTTTAAATTACTTAACAGCCAGTGATTACACATTAAAATCTATAAAAACTTCCAGGGTTCATTTAATTTATTATTGTATATTATTTTGCATAACCGTTGAATGTTACAAGATTGAACGTATAGTTCTGTACTCAAAAAAAATAATAACTAAATATTTCTGTATTCAGAAACATTTAGTTATTAATTTTTTGTTTTATTTGTGGTATTTGACCGTCACCGTCACAGTCACAAATCCGGGACAGGCACCCAGTTAACGTGATGAGAAGCTCATATATGTGTGTGTATATATGTATATGTATATATGTATGTATATATATATATATATATATATATATATATATGTATATATATACATATATATCTATATATATATATATATATATATATATATATATATATATATATATATATATATATTACCGGGTTGGATGTACCTTCCTCCTTTGTACCGCCTTCCATATTTTTCAATAAAAATTATCTGTATTAGAGAAGGAACAGACATACAATCACAAATTTACAAACTCCGAAGGCATGTTATTCCATATTTTCAATGGAGGAAAATATACAGCTAACATAGACGTCGTTTCGTCTTACTTGAAAAACCAAACTTGTTCAAAAGAAATTTGTTATATATAATAAGAGCCTTCCAAGGAGATTTCGTAACTATTTGGTTCCCCCTTCGTTTCGAGTATTAATTGGTACATATTTTTTATTAGTCATTTCATATTATTCAAAACAAAACTCCGTATAGTGTTGGGCACAAGTATTTCATGAATCAAAATGACAATCTCAAATGGGAAAAAATAAACTCCTTAATGTTTTCTTCAAATTGTCATCTGACAAATGAAAATTCAAATTTAAATTGTTTTCCATAATAATTTGTAAATAATTTGTAATACACAGATGTAATATCATCGATATATGTAACATATAAATCCATGAAACTCATAGGCCAAATAAAGTAGTCGAAAAAGTCCACGTAAGGCTCGGAAAAAGCAAAATCAATTTTGAAAACAGATGAAACGCCATTGTAAGTCAACAGTGTATTTTTAATTTAGTCAATAACTATTGATTATTTTTTGTAATCCTTTCTAGAAAGTTATGTTCTAGATTAGATTTTTACAATTACTCCATCACCAACAAACATGTAATAACATATAATGATAGAGTAATTGTAAAAATCTATGTTCTACATTAGATTTTTACAATTACTCTATCACCAACAAACAATTTTTATTTCTTATTAATAATTAATCAAATATTCAAAACATAATATATGCACATTTCAGAAAATACCTTTTTTTGTATCACGTTTACAAATTATATTTAATTTTCTGCTCTTTCTTTTTATATTGTCAATCGTTAAAGTATTTGACTTTTCATATTCTAGAAAATAGTAGCTTTTCCACTAACGCCAGGCTATATTCGTCGGTCTCCTTTATTGAAGCAACTTCGTGTAAAACAACATATTTGGAAGGAGTTTTCATAACAATTTGAATTCTCTTTCGTGTCAAGTTTCGAATTTTATATACGTGTATTTTTCTTCAAGTTAATCTCCATGACTAGTAAGTTATATTTCCAACAATCAAAAGACCTACCACACGTGTCGCGTCGGCCGCTTTGCGCAGCGGTTTGATGTTGATAAATCGCACTTACTTATTCATATCTGTGAGTACCCTCGGCAATTAGACTTTAAATTGTGCACAGGACGTAGCTCGTGCACTCATAACAATTCATAACATTATACATATATGGAGACACTTTGTATATGAAACGTGATCTGCGCACCGCATTAAAGCGACGTAAGAATTGAAGCGTTGACAGTGTTATTTACAAACTATAACGTTCTTACGTAGAACACGGCGTCTAGTTTACGTGTTGGTGTAGTAGACGAGACATAATTGAGGGCTTGCTTATGTTACGATGTTTCATTTGTTTGTTGGTGATAGAGTTAATTCTAGGTTTCGTATTATTGATTTATTGAATGAAAAGTAATATGTTTTCAGTATTTAAGGATGGGAAATAGTAATTGGATATCTATCAACGATGTTATTAACATTTATTTCAAATTTATTGTAAAGTACCGATTTGGCCCAGTTGGAAAGTAATTTAGAATAAATATAGTCTCTCATAGAAAATTTAAAAATTATTTAAAAACAGGTTATTAGATACAATTGTGTAAAACACACGACTATGTATATTATTTTTAAAAATGTGTTTTCCCCTTCGCTTATTGTTGCAATGTATTTTACTGTATTTACATAGTTATTGAAAAAGAAAAAAGAATTATCGTGTCGATCATTTTTTTTCAAGGAAATTGCGGGAAAAGAAAAAAAGGGCTTGTGTACTGCAGTAGATATCCACAGCTATATACATATGTTGTTTTACACGAAGTTGCTTGCGTAATGCAGTAGATATGCAGTAGATATCCATACATTTTGCAGTGATGTATTAGTACGTGCATGTGTTCACACCTTATGTTCATACTCTTATCCCTAGCTGGAAGATTTTTTTATTATCAAAGAAAATATATTATTTTTGAGAATATATGTCTTATTCTATGTTCATCACCATGATCCAGGTTATATATATATATATATATATATATATATATATATATATATATATATATATATTTCACGAAGACTGGTTAAGAAGTTGAAGCTTCAAAGCAGAATAAATAAATAAAGAAATATACAAACTCACTTTTGCGTTTATAATATTTGTGAAGATTTGATTTGAAAAAATAAGGAAAAAATATTATTACTGTAAAGGAAATACAAGAAAAATTAAAATTCTCCGTTCATGTTTTAGGCATTAACTCTTTATTTTAACGAATTTATTATATAATATATATGCTATCGTCATAAAATAATAAGGAAACATGAGCATAAGAATTCTATTCATATTCATGTAATGATATGAATATGAATCTCCAATATTTTTATTATGTAAAAATATTACCTCATTGACTGACTGACTTTCCCCTCTACTTTATTTGAAATGTTCATATTAGATGTGTTTAGTAATATAATACTCATATAATTGAATGAGAAATCACGTGTTATTTCCAATTACAAAGAATAATAGGTATTCTGGGAGCTTTAACTATGGCTTATTTAAGGAAATATTTGTACACAAAAACAACTATTTGTGAGAACAATGGTTTCTTGTAAATAACGTCTTGTTTATTAAATTACAATTAAAAACCTTATATGATTTGACTCCCTACCACAAATTTTTACTTCAATTAAATTGAGAGCAAGGTTAAATAGGTTTTTACCGACATTAAAAAGGAAAACATATTTTCCGCTTCCCTTATTGTTGCAATATATTTTACTGTATACGTAGTTAATGAGAAAATATTTGTTGTAAATAAATTATTAGTTTATTTATTATTTTTAAAAGCCATAGATTTCCCTCCCATCAAATTGTTATATTCCGAAAGATCAGGTATTAAAGATCAGGTTTTAATATATGCTGATAGTACTCTGGCGTAATATATCAAACGCGTTTAACAAATTCTCGATTTCCAAATAGGTATAAAAGAAAAGAGATATATCCTTATAAATATTTTTATTACTTTATCACTAACCGTTAATCATTAATCGTATAATTAAATAATCATTAATCGTTATAGAATTTTTTTTGTTTTCAAAATATTTACAATTTCTTTATTAATATATTGCCGTCGTCTAATTACTTTTTGTGAAGGGTTTTCTTAAAATTTTTGGAAACGAAAAAGTTACTAGGTGCTAGATTCAGATTGTGATGGACGGTGTTTGGTTGATTTATGTCAATCTAACTGAAACTATAGTAGCTTATGCTATATGAATATGCGTGGTATACAACAATATGTTGGATATACTACCCTAATACATTATAATGATTATTAATATTTTAATTTGTGTTTCGCAATAATAACAGTAGAAGAAGTGACACTGTATTATGGCCTTGATAAATTAAATAAAGCTTAAAATATTATAATAAGAAACGTGTAAAAAAAATAACAAAATTTGTTTATATCACAGTCGTTTTCGATCTTTGCCTCGAATGTTACCCACCCACCTTACTCTAAACTAATGTATTTACTCAAACACACGCCACGACATACACGTCCATTCCACTCTTACCGGAAGCAGCGTGGCATTTGCCGTCAACGGGATATCTCGTGAACGGGAAACGGCATGCCGAACATGTCCCGATGTAATGCGATTTGGCTAACGATTAATCCTCAGGTGGAATATAAACATGACGCGGGCGGAGTCGGCAAAGCTGGGATCTGGCCCGCAGCCAGCGGAACTTCCGAAAGCTCGGCCGAAAGCTCACTCGGTCGGAACAAACATCATGCTATGGAGATTACTGCATTTGAAATTTTATTACTAAGTCGCTTGGTTAAGTGTTGGTATTATACCTGCCGTTTATGACGTAGAACGGGCACGTGTAGGACCTGATGTAGCTTTTGCTTTATCTAATGTTTATTTTATAATAAAATCTGGTAAGTACAAAGAGAACTATGTAGTATAAGAGGGTATCGCACACAGTCAGATAAAACAAAATATTTAAGGGTACGTGGTATTTAAATTATTCACAAATATCGATATTATTTTCTGTAATGTATTTTAGGTTTCCATTTATCAGAAGATAAAATGGGAAATATAATACAATATTTCAGAAGCGGCTTTTTTTAAAAACTTGGAATTAGGCTGTAATAAAGCATATTGGCCAGTGCATATCTCAGTAGCTAACATTAAAAAAATATATACGGCAATTTTAAGTAAAATAGAGTGAGTACTCGGAAAAGTGTCAAGTACAGTGAGGAGTGTCATTTCAAGTGGATAATTATGAGGGGCTTTAAAATACATTTATTGTAATCGTTATCTTTAGAGATGTACTAAAAAGTATATAAAAAATATGTATAATTCCCCTTCTCCCTATATTTGCGAAATTATGAAAAAACCTGTCAAACACGAGTGAAACCCGCACTGCATGGGTTCCATATACATTTATAAACATTTAATGGCACGTAATATTCTTATTATTAAACTTTACATTATTCCTATTAAAATATTTACTATGTCTGTCACAGGCGCACATTTAAAAAAAAATATTTTTTAAGTCTACAAATTAACGATTTTCAGATTTTTTCATTTTCTTGTGCTTTGAGACATTGCTATTTGCCAAATTTCATTGTTTTAAGTCAACGGGAAGTATAGGTTTTGATTTATTTGCTAGTGTCAAAATATGCGGTATAAATGGTGGTATTTTTAGGGTTTTTGATTGCGTTGACTTAGAAGTTTGATTGTTTTACAGCTCCAAGGGATTATAGATCTAAGTATTTGATATTAATTAAACTCGATGCCTCCTTGCATTACTAAGAAAAAGAATCTTGAGAAAAGCGAAGTGATCCTATAAGGGTTTTTTTTTCCTTTTGTGATATGGAACCCAAAAAACATAGTTTTAGAAGCCTATGCAAAAGTATATAGGAAAACTATTCTAGATATCATAGTTGTTGAGATATTTATGGTAAAATTACACGAGTCCACTTTCCCCTTCCTACGTAATTACATGAGATGTTATTAAATATTTCTTGCGCCAGAAAATCCAATTTCTACCAAAAAAGAAGAAAATATTAATCCCGTAAGATTAAAAAATAAATAAGATTATGTTGAAATGTTTTAATAACATTTCTGAATTACTTCTAAATTTTATATATTTATGAGTGAATTTTTTTTTTATCTTTTATCTTACTCATGTTTATAAAGATTATATTCAAGACTACTATATATTAAGACAATTTGGAAAACCTATATTAACTTAACTGTTTATATTTATTATAAACTTTATTGGAAAAGCTAACACTGGCTTTTCCTCTCAATACGATTCAATGCCTCCCTAATACCGAACGTAAATATTTTCCATGAGTAAATACGCATTACGTTTAGCTACTTATATGAATTGAAAGGTTCTTCCTCGGCACGAATTACGGGTGTATACTTGCGGAAAGTTTTGCCTTCGGCGAGGTCGCGAATTCTTACGTTTCCAATAAAAATATGGCCGCACGATGAAAAAGTTTTCGCTGATCGTTATTTCCTAATACTTATTGGTTTACCTTCCCTGCTGTGTGATAAACTTTAATGATGAGGATGCTACGGTCGAAATGTTTCGTGATAACGGATTATTAAGCTTTCATCGCTGATTTATGATTGCGTATTTAGTTCAGATTCAATTCTTATTGCGATAAGAAGTTAGCTTTCTGAAGCTTAGACGTAATTTTTGGATTTAATTTTATTTGAAAGCTTAATTTTATACTAATATAGTTCGTGCCAATTGAAATTATCACCTTAAACTATCTCGAGTTTCAACGAGATATTTCAAAACTTTCCATACAATTTTGTTCAATCTTCAAAGATTAAATTTTTTCATATATGAAATAATTTAATATTGTTTTTTGAGAACTTATGAAATTTAACAAAAAAGATTATGATGTTTTCTAGGTGTAAAAACTTTAGCACAAATAGCTCTTGTTTCATCACTTAAAACGACGGAAATTAGGTGCTTAAATATGCACAATAGCTAGAATATTTATTTCCATATGTTGTTCGTTAATATTCTTATTTAGCATAATAAATAAATTATAATGGGAAAAAACGTATTACGTTCTTAAATAATAATATAAGAAAAAATGTACTGTAAAGTTTTTTTTTGTTCTGAGACTGACTTTATACATCAGAAAATAAGTGTTTGGATATTGCTCTTAAAAATTTATTGATTAAACATCCGCTGAGTGATTTACGGAAATCAATCTGGCTACGGGGTGACCTTCACTTTGATTACGAAGCGTTAGGAATGTTTTGAGCACTTGCTCAATTAGACATATAATGAATATACGTACATTATTATTAAGTTAAACGTAAACAAGTTTTTCGAGCATAAAATTTGACGTGAATTCAATTAAAAAACAATTCACGTATTCATTAATAATGACGTAAATATAGTCTAAAATTCCATTTAGGTCTGATCTGATATTTTCCCTTGGTTTTCTGCGTTGGCATTATAATCTCTTCTTTGACTTCGTCTGTCTGTATTTCTTATCAATTTTTTGGGCTTTGTGTGGATAGTATAAATTATATGATTACTTTTAGTACATAATTATCAAAAAAGTCAATTATTTTATTATAATTAATGTCTTTAATTTCAATTTTTGTAGTTAGTAATGCCATTTTATTGATATATGTTCATGTTTACCCAAAGATATATATATACATATATATATATATATATATATATATATATATATATATATATATATATACTGAACCCTAGGTTAATACATATGGCATGCCCTTTACCGTTTAAAATTGTATACACTAAATGGAAAGATAGCACTTTAGGAATAATTTCGTATTTGTGTTTTTAGGGTTCCGTAGCCAAATGTCTGAAACAAAACCCTTATAATTTCGTCCTGTCTATCTGTCCGTCTGTCTGTCTATATAACAAAGCCATTTTATTCGGAGACTATTGACATTATATAGATGAAATTTAAAATGGTGTCATCTATGAATCGCTATATAATGAAATAATTAAATTATGAAAAAATAATATTAGGGGTGGCACTCCACACATCTAACTGAGGGATGAAATAAAAAAATCCAGTGCACATAGACGTGTGGGGTCTTAAATTATAAAGAGGTTCCAAAATCCCTTTTTTTATTTAAATCAATAGTCGGTGAGATATGTGCTTTAAAAAACTCAAAAACTTCTTCCAACCCTCTAACTTTTTAACGAACTTGTGTAAAGTTCTGAAAAAAAATTAATGTAGTAGAACTTAAAATAAACTTTCAAAGAAAATTAGTTTGAATAATATATATAGTGTAGTTTTTAAGAAATGGAATATTGTCAGTACCGATCACAGTAACAACTCTGTTTACCACAATGATTTTGAAAAATACAAACTTACAGGTTTAATATTATTTGGTGCTACGGAACCCTTCGTGCCCAAGTCTGATTCGCAATTGGCCGGTTTTATTTATAACTGAAGAATTACCGCTTTGATTCCAATGATACTTTCAGTTGTCATTAAAAATACAATAGTAACTTATACTATGATCGCTACTTGCAGACACTGTGTGACTGATACTGCGAGCAACCACAACCCTGCCTTAAAACTTATATCATCGACTTCGAGCTCACAAAACTATTATATAAGGATATCCCCACCACGGAGACAGATGTCGTTCTGGGTGAACTTATTTACGCCAGCGATTAAACTCCATAAAGCACCCACTGGTAAATCGTGGCAATGTAATTAGGTCCTAAATTAAAATGTAGAAATTTCTCTATATATTTCTCTCGCTATATTTAGTTGTTGCTGGAATCTCTACTTGCACAAATATGTGCTTAATCTACTAAAATATCTAAGACCTATACATCATATATTTATATATATATATATATATATATATATATATACGTATATATAAGATTTATATAACTTTTATGAATATATAAATCTTTTGCAACGCAGTAAACTCATCTATCATAACATACATAATGAGTAAAGTCGATGGACGACTTATTTTAAAAAATTCGTGCTATTTTATCTCAAGTCTGACGTTATACTTCGCCTCTAAACCAACGGGCTATTTTAAGAAAAAGCTGCGAGGAAAAAGTATTTGCGGAAAAGCTAAATATTAACTTCCGCCGAGAAAACGAAACTGTAATTAAATACAAAAAAGTACACCTACTTAAGAAACTTAGACCCCGGTTAATTGTTTCGAACTAAGAAGCTGATTTAAAACGAGTTTAACAAAGGGAAGGGTTTAAATCATTCTTAAATAAGTGCCCCCGCTTAATGCGAACTCCAGCTGAGTTTCACGAAGATCGCGGACCCTGGGGGATTAGGCAACTTGAGCTCGCTCAATATCTTCCAAAAAGTTTCGTGAATTATTACTGTTTATGAAAATCGCTTCGTACGGGAGTTTGTGCGCTCTCACGATTTTCCCGAAATGGAGAGCAATTTCGTATTGCAGTTTCTTGTTAATGTATGTTTATAGTCGTGTATATTATGATTATATTTTTAGGTATTCAGAAATTTGGAGTACAGTTTCCAGTCATCTTAAGAATCTTTTCCATTAAATCTCCACACAAAATAATATTTTATGTCTGTTTGAACTTCCAGATAATATAAAGGCTAGGTGTTAAATAATTGAAAAAATTAAAATGTATAAAAAACTCTTCTCGTTTCTTCAATCATTCACAATCTTTTGATTCATTTCGTACATTTCAATTTACGTCAAAAGTCTTTTTCGGATTTGCCCCCTGAGGTTACGTAACGTAACTTTGAGTTACGTTACATAAACTCAAAAAATTATATGATATTTAATTATTCATTTATGCAGAACTTCGCAACGCCGCAAATTTCAGAAATAAAGTCTGCCGTCAAAATGAGAATTAACATAAATCTAGTCCTAATTAATATCATAACTGGAAAGTCAATTTCTTTGTTTGTTTGTCTTGATTTTAGAGATAAACGTAGAATACAAATTTAGGAATAGAATTGTTTTTTGATAATTAAAAAATAATCCCGGAATGGTTAAGAGCATGAACGTAAGTATATAAATATATATATATATATATATATGTGTGTGTGTGTGTGTATATATATTTATTTATACATATATATATATATATATATATATATATGTATATATATATATATATATATATATATATAAACAATTAAATAGCAGTGGGTTTCTCTGATCTGACTTAAAAAAATAAAATTGCTTATTTATAGTAACTATTGCGCCAATGTACGAGTACATTGAACTAATTATTTTTAACAATAACTTTATTTAATGTGCATTTAGGCATGTAATTTTAATAAAATTTTAAATTGTACTATTAAGGCTAATAAAGGTGTTAAAAATAGACAAAGAGTGATTTATTCATTTTACTTTTTTATTTCTACCACTGTAGAATCTAGATAAAAGTTTCCATTTAATATGTCAAAAATATTTTTCACTATATCTTACAGTTCATGTAATGAAAAACTTTTTAAATCTATTTTTGCGATTATATATGAAGGCGTGATAATTTAAAACGTTATGATAAATACTAAATTTTCACAGAAATTCAATAGCCGATTGAAATAAATTAACGCATCTATATAGGTACATTACATCGGAAGGAAACTGTATCGTGTTCTTATCTCGTTCAAACTTTCCCTTAGAAAGGTTGAAGGAGGTAACAACACGATACTCGTTAAATGAGATGTCTGCTTAGACAAGTTTGAAGACCTGCTTGATATTAAGTTATTAATTAGTTATCTACATGAAATATTAACGGGTCGAAATTGTTTTCCTGGTATATTAATATGTGACTAATTATAGATTATCTAAGCTTGATTAGCAAATAAAAATGTAATCGGGTTATAGTTTATTCCATTAGAGAGGTGTATTGAAGTTTCTAAATTTATACGTGTTTAACTAATACGTGTCTATTTCCTTTTGACACCTTTTAATTTTAACACGCAACCGCAAAAATAGAATCAACATTAAATGTAGAATTTTAATCTTAACCTATTGGTCTAACTTTCTATATATTCACAGACTAGCTGTCCGCCCGGCTTTGCTCAGGCAAAAAGTTATCGAATTTTTATTTAATAATTATTTACGATTTATTTGTTCACATCTTCAATGGTTTAGTAATTTATTGCGGACCTCGTTTGAACCCGACCTTATAACGTTAAAGTACTAATACCAAAAAAATCTCTAGTATATAGACATATACATTCTGGACATTTTCCGTAGAGTTCGTAGTCGTTTAAAATTCTTTCGAATATTATTTTATTATAGCTAAACGGTTTAGTTGCGATAACTCCAAAGTATTTTGCTATTGTTCGATTTTACAGCACAAAACGGGTCATAAGAGACAACTTAATATATGTAAAACAAAATCTCTGTATGTCTGTTTGAACGCGATATTCTCAAAAATAACTTTAAGTAGGTGAAAGGTATAGGTGTACAATTTATGAAGCTTTTGTGTAATTTCGGTGAACTATGATAAAAATTATAGAATAAGTCGGAAAAAATCATTACATTTGAAAGCTTGACAGGCGTGGCCAACGTAAATCATTATTTGTTTTGTTTGACAGTGTTTTCTGTCATTTCTTTTTCTGGCGACTAGCATTTGGAATGGCAATAAATAAAGCACAAGGTCAGACTTTAAACGTCGCGGGAATTGAACTCAGCATTCAATACTTTTCACACAGTCAGTTGTACGTTGCGCTGTAACGTGTGACATCAACACTTAATATGTTTGTTTTTGCACCTAATACACCGGAAGTAATAAATGTTGTAAATTAAGAAATATTTTATAAAGATATCTTTAAAGGTATCTCTTTTGATTGTTTTATTGAATTTGTAGCTAACATTTAATAATCATTACGTTGTTTTATCAATAAAAAGAGCCAGAAAAAGCTCCATATCAGTCGTGTCTTGATCTAACCTACAAGATCTACGCAACAGTCCGCTAGATACATTCATTACTTCATTACGCCAGACAAATGATCCGGACACAGATACTTAATACTACCCCAAAGTTATATAATTGATGTAGGTTCTGTGTAAATTGGCCAATCTATGGCGATAAATACGAATTAAGTCGAAAAAAATTCATACATTTGAGAATTTTCCTTCCCATTACCTACTCGTGTGAACCCGGGCCGAATAGCTAGTTTATAATAATTAGCAATATCACATGCAACTAAATATTTTTGTAAATTTCATGTTATCTACAATACTTTTGTGCTTAATTTTAATATAGCTGTAAAGGTTTAAAAGTTTAGAAAGAAAAAATACAAGTCGCACCCTTTAAGTTCCCTAACTTAAATGGTTATTACTCATTTTCCTCGTTCAAAAAAAAACATAGTATTTGGTTGCTTAAGTTTGATAGCGGTTACAGTTTTAAGTCAAACGGATAGCACGTATAAAAACTATGCTATCCGTTTGACTTAAACACTAAAAAACAAACAAACAAACGAAAATTTCCTCTTTATAAAATTGGTACAATGAATTGTTTTCTATTGTAGTGGTACATACCACTTGGGTCTAGTATAATTTCTTCACTTGCTCACAGTTCTTGCATCGCCTTTGTTTGCACTGTACAATACGAAACGTTGCGCATTTCACTACTGCAATCGAGAGTGGAGTTGCTTTAATAATTCAAGTTGTTTTGGTTTATCTTAAATTAAATATATAAATAAATTGTCGTAATAATGTATAGTATTATGATATAAAGTCGCTTTCAGATTGGTAGAAAATTATATTGAATTTTTCATATAATCTTTCATATATAACTGAAATTTTGCCATTTGAACGGTCATAGTTTATACTAACTTCGTCCAATTTTACATTTATTGCCTGTCATAAGTATAGAATACTAGGGAATTTTTTGTAAAAGACAGCCTCGTAATTTGATTGAGATAAATAATGATTATTTGTATTGTCATTGACCGTTTGTCCATCAGTTGACTGTCAGTCCTTACAGTTTCTATAGTTTGAGACTTAAGGGTGTGAATTTACGCAAAAAGATTCGTCATACAGAGATCACAACTAACACGTAAAGCTTTATTTTTGTATATTTTTAATGTACTTTTCCAAACTTGTAAAGTGAGATAAAGATTTTTTTATCGCTGTCTGCGCGACAAAAAAATCTTCATCGAGCGAAACCCAACCATTGGACAAAATTTTTTAAAATTAATTTAAACTTTCATTTTCATTTGTCAATGTTGATCACTGTTTCGACAATAATAAGGTTCTAAACAATATGCAAATTCTTCCTCTCTCACACACCCAATTTTCCAACCATATATTTGAAAAATATGATGGAAATCAATAGAAAATTGCGGAGCTAGACAGATTGTGCTGTATACAAATTCGGCCCAGTTTATATGAAAAATAGACCCAAGTGATACATTAAATGACACTGATAGCCAAAATAATAGAAATCTATCTTTCTTATATTTAATTATTAACATAAATGTAAACAAGCACTTTCCAAATTTGCAACAGCTATATCTTATCCGGCCCTGTGCCTATTTATTTTCTCTCTCTCATTTGTAATAAACAACTTCAAAGGGTAGGGTAGATACTCTTTTTCAAAGGGTTTTTCAATATTCTTACCAAATTTATCATATTAAACAACCCTTATTTCTTACTTTCTCCGCATCACGTGATATATATTTTCAACGACAAAATCTTCATTATATTGATTTCTTTTATAATTAATTTCTAAAATTCTTTTTTTCAATATTTATAACATCTTATAAAAATTATTTTAATTAGTAAGATGTAAATAAAATTGAACCACAATTATATTCTACCTAATATTTTAGCTTTATGTAAAAGTACATTACAATGTGTTATTTAATTAAAATGGGTTTATTAAAATTTAACATGTCAACACTATACACAAAGACGATTATGAATTCCGGCAGGTTTGGTGACCGGTACCATTATTGAATCGAGCATATAGTAATGTTGCCCGATTATGACTTAAAGTTTCTGTACGTCAAGATATATTTTAGTACAAGAAATTTTATGTTGTAAAATCGTTTAAATTCTTTGTGGAAATTGTTTAGGATATAGATCGCTTTTTGGAAATTATTCCATGTCATCAAATGACATGGAATAGCTTTATTGAGACATAACTTCTTGTTATTATACTAGATTGAAAGTTGCGAAAAATTATTTTCCAATTATCAGTACCAAATTAGACGTCGCCAAGGGTCAAACGTAGAGTATATAATTTTTTTTTTGTATTTACCTCCTACTTTTTTCTAGAGGTATGATATTACGACTCGTTTTAAGTGCGGCTATTTTAATAAAAATTTCCTGAAAACATAAATGTATAAAATGCTAACGTAAACTTGAAACATATCTAAGATATTTTCATAAATTTCTCACAAAATATATAGACTTAATTTAAATTCCTTATTATGCCAAATGACATCTAATTTTATTATGGTTGTATTCTTTTAATTATTTTTAATTACTCTTATCGTTAGTCATATATTTTTAAATTAGCCTCACTATTATTTCAACTACAATAAATACAAATAGTTTTTTCCTTTCTCTTTGCTTCGTCCTTATAATTTAGCTTTGATGCCATCTATTTTTAATGAAATGAATATCAATTAAAATAAAAAAAAAATAAATTGCCAGTCAAACATAGAGCTTGAAGAAAATAAATATTTACCAGTACCACGAAATATCTTTAAGTCAATTTTTTGTGGTGACCAAAACATGTCAACACATTTGCCAATACGGGGGCTTTATAAATGTCCGTCAAACCGTTAGCAGACAGTTGACATGAACATGGTCGATTCGGCTGCCAAAGAACTTGTAAGATTTCCGTGTCTTCAATAACTTTAGAACTCAGAGCAAGAAAGCGCGACGTGTAAATGCATCCCGGACGCGTTCAAGCTATGACGTCGGTATGCGACCTAGATTTGAAAGTTACGTGGTTGAACCTAATCCGACCGTTTTAGAACGATAGATTTATTTTGTGAAATAATCGTAAATATATCATCACGCTGAATGGAAACTATTGAAGTCTTACAGGACCAATTGATACTAATATTCAATTTAATTGCGTATGTTGATGGACCACGTTTTCATATTATGAGGATATAGTCCTTTGTAGAAGTCGTAAGATTCAGGTAAATTAAATTTAAATTTAAAGCAATTCGTTGATAAAATATTTTACCAAAAGCTCCGCGAATAGCGCCATAATAAATATGTCATTATGACGCAGTTTATCAATATTTTTTTGGAAAAAGGTGCCAAGAATGTCAACATATAAGTTTATATTGTTATTAAATCGTCATGAAATAACGATGACTAGGTGAGTTAATAAATGAGACATATTCACACAAAATTAATGACATGAAAAAATATTAATTATGTATTGTCTGCTTAATTACATACAGTTAAAAATTTAAGTTTTTATGTTGAATTCTCCTTTCATTTACTATTTTAGTTACGTCTCTTTGTTTATCTACAAATTTCTGCACTTTTTTCGTATTTCGAATTGCAATAGTGTCACTTTGCGAGACAGCATCTCAAAACCGTCGAAATGGGAGATGAATTTGAAACACATGTCATATAAAAATAAGTTAATATATCCCATTAAACACAATTAAATGAAACTACGTGATGCAGTATTATTTCTACTTTCTTTAATTTATTTACCATGACCTAGATTTCGTTGTATTACAACATCTTCAGGTGGGCTATTAGCAAAGATATCTTTGCTAATAGCCCATCTGAAGATGTTACACTACAACGAAACTAGGTCGTGGTAAAGGAATTAAGGAAAGTCTAAATAATACTACATCACGTAGTTTTATTTAATTGTGAATAATGAATTTCTACAAAATTAACGCCAAATATATTCAATATCCCATTAAACATAAACTTTCACCCATTTACAGTCGATGTAGGAGTTATTTATTGGGTGGTCAGTAGAATTGAGCTTGCGTTAGGGGATATTTATACATTGATGATTGTAACGATTGTATTTTAATTATTTATTGCAAATAAAAACATTTGGAAATACTTAGGATATGAAAGTTTTTTTGTCTGTTTCATAAAGTCTAACTTAGAATAATTTTTAGCAGCTTTGCTTTTCCAAAAAAGTATTTTTGGATTGGTCACATATAAGTCTCGTTTTATTTCGTGATTTTCTACTATGTCACTACATTATTACCTTAAAATGAGATATGAGATATTGGAATATTAAATTATAAATTTAGAAGGGTTGAAATTCTGTGTTGCTCGAATATATTTATTTTATTAAGAGCAACTCACACAGTTAGTAATGTGATAAAATAACAGACCCAAACATTGATTTTTGTCCGAATCAGGCTTATTATAAGTAACGGGTTGATTATTTCTTTTTTTTTGTTCGACAGAAAATATAGTTTTGTAATATATTAATCAATGTCAACGTCAGTTAACTGATTACTGAAACACACATATTACATAATATAATTAAGGATTAATTTAATGCTGGAGGTAAACTTTCCTTCTTCGTTGTCAATTACACAATTAATCATGCACCTATCTCATGGTATGAAATGTTGCCATCACATATTTATATTGTATACTAAAATCGACACAAAATGAATATAGTTAAGTAGTAATGTGTAATATATTTTGCGACAAATATATTATTTTATTTTGAAGTTAGAATAAATTTATTTGTTTTATGACATATGTCGTCTTGATCAGCAATTGAAAAAATCGTATTGGAAAACATTTTTCAATTCGTCACTTCTAAATATCCAAATCAACTCGTCAATAAAGAGCAACGAGGGGAGACAGGATTTCGTCAATGGCCTATGAGTCAGATCATTATATATTCATGATCAAATTGCCATAAATAATTTTTCTTTCTTCGTCTTGACATTATGAATTCTTTCAGATTATTTGTTTTTTAAATTATAACTTTCAGATTATTGGTTTTTTATTTGTTTTTTTAGGATATAACAATTACGAACCCATATAGAGCATTTATAACCATTGTAAATCGTCAATAAATACAAAGGGAAATTTGTTTTCACACCTCAACTACTTAACCGATTTCCGTGAAATTTTCAAAGGAATGTTATGGAAAGTATCATATGGGTACATTTTATCTTGCAGTAGAAATAATTTTTTTTTTGGTAATCACCCTATTAAGGTTGAGAAAGTGGACCTAATTATGTATGTATTTTACATGGTAACTGGATAAAATCGTCCCAATCATACAAATAATCATCTTAATTTTAAAGTTGTTTTTTCTACTAAGAAGCTAAGCTAACTAAGAAGAGATAATATATTTACATTGTCATTATTCGCGCGAGCGGAACCGTATGTCAAAAGTTACTCACCACCTTTGACATAACAATAATTTCTTCTATATGAAAACACAATTTTAAATAATTAATATAAGGATAATAGTTAAAATTAAATTGACATAAAAACAACTTTAAAAAAAAGCATCTCTTTTGAAAGTTTCTTTTAAAAAATATTATTATTTACATCAACATAGATTATATTGGAAAACAATTTTCCAAATAAACTGAAGAGATCCTCAAACAATTGACATAAATAATGAAACTTTAAGTGATTTACAAAAGTATGCATGAAAATGAAATACAATGCTCTCATGATTTGCCTGAACATTGAGACTGCCCAGATAAATAAAGGGGAACCCCAGTGCACGAAACCTTCCTTAAAATTTAATTAAAACTTAAATTCCCGCCGGCGGCAAATGTCCCTAAATAATTATTGGTCACATGCTTTTTCAGATTAGAATTAAAAAGTAATTTTATAACGATAATATCAGATCGTTTTGGTTAATTAAATTTTGTGCCGGTATAACATATATAATAATAATAATTATTATATATGTTATACCGGTAATAATAATAATTAATTAAATGACTGAAACCGCCCACGGTAAAAGTTGTGTTTCAAATATGGGGAGAAAACTTTTAAGCTTTTGTGACATCATTTTAACCTAACAGATAATTGGTTGTGCATCAATAAATTATCTATTAAGCTATGGTGGTGTAAATATAAATATTTTAATCTGGGGTTATTATTACCTCTTCCTAATAATTGCGAAACATTAGCAAATCGTCGAATAAAGCAATAACATATATAAAAAAAACCTGTCGAGCACGAGTGGAACTCGCACGACGAGGGTTTTGTACACATTTAGGCATTTATAAACATTTAATGGTACATCATATTCTTATTAAACTATTTTCAAAATTTTAATTTTGTATAACGTAAATATATTGCCTACTATATTTTTCACAGGCGCATATTTTAAACAATATTTTTTATAACTACAAATTAACAATTTTTTCCTTTACTTTTGCGTAAGACCTTACTTCTTACCAAATTTGCGAGAAAAAATACTTATTCTTAACGAGCTCTAAATTATGACAAAGTTAAATACAAAAAAATAAAACATAATTTTTTTCTTTATAAGGGCTTCTTACTACTTCATATAGCGAAAAATTAAATGTTTAATTTAATAATTAGATATTATTTTTACTTTAGCGTGTCTAAACACATATACCTAAAAACATACATATATTTTTTAACATTAACATTTACCCGCGACTAAGCACTCGTGAAATACGATTTTTTTTAAAACAAACCTCAGATTATTTGAAAGTTATTAAAATATTCAAAATATTTTATCAAAGTATACTTAAAAGTTTTTATTTGACTGAAAAAATTCAAAAAATATAAAAATATTCTCGGTTATCTTTGTAATACTGCGTTTTTCATTAAACTACGAGCGCCATTCCTTCCCCTCCTCCACTTTTAGTGTCCCGTAGCCAAATGGCAAAAACAGAACCCTTATAATTTCGCCATGTCCATCTATCTGTCTGTCCGTATATCGCAGCCGTTTTACTAGGATACTATTGGCGCTATATAGATGAAATTTGAATGGTAAGTGTGTTCTATGAGTCGCTATACAATGCAAAAGTGAAATTATGAAAAAAATAATATTAGATGTGGCACTTCACATATGTAATTAAGGGATGAAAAAAATCCACTACACATAGGTGTAGTGGATTTTTTTCATCCCTTAATTACATATGTGAAGTGAGGTATCGTTAGGTAAGTCTTAAAATATGTTTTATGTAGAGACTCCGAAAAACTTTTTTTATTTAAGCCAATAGTTAGTGAGATATGCGCTTTTAAAATCTTAAAAAGTGCCCCCACCTCTCTAACTTCTCAACTAACGTTACACACATTAGTTGTAAAGTCTGAAAAAAAATTAACTTTCAATTAGGTTCGTAAATTACATCCAATAAGATATGTTGTGTAATTTTTGAGCTATTGGACATTTTCGGTGTCGACCGCAGCAAGCTATGGTTTTCACAGTATCGTTGAGAAACACAAACTTATAAGTTTAATATTATTTGGTGCTACAGAATCCTTCTTTCGTGAGTCCGACTCGACTTTTATTTTCTGTCCTTAATAATCCATTCTATATGATATATGTACGTAAACTTTAATAAAAAGTATTTGTACTAAAGAGATCTAAATTTATTATTAAAAATGTAAATAAAATAAAGTTATTTCTTTTGAAAACTTGAAATTGTATAAATAGCCTTTTTCTCTTACATCATTAGGTAAATTCGTAGAAAGACATATTTTTCGTAAAAAAATATCATTGCTCGGGCGCATTAGCTTAGCGTAATATTACATAATATGTAGTCTTAACGATGTATTCTTTGTATCCTTAACGACTGTCGCTTCAATATGCAAATTAAACTTAAAACAAAAAATAGAGAACTTACGAAGTTTAGAAACGTATTAAAAAGTAACGTTTAGATACGTCGGTACAAGAAGCTAAAAGAAAAAACTTGAATTCTCATTAAGTTGACTGACTGTCCTGACTAAATGTCAATTTGTGTGATGCTATTACTTATTCAGAGACCAAAAGACTGCAAATTCGGAACGAACGCAGCGTTTGGCTAGAGCGGGAAGTTTTGCGCACGTTCTATGCGCAAAACTTCCTTCTCCTTCTTCAATCAGAGATAGCAGTTCAAAGATATGGCAACAGGGAAAGATTAATACAGTATGACTAATTGGTGTTATTAATTATTTGTATTTTTATTCATTAACGTGGTTGGGGTATATCAACTCTGTAGTACCTTAGTCAAAAATCTACTTTATGTCTATGTACTGTATGTATGTAAAAAAATATACTGTATGTTAAAAATATATAATCATTATTTTGTGCTTTTTAGAATTTTTAAATAAACTTTATTAGTGATCCCACTTGTTAGTGTTTAATTTGGTTCACGTAATTTCTTTAAAATAAAAAAAAAATAAGTGAACATTAAAACGATCTCTGAGTATAAAAGGTTAATAGGCCCTTTTTCCTTTACTTATTCTTTTGTTATTTAAATTATTTGCTTAAAATATAGATGTACCATTATTCAAATCTTGGAGTATTTTCAAAAAGTTATAATTTTAAATCTTTAAATTTTTGGCATAGTTATAATTAGTAATAAAAGCCGGTATATCTTGGTAATAACATTTAACAGATATAATATAAATATACCTATACCTTAAAAACCTAATCAGCATGTAGGCCGCAAAGAATGTGCTTTTTCAATTGTTGATTGGTTTTTAAATACCATATCGTTTATAATCAAAGAATTTTGTAGAACTACTAAAATATGTACCAGACAAATCAGTTGCAGTATTTCTTATTGTTCCGTAAATAGTAACAAAGTCTCCTAGATTTGTAGCACTCCTTTTTGTAAAACTACTAAAATATGTACCCGAAATATGTATTTTTATTTGTAGAACTACTAAAATATGGCACGTATTTTAGTATTTTTTTGAATATGTATTTTTACTTGTAAAATATATATTTTTTGTAGAACTACTAAAATATGTACCCGAAAAAGTCAGTCGCAGTATTTCTTATTGTTTCATAAATGGTAACAAAGTCTCCTAGATATAGTTTTTGTTACATTGTTTGATTTGTAGCATGTCTTTTATTAAATAAACCATATTTAAAAAATAAAACTTTTTTTTCAAATTACGTCAGCATCTTCCACTCCATATTGTACGTTTTAGCCACAATCTATACGTTTAACAATTCAGAGTTATTAAATAAAATGACTACATCTTGTATATACTCTTATAGGGTGACGCACAAACAATCTACCAAATAGACCTTCATATATTTCAATATGCTAAGAGGATCAGAGTGCACGCTAACCACATCGCCCCGCCCAGTCACTGCACAAGATGCACACTGCAAACACTGTTGCGAACTCCCAACGTTAAGTGAACCAGCGTGCACGCTCAATACGATGCCTCACGGAAAGTACTCTGAAAGCCGTAAAATATTGATTCGATACAAGTTTATTTGATACAAATAAGAAATAATAAAATTGAAACTTTATTTTTAAAAATGTCATCTATTCTCTAGTCTCGTCTTGCTGTATTCTTTATATAGTGTGGCTATATGTTTCTACAGTGAATAAATAAATGTATAATAAACTTTTTTTTATTCGAGTGTTTATTGCTGAGAAATAATTTGTTTGTTGTCACAATTAGATCGAACGTTTCACTGTAACAGCCAAAACCTGAAAAAAAAACTTCAGACCTCAGAAAATTACTGAATTACCAGCAGCAGCGCAACAATTTGCCTTTCTGTGAAGTTATTTAACGCCGAATAAGTTGTATGCCACGCCGCGTCTTACCGCTTTTTTATATCGCGTGGCACCTGGTCTGAGATACTATGAGATACAATAATTTGTTATTGATTACAATCATTTCATTTTGTTCTCAGTAAACCACAGAATCCACTTGTTATACCAGTTTAACAACATCTTGTAAATTCTTAAATTAGTTAATATGTATACATGAATACTACTGGCAAAATGAATGAGACATTCATTTTTAGTGATTTTAATAATTGTTAACTTTTTACCCTCATTTCAAATTTAAAACTTTAAAAGCATACGCGTTGATTGATTAATCACATTTTAATTATAATAGTAAATTACCATTGTTTGAGTAATTAAAACCATGCGATTAAATTGCCTTAATTATATCCATTGTAAAGCTAAACAATAGCTAAAAATTTTTCTTGTTTTTCTTTTCATGTCTCTTCTTTTTGTCGTATGAATGTATTCTGTACTAAAGAGATACCCGTTTATTAGTACATTCGCGGACGTTATTTTTAGGGTTATGTACCTCAAAAGGGAAAACCCTTACAAAATCAATCTTGTATCCCGTCCCGTCTGCTATAATCGTTTTTCTTAGAAATCTCTGACGTAAAAACTTTAAGTTGTGGTATTATTAACAAAGCATATTTACCCGCAAATATATAAATAGATAACATTCAAAAATATTCATACAACAATTTTAGGAGGAGGATTAAATACTCAAACAAATTTAATGTAATAATACAGTGTAGGAAAGACTAGTTACTATAAGCGTCTCAAAAACATTTTTTTCCATAAATTTAAGTTCTATATCTTCAGAGATATACTAAAAAATATGGAAAAGAATATTCTTTCTTCCCCCTTCCCTATTTCTGTGACTACTGAACCTAAAGTTACGATAATAGCGAGAATTTTTAGGAGACTACGGAAAACTACAACCTTTGTATACAACGATAGCAATGACTTTAGATGTCATAAGATTTTAAATATGGCCCGTGCATGCGAAGGATATAGTTGACAATATCTTTGTAAAAAGTTTAAAAGTTTATAGTAAATATTTAAGGGTACATAAAAGTACTATGTACCCTTAAATGTTTATAAAGTTATGATTATAAGGTATGTACTTTAACGGCTTGCGTTTTAATTTGATGTTAGAATTCTTCTGAATTATATTTTCTGTCTTGTTCTTACTAAAATTATGAATACAAAATTGACTTCAATACAAAAGTATGAAATCAATTAAGATGTGATATTGTGCATTAAGTATTTTTGAAAAGTGTTATGTCAAAAGTATGTCTGAAATCGAATAGAAAACAAAACAACCTTTTTATTAGATTAGATTTTTGTTAGTGTGTCAGTCTGTCCGCTAATGAAGTACGCAAAAAATACTAAACGGATTTAAATATGACTTTCACTAAGATGATCAACCATCGTCACCAAGGTTTATTTTAAATCTAGGCTGCATATCATCCCCAGCAAATATTTCCTGAATGTCTTTCGTCTTTAAGAATTTCTATTTATCTCTTCATTAGATCATCACGAAAAAAAATAATAGAGGTGATGCCAGAGGTACAGATAAAAATCTAAGCTAAGGAACTTAGAATTCAATTATAACGTTCATATAGTAGGAGCTGTGTATACAGCTTTAAGGATTGATGAATAGAACTTGCCGAGGTTATCACAGCGTTTCAGCAAAAAGAGCAAGCTTAGATTACGGCATCATTAATTTTATTCCATGTAAAATTGTTTGGGATGCAAGCATTATCGCTACAGCGACATTTTGCCATGTTCATAAAGAATATGCTTGAATAAGGCGGATAAAATAATTACAGAAAATACTACAACAATTTAAATGATAGACCTACATTCTCTTCCATCGTTTCCAGAAAATTGAACCGTAATTTATTGTTAGCAGTTGCATATACCTCTAGCAATATCCTACTTCCGCAGAAGACTTATTCGATTTAAAACTTCTCTAATAAAAGACATCGAATTCCATTCGAACGAAACGTTTGGCGAAACTTCAGAGCGTGTAAACTCAGTAATCCCAGCTAATTTCGCTTATCGTTTCCTTATCGCGCACGAGGTTTAGTTTATACTATCCTATATGTGTAAAACTGAGATTATATTGGTTCGTCTGTTCGTTCGCTGTTTTTTAAGAGACTTTCACTAAAGAAATGACACTATTAGGGCCGCTCTGGTATCATTTGTGGATGCGTACATTTACTATACTGTTGGTTTAGTGATGTTCAATAATATGGAACAAAACATCGAGAGATTTTGAAAACGTATGATTGAAAAAAGTCAGGAGGAAGAACGAGTGGGGCTAAGGATCCTATGTAAAAATATTACAAGACATTTTTTACTGCATTTTGAGAGACCTTTTCACTAATATTCCACTTCATGGAGTAGGCAAAACAATTTGATTTGAAATTCGGTGTATAGGAGAGTACCTCACAAAAATTGTCGAACAAACTGACTAAACGTACAAAATGTAATAGCAAAATACTTAAAAATGACAGCTAAAATTCTGTGATATATTTATAGAAGTCTGACAGACGGACACAATCAATAATAAGGTTTCTAGTCTGCAACGGGGCTCTAAAAAGAGTATTACTTAAATTTCTCTGCTATACAACTTCCTTCAACAATACTAAGTCTAATTAATTTCATCGACAAAATTATCCACTAAAATAAATACAAAAAGTTCTTTTTAAATTCGTCAAAATTTATTCGATGTGTAGAACCATAACTAAGATTAGAATATTTAACCATTACTCTAAATACAGTTATTTTAACGACATAACAACGAATAATTTCAAAATTGCCTAAGAACCGTGAACGCAATTCACTGCGTGACGATAAGTGCCGACTGCGTAATGAAAAAGTGTTCTAAAGGTTTTTATTGTTTTATTGCACTATCTCTTTCTAACATAAAACATTACTATTATACATCATCGTACTTGCTCTTATCTTTGCACGTCTATTTAGTTAAGTCTATGGGATACTCCATGAAAAATAGGAAATTCGCTGCGATCCTGCGATTCCGTGTGGCGCCTTTTTTAATATGTTAAGAATTTCTTTATTCTTTGTTCGTCACTAGAAATTTACCTTATGTAATAAATACATTAGGTACGATTTGAACATCACACTACGAGAGTTTCGTGTATATTTAAATAGGTATAAAGGTTTAAACATTTTAAGGTACGTAATTTTTCCATTAAAATATAAATATTCACGTTATATTTCACTACACAGTGTCTTGTATACCTTTCAAAGGAGTAAGAAAAGTAACATGGCTATCTATATATTTTTAATTTCTTAATGCAAGTTCGCTCCAATAATTTTATATTGAATTGATTACTACATTCTTATTATTTCAACCTTAACATATCACTGACTTACGTGGCTAATAATTTAGAGGAGGCAGAGAGGCATACTGCAAAAGTTTTGGAAAATCAAATTTTACGAAGGGAAGGTCGTAGCCATATCAACAAATATTAATCAATATTTTCGATTGAATTATAAAGAGGTCTTTAAAACAACACACTCGGTGTGTGGGAAAGTATAGAAACAAAAAAAACTATTTCTTAATTTACTGTGTATTTACGTAATTCAACTTACATTTCATGTAAAACTTCATCACAATAGAATGGCTTAGACTGTAAGAGCAACGATGCTTTCGTCATATCCGTTTGCCCATTTAATAAAACAGACGGACAAATCGATATTATGACGGTTCCTCTTGTTTCTACTACGAACTCTAGAAATATCACCTAGTTCCACAAAATTAAGGTTGCAATGCAGTATGTCATTATTATAACTTCAATCAATCAAAATCAAAGCGTGATAGAGCTTCAAGAAATGTTTAAAAACTTTTAAGGGCTCTCAGAAATAATTATTTAACTTTAGTTTGTATTTGTATATTCCGTAAACATCTAGAAATGTTATTACCGACATGACGGGTGCAATAGCTAGGTACTTGTTGATAAGAATAATTAAAGTATGAAATCTTTTAATACTGGACTTAAGATCGCTTTGTATAAAGTTGTGTGATTTGTTTTTGTGTCTGAAATAACATGATAACGCGAGTAAAAGATAATATATTAGCAGTTACGGTAAAGAAGCGTTGCTTATTGTGAGCATTTGAAATATGATTAATTGAAACCAGTTTAATGAACTAATGACACAAAATGGATTGTGTTATAAATTTAACGAGTGCGTGTATATGCCTTTGAAATATTAATAAATAAAAAATGAGAACGCAAATAACAATACATTTTGAAATATTAAGAAGTATATTTATCAACAGTTCTCAATTAATACGAACATATAAGAAAGGAAGTATAGAGCACTTAAATAAACTTGTAAATATGAGTAGAACTCGTACTACGAGGATCCCTTTCTCATCAAGTACGTAAAAAAAATTTAAACAACTAAGAGTGAATAGTATTTTATTTAAACTATCTCACATATGAACATTTCTTAATAAACTATTATGCATATTAACATTATTACTTTTTCTCACGCCCGTATAGAGCTTGAGAAAAATAATTTGATTTTCTATTACTCGTTATATAGTTAATGCAAATTAATCAAACTCTTTCCTTTTGTATTGTTTATTAAATGCCGCTATAATGACTTTTTTCAGATTTTTCGAAAGTCGAATACTTTTTGAAGTATGCACAGTGACACAGTGTGACAGAATATACTTTTCGAAATTTTGAAGATTTATATTGGGATATAAATCTACACATCGAAACATGTCACAAAAAATATTCATTACATTTTCAATTGCTTTTTTCAAAATATTTTCCATGAGTCATGAGTATCACAGAAACTATTGATTCGATGGGGTCTGTGATAACAGTTTTCATCTCGAAGTTATGAAATATTAATTATCTATAATAGTTGTCGTAAATTTTATTCGAGAGTGCCTATTATTACAGATTAATTTTACTGCAATCACGAATTCTTTTAATAGCCTAGTAGAATACTAAAAAAATTTAAAAAAATATTATACTCTCATTCGCACTCTATGGAGTCAATAAATATAATTTTTTTTTAGTAAATTGTCAAATAGTCCCTCCAAATAGTCACTGATAACCAGTATCCAAAATAATTTTCAACATGCAAGTGCTGACCATCAAATCTATACATTAATGGTATTAATCTACTTTTAAAATATCTATGGTTTTTAGTAAAGCGAATCGATACGATATAGTATGATAAAAAGCATTGTGTCAGTAAGTAAACAGACGGATAAACTGAGTACGTTACGGATATAAGCATGTTCACCGACCGTGAAGTATGTGAAAAAGTTTATGGCCGTACGTAGCTATAAAGTATAAAGCATTTGAATATAATGATAATACAGATTGTTCATTTTGTGTATTTAAATTATCCTCTAAGTTTTGTGCCAAAATAAAAATAATAATGAATAAAAAATAAATTTTAAGTTCTTATTAAATTTAACATTAAGTTCTTATTAAGTTAAAAGTAGTCCTTATTAATTTTAACATAACCTATTGAAACATATTTGGAAAACTGAATAACAATCATTAATATTCAGGTAGATGTTTTCTTTCCCTTGATCACCTATTCATACTGTAATTATAGGTAGCCTATACATTAAGTATGTCTAAGCAAAAATTTACATTTCTCTTTGAAGGTTTGATTTAAATCATTCGTGTATAATTTTTTTTCTTTGAAGACAATCATGGAATCTTCTGTACGTCGTCTTGTTTTTAATCCTGAAATGATTTTCCCACTCTGTTTCGATAGCTATTATAAAAGAAGTTCATTAATAGAATTTATAACTCGAAAACAAATAGGATATAATTTGTTTATAATAGTAATTACAGTCATTAGAATTATTGCGAGTTAATAACCAAATAAATAATTTATGTTTATATAACATCATAAAACAAGTAAAAAAACATTTTTTTACATTAATTATGAAATTTTTGAAATGATTCACAGTATTACTTTAATTACTATGTTTATATACTTTATGTCTTATCTTAATTTAACGTGACAATAGTAGTAGAAAGTTTTGCTTTTCGCAAGATATGCCCATCATTAATGGAATTATCCATTTATTTCTTTCCTTATGACACACGTAAAACTTTAATACGAGTCATTAAACATAGTCAGAATTATGTTTCAAAGAAATATAATGCTGCATAATACATTATTTTACGAGGCAAACTGGAAATATATTATTCTTATTTCTTACTAAAATATCCTTATAATTATATCCTTAATTTCAAAATGTTATATTTTTATCCATTACATATTCACTATTTTAATAATGGAAACGTATAGTTTGTCAATGTCATATACTTTTATTAATATTATTATTAATTCAGGTTACTCATTTCTTCTAAAAATGTAAAACACATTTTTTAAATAAAAGTGCTAAGTTAAGTAATATGTCATCCATACTTCCATGCCCTTTCTGGACGAGATAGAGAAATCAGAACAAAGGGTGGAGTTGCACCAGTTGTTGACCATTAATAGGTCTTATAATAGTATTCGTACAGCTACAATAATCTTATAAAATAAAATTTAAGAATAATCTTCGTAATTTGGATAACAAATAATAACTAGTGGACGCCCAATGATCGAAATTCGATCGCAATTCATTAAATTTTTAAGTTTTGAACGTTATTGAGATTCTTTTGTCAAAGAGTATACGTCCAGATTATTATGTATTTAGCATTAACGCTATGAACGTAAACAATGGATCTTTTATTATTGAACGTATTTGTCTTAATGTATTTGTAAAACATATTATACGAGTATATAAATTTTAGCTTTCTGCACTCCTTCTCCACGTAAACTTTAACTATACCAAATCTTATATTCCTCCGTGCTCACAATATGCTTAAAAATGGGTATCTCAGTATTACAAACGAGTTCTCTCCCTCATACTCACTCTATCTCAAGTTCACTCACGAAACTCTTACGAGTCCATTCATCCACGCTGATTCTTACACAAGTTCACGATGTATCACAAGTTCACTCATTCACATTTACTTTGTCACAAGTTCACTCACGACACACGACTCACTGCTTGTCAGGAAATCAAAAAATATGTTCGAAAGATTTAATTAAAATTGATCCAGATCCAGGTTTAAAACAAAGCAAGAAATGAACAAACATCCATCTAATTTTGTTAATAATAACTCACTAATATTAAAATAGAAGTCCATATCACAATGAAAACGGAAATGGAGTTACTGTTAGCATACTCGATAACAAACGTATATCGCATTTAATCTGAACTAAAAATGGCCTACTCTTATGGATGTGATGTTTTCGCACACACAAATGCAACAACTGTATTTTGCTATTCCACAGAGTTCGTACCGCTCGTGTGTATACTTCCGCGCGTGGTTGACAGACCGCGAACTGCGCTACAAGCACTCAAGATTAGCTTGTTATTAAACACTGTGGTCGGATTTTAATATTATAAATGACGCTTCCAGGTGATATTGTAATTATACGTGGTAAAATATAATTTGTAACTATATTAGTAACACAAAGAGATAGAACTTGTATTTTTGGGACATGTCTCATATCTATTTACATATACAAAAACCATATACACTCAATGGCTCATCTACAGAATTATAAAGCCAACAAACTTGAAATTAGGCACGAATATTTTTCTTAACTACTCAACGTTTTTAGAAAATCGCTAACGATAATTAATTATTACCTGTATAAAAAAGGGAATAAAACAAAATGCAATCATGATCCCTTTTTGCCCATGCAAATCTGGAGCGGGTAGCTATTGAGATATATTATAAAAGTGCATACAAAATAAAAAGGAAGTATTAACCGTAAAAGTAAGGTATGTTACAAAACGGAACTGACCTGGACACCTATAAGGTATATTACAAAACGAAACTGATCTGGACACTTATTGAAGAGAAAACGATAAACAAACCGTCAACGATAAACAAACCGTCAACGATAAACAAAGTAATCGAATATAAGTGCTTGGCTACACTGAACATTCCACTAACAATTTATGGATCATAAATATTTTATTCATAAAGACAAAAAATATTCTAAAATGTTTAACTTACACTAATGCACAGATTCAACATTTATACGTTGTTAGAAGTTATAACTGGCCGAACAAAACCGGGGCTAAGTCAGAAACAATTGATATTCTCTCAAGTTATTTAACATATGGTTTTTTATGTTTTGTATGGTATAGCAATAACTTGAAAGGCTGATTATTTCAATGCTGACTTTTATGGCTAACTCTACTGACTTTAACGCTGACTCTAGTGAGAAAATTAATAGATAACTTTTGAAAAACTGTGGATTTTTAATTAAAAATTATTAATTAAATCTTGGTAATTTGGTGGATGGTATGTGAAGATAATTCATATTTTTTATTATGAAAATAATTGCAAAAAAGTAATTTCAGATGGTACATAATGGTTTCATTCTATACACTTTCTAATCATATCCGCAAGTTAATACGTTTATAATCTGTATATTTCTCTTAACTACTTAGCGATTTAGGAAAATTGCTAACGCTGAATAATTATTATATAAAAAAGCAAATAAAGCAAAATCGGGCATGACCCCTTTTTTCTCAGATAAAACCGAGATGGATAATTAGTTAGATATATTATAGTAATATAGTATATAATATAAGTGCATTCAAAATAAAAAGGAAATTTTAACCATAAAATTTATTTTCATCATCATAATATTTGACTTTGTAACTAGGAGCTATTACATGTTAGGAAAAAAACCTGTCAAGCACGAGTAAAACTCGGATCGTATAATAGATAACTCACCGTATGGATCATATATACATAGAAATACGTATACCCTAATGAGCCAAAGAGTGGGCTATCGGTCACCTGATATTATAATCGTTTCCAATAGCCAATGAGGAATAAATCCACCATTTGAGTCATGGTAAATAATTACAATAGTTATTTACAACGTATTTTCCTTACTTTTATTTTGATCGGCTCCGCTTGATCCTCATTGTAATATCATTAAGGTTACCATCTGCTACTAGTAGATTTACCTTAACATGTTCAGTCTCAAACATCTTAATTACTGCTCAGTCGATATTAGTAATGACGGGATGTTTCTTCCCATTATATATATTTTAGCATCCAGTGTTAGAATTGGAAAAACGAAATAATTTGAAATCAAATTAGTGTCTATCTTTGAAATCAAATTAGTGTCTATTTTTTATCTTTGACAAAATATATTAAGATTTAAGAGAAATTAGCTTAATCGCGTTAACATCAAAAAGTTCGCGGTTGTTACGGAATAAAGAAGCGAAAGAATTTTTTTTCATGACATCGTATTGGTTTTTAAAGGAAAATTCAAAAATATATAATTTGTGTTTTAGTAGATGCCTTTTTCATTAATTCCTTTCACCATTTTCCCACGGTTTATAAATAATTTATGTTAGTTTATCAATCAGGATTAGATCGTGTACAATAGCTGATACATGGAATATATAATTTTCATGCCAACATTGCTCATCGTTTTAAATATGGCACTCCATATTATTACATTGTCTTGTTATAAAGTTTCTTATTGACTACTCCTCGCCGATACTACTCATGATAAACATTTAGGCGTACAAATTATATTTATTAAACTACTTACAAGTATTAATTTGTAAAAATATGGTATATATTTCAAAAATTATGACGGCTAGAATCGTCTCCACAACTTTCCTACTACATTGACATAGGTCTCTAAAAAGCCATAATTTTGATAATTTTAGTTTAAGTAGTTACAGAAATAACTGAGAGTATATATTTTTTTCGTAAGTTTGAGTATAGCTCTGAAGTTGTAATACCTAAAATTATAAGGAAGGTATTTTTGAGACCATATAACTAGCCCTTTCAAACTGTACCCCACGCTGTACATGGAATTATATATATATATATATATATATATATATATATATATATATATATATATATATACATATATATATATATATATATGTATAGTCTTCCTAATATTACCGTAAAAATTATTTCTGGTACCTAAATCTTTTTTTTTCTCATTTTGGTATTATCAACAAGAAAAACATCTTTGAAAGCTTTTCTTTAATTGCTTTTCAAAGTCTGATAGATTTTGTAGTTGCACATTATTTATACAACTATGTTTATAATTTTATTATATATTTGTATGAAAAATGCTAAATTTTCGTAACATATTTTTTTAACGTTGTAACTTCCAACATAAATTATTATAGAAAACAATAGTGCCCTTTGGAAATTGCGCAAAACAAAGTGTTAAAATAATAAACTGAAGCAAAAAAATCTGTATATATCTAGATCCAACTACAAACAATGGGCATAAATGTGGAACAGAATTTTAATAATAACGAACAAAGGTATGTCCGCTCAGCTTGTATGGCTTCAACGTCCTGTTTTTATTTAACACCTGTTATTATTTAAAGTATTATTAAATATACGAAGAAACAAACATGTTACGTACATTCAAACTTTAGGTACACAGCAATAAATATTCAAATGGAACATTATATTATAATTATGTTTTCACACAGATATATAGGCTTGAATAATAATAATACATATATTACACACAATGAAACTACGTGATGTGGTATTATTTCTACTTTCTTTAAGTTCTTTACCACGACCTAAGTTTCGTTGTATTACAACATCTTCAAGTGGGTACAAATCTTTGCTAATAGCCCACCTGAAGATGTTGTAATACAAGGAAACCTAGGTCGTGGTAAAGAACTTAAAGATAGTAGAAATAATACAACATCACGTAGTTCCATTTAATTGTGAATAATTAATTTCTACAAAATTAACGCCAAATATATTCAATACATATATGAGTTTAATACTCATATAAAGTATAAATATAATTTTGTTCATACCATTTATATATTTATTAAATATTACCGAAACTTAGAAATATTAGTTTAGTAGTAGATCGCAATGACAGAAAGGGGCAATAGAAATAAGCAAAAACATCTGAAATTATGGTATAAACCGGAAGTATATACAGTAATTTTATATAACCATGAAAATCTATAAACCTATGACCTTTTGTCATAGGTTTATAGATTTTCCTGCATTGTATATGTTTACATATTACATAATTAATTATTGGTCACATTGAGACAAAAGATGATAAAGTACTGACAAGTACTAATATAAACACACACAAAAAGGATCGAGTATCGACGTTTCTCTTTTTCAATTCGGAATTGTAAATTAAAATTATATTTAAATAATTTTATTCAACAACTGTAGACATTCAAACAAAAAACATTTCTCGACAACATTCACTTGCATTCCTATTTATAATTAACAATTTGTAAAAAAAAATTTACAGTTAACTCTTTCAAAATAGAAAACTCAACTAGAACTTTTCAGGAATTAGAAATGTATAAAATAACCAGCTGAAAGTAAAGGCTGAGAATAAATTGTCATGGATATATAAAAATCTTTCAAAGTATATTTTACCCTATCAAGTTAACAATAATATGCTGACCGGCATATTAGACGCCTTCGATCTTTTCGCTTTTTTTAGAAAACCTAGAGAAATCATTGGAAAAGAGAATTTGAAAGTGCCTCAGATATTGCTGATCACTTTTATTAAGAAAAAAACACAAATTTCGAAAGTATTTTTTTCGTTTTTAAAAGTCACTTAGAAAACGTGTTTTGGATTAAAAGTCAAAAGATGCAATCAATGTCTTAAAATTATATTTTTATTTATATGCAAGTAAATAATGGAAAGGAATTTCTTTATTATTTCTTAAGATAAATATTACTTGATAAGAGCCCGGAATTGGGAAGGTTAACATTTGGTTTCATAATTAAACCATTCATAAATTTCGCTGTTCTCAACTGACCGGCATCTACTGACACTTATTAAGGCTATTCTATTAATTCGTGGCCTTTGGGATTAATTTCTATGCGTAAAACTAAATAACAATTGATATGAATCGATAGACCTAATTAGAAAGTCAATCAATCAAAGTAATCAATCGCGCTAGAAAAAACAGTTTTTTTTTTATATCTGTATTCTAATATAACCGCTCTGAGTATCAGAAGAGTATTTTTTCATTCTCATTAAGAAACCGTTCCCTACTAAAAGGGACACTATAATGAATTTTATGCGGCAAAAGAAAATATATATAGTATTAAAATCTTTTTTGTTTTTCGAGGTTCACAAGAGTGAGTATATAGCATATAATTCTATGCGGATACGATAAATTATCGACTTTACCAGCAATAAATAACAGCTCAATCTAAAGAATGTGACTTCCGATCAACGAGTCTGGTAAGTATTTACGTATCGACATACGAAGGAACGGCTCTGTGACGCATGTACAAACATAAATCCGATACATTACTTTGCAGTACTCGTTCAAACAACTACGAAATAGCGCAGTGTCGCCATCGCGTTATACATCATGACAGCGTACTGCGAACCGGTTTGAAGATCCTAAATAGGGTTGTCAACCATACTTTGTAATAAAGTTATTTTAGACATTGAAAAAATATAAATTTTGCAAAGGTAACCCAATAATAGAGATTTTAGAAGAGTGAAAGTAGCCTATGTGGAATATATTCTATCTTCATGAATAATATTATTTTCTTCTTTAGTACTTTTAGCTGTATGATTTTTTTTTACTTTAAAATAAGGTGGCAACCCTAATCCCAATACTCAAGTAATATCAATCATAATGTGTATTCAATGTTATCAGTTACAATACATGATAAGTAGTACAAATAATGACTACTTAGGACATAAAGATTATTTTGTCACGTGTTTCTTGTTTATTTAGCAATATTATTTATATAGTGAACACAAAAAAACTTCCGAATATTTTATTGTCCAGTCTCTTAAGTTAATTAGATTTGTTAGATGTGATTTGAAGTTATGTATTTTCAAAGTTTCATGTCGTCACGCCGCCCCTTTTAATTTTTGAAGTTATTAAATATGGTATATTAGATTTTATTATACGATTATGTATGATGAAAATGTTCTCCACATTAAAAACATCTAATAGCGCGTTTGGATGGGAGTAAAAACATTCTAAGCTTCGCGTGTTTTCGCTTCTACAACTTGATTTGCGACCAGGTTTGCGTCTTGTCGGCTAACAGTATTATAAAATTAAAAATATATTTTCAGTAGCTTGTTAAGAAATATTTCTGTGATAAATTATTTGATAAAAATAAAATAATAAAATAAAATTATTGTTGTTAATAAAACAACTATCTGAATATTTGTTTTTTCGATTTCAGTTCATTCAAAAAAATATTTCCATATACGAGAAATTCGATGTTTGACATCTGCCAGACGTCCCGTGTCGGCTCATTTGTTTTTTTTCAAACGTATATATAAGAAATTATTTGCTTCTATAAGATTACACTCGACTTAATCTATTTTGACACACTATTGAATGTCGCGTTTTTCAGAAACAAATATTCTCTATCTAACGGAAAATGTTTTCTTTATTTTTATCCAGTCTTTTATTCAACCAACATATAATTCCAAAAAACATACTTTCAAGATTTTCAAGATCTGACTATCCAATTAACAACCCGTCTCTTTGGATATTGCTACGTAAAGGTATTAAAATGTGTTCTTCTTAAGACTCGAATAACTTTCCTCGTAAAATTTTGATGCATTGACACTTTTTTTCCCAAATATAAAATTCGCTACAAAAATGTTATATTTTTACGATGGATTTGCACGTGACAGCACAAATATATATTTTTTATAAGCCAATATAATTGAATTCAACAACCCTTGAAGTTAGCAAGCTCCCATCTAATGTTTCCAATAACTCATTTATTACATGAATAAGCTATTAAAATATAAAAAAGTAAAGGTAAAAAAACGCGAACCTTATACTTAGTGCACAAATATTTTTATTAACCAAATAAAATATATTGAAACATATATTGAGTGTATTGCTAGTATACAGAATAAGTTTAATATACCTTTAACGTATATTACGTATGGTTAATTTGTCCTTGAAAAGTGATATCCTAAAAAGGTACAGGTAAATGTGGAAACTACGTATATACGTGTTTTAATCAAATTTGAATTTAAATTTAAAATGAATAAAATGGAAACTAACTTCGCATGTCATTGACTTCCTTTTAACTATTTCAATCAACGTAATGGAATGTATCGACGTTACATAAATGGTTAAAAGGCAAGATTATTAGGAAATCTTATATGTATTGATTTTATTTTCTTTACAATGTCTTACCTGTAATGCTCCAGTAGCGTTGTCATATACATATAATATTATTTATAATATATACATGAATATTATGCAAAATGTTTCTACTTACTTAGGTATAAGGCTTTTTTTCATAAAAAACGCTGATTTAGACACAGGACTTTACACCGCTACGATCCTCGCCAGGCACACGACACGTATACGACGAAGTAAATAAGGACAACATGACTGTCATGAACTGTCTGTCTCTTGCTGCGTAATCTCATTGTTGCCGAATATACGGGCGAGGAATGAGATTAATAGCATCGTGTGCCGACACGGGACGAACATTCTGACGGAGGTAGAGACAGGGACATTTTTTTCGACTCTGGCTGTCTGCTCGCGTTTCAAATACATCCTAAACAAAAATATACAGAGCGGAAATTGGTTACTCTGCCTTGTAGCAGTGTCCTTCCTCGATACTTCTGTGATTGTACCATGTTGCCTTGTCGGAAGGACTAGTTATAACATTTTCAATCCTTTCTGAATATTATGCGATTCTAAGGGAGCGGTTTAGACTTTATGTCTTGACCACCCAAAGAGGATGCCTGTTGAATATGGTAGCGCACATCTCATGTATAGGTTAATTAGTTTTATTTTAACAGTAAGACCTGTACGAATATAAGATCAATCTAAACACGTAACTACTTGCCTCCAAAGATTCTCAATATTTTGCTGCGTATCGGGAATGTCTAGTTGCCATTATTTTTATTCTGCTGAATATTTGTAATTACGGAAACGTGAAACTTACGAATATGATTTATGGAAATATACACATCTATTTATTTAAGAAGCTTCTGATAGCGATATATCCTGAATATCGGTTACGTATCGATAATATGATTTGGTCTACGAATTATAATTAGGGCTAAGTTGGTCTTATTATGAAGTTATTTAAAATTATTTCTATGTGCTTAGTCTATAACCAAACCCATGCTTATTTTTCTCAATTTCTGCAATTTCTATTTCTAATACAACTTTTCTTGATTACGGAACATAATATCTATTTGAACTCGTTTAAACAACTAACTCTTTTTTTGTGTTTTTCTTTCTTCATAGCTTATTACTGTCGAGATTTAATCATGTAGTATATGATAATTTTATTTATATTATAATTGATTATACCTTAATTAAAAATGTTTTACATTGATTTTCATGGTGGTCAGTTCATGCCTTTGTCCGCTACTTTGTATGGATTGCATTTTTTAATATGGCGTCAGGATTTATCCCTGACCAAATAATATTATATTTTACTCCAAATAATTTTAAGTGTTTTGCTACTTTCATTCCCTATTGATTCTAATGCAACGTTTTTATTATTTAATAAAAACAACGTGTTAAATAGTATAGAAATTATGCGATTTTTCGATTTAAAAAGTAAATTTTCAATCATAAACTATGACTGTAGCAAATTTTATAATAATTTGTACAGGTGTTTGAAGTTTAAGCAACAAACATCCAAAATCATTTTCCTTGTATTTATATTTCACGCGTTCCAACAAATTAATTTTAAAAATAAAATATATAAAATTAGAAATATTAATTTTTTCTTTCAAGATTATAGGTCGACCAGATCTATGTAGGTACTCGTATATAAGCCCCAGTATACGATATTAATTTCAATTTGGTATCTCAAGCCTTTCTGAGGAAAAAAGGGCTTTGACATACGGACGAAGGGGCAGACAACCAAGTGATCGTATTAATATTCTGTTTTTTTTTCATTGTGAGGGATGAAACCCTAAAAACTATGAAATTTAATATCATCGCTGTGGATTTCCTGTAAACCTTCTAATTATACTCAAGCAACCCTGTTTTTTCATGATTTTAGTTGAATAGTTGTGGTAAAACAATAGGGGGCGATGCTCTTTTTTTACCACATCTCGGGGTCTATCTCTGAAGGCATGTCACATTAAATTTTTAAAAAATCAAACGATACTCCATACGATATGTAAAACTAGAACACACAGTTGAGTCTAGATTTCATCCTAAATTTTTCATATAAATATTTTCATATTAGATACTATTAATATCATCTCTTACTATGCAGAATATTAGATTTAAATCAAACGATTCCTGAGACAGGCAGGTTGTGTTAGACATACAGATAGGTGAGTGATCTCATACGGTATCCGTTTTCCTTTTGAAGTACGGCACTTAAATACAAAAGATGCTACAATAACTACAGGTTATTCTTTTTTGGCTTAAAATACTCTAGATAATTAAATAATGTTATTGTCTGCATACCTAACTTTAAATGTTTTGAAAAGGAGCTTAAAACTTTATAGTGGTTTAAACCTGGAGATGTACTTAAAATATTTACCTTTTTTTAATTCCGATATTGTTTGTAAACAAATTAATAACGTCTAACATTGGACGTTTTGAAGCTGAAGAATTAAAATCCTCCATCGGTATGAAATACACCCCTTGTCGTCGATCTAAACCTTGATTAAAAAAGTTTTGACGCGAGCTGCGAAGAAAAATGGTAATGAACGCGTCTACGCAGCAAACTTTGGTGAAAAGCGTCAATCACCTACATAAGTTTATGAATTACAAATAATTTGTTTGGCATGTTTTTGCGGCCTTCTATTGTTAACTATAATTAAGAACTTAATGACGTGAGAAGTACTGCAGCGAAAAAAATTTGGAAAACGTAAATCTATGCCTGTGATAGAAAAAATGGTATGTAGTAAAAAATATCTTATTACATATGTTAATTTGAAAGTATATAAAAAGTAAAATGTTTAAAGTCTCTATTCCATAATAGGGTAATAGAGAGAACTTTTATTACTATTGCTGTCATAAACCCTCTACACACTTGAATTATTTAACTATATATATTCTTATATTTCATTACGAGGAATATTAACTTTAAATGTTTCAAATTACATTTTATTTTATTACTAAATATTAGTTAGTCGTGTTACAAGTTGATAAAAGTGTTTATAAACTTAGAAATTTATCTAATTTTAGATTACTGTTATGCTAAATTTACAAAAAGACACCCAATTTTCATCCATAAAAGTGTATGTATCGTGTAAAATGATTATCATTTACGAATTATATATATATATATATATATATATATATATATATATATTTATATATGTATACACGATTGCTTTCTATATAGCTTAAGCCTTGCCTGCTATTTTATTGTGCTTACTTGTTTAACTGTGCGAATATGTATAAAAACAACAGCTCGTAACAGAGAGAGAATCCAATTATTTAACAAAATGAGACAAGACATAGTAATAATAAACCGATGCAAAGCTAAAAAAATTGCATTTCTTTAATGTCTGAACAATGCCTTTTTTTAGAATACGTTTTTGCCACCCTGTTAAGCGATAGAAAATTTAATCGCTAACTGTACTCCTGTATCGGAAAAACTAGACATAGAAATAATGGAGTGATGGAGAGTTAAACAAATTTTGTTTTTCTCAAAATATTTCAGGATTAACGATGCTTTTTTTGAAACTATATTCTTTATGATCTCACGAAATGGTAGGAAATATAACTAATATGCGAGAAAGTAATTTATTACGTCTACGATATAATGTCCCTCATTTATATAAGCTCCTGCTAAACTATGAGCAATGTTTACCCTTTAACCTTGTTAACTTTAAGAAATATATTTTAATATTATATATTTAATATAACACTACTATATATAAATATATATATATATATATACATATATATATATATATATATAATATCACTGAACCGAACTTTAAGATACTTTTAATTCAGAATAGTAGTTACTGGAAAGAAATCAGAATAACCTCACTGTCTAAATGGAGATCACCCAAAATTAATTTTTTAAAATGTTCATTTGCTCTACAATCTTGTATCAACGGAAGTCCACGAAAAAGTTCTTTAAATTACGTTGGGTTTAATTAATATAAGATAGAATTCGTCCTTTAAAGGTCTGGTTTAATTTTTATGTAATTTTCCTTATCAATGGGAAAAATTTAAACATAGAAGTCTATAAAATTAAAACATAAATCATCACATCTTTTGACGTTCTTTGTCAAATCTTATATTCCAAAAGATTATATTAGATATAAGTTTTCTATTTCATAACAAAGTAATAAAAAACTATAACCTGAACGCGCGCGACGGATATTGTAATGAAATCTCTTTTGGTTTTTTTTGCGCCGCATGCTTATGTTACTAGCGCCACCTAGTTAGTATACTTTACTTAACGATTTAAATCTACATGTTTAAATTTCGAGTGACAAAAGGTTATAATTAAACCAATCTAATTATACATCTTTTCTAGCATATTATATATACAAATGCCACTCTGCATGTAAAACTTATAACACAAGATGTATTTATTGACATATATATGCGACTCACGTTCTACCTAAATACCAAGTTTCAAGTCCTTAGCTCCATTAGATGTGCTCAAATAACATGATTACATAATGGCGCAAACGCGTAAAATGTTCAAAGACAAGTTTTTAATGTATTTTTCACATCTCATCTATACTAATATCTGTCCCATACGGAAATGAGGACAACACAAGTCAGACGAGCATATTTAGCCAAGTTCGGCCATAGAAAACGTAAAGTTGCGTGTTTCAAAGGCTTCCGGGCGAACTTGTTTCAAAGTTTGCGACAAATCAAGCCCATTCAAAGAGATGTAAACCGCATTTCCGTAATTAGTTGTGGAGTTGACATGTCGCGTGATAACCGTATTGTCGCATCCACTGGTGTTGATGTGTTTGTTTATAGAATCTCATTTTAAACAAAAGCGATGACAGAAGGGACGTTACTAGTATAAATAGGTACTCGTTTTTCTTTGTATCGATACCAATTGCTTTTAGCATCGAGTTATATTTTTGATACTTATTTGGTAATAAAACAAAACTGTATTTATCGAAAGGAAAGTAGTCCATTTTACCATGTGAACCTTAGAGCTATAAATATCTGTCCCAAATGAACTTGGTTTTTGAATCTGGAGCGATTTTCTGTTAAATATTTAGAGCAATTATTATTTCTGGGTAACTTGAAAAACAATTTTTGGACAAATGTACATTTTTTTTCAGATAGTTCGTATATACTTTGGATAACAGTTGTGTTTTAATTTGTATATTGCTTAAGAGACATTCCTTCGAAACAATGAAATTAGTGAATGTTACTTTGTAAGATCTCAAAGAAACAAAAAAATCGATAAATAACACTTCACTTACCGCAAAACCCAAAAAGAATTTTATGAATGTTAGTATGAATCGATGATTTGCATGATTAGAAATGAAAAATTATTTAAGCGCTTTTCACATGAGTTAGTATAAATCCTTTGAAGGTATATAAACGTCCCTAGATGGAAGATGAGATTTGTCTTTATATTTTGTCAATCATGTGTATTCCGTCGCGGTGAATATATACATTTTTATTTTTTTTGTGCAAATATTCTTGTTCGAAATTTATATTTAACGCGTAAACAATTACACAGTTCGATTTTCAAATATAGTTATTATATTATATTATATTGAACGTTTAGGCAAAGTAGAAACTAAACTGACCTCGTCGCCAAGAATTAATTACTTTTCAATCTGTATTCCACAAACCGTAACCTTGAGCGCCTACTTTAATTTACTTTGAATAATAAATAATTTAGAAAATTATATTCCACAAAAGTCTCTTGTTATATAGAAATAATTATTTACTGAAGCTGTATAAAGATTATTATTTGCTGAAAACTGTATAAAAATTATAATTTGCTTAAAACTGTAATTACACACTCATTCATAAGTTTGGACTTCATTCACGGTTCATTAAAGAATAAATCTATTTTATATTCATAATGTACTTCTTTCTTTTCCTTATTTTCTGTATATTCTTTGTTAATTATTTTTCTTGCTTATAACTTCTTATATTATCATCAAATAGATATTCCAAAATTTCACTAATTAATTTCGTCAACATTACCTTGCATTGCTTTTTTTGTCTTCGTTGTTTTTTACTAACTCCTCGTGCTCGTACTGTCAATAGGATCGAATAAACTTAACATTTATTTCTTTGTCTCTAAAAAAAATTATTTATATTTCAAAGGAAAAACCGCTTTTCAATAACTAAAAGGGTACTTGACTGATGTCGATATTTTTTTTTGGAAAAATGTTTTAAAACTGTAGAGTAGGTTTAAAAAACCTTGCGATGAAAAAAATAATGCATGTAACAAACAATTAATCGAAATAGGAAGAAGTGTAAATTTTTTTGTTCGTTAAATTGGAAAAATTATTATAAATTTAGTTTCCACACAAAAAAATGAGAAAATTATAATATGTAATATATAACTTAACGCAATATTTAACGAGATACTAAAATATTTAATAAACTCCCTTATAATGAATGCTAAATAACTGATCAGTAACGTCATAAGCCTATTGTGTTTTGTACAGGGCGTTTTCGTGCGAATCATAGTTCGTCAGTTTTTAAGTCGTTATAACTTTGTAATGAAAAGTCCTAGGTACGATATATTTATTTTAGCCGTTTTTAATGGATATTACTTATTCTATATTAGCAATCATAAAAATATAGTCAAATACCCTATTCTAAGAAACCGAAAATTAATGAAATGTACCTCTTGTCTTGATTGGAAAAACATACGGAAGCGAAGAGTTACGATTTTATAACGAGAATAGACTATACGGTATTCTTTGAAGGAAAATATTAAATTCCAAAATTCTTTTCTAAACTTTGGAATGTATTTTTCTAAATTTTGGAAAAATATTTATGAAATCCTAAACTATCAAAAATCTATATACATAGCTGTCGAAAAATTTTTGAGTAGCGAGGAAACTTTGACCTGAAACACGAACTATTGGGCTTTTGGCAACGTAATTAGCTGCACAAATTAACAATATTTAATATCTTTTGATACGAGATTCTCTCATTAACCCAAATAGTCTGGTCTCGAATGCAAAATCCGATATCATGGTGGCCTGAAGTACTTGTAAAAATAGAAAAAAAAATAGAAATGACAGGATTTAGCCGCGGCCGTCACGAGCACTCCGACCGCTTCGGTAATCTCTTAGGCCGAGGGCTCACTGAGACATGGCGTGCAGACGGAGAGGCCTACGCCAAAGCTACGAGCCGTAGACTTATGCGAAGCGGCACATGGCTGGCTTTCGGGACTTAATCTGACGTGTGACGTTATATTTCGGGATCACGAAATTGACGTTTGCGTTTTGGCTTTTAGATATGTTTGCTTTATGATTTTATCTGTAATAGTATGACGTGCCGACCTTTTGTCTATATCGGCCATCAAAAACGTGCCTTTTACTTTGCTGCAAATATTTATTATTAGAATTTTATATTGGCAATTTTTATACTATAATGAACCAGTTTTAATTACCAAATATATTAATGATGGGAATAAGTTCGTCACAAAGTGAGTGTGGATGAGATTCAATGAGTATTTTAAACTTATGAAGTATTTTCGCGGTGTTAGTAATCTGTTTACAATTTTTTTTAAAAACTAGATATATATACATATATATAAATATATATATATATATATATATATACATATATATATATATATATATATATATATATATATATCTATATATATATATATATATATATATATATATATATATCTATATAATTTCAATAGGTTTTCGTATTACAAAATGAATAGGTATTATCCTATATATACCCCTCAAATTCTATAATAGGCTTGGTCGGATGGAATGCTCTTCAACTACGTTGGGCATTGTTTTTGATCATGCATTTTTTAAATTATTAAATCATTACATTTATAACCTCTTTATCTTGGGTTTAATAACGCTTTAAGCTCCTGGCTGTTACACAGGAGAACAATGTCATAGTTTATCTCACCTGCTTAAGACACGCACGAATATCCTACAGCGTTCACCTGTCTTTCGTATATTCACAGTATTACAAGTATTTGTTTTCTGCTCCATTGATGGCTTCAGAAATGGGGTTATGGAGTTGCTTGATAATTCACGACTGATCACTAAATTACGTTTATTCGTCTTTCTGTATATTTCAATCTTATTCATTATACTTTGCTACATTTCTGTCTTATTCATTATACTTTGCTACATTTCTGTCTTATTCATTATACTTTGCTACATTTATGTCTAATTCATTATACTTTGCTACATTTCTGTCTTATTCATTATACTTTGCTACATATCTGTCTTATTCATTATACTTTACTACATTTCTGTCTTATTCATTATACTTTGCTACATTTATGTCTTATTCATTATACTTTGCTACATTTCTGTCTTATTCATTATACTTTGCTACATTTCTGTCTTATTCATTAATTATTGCTCTTTAATCATATTTTCTTATGTTTTTCCACATACCCAGCACTCTGGAAAAATGTTTAAGTTCATCATGGTGTTTTCAAGAAATAAATATAAATATATATATATATATATATATATATATATATATATATATATGCGTGTGTGTGTGTGTGTTTATGTGCGTGTGTGTGTGTATGTGTATATGTATAAGATTTTGGAATAGTTTTTTTAATGAAACAATTTTTTGTGCGTTTATGTGTAAATATTTTTGGTTAATAGGTATTAAGTGAGAAGACAAAATTAAATCAATTATTACTATTTCTTATCGTTGGATGACAAAGTTTTTAACGATAGTCGATATACAATTTTAGATTTAAGCATAGTTTTTCTAAAAATTACTTTTAATTTAAATTCAGCTTTTTATGAATTAAAATTTTGGATTGTAGTTATTTATGCTTTAATTAGGATTTACTATAAATGACATTTATATACCAAAATAAAATTAAATAAGTGTTTTTTGTGAGTGGCGTTAAAAGATTCGAATTTAATATTTGATTTCGATTATATTTTTCCTTAATATCTGTGTTTGTGGAAATATAAACGTCTAAACTAAAAAAAATACTTGTCAATATTTCGAGACAGCTGCCACATTTAACATTTTGTTGTAATAGTACATACACACATACATAGTCTTATAAATTTAAAAATTATAAAAATGGTAAAATTATTAAAAACATAAACTCGCTTCACTTTAAAACTTCAGATAAATCAGAAAACCCTTATTTCTTTATTAAAATTTCTGAAACAAATACACGAACGAAAAGATTTTTGCGTATTTTATTACTATTTGGTATAGATAAATACTGTTTTCTGTAATTATGCCATTAATAACGTGGTTCTGACGAAATCATATCAAACTTGAAAGACAGACTCGGTCAGTATTACTAAATAAAATAAAGTCTATATTTATATTCAAAGCTCCGCACGTACAAATATAAGATAGAATGAGAAAATTGACTGCGATTGAGTTTCTTAAGTTTTAAATATTACTATTATCAATTTTACCCTAAATATTGGAATTATAAATTTTAGGACGATCTACTGTAAACATTTAACATAAAATAAAAGCTTTAATTAACGTGATACAGTACGTTAGGGATTTCGTTCCAAATAAAGGTTCCAAATTTAATACTGGAGCGAACGTGGCAAATGTAGTCAAAAGGCGTCCAATAAATCGCCTTAGGTAATTAACTTACCATTCTCGCACAGTGTGACCTTCGTTTTAGGTCGACATTACGGTGTTATGTGCCGTGACGCGGACAATTGGCAGTAAACGAGTAGGCTAGCCTATCCAGGCCGTGCCACTGTGAAAGACTTATCCATCGCTACATTAAGTTGCGACGCAGTGGCATACGAAGCTTCGACAAGCTTTTTCTGTTGGTCAAATTGTGCTTATGAAATTGTTCATCTGCTCAATGTTAGAGTTTTGGCATAATACATTATGAAGATAAGAGCAATTAGCTCTTGCACTTTAAAAGCTTTCTTCGTGGAACTTGGCTTGGCTGTTGCACTTAAAATTTTTCGTATTAATTTTGCAGGATTATTTTACTTAGTTACCATGTCATTTTGAGCGTTCCTGAATAAACGCAACACTATTTACTGTCATACTTAGCTAAAGTTAATCCTGCCTTTGGCTTCTCAATTTGTTTTAATTGTCAAATATTTTGGAAATTGTATTCACATTGACATCAGAAATTCTTCAGTTATATATTACTTCATAATATTTACAGGAGTCCATTCAAAACAAAAATGTACTATCATTTTAGTTTTTTTTCATATATTTGTCCCTTTGGTGTCAACTGTTGAAATGTATGATTCAAAATTGACTATCGAATTTTGGGCTCCAAAATAATAAGATCAGTTCACATTCACGATGATGAAATCATGAGTTACGTCAAGGTAGCTTTTTAAAAAAGTTTTCGATGACTTTAACATTTTCCATTTTCTGTTTTTCTTTAACACAGTTTCTCTTTAATACAATTTTATTATCCATATGTTTTAGAAAGATGTATGGTATATACTCTATAAATTCTAATTAAACATAAAAATTATGTACTTTCTAGGTACAAACGCAAATATTTTTGTAAATTTCTTTATATCATGTAAAGTGAAAACAAAATAACGCCAACCTAATTCGAAATCGCATTTGATGCTTTTTAAGTCACATAAATAATTACAAAATTTGTGATTATCTTATAAAAAATTATAACCCCATAAAGTTCGTTAACATCTCTTGTAAATTTGCGTAATGTTAAGAAAATTTGTATTTCTATTATAAAATCTGTTCTTATGTTTTCTATATTTCGTTTGTATTGGTTGTATAATATACAAAGTAATTAATATTATAATATAAAATACTTATACAAAGTATTTTAATACATTTTTATAGATATATGTTACAAAAACTTTTTGTAAACACTGTTACGTTTTGATGATAATTAAACTTTACCCTGCAAAAGTTAAATAACAACATTACAGCGAACAAGGTTAGCACCGCTCTGTTGGTTTTACAGCTTCTCTCTATTATCACTTGCAAAATTGTACATTTTAATATTAAAACCTGTTTTTCAGAGGAAGAGTTTAATTATTAGCCTGATTTTTTCTCAAAACTAACTTTTTTTCGGATTTTAAAGGATCATCAAATTCTTTCGATTGTTTAAAAAGGTGTTGCGTTAAAGCTTGATTCTTCTTTTTAATTCTTTTCTCGGAATAACGATCTTTAAAAAAGTGATATGTGTAAGAGTTAAGAATTTCTCAATATTGTTATTGCGTTTATCGTGTTATAGTTTGGGAATCATACAACTTATTTATTTTTATGTCGAACGAATAAATCAAAATATTTATACAAACTTCTGCTAACATCTTCACTTCCTGTTGATTAATTATTATTGCGATAACCCTTCTTACATATAACCGAGTAATCGCTATAGTTTTATTTGGATTTTTATATAAATATAAATTGTTTAATGACTAAATTTGTAATGTTACCGAGTCCAGGTATCATTATCAAGATGACCATCCCATTACGGCAATTATTAAACCTACTTCAAAACTAATATAAATTCTGTCAGCAGAATATGCATAGATTCTACAAAATTTTTAAGTATCGTAATTATATAATTTAAAACAGGCTTATGTATATATATATATATATATATATATACATTTTTTTTTTTTTAAATTACCTTATTTGGAAACGTAATTGTAATTATCGAACAATAGATTGACCCATGGACTCACAAAAATAAAGTGCCTTAGTTTTATTTACTACTAAAATTAAATAATTTAATTTATGAAATTTATAATATGTAAATCTATCTTAACGTTGAATATCATTACTATATTAAATTTCCAAGTTGTCGCTCAATATTAATCTATGCTAAGTAACAGTAAGACATGAATTCAATAAAAGATTAACAAATGCCTAAATGCAAAAGAAATCGATAGCCACAAACTAAAACAATTGTTTAAAAGTAACATAAAGTCTTAAAACCTGTGATCTTGCACAGCAATAAATTTAGCAACGCACGATCATTGTTTAGCACAATCACCGAACATTCATCTTGCCTAGACAATGAATTGATGTTTCATAGTAGTAACAATATAAGCCCGCAACAAATGAAACATTAGTGTTGTTATTAAACACGACATAGAAGACATGTATATAAAATACGTACAAAGAGCGCCAGTATACAATTATTAATCTACTTATTGTCGGGAGTAAAGTTAAAAATAATCAATTCATATGATACTTACGTAAATTAAGAAAAATTTTACAAATTAGAATATAAAATGAAATAGTGTTGTATTCTAAAGGATTTATATATAATCATAGTTCGTACACTTACTGCTTATGAGGATTAAACGAAGATAACATTCCTGCAGAAGACGAAAGAGAACTTAGCTCTTAATCCAAGAAGTGGAAATATTTAACACATTTGAGAATAATCCATTATTTAAATAAGGAATTAGCACTTTTCATTAGATTTAATTCCGTAAAGTTTAAAGGAGCCTTATAATGACGTCATGTATGTACATTCATTCATCTGTGACATCCTAATCGCTTCTACAGTTTTAAACCTATTACAACTATGAAAAGCTCACATGGAAAGCTCATAAATATGAGAAGTTCATACATTTGGGAATAAAATATTTTTTTCGCCCATTAAATATTTAATAATTGCCCATTATATCCAGTAATTTAACAGATCTTTTAAAATAAAGAGCATTCATCATATTTCATTTTTCAGTCCCGCTTACGAAACATTTAGCCTGAAAGTGATGTCGAACATAAGCCTAATTAATATATGAAATTATTCAAAATTAAAGTATTGCAAATAATCAGATATAGACTAATAGTAGATTTTTCTTAAATGAGCACTGAAAGAGAGGTGAAAATACATTTGCAATTATTGTTACACCGTAGAAAGGAATTTTCAAAATATAGTAGTCAGATAAAATTGCAAAAAACTAATATTTTTTAAAGTTTATATTTAGTAGTTTAATAACGCATATCTTATTAAATTGCATACTAATTTAATTTATAAATCAAATCCCTTTATTTATGTAATTCCGTCATTCATAAATTAACCATATCGTAAAAACACAGTATAATTATAATTTAAAAGTCCATGCGACATATACTATGCGTTTATCGTCATGTTGTATGATATACTAACATATACTTTAAGTGTTTATTGTCATGTTATATAATACACTAACATATACTTTAAGTGTTTATTGTCATGTTATACAACACACTAACATATACTTTAAGTGTTTATTGTCATGTTATACAACACACTAATATATACTTTAAGTGTTTATTGTAATATTATAAAATCGTATCTAAAGGTACGATCTAAAATTTTTCGAGTCTCATCTTTGATCTAGTCTAACATGAACACAATTAACAACTATTTGTTATAAAAACTTGCGCAAGAAAAAGGGTGTATGTGCATAGCACAAGTTATCTTTTAGTGATAATAAATATGATTATAATCATAGCATTCTCACAAAAGAATTATTATCCTCATTTTATTATGTTGTGAATTTGAATTAAATCACGATTGTATTTCTTTCATATTGAGTAAAAACCGATATTAAAGAGAATAGCCCATATTTTAAGACCTTGCTAAAAGTCGTAATATGAAGTGCCTGCTTACTTTATTCGGGTACAATTTTGCAAATCATTGAATAATATTTATCGATGCAAATCAGTATATCTGTACTAATATTTTGAATTCCGTGTTAATAACAATTGTATTGATGTTACATCAACTGTTATCGTAACAATAAGTATTGGTAAATGGAAGAAATACTTCTTGAAAAAATATGTCATGAAAAATACCATGCGGCAAACTGGCATATAACATATTTTTATGAGAAGTGTTGTTCGATAAGGAGTGGGATAACGAAAAGATATAAAAGTATTGGTATTCATGAAAATATTTTATTTTTTCCAGAAAATGTTGCCTTATGAAAGCCAATAGTTTGAGTGGTTTAGTATAAAAACAAATAAACATTTCAATATAAAAGACTCAATAAACAGTATTACGCAATAAACAGAAACAACGATCGAAACAGCTTTGTATATGTTTATAGCAGAGTATATAACTAGAAACAGTGGGTGAATCGTAAACAACCCAGATACTCCATCATCTTTATTGTTCTAGAAGTCGTGAATTGAACAATAGAACCAGTAGAAATGCAGAACCGCTTCCTATACTGGGTAAACAAATTCAGGGCACGAACTGTCGGCAACCGCTATCGGAATCTATCTGATGTTGGTACGTCTGTACGGTACGTCAAATAGTAGGTTAGGGACCTACTCACTCACTATATTACACACAAGACAGATAGCGACCAAAAATATAACCATCCTCAAAATTTAATAAAGATGATTCACAAATTATTTTGCCATTCTTGAAGGATCTCGATACCCATTGCACTTAGAGTATATTAAAATTTGTTTAATGTTATAAAAATGTTTTTAATGTGCACATACTCTCGCTGTTTAAGAATTATAAAAATATTTTCCATGTTATATGAAAAACAAGTTTTGTAATCCGGAAAGTCAAATTAGGTAATTATTAAATACGATCTTTTGTCATTTATGCTATACAAATTTCCATCATAAAAATAATTAAGAATAAGATTTACGTTGATATAATCGATTTTTCAAATTCCCACGTACCTCAAAATCACTTTTAAAAAGTAAATATATTAAACATGTTCGGGGTTTTATTGTTATTACATTACACATATTCGATTCAGAAAAATTATCATCTGTTACTTATTCATACATTACAGTTAATCAAAGAAGTCGAACTTGTTTTTTTAATATCGCACAAAACACTCCAATATAGTATTAATTAGTAAAGCTCAGTTAAAACTAATATAACCAATATCACAACAACAAATAATAGTCTATTTCCGGTATTTTTTTGGCCAATATTCAATTACAAAACGAGCCTTGAATAGATCATTCTTTTCAGAAAAGATATGTAGTTGAATGTCTGCAAATTTGGAAAAGAATGAACATGACAATTTTATTTTTAATAATCAACTTACAGAGTTAATTATTTTCCTTATTCAGTATTATAACACACAATCAATAAAACGTTGTGACGACAGAATTTCTTAACTTTATGCACTAAGAGTTTATTGAAAATGAAATATTATACCATCGATTCAGGTTTGTCTATTGCTCCATCTGTGACTGCTAATTTTCTCAAAAAAATAAAGAACTGAATATTGACAATATTGATATTTGTGGTAAATAATTATTATCTAAATATTTTGCAGAAAACTTAATAGTTGGTGGTGACTTTGGAAAATCGAATAAGTCTGCAAATTACTCTTAATTTCATTATGTGAAATATCAAAACCAAAGCTTGTGAAGTGGTAAATCAAGAAACTTAATATTTATGTATTAAAAACCCTTGAAAACAATATTTAGAAATGTCTTTTTCTACGTTTTACGCCATCATCTCTTAAAACCGATTTATCGCTCAAGAAATATATTTAAAAAAATATAAAACAGTGTAATATCAAAATTAATTTAAATTATGCGAACACTTATCACGCAATTTTAACTCGCACTTAACCCCTTTTTGTACAAAGACGTATGCAGAAGATTGCAGCTACACTCGTATTCCTATTATCCTATCATCATGCTAAATCTGGTAGATATATATATTTACACCGCAATTACTAAGATTTTTTAAAACGTATCGATTAGTTATTTTTACTAAGAACTTGAAGTTGCCGACTTTCTGCAATATTAGAAATAAGCTAAGGTAAAACGATTGTATTAAAACCGTGAAATGAAAGATCATTAAAGTGTGTTTTTAAATAAATAATAAAGTACTCGCGGAAGTTTCTATTGTACTTAATTAAGTAATGTTAAATATGAATTAAATATAATAAGAAAGTTACATTTTTACTTGCGTGGTATTAAACTTTCACATTCGCCACAACATAAATCGATTTAGATAAAGTATCTAAGAAATATAAACAGTTAACGAGTTATCACGCCAAAAATTAAGATTGAAATTATTTCAATGCTAAAGTATATTTTCTTGATAATAAATATTCTAACAAAAATGTAAATACAGAAATAACAAACGACCTTTTCCATCATAAACATTGAACCACAGACCTTCGGTTAAAAGCGACCTTGGCTTAGCTCGTACCGTAGCATGTTATTGCACCTTAATATAATTAATCGCCATAATCGAAAGCGTGCGTTTATTCTGAGCAAAGCATTCACGAACACTCGAGCATTGCTGGCTGCAATTTGCATAGCAAGCACTCGCTGTTTCCATACGTGGTGTAGGGAAACGCCTTCAGGCGCTGAGGTAGGCAATGATCACTATCGAACGGTAGAGCTAGTTGCGTGACTTGTACAAGTTCAGGCGCCGACGTCACGCAAAGGTCGCCCGATAACCGCCGATTAATGTTATTAAACTTGTGTTAAGAACTTTTTATTGCCTCTCAGCTACGACATTGTAGACTTATTAAAAAAAAGTATATAAATTATTTACTACGTATTTAAATTGAACCTTTATTATATTTAAATATTACAGAGAACTTGAAGGACGATTTCTAAGTTTATACAGCACAAGGGGCGTCGCCCAACCAGAAAGGGCAATTGCCTCACGTAAAATACAGAAATTACTTACGTTTTTGATTTATTGGAAATGTATTTGTTTATCCGCTTAGTATCGATTAATATTAAATTAATTGGCAGGAGGCACACGGCGATCTTTTCATAATCGAATCGTTATATTGTACAATTAAATCATAATTCGTGTAATATTATATTCACATTAGTGAATTTAATACCATATAAAGTTTTGTTAGGTCTTTGCCGGCCTCTACGAACTACTCGTACTTATTCTTATATAAATATTCTGGAAGTTGGAATACCTAATTTGATTTTTTTACTATATTTATAATTTATAACAATAGAATGCTATAGATATAGACTATTTGTATCATAATAGTTTGAATATGCGTAAGCAATTATTAATTTATTTATTAATTTATTTACTATTATGAGGAATAATCAAGTGGACAACCTATTGCTACAAGAGTAATCTCTTACAGTCAACCAGAATTATGGCTCGTTTACAAAGTAATAGGATAGATAGACAGAAAAACGTGATAACAAATTATGCTATCAAAATACGAGTAACATTTTAAGAAAAATAAAAACAAAACAAAAATAATATAATTTTATCTCTCAGAGGAGCTTTAGATCAGAATAGAAGAATAGGAAAAGAAAGAAGGAGAATTAAGGGGACGTGAGAGGAAATGGAACGTAGAAAGTAAAGTTAGGGATGTATGATTTTTTCAGACGATTTTTGAATGTGATAATCTTTTGTCGGGATTGAGTTTGTTCTGTAACTTGGCAGCATGAAAAGTAAGCGAATGCTCATAGAAAGAAGTAATTTGTTTGGAGATAAGGAGCGTGAGAAGTTTCTCAGATGTTACACTTAAGCAAAGACCAGAAAAAAATTTTGAAACAGGATAAGAGTCGTGTATCTCCATCGGTCTGAGGCGCTTCCTAAATTCAGACAAGGGATCAAATTTTCTGAGACTGAAAATGTAATTAATACATAAATATTTGAAATTTGAAAATTTGTCAAGATATTGTTCGGAAAGGTCAAGATAGCACACGTCTAATAGTCTGCCACTACCGACTAATTTTAATGTATTTTATGCAACTAATACAATTATTTTTTTTTTCGGGTAATTTGTATAGTATTATTTTAAAATAGCCATAGTCACTAATAATCATGTATAGCTATTTCACCACACTTTGTTTTGGAACACTACGTTTTTGAGGATTAATTTATTTCGATACTAAATAACAAAATTTAGCTTAACGAAACTGGCAAATGTGAAAATTTAAGATATGATAATTAGCAGCAATATGCAGATATGTAAAGTAGCAGCTTATCAACGTGCAGTTGCATTCTTTTTTAACAATGATTATAGACTAATTTCATGTATCGTCATAGTATTATTTGAAAATGTTAATTATAAGGACCTAAAAATACTTCATTTATAATTTAAGAACACCCAGAGATCCCATATACCATATACCAAGATATATATATATATATATATATATATATAGAGAGAGAGAGAGAGAGAGAGAGAGAGATCATATACCCAGAAATCGGTAGCAAAATATATTTTCGAAATTATTGAAACTAAATATATTCAAATAATAGGGTTGCTAGAAGCTTGCTTTAAGTTTATAATAAAACTATAACAACGATGCTGGATTTCATAGTTTTTTTTTTTAATTTACTTTGTTTTTAGGTCTGTCAAAGAAAATACTAAACAAAATATTTATCTTGCCAAAAATAATATAATAATTACAGTTTACTATTTCTATTTATATTAAACTATTTACATACTTTTTACATAAATTGAAATATTAAATACACTTTAATGTTTAAGCTTTTCTATGTACCCAAGTGTGTATGGAACCTCGTATTGCGAGTTCCGCTCTGACTTAATGGATTTAATTTTAACATACTGGGCTATTACATTAAAATGTGTTTTATGTACTTTTTTTTCTTAATATGAGCCACTATGCTAAATATATTGTATTTTAGTTTATGAATCTGGAATATTTAGTAGTAATTATTGAATAAACTAAATATTTGATGTATGATACATACAATATATCGAATATTTATTTTCATTAAATTATTATAATTGACATATTAAGATAAGAAAATGCATAAATTTCTTAACATATTTTTCTTCAATAAATTAATGGTTCTCGATAATTTCTTCAATAAATTATTGATTCTCGATAACATTTGTTTTATTCTTTTAGAATGTAGCAAATGAAAAAATATATTGACTAATTCTGTCCAATATCTTTCGAAAATCCACCTCCGGTTATGGAATTGTGAACACTGAAAAGGGATTAAGTCTATAAATGAGCCACATTCGTCCAAAGCTACGAAAGAATATGTCTTTATTAAAGACTACGAGACTTATATCTAGACTTATGTGTAATAATTTAACTTAATGTGTTGGAATAACGATAAAAGGGTGCGAGGCGGTAGGGAATATATTACGTAATATTTCCCACCCATATGTAACTGTGGCGACTATCGGACAATATATGGGATAGCCTTAGGGAAAACTCTGCACGGTTCATTGGCATCGTTTTTTTTCATCTTCAGATGAGAATATTAATGATCGTTTAAACAATTTATATATAACAATATTTATTACTTTAAAACAAAAATGAATAAACCTGCTCATCATTTGGTTTTTTAAATCTGCATTTTCATCTACAAACAATATAGCATAAACGTGAATATTAAATTTAAAAACAATAAATAAATTGTTTTGAAAATTAAAGTATTTGGAAACGAGTTTTTTTAACAACACATGTTTGATAATCAGTTGTCTATTAATGTTTTCACAGTCGTTGATAAGAGTACGAATATATTGAAGTCTTAATGTTAATTTTGAGGATATATTTTTTTACCCTTTTTGAAAACAAAATATGTTTCACATTACATTTCGGATTATTCGACCAGTAGCTTATTCAAAAACTCAATCTTGGAGAGGTCTATCTGATTCGAAAACACTTGATTGCACGCGGAAAAACTAGTTTGAGAAAATTGCGTTTATTTGAACATATTACAAAGAACTGTGTCCATGAGTTTGTTCATGTCGTCCTTTAGAAAATTTTGTGAATTTGACTCTCAGGTTGAGGTTTAAAATACAAGATCACATACCATGAAACACCATCTATATCATTATAAAAACTTATTCATGTAAATAAACTTTGTATTGATACCTCGAATTATCATACCTTCTTTTCTAGTAGGTCGGTTGCAATGAAATAAATCCTACACATTAACTAAAAATGTTTTTTTTGCAATGAAATAAATCCTACACATTAACTAATAAACTCAATCTGAATTAGTGTAAGTGTCCTTACATAATTTGCGAACAAATAAACAAATAAAATGTATAAAATATAAAAAGAAGAACGCAAGGTGCCGTGGGACAGAAGGAGAAAATTCTTTCACTACATATATTAAATAAAACTTATAATTGATTTTGAAAATTTAAATAAATATAATGAATTGTTAAATTTGTATAACAATCTAAATAAAGTTTAATCAATAAAGAAAGTAAATGAATATACTGATAGTTTATTGTAATTTATCAATTTTATAATAATTTATAATGCAAATAAATACATACCGAATTAGAAACGATCTGGCAGATGATTGTCTTACAATAGAAAACCAGGAAGAACAATACTTTTACATACGCTTGTAGATACACATACGCATATACTGTTGCAAAAGTGTGACTAGAGATCTTATGCTTTTATACTGTATCAAATGTAGTGGTCGAAATCTTACACTTTTTCGGACTCGGCTCTCATTCACCAAGCGCGTGTAACGTGCCACAAGGAACTTCGTTCCAATAGGTAAAGAAACAAAAATTCAAAAAAAGAATGCTTTTGTATTCTATTTTTCATAAATATCTTCAATCTACAAACATGTCAATTCTACAATTTTCTTATATGTGTAATTTTATGTGCTAAAATAAGAAAATACAAAAACTCGCGCTGGCAATGCAATACGATTTCAAAAATCCATGAGTATTTTGGAATAATACCTTCTATTGCAGTAATTATTAACTGTACATTATATGACAGAGGAAAATACACCACACAGAGGTGGGAAAAGGTACGATATGACAACTTAAAATATAAATTTCCCTCAAGTAAACAATGGATAAATATTACGTGGGATAGTAATAACAGAGTTTTCAGTAAGCTAACATAATTTATGTTTTCCAAAATACCATCCGATTTATTTATCATATCTCTTTTCAACCCAAGTGCGTATCAGAACACGCTTTAAGTAAGATTTCATAGCAGTCTACATATATTCAAATTGTTAATACAAATTGAAGGAAAAAACTTTAAATTGCTAACCTATTTTTTTAGATTTGGAAATTAGGCAAGGGATTTGTTTCACATCACTTCGGAGCTTAATATTGTACAAATGGAGCTTGAAATGGAAATATAAGAATCGAAAGCACGATTTGCCAAATTTTCCTCGTTTAGATGGGGTGCGTAAAAAGAAAATCTCTTCCACTTTACATTTATGGCAAGATACTTTAAAAAATATATCGTTTAATATTCTGGATATTAGTCGAAATACTCATATAAAACATTTACTTAAAAAATCGCATGGATATAAGGCTAAAATTGTGAAAAATGCGGGAGAACGGACATAGGAATGGGAAAATATGACAAAGTTATTAAAAAAAGAAACCGTTTAAATAAAGAACTTGTTCAATTTCGGAAAAAACAGAAAAAAGGCTAATTTAAATCAAATTCAATTCGTTACTCTAAAAAATTAATGAAGATAACTTTTTATTTATTTTTTTATTAATATTACTTCATTATTTGAAAAATTGACAAGAAATTAGTTGTGAAATTTTTCTTTATATACTAAATATTATTTTTTATGAGAAAGAGATTGACAAGATTTAGAATGAAAATAGAATTAATCCTTTTTTTATAGATTGTTTACAAATTTTTATCTGGTTTGTAATCACGTAATATTGTAAATTCTTTTAGTCTCTTTGTAAATCTAAATATATTGATTATTCTATAAAGAATTACATTCATAATCACATCAAATTTTCTTACACAATCATATCTTACGGACGAACAATAGTGAAATGCTGCTCTGATACCTGTTAAGAAATGAAAACAAGTACTCAGGCTAAGACAAGTATAATGAAGACAAAACAACATTTTTGATATCAACAAATAAAACTTCTGATCTATCTCCTTTGAAGATACGAAATTACATTTACACTACTTGGGAACTCTGATCTCAGGTTGCAATGATCTGAAATTGGAAATAAACAACAAAATCTTCATGGCTAACAGAAATTGTTAGGGCCGTAGAAACTAATTCAATTCTAAGTTTATTCCTGTTAAGACTAAGTTAGGCATGTATAAAACTTTAACCAGGCCTATACTTCTGTATGGAAGTGAATGCTGGACCCTCAATAAAGCAGAGGAAAAAAAACTACTGAAGAGAACAATGTAGAGAATTCTTCACAACTATGGAATTTACAGAAAATATGACAAATACAGTGGAACCAATATTGTGAGAACGATAAAAGCATTACGTATTAGGTGGCTTTGCCATCTTTACAGATATGCTGATATTTTTCCTGCCAAAAAAACACGTTGGCTAGATGACATTGATAAGGACCTCCAACTAATGGGAGTCAACCGGTGGAGGATCATCGCGTCAGACAGGCCAGGTGGAGGAGGATCAACGAGTCAGCCTTGGCCTGCAGAGGGATGTTGTGCTTTTGATGACATATATATATATATATATATATATATATATATATATATATATGTATATATATGTGTGTGTGTGTGTGTGTGTATGTGTATATAATAGAATAGCTAGTTCTACATATAATTAACGTTCCCTTTGAGATTACCAAATTTATGATGACCCACCAATACCTTCTATTTAATCTTCAACTGAAACAGAAACTCTAAAAATTTCGCCGCTTGTTACGTAATACAGCAACGCGCAGTCCGGCTTTCGGCAGCGAGTCGTGGCATTGCGTGCGACCGGTCGGGCTAATAAATTTGGCAAACGTATTATGGGAGTTTACTGTCCGCGGCCTAGCCTAATAAAGATTAACGCACAGATAGCCAACGCTGGCTAGCATGCTTGGACGAGACGACTGGTGATTTTGTTAATTCTACAGCAGTTGTGAAAATGCGGGTTGCTTACGCGCATGCGAACAGCAGATTTCAAGTGTTCGTTGACTGTTCCGAGTTCAATCACCTGACGTTCAGATTGCTTTAAATGGAGGTAGTATTGAAACAATACTGAAATAAGCTGCATTGTAATCAATTAAGTCAATGGCGCGATGATGTGCATTTATATCACTAAGATTGGGAAGGACAAACCCAGATCAAAGTATCAACGATTTGGATTTTTTATTATTCATAAATAATGCAAAATTTTCTAGTTTTTCATGTTCAACTATCTGAAATTTTGTGTATTTATATACATTTCTCACATCTGGTTTGATGCACATTTTTGCATAATTAAGGTTCCGTATCTAGAAAAGAAAAAAGCGGGATCTCAGATCTCCGTCATAGACCCTTTTCTCAAAAACATGTCAAGAAACTTTAAATGTGATATGCTGATAAAACAGTCTACACATAATTCTATAGCAATAATTCAATAATATTCACATCAAAATGAGTGGGGTAAGTAATATTTAGTCGACTTTTTCTTTGATTTCATGTGTCATCGAAAAAATTAGTAAAAAGGTTTCAAAAATGTTTTTAAATTATTTTAATTGGAATACCTCCAAATATCACTGAGAATACTAAACCTCAAATTATGGTAGAGTTTCAAGAATCTATAAATTAACACATGAAGAGAAAATAGTTTACTCCTTTTTAAGCATATTGCGCGCACGGAAGTGTGTGAAATTTAGCATAGTTCAAGTTTATTGTACAGAAAATTAAAATTTGTATATAATATGTCTATATGTTTAAACGTGAAGAGAAAACTTTGTACCCCTTTTTAAGCATATTGCGCGCACGTAGGCCTGTGAGATTTAGCGTAAAGTTTATATAGAGAAGGAGTGCAGGAAACTAAAATTGATATATAATATGTCTATATATTAATACATGAAGAGGAAACTTTGTTCCCCTTTTTAAGCATATGGCGCGCAGGGAGAGGTGTGAGATTCAGCATAGTTAAAGTTTATATGTAGAAGGAGTGCAAAAAGGTATAATTGATATATATTATGTCTATATATTAATACATGAAGAGAAAACTTTGTACCCCTTTTTAAGCATATTGCGTGCACGGTATATAATATGTCTATATACTAATGCGTGAAAAGAAAACTTTGTACCCTCTTTAAACATATTGCGCACACAGAGAGGTGTGAAATTTGGCATAATTAAAGTTTATTTGGAGAAGGAGTGCAGAAAGGTATAATTGATATATATTATGTCTATATATTAATTGAAGAGAAAATTTTGTACCCCTTTTTAAGCGTATTGCGTGCACGGAGGGGTGTGAGATTTAGAACAGTTAAAGTTTATATTTTTTTTTTCAACTGTTACTAAAATTAAAAATTAAGTTTCAAAGGTATTGCATGGAATTAAGGCGAACAATTCACGCTAATTACGTATTCGTACACGCTCCCAGTTGACGTAATAGAAAGTATACACTTTGATAAAATAACCTCAATAAAGTTCAAAGTTAAAAATTTAACGAGTTACGGCCGATTTTCAACCAGTGGGCGACTACTATTCTTACTCATAATTTTTATCAAAACTATGACGATGAGGCTGAATGTCGTAGCTTTTGAGGAAATTTCTATATTCTTGCGCCCATGTAAGATATATTATCCAGTTACTAATATAATACAATATATTTACATAGCAAAGAAGGAAATAATATATGTACGTAGTTTAAAATATTTAAAGTGTCAAGTATTATATGTATATATTTTAATGTAACCCTTTTAGTGCGAGTTCCACTAATACTTGACAGTTTCGTATTTAAATAAATATATAATTTTTAGCCCAAAACTAATTAAAATATTTTTTTAAACAAAAAGAAAGTGCGAAATAATATGGTCAGTTATCATATTATAATATAAACGATTATCTTTTATTTTTATTCATATGCGTTATTTGAAATTATTTAAACTGCAATGATCTTAGTCAAATAAAAAAATTAAATATACACTACAGTAATAGATACATTAATATGATCGACAGTGGAATAAGAATTTTAAAACCCTTTCCTCCTATCTGCAACTAGCGTCTTTTCAGTCTGAAATCGATTGGTAACATTTTCAAGTAAGAGGAACCCTAACGATACATTCGCATCATGAATAATTCAGACTATATATCTTATCATTTAGCATACGTTGCAAGGGTAAGAATGAATTTGAGATAAGTACATATCTACGTAATGGCTGTGCCCGCGACATCCTTCCCTTAGACAACATGAACTATAAAAGTTGTACCGACCTGTTAACGTAACTATAAAAATACAGTTCTTTTAAGAAAGTGCTTTGCATTGAAATATAAAATATTTTACTTTCTTTTTTGTCAGTCAATTGGCTGAAATATGTCCTATATTAATATATATATCCCGAAAACCCGAGAGAATCGATTAGTAAATATTACTCAAAATCACTTTAGCTGTTCTTGCTTAATGCGCGAACAAATAAACAAACTCACATACAAACAGAAAAAATTATAAAAACAATGTTCTTTGTTCTATTACTTTTGTGATGCTTCCCCAAATCATTGTTTCGTAAATGTCTTCAGTGTACAGACAGGCTGGTTCTACAGCTTTATTATATATTGGCTGTGCACCATGGTTTCACCCGCAATTTGGAATTTAAAAAGCTATTAGATTTTTTTTCTCTTGGGTACAAACTATTATCATACCAAATTTCATTAGAATCCTTTCTGTACATTACGCGTGATTGACGAACAAATTAACATACAAAAAAAAGTTTAAAAAAGTTCTAAAAAAGTTTTCTGACTTTTATTGTCATTCTTTATGTTAAATCAATCACTCTTTTCAAAATATTTTCCATAAACAGAATTCGCTCTCTTAAAATATTATTAATAGTATAAATAAATATAGACTAATAAACAAAAAGTACCTAACAAAGAAGTTTGTGCAGCAACAGATTCCAATTTACACAATTCGAGGAAACAAAATAAGCATTTTTGGAATACATACAACATAGAAAAATGTTACGTGCGAAAGACGACCGACAACGACGTCTGTTTTCATGCGTCTGCCCGTATTCGCGTTGCTTTTTTACACACCTACTCCTTCCGTACTATTCTATACTTCACTTTTGGTCACTCCGATTTCGCATGTCTGGATATCTGGATAGAAAATTTTTAATTTTGGATAATAAACTGGATCGAAATTTATTTCTTAATTATTGTATGTCTGTATTGAAAATTTCATTACACGATTTAAAATACATGTAAAGTCATTTAATGATACACAAAAGTACACCATACATTTGTAGAATTACTACGTGTTGAGTAACTAGGCACTTCTTTGTGTTGTGTTAATGCAATGTAAATGAGTTTTAGGTGGGCTTTAAATTTCTTTTCATTAAGAGATACTTTTTTAAAATTTCTTTCGAACTACATTAATAGTTTTTACGTGATACGTGTACAAACACGCAAACAGACAAATACGAAAGTTCTAAAAATAACCTTAGGCTTTCATCCTCCCAATTATGTTTTTTTATAAATACTTTTAACGTACATGCAAAATACACAGTTTTGTTATATATACCGAAAACAAAATCTAGCTATTTAGATAAGTTCTATATTACTTTAAAAGCTTTTTCTAAACTTTTAGTTACGTACTGAAACTTTTGATTATAAACCTTCATATATAAACTTGTGCAGTACTTCACTTGCAGTGAGAGTTTTTCACAAAGGAAAAAGGTAAAAAGCCGAATGACTACGTACAATGGACTCATGTGGAGTATGTAATACTCAAGACCCAACTTAAGTGCAGAAGAGAAGGGCGCAGAAAGTACCTCATTTCTGATCGGTGGAATTTTGTGTGGAATACTAACTACTTCGTTATCGCTACGTCGCTTCCCAGATATAACGCGATACTTACTTGAAGCTACTCTTAAGCCGATTCTGCGGTTTATGTTCATGGTTATCACTATTATTTATGAAGGTAGCCTTAGCAGATAAAGTACCTTTTTTAAATGTAAAGACCTGATTATATTTTTCAATCAACAAACATATAATTTCACACAGCAATGATATAAACCTGTATAAACATACATTTTCACATAACCTTCTGTATATTTTTTTTCACCTATTCCTACTCAGACTTCCTATGGTTTAATATATCTTCTAAAAATAAACACGAAAAAATGATGTAATTTGTCCAAATAGCTGAAATAATTAATATTTTTGCAACCCATAATTGTTTCATGTATTTTTTATACTTTCAACTATTTATTTAATATATTAAATTACAAACTTCTGGAAAGCTTAATTATCTACAACTCTCAGTCATTTTTATTATCAATGCTTGCTTCTTTAACGCAGTCTAATAATATATGTCTTCTTTAATGTTAATAAACATTATATTGTGAATTAAGTACAACGCATACATTAGCTGAATCAAGTCAGTTATTTCTTCAGCATAACGTCTCAAATTAATGAACTAGCAAAGTTATTTTATACAATTTCTAAACATTTCGCATCAAAATTTTGCAGTAAACTGAACATTATAAGCATATACCTGAAAATGGTATTAAAGTTACAAATGCGACGTGAAAAAAAATAGTTCTTTACTCTTATTTACTAACAATTATTATAAACAAAGTTTGCCCATTAATACTCATTTTTTTCTCATTAATACTGATAAAAGAACACGAAGAAAATAATAAAATGTACGAAAGAGTTCTCTGTATATTACTTGTTAGCTGTATAAAGTAATACTAAAACTTACAAAAAAAATCCTTATTGATCAAGTAAAATGATAGAACCGAAAAATAAAAACCACAAGTATCCACGTGATACGATAACCCACTTTACTGAAGCATAACATGTTATTACTCACGTTGATTTTGAAGAAGTAATAAAATTATCTTTATAAAAAACTTTTCTTAAAAGCCAAACAAAAAAATACTTATGGATTATAGAAAATGAACATCATTTGTAAATTGCAAGTGTTTTGCTATTTTATTATTGTCGTTCGTTCGGTCATTGTTGGCTGCATGAAGATTTTGTTCCCCTACATATGTTGATCGAGTGAATTAATAATCAAAGTTACATCAAATTATTTTAAAAATTTAAATGATATAAACAAATAGATATTTGTTTTAGTTCATACGGAAATAATCCACAATTAAATAACTCTTGTTTTAATATATGTATTCACTAAACTTGATATAGCAATAACTTTTCGCAACGATTATTTAATAAACAGATAAAGAATTTCTAATTATTTTGTTACACGTGTAACTAAAAGCTGCACACATGCTCTTGCTTCTTTTAACATTAGTTTGCTATCGTAAAACCATTCCAGTTTGGGATGGCAGTATTTTAAAATACATAGAATTCTACTTCGTGTGCATTTTAATCTTCCTTTAGCGTAATTCTTATCTTATTTACCGAAGCCATACCCAGTGAGCACTTGAACGAACAACAGTTATGTAAATGTTCGACTTATAACACAACTTATCACCGAACAGTAAACATTGTTCATCGATTCGTCACGTTTGATCGCGAAGGGCAGATATAAGAACGCTACTATTATCTTTCAGTTCACGTTTTACCATCGGCAAATAGCTTTGTGACAGACTAAAGGTCGTACCGCCCATAAAGTGGGACATAAATTCTGGTGTATTGATTTTGTAAAACAACTCATTAGTTTACTGCGTTGGATAACGGATATTGAAATTATTATCTACGTGCGTCTTTTACTACTGTGCGACATTGTGACATTTTTTTGTTTTCGACAATGTAATTAAAAGTTGTTAATAGGAAATGATAGTGCTTCAAGGTTAATGAGTTTTATTGTATTAATTGTGCTGGTCTTGATTGGATTGGCGTCAGTTATGTGGTAGTAAATGTAATTAGTCCAGCTTGGAATAAAATTTTTATGAAATGTGAAATTACGCCCTTTTTAGAATCTGAAGTTCGCACGACAGTCTCAGATTCAAATTTGAGCAAAAATAGACCGGAGCCAATTTTGTTATTTGAATCAATTTACAAGTTTAACTATCTTTTGTAACCCAATCAAAGTTAGTAAAGAGAGAAACATTGTTATGATCAAGATTTTATTATCAACATAGAGGAGATCGGCTCTTTATATCTCCACAAATTATTTACGATGTCATATTAGCTGAGTGAACTTCTATTTCTAGTGCGTAATAGCGTTTATTATTCCTTGCAAGCTGTTGTTTCCAACTCAGAAATTGTTAAAGTTTAATATCTATTAAAATAATCATGGCTTAAAAATGTACTCAAATTTAACGTTCATTCCCTAAGTGTGAACAAATAATTATATTCGATTACCGAAATAGAATATTTTTATTATTATTTACAAAACTTACTCAATAAGTTACGAAATTTAATATTTAAAAGACTTCTTGAAAAAGGTTTATATACATGTAATCTGCACTCGCTAAAGTTTTAAGTCTTCTTTTACCGTATATACTGAAAGAGCACTGGTATCATTTTATGTATTCATTAGGATTAAGACAATAAGCGAAGGCCTCCTAATGCGGCTTGAGGAGCTTAATCGCAGCCCGCGCGAGGAAGCCTTGCAAGGCCGTGTGCGTATAAAGATTTTTGAGCGAACTTTTAATGTGCTTAATAATTAGGTTTCTAAGCACTTGTATGATTAGTGATATTACTGAAAACTTAGTTTAACGTCGAGTTAACAGAGGGTTTAAAGAGGATTTTTGCGTAACGCGCATTTTATGTAATGCGCGTCGGCTGGATTTTAATCAGTCAATATGTTGGAATCGTATTACATAGTAATTTTGATACATTTTATTATGTTGTTACTTGATAAGATTTTTGTTTAAAATAAAAATACAACCAAGTACGTGTCGGGACAAGCAGAAAGTAGGTCAGTCCGTGGTTTTGTATATTACTTGAATTGATTATATTTGAAAGTTCTAATAAAAATTTATAGTATTAGAATTTTTTCAGATTTTTCCAACACATGGTTGAAAAATTGGAGGGTACCTGATACATTGCATGTAGCTTTGAAAGTAAATATTTCACAATCTGGGCTTAAAAATGAATAATTGTTAATTGAATCTGAATGGAACAGTTTTTTTTTAAATACCTATCCGGTAATTTTTCACTCGATGGAACTTGCGTTAAAAATTTGCATCCATACATAGTTATATAAAGTATAAGGTACGTAATAGAGAATTTTCTTGCAAAATTTTATGAACATAAGTTAATGACCGTAGAAATTGTAAGGGTGTGACAGACGAAATACGGACTGACATAATGTAGTTAAAGGGTTCTTTGTTTTATTACGAAATTATTAGCTTATGCACAAACTACTAAATCGTATTGATCCAAGAACTGCTGTAAATTTTACGAACTATATTTCATCGAATGGAAAGTTTTGATTTCAAACACAAATGATTTCAGTTTTATAATCAATATATATATATATATATATATATATATATATATATATGTATATATATATATATATATATATGTATATATATATATACATATATATATATATATATATATACATATATATATATATATATATATTTATATGGTATTTTATTACGTTCCTATTAATTTAGTAACAAATTAAGCATATTTTTACAGAAAAAAATGAAATCATACAGTGTAATAATCATCAACCGTTGTGTGTACTTTGTAACTCTCTTTTTCTTCTTTACAACATAAAAACACGCGGAGACAATTGGATATTAAATTAAATATTATTCCTTCGATTTGCAGTGAAATTGGAGTTGAATATTTTTTACAACAATGGAAGAATGAATGTGAAAAATAAATATGATAACGTAAACTTTACAAAGAGTACCTATTTTGGTTAGAAAGTCTGCTTTCATATTTAAACAAAACAGTTCAAGCAATTCCAGAATGTCTCAAGAAACCTAGTCATTAAAACTGCTTCTTATGCATCATGGCAGAACGTATCTCTCATCATAGCAACTAAGCAAAATAGTGATAAAATTAAATGCAAATTTTCACGTATCTGCGAGTGTATTACTAAGCAACTCTTTGCTTACCATCAATATCCAAGAAGAATGCGAATCGTTTTCATCTGACTCCTGTAACAGTTGTTAAAAACACTGCTCATTCACAATGAGCAGTAATAAAACACGAGATAATAATAATACTTAAAACAAATTGCAAAGACTGAAGTGACCTATTAGTTTGCATATTCAAAAATCGACAAAGGGTGTTGTGACTGATTTTTAAATTTAAATTAAATATTTTCGAATCTCAATTTGAACGTCTGATTAAAAATATAAAGAAAAACTTATTAAACATCTCTACTAAAATTAAGTCATTCAGAATAAAAAAAAAGTTAAATATCGTTTCAAAGTTATAAACCAAATTAACTCATCGATCTGTACCCCAAAAGACAGTTGTGCTTAGCATAGAGAGTATTAAACTTTAAACACGAGAGGCTTTTCAATATTAGTTAAAAGCTTGCGACTAGGACAATGACACCTTGACTATTATTTGACGATCGATGTAAAGAACGAATCGAAACGAGTCTGTACGATGTTCTTTGAAGGCTGACTGTGCGTGAACTGTGCGCTATAGACATGGTGGTCGGTGAATGATGCGCTGCTAAGTGAAAGAAGTGCGCGGCAATGAGTGGGAATACTCCGCATCAGCTCCAGGTGCCAGAGTTGCGCGTGGGTGGAGCGCCTTGCTCTCCCGACGATGCCACGCCTACTGCTTTGCCGACGTTCGCTCTGACTTTAGCATCGATTCCGAGACGTCGACATTCGTGGATTTGTGGGTGAGTTTTAGTACATAGTTCCTGCTAATCATGCACTTGCTGATTTATTTCGAATTCAAAATAGTATTTTTTTAATTACTTATTTTAAATTTTATAGATTAAATGTTAAGGTTATGGCGAAGTTCTTATATTTGTCTGTATATTTACCTCTTGTAATTAATACAAATCGGGAAATTAGATATAATTATAAAATTACAGGATTTATACTGAAAGTGTAAGAAAATAAATTATTATATGGAATCTGCTAAAGTATGCTTACAAAATAATTACGAGACTTATATCGAATATACACGAAAGTTCTGACAACACCGTAATTTTCTGAACTTAGTAGAAAGTTCATTTTAATAATAATCTCATAATTGTATAAATAATTGATACAGTTATAGAAGTAATTAACATACTTATTAAATTTATTCATAACATTATTCACAGTCGCATTTACTTGATATTTTTTTGACTTTAGAATCAAAACATTTCACAAAGAATAAAGGGCTATAATAAAAATAATGAACCGAAAGGAAAAAGCACATTTAACCGTAAGACCTTTCTGCACCTAACTAGCATGACTTTTAAAATTGATGCCCAAGCCGTCACAAACGATGTAGGTAGTAACCCGAACATTGCGGTGGTACTAAAACTCTGCGAAGCTCGAAGCTCAGAGCTTTACGTAGAGACGGACGTCAGCAAGCGCCGGGCGGAAGTATAATCGAGGGCGGGCACGCTTCTATTGTCTTATTTCCCGCTTCGGTAACACGATTCGAGGCCCGGGCGCGGCAATGAAAACAGTCTTTCCGCCGGCGTGGAAAAATCGTGCCTAACAAGAAATTCAAAACGGATATTATGCAATGCGTTTAGGAAATACGTGGCGTAAGTATAGAAGCGGGTAATTGTTTATTCGTAGAAGAAAACACGTCATTTACGTCAACATAGCGTAGTTTAAAAATAGAAAAACTGAAATTTTTATATCTGAAATATTTTCGTTTACATTTGAAGACTTTTTAAATATTTCATAATAAATTATAGAAATGGAACATAATTAGAACATTTTTAATTTTCTGTTAAAGAAACAATAAATATTCTACGTACATTGACTTAGCAAAATATAAATTTTACTCGAATTAACACGTATTGATGAATCTTTACAAATTTATCATTCGGAGAGATGTAATACAATAGCATTAACAAAATGAATTGATGTATTGTGTGAGCATGTGAAAGCCTTGATTTTATTTCAGAAAAGTTTTTCACTGTCTTGACGCGTTTTCACTCGATAGCCGTACAATATATTCTGTATTATTTTTAATTTACATGAAAGTTTCATTTTATACAGATGCTTGCATTATATTTCTATACTAAAATGAGTATTTTTTTTATATATATTGTATTTTTAATATTGTATGTTTGCAACAGTACTTACTTATTTTCTCTTTGTTTTAATGTATATTACAAATTTTCTTAATTTAATATCAAGTTTTATAATATAAGAGGGAAATAATTTTGTTGTTTGATACGACATGTAATTTTTAGTAACCATTCTATAAATTTATAAAAATCGTTATGTTCGTTGTTTTTTTAATTTACAATCCAGCCGGTTCGAGCCAATAAGTTATCTAGTTGAATTTTAATTTCCTATAGACTATCTAGTTGAATATCTGATTTAAATGGACTATCTATTATCTAATATCGTCTATCACTATCTAATATCGTCTATCTCTATCTAATAGACTATCTAATATTACTTGCCTCTATTTAATTTGCTATCTAATATCGTCTATCTCTTTCTAATATATTATCTAATATCGTCTATCTCTATCTAATGTCGTTTATCTCTATCTAATATCGTCTATCTCCGTCTAATAGACTATCTATTCCCACCCATCTAAATGGTGCCGGTACGAATGATAGACTTTTTAAAGTACCACTTTATTTCATTCATTAACTTTTATTCATTACAGTTACCAGATGTCAAATATCAAATATTCCGCGATTTATGTATAAACAAAATTTCACCAACGCAACCAATTATATTTATGAAAATTAATTAAACATCATATTTATTTTTCTGAAAATAACATATTATAATTAATATTACTAATGTCTGTTAGATATTCTGAAGAAATAACGTGATCGTAACAGATCACAAAACGCATCCAAGCACCATGAATGAAGTTAATTGAAATTGTATTTGCAAACCAGAAAATTATTCCATTAAAACATAGCACTTAAATCAAGTAACAAACACGCGATGAAATATTTATTCCGGAGTATCAAAGAGGACTGGCAAAAAGTTACTTATTAATTAATTATTTAATTAATGCCTGTTAAGCAACTGGAAGGGAAGTGCGTATAGGTTCGAACATATATCTTCTGAGGCACGATTGCTCCATCAGGAGGGCTCGTAAAGTCGTTCCGTACGACGGTAATTCAAAACGCCTTTCCGGCGAAGCGAAAGCTCGAGCCTCGTCGTACCAACTTCCTTCGCTTTATTGTTTCACTTCCTGCGCCGTATTAGATAAATTGAATCAATCCCGCTTACTGGCGGGTGTATTGTGTGTGCTTTTTTGGATATCGGATTTGTAAAACACGCTTGTATGAAATAAATGCGGATCGTTGGTTCCATGCAATATTGATAAGTATGTACTGTTTTTATGACAGATATCATCTCAAATTCTGTCTCATATATTTTACTGATATTTTCATGGTTACCTAAAAATGGAAACTTTATCGTCGAGCAGTTTATCCAAATGATTTTCCAAAGTTCCTTGATGTTAAACTTTTTTTGCGCGGTGTGATATCAATCAGGTTAGTCAACATCACGAAAATATGTGACAAGAGTAGATTATCGAAGTAAGGGTTTGGTACTAAGTTATAGAAAAAATTTAACACGTAAACTTGTCCAACGCTTTATCCGTCGATTTGTAAAAGTTACATTGTACTTTTTTTTTGTCAGATTTATGCAGTAACTTATGCCGACAATTTGTTTAATATGCAATAAAAAAATGAAAGTTTTCGATAGAAATTTACGTTGTCCAACTAAGCCATGTGGATTTATAATCTGGTTCATGGGAGCGTGTTTGTTTATAATTATTCAATCAATATATTCGGAATAAAGATGTAGATGTATTTACATCGAATGTATGGGTTTCTGCATTTACTTTTTTATGTAATACTGTCATGCAATATTCATTCAGTTTTAATGACAGGGGACTGTATATACGGCAATTGATAATAGCTGATTGATTACGATACGCGAATACTGAAAAACAAACTTAAGATATTAGTAAAGGATTAGATAGGGATATACATCAATTTTCCATCGCACACTTCCGTTATTGATACTATTTCGGACGGAAATGATTGAAAGCACTTATCTGTCTTTATTACGTTTCTAGTATTTGTATCATTAGACCGCAATATCTTTAAAAGTACGTCATTGCACTGATTAAGCAATTAATGTAAGATGAAAACTGAAAGAAAATAGGAAGAACCATTTCCTTTCTTTTTTTTTCTAGCGTTCCGTATCGAAATTGAAAAAACGGAACATTTATGAAATCAACTTGATGTGTCAGGTTGCAGGTCTGTTATACATATTTTTCCTCAGAGATAAAGCATGTTGTAGCAATGGAACTATTTACACACGTTACGTACAAAGTGTTGAATTTTCGTTTTGTGGGAAAGTTTTGATAGATGAAGTAGGCGACAAATTTTTGTTTCAAGATTCTTTATTTTAACAAAATTCAGATAAACTTGAGATATCGCCATCCCATCTGACAATCTAAAAAAACTATAATCGGAAAAGTATAGAATAGTATAGAATAGAAGTAGCAATCTAGGCTTTTATAGACTAAAATAATTGCATTTTCTGAAATAGTTTTTTTCTCATATAAATGATTTCATCAATGACAGTACTAATGAGTGTTAATAACAACAAAAAATAATGATTGACTTAAATTCTTTATAAATTAAAAATATATCTCCATAAAAATATATCTCCATTATTTTTTTCATTATTTATCTAATTCTTATAATATTAATATAACAAGATTTATACGAACGATGTAGAATGCAAAGTTTTTACGCTTATCAAACTGTACCGTGTTTGACACTCATTGTGGGTGGTTCGATTCGCATTGGACCGATGTAACATTATGTGACCAATTTAATATTATGTAATTGCTCAAATTATATGTTTTAATTAAATAAGTTGCAATATATTTTACAAATGCAAATTATTTTGTGAGTGGGTGACATAAAAGAATGAAAGTTTTTAAATGAATTTGAGTCCTGTTCCACTATTTTGAAGTTATTATTTATCTATTACTAATATTAATAAACTTATATTTGGCTGAATGAACATAGATTTTTTATATTTTATTTCATTTGAGTGTACTTATCACATAAAGTCGCTTGGAATTTGATGCGAAATGTGAAGCGAATGCGAATTCCGAAGCGAAATGTGATTCTGTTGAAACAAAAAGCAATTGCAAAAATTGATTTAATCATACCACATCAATCGTCTCAAATATATTTTACTAGCTTCCTTCGTCTTGAAAAGGCTCTCAACATTATCTTATTTCAGTAAGTCCTATGTACCTAATCTTGTCCTCTATCTAAACATGACTATTACAGAACTCACAGTTAAGAAGCTACATAAGCTGATGTATTGATACAAAATAACCACATTAGATATACACATATCATTAATGATATATAAAGTTATTTAGCATTTTCCTTTTTTTCAATATGTTAAAACTATTTTAATTCGTTACATACATAAACAAACGATAATTAAACGATCGTTAATCAAGCCCAAAGCTTACTTAAAACTTTCTTTCTTGAGCACAACAACGAAGCTAATAACTAATTTAAGTTATAAAAGCTTGAAACATAAAAAAAACCTTACATAACTTTATACAACCGACTATAAAGCAAAAACTGTGATGAAACGACGGGCGAAACAGGCAATGTCGTGCAGATTTTTTATCTTTTTCTCGGGGAGCCCTTTGCCTTATTTTCTTAAGGATGTAGGGTAAATTACAAAGACCTTCGGAGTGATGCATGATAGGCTGTTTCGGGATATACATACATATGTATACCGGTACACTGTAGTAATGGATATGCGTTGATAGCGTTTTGATGATCATGGCGCTGTAATGAAAGACTATAAATATGTAAATGACCGTGAACGGCGATAATGACTTTTACTATTCACTTTGTGCTTCGAAATCTAGCTTAATGTATATTTGTAAATATTTTTAGTTTCTTTTATCTGTAATATTTAATAGAGGGTCTTTATAGGCTCTACTTATGTTCATACCATAATTTTAAATAATTTTCCAATCGATTTTCAACGATTTGACTTACATTTGATCGAGAATTTTGTTATATTTTTGTTTTTTTATTGATTTTTAAAGCTGTTTATCTACAATGTAAACACGTGTTTTGTAGTATATAAATTATATAATATGTTCAATATATTTAGACGTATGCAAGTTATGAATTTATAGAGATGAGATTATATAAAATTAGAATTTGAGGATCTGTATATTTTCACTTAAGAAGAAAAAAGAAATAATGCCGAATAACAAATGCTTCTTTAATCTATAATTTTATAAAAAATACGTAGTTTAAAATAAAATCATTGCTTAACTGAAGACATCTCCAAATATATACGTAGTCTAAATATTTAATTATTAAAATAAAATTCTCGTAGTCTAAATATTTAATTATTAAAATAAATATAACTTTTGCTACTATAGTATGAATTCGTATGTTGAAGAATTGGATCAATCAGCTATTATCGCTATCAGTAGACCAACAGTAAAGTAAGCCTTGGTTATTTCAGTTTTAATTACGGCCACACTTTGTAACATACGAAATTACAATACCTTGGAAAGAGAGAGAGATAAAGGAAGTATGGTAGAGGAAGGGATAGGAGGAAGTAGAAGCGGCATAAGACGAGAGAAATAACGCACGTAGAAAAGGAGTGCAGCCTGGAAGGAAGAGAGAAAGCGCGAGAGCGAGAGAGTAAACGAGAGAGTGATAGAGGGAAAGGTATGGAACAAGGGTATATATAGGAGATGTTGGTAGAGGGGAGGAAGAAATGTTTAGAGACGGATGTAGAAACAAAGAGAGAGGGGCGATTTTGTACCAATAAAATATTCTTGTTAAGGTTTTGTCCTTCCAAACGGAAAAAACAGAACCATTGTAAGGTTGCTTGATTTTTCACCCGGTCTGTCCGTCTGCTTATAGAAATCTTTTTTCTCAGAAACGGCTTGAGATATCAAGTAGAATAATATCTTATACTGAGATGTATAGCTTTACATTGTTATAAAAAAATCAAGTTTTTTAGTTCAGGCAACAAAAACATATGGCCTTTTAAAGCGTGTTTATTGCCGTAGTCTTACTCATTGATCATCAAAACCTATACCTTACTTCCGGTCGACCTACAATCGTGGAAGTCGCCACAATGGAAGGTCTCTGAGCCTAATTAAAAGGAAAAATGCAAAAATAAATTATTTCTAATTATACGTGGAATTATACATGTTGTGGAATATGCGCCTGTGAAAGATATAGTGGACAATATTTTATTATTTATACTATAATCTTATTCAATGATTACCAGAATGTATTGCATACTTCCAGTCGACTCACAGTCTTGAAACTCAGCGTAATGGGAGGTCTTATAGCACAAGCGCAGGGAAAAATTTAAAAATCGATGATCTGTAATTCTATGTGGAATTATACATGTTTTGGAATATGCGCCTGTGAAAGATATAGTGGGCAATATTTTTTAATTTATACTATAGTCTTATTCAATGATTATCAAAACGTATTGGATACTTCCAGTCGACTCACAGTCTTGAAACTCAGCGTAATGGGAGGTCTTATAGCACAAGCGCAGGAAAAAAATTAAAAAATCGATAATTTATAATTGTATGTGGAATTATCCATGTTTTGGAATATGCTCCTGTGAAAATGGGTAATATTTTTTTTATTTATACTATAATCTTATTCAATGATTACCAGAATGTATTGGATACTTCCAGTCGACTCACAGTCTTGAAACTCAGCGTAATGGGAGGTCTTATAGTACAAGCGCAGGAAAAAAATTAAAAAATCGATAATTTATAATTGTATGTGGAATTATACATGTTTTAGAATATGCGCCTGTGAAGGATATAGTGAGCAATATTTTTTTATTTATACTATAGTCTTATTCAATGATTATCAAAACGTATTGGATACTTCCAGTCGACTCATAGTCTTGAAACTCAGCGTAATGGGAGGTCTTATAGCACAAGCGCAGGAAACAAATTAAAAAATCGATAATTTATAATTGTATGTGGAATTATCCTTGTTTTGGAATATGCGCCTGTGAAAATGGGTAATATTTTTTTATTTATACTATAATCTTATTCAATGATTACCAGAATGTATTGGATACTTCCAGTCGACTCACAGTCTTGAAACTCAGCGTAATGGGAGGTCTTATAGCACAAGCGCAGGAAAAAAATAAAAAAATCGATAATTTATAATTGTGTGTGGAATTATACATGTTTTAGAATATGCGCCTGTGAAGGATATAGTGAGCAATATTTTTTTATTTATACTATAGTCTTATTCAATGATTATCAAAACGTATTGGATACTTCCAGTCGACTCATAGTCTTGAAACTCAGCGTAATGGGAGGTCTTATATCACAAGCGCAGGAAACAAATTAAAAAATCGATAATTTATAATTGTATGTGGAATTATCCTTGTTTTGGAATATGCGCCTGTGAAAATGGGTAATATTTTTTTATTTATACTATAATCTTATTCAATGATTACCAGAATGTATTGGATACTTCCAGTCGACTAACAGTCTTGAAACTCAGCGTAATGGGAGGTCTTATAGCACAAGCGCAGGAAAAAAATTAAAAAATCGATAATTTATAATTGTATGTGGAATTATACATGTTTTAGAATATGCGCCTGTGAAGGATATAGTAAGCAATATTTTTTTATTTATACTATAGTCTTATTCAATGATTATCAAAACGTATTGGATACTTCCAGTCGACTCATAGTCTTGAAACTTAGCGTAATGGGAGGTCTTATAGCACAAGCGCAGGAAACAAATTAAAAAATCGATAATTTATAATTGTATGTGGAATTATCGATGTTTTGGAATATGCGCCTGTGAAAATGGGTAATATTTTTTTATTTATACTATAATCTTATTCAATGATTACCAGAATGTATTGGATACTTCCAGTCGACTCACAGTCTTGAAACTCAGCGTAATGGGTGGTCTTATAGCACAAGCGCAGGAAAAAAATTAAAAAATCGATAATTTATAATTGTATGTGGAATTATACATGTTTTAGAATATGCGCCTGTGAAGGATATAGTGAGCAATATTTTTGTATTTATACTATAGTCTTATTCAATGATTATCAAAACGTATTGGATACTTCCAGTCGACTCATAGTCTTGAAACTCAGCGTAATGGGAGGTCTTATAGCACAAGCGCAGGAAACAAATTAAAAAATCGATAATTTATAATTGTATGTGGAATTATCCATGTTTTGGAATATGCGCCTGTGAAAATGGGTAATATTTTTTTATTTATACTATAATCTTATTCAATGATTACCAGAATGTATTGGATACTTCCAGTCGACTCACAGTCTTGAAACTCAGCGTAATGGGAGGTCTTATAGCACAAGCGCAGGGAAAAATTAAAAACTCGATAATTTATAATTGTACATATTTTTTTAAAGTGGCTGTGAAAGTTATATTAGGCAATATATTTACGTTCTGAAAAGTTAAAATTTTGTAAATAATTTAATGAAAATACTAAATACAATTAAATATTGATAAATGTCTAAATGTATGCAGTCACTTCCTACGTGCCTAGTGGTTGTAGACATTTTTTGGTGTATATAATTTTATAGCTCATTTGGAAAATAATGCAGCAATCTATATAAGCTATTAATATAAGTTTGTCACAAGTCTAAAACGAATACCGTGTATTGTATTAGATCATGATGTATTACAAAAACATACAAAAAGATAAACAAATATATCCGATGACAAGTGCCAGTCCGAAAGATGAATTTCGTGGAGTCTTTAATTACCAAAATTGTCTATATTATAAAAATAAGAAATAATAATGTGAAAGAGTGTACGATGGACAAACATTTTGCATAAGTTATAAAAAATCCACTTTTGATATGGCGCTTTAATTTACAAAAAAATCGCAAAAATAAAAAAGTAGACATAAAATGCAGCGCCATCTTTTAGTAGAACCTCACTAATATAAATAAATGTAGTAATAATAATCATAACACATAAATAGTGTTATTAATTTAATTAGTGTACCTATTTAGGTATATGAGAAAAATAAGTTCAACTTAATTAATAAGTGAGATTGTCGATAATGAATGCACTAAAATATAGAACCAAAGTTGCTGTTTCTCAAATTAAAATCTACTAAAATGACACCTATCAAGTGCAAGTAAAACTTGCACTCCTAGGGTTCCGTACTCATTTAGGAACATTTAATTATTCATAGTATTTCTATTCAAATATTTACTATTATACCTTTATATATAGCCTACTATATCTTCCACAGGCATAAAAACAAAGTGCACATTTCAAAAATTATCACATCTAGCACCATCACTATAGTTTTTTTTTATAACCTAAAAACCCTGCTTTTTATAATTTTAAATTCAGTAGTCTCGAAAATTTGTTGCATATTTTTTAGTATGTCTCTAAAGATGCAATACCTGAAAAAATGAAAAAAATATTTTTAGCCCCCGTAAGTGGCTTTCAAAACGATACCCCAAACTATATTCGAAATTTCAAAATTGTTTTCTCCAGTACTTAATTCACCCCCTCCTGCCTAAAATTCTTTTTTTTCCTACCAAGTGATTTTTTTTAATGTTGTCCATTATTATTTGTGTTTCGAAGTAATTTTTATCTGTGAGAAACAGTTGTATCAGACGGGCAGACAGGTGAAAGACGTTCTTATAGGGCTTCCATTTTTGTTTTTAATATACCAAACCCTAATAAAGTGACTTTTTATGACGATAACAAAAAAACAGTTCATCGTGACCATTCAGTTAACAAAAAAACAGTTCATCGTGACCATTCAGTTCAATTTTGAATATTATCAACTTGACTAAATTAATTGTACTAGTGATGACCCAGTGGTCGTGGTGACCGTAATGTACTTAAGTACTCGCTTTGTTGAAAACACTAATAGATAGGAGAGAGTAAGTCAATTTAGACGACTGCTACCACATTTTCATTTTGCAATAGGTGTATATTAAGCAAGTTAACAGATTTTTCTTTTTTGGAGGACGTGTATATTAAGCAAGCTGTATTTCCCTAAAATATAAAACATAGATATATATTACAACAAAATACAAAATAAACGCTTTTCTAACTTGACATACACTCCACAGACTATTGAAAAAGAAGCATTTGAAATCACAAAAAATTCACAACTCGAAACTCATTCAGTCAATTTGACATTTTAAAATTCCTTAACGACAATCTCTACTCTGTGCGACTATTTGACCACAGTCTGTAATGTGTTTAACATTGACAGTATGAATGTAAACGATGAATCTTTTATTTTTGAAAGAAACAATGAATATTTTAATATATTTATCTCACACTCCTCCGTGCGTTCAATATGCTTAAAAAGGGGTGCAAGGTTTTCTCTTCAAGTATTACTATATAGAAATGTATTTAGGCAATATGTTACACTATTACTTATTTATTAAAAAAATGACATATACTGCTTCTATGATAAATGTAACATGACTTCTCTTATATGAGATTTCGTTTAAATAAAATTTTTCTTAAAATTATATCAGATTTCACATTACTTTTAACAACTAAATCAAAAATATTTTCGAAACGTGAATTCAAAAGAAATTACACTAGCGACAATTAGCGATCACTCAACCAACGATCCAACTCAACCAACTTTTTAAATAAATCTACCGTTTAGAGTGTATTAAAACCGGACGCCAGAAAATTGTAATTACTATTTTAGTTTGAAAGTTGAAATTATTAACAAATAAAATATTTTTAAGTTAACAGAGGTTTAAACCAGAGCCAATCGAGTGATGCTTCCAAATTAAAGATTAACTGTGATTATGCTGTAGATCTCTTTAGCATAATTTAACTATGTAAAATATAATTCTGTCATAAATTCATATTTATATTTTATACAGTGGGAATTAGCCAAAGTTCCAGTCTCGGCCACACCTATTTATTATTCAGGTAAATGGACTGGACAGCATGATAAAGGAGACGCACTACCTTAAATTCGCCGATGACCTTAAGCTTTAAACTACAATGTCGCGCATTACCGCTTATCAGGATTTGGAGCCTGATATATTTCCTGTAGTTTAATAGAACAAAGCAAGTAGATAATAGCTTAACTCAGACAAATGTCCAGTGGTGAGTTATAGTCGTGCTCACGATGCTATCAGTTACAATTATTGTATTAATGTTGCCTTGTTACGACATCGGGTAAATTTCATCAATTTTGATAACAAATTCATCATATAGTCACTCATGATCATGCCGCAGATATATAACCACGAACATGTTGTGCACAATCTGCGCATTCTTATAATGTTGCCATCTCTTTATTTCCGATATAATATATGACACTTGTCAACAACACATGCCATCTATCTGTAACATATGCTACCAACTATCCATCTACGTGTATTTGCTATTCGCAACAAAGTGGAATCATATCGTTTTATTTAGTCATTGAAAAGATAAATATTGTCTTAAGCTTAACTGAAATAAAAAAGCTGTTTAGATACTTTAATATAAAAAAAATACGGTTACTTTTTTATTTTCCATTAATTTCTTTTTTGATATAGTAAATTTCTGATCTTTCAATTATATCCCATATTGTTGCATTTTACGTCTTTGATGCAAATAGACGCCAGCTTAACTATTTCAATTCCACATAAGGCTAAGTACAGCCTCGTGAACGACCATCTCCAAGAGATGATTCTCCGAAATTGGTACATGAGATGTATTATCATTTCCCTTTTCTATTTCCTACTGAATTGTCCTTTTCTATTTTCTCTCTTTTCTCCTGATGTGATGCTAGCTAATTTTCTGTTTTGTACTTATCTACGAGATAAATGTTTTTTTAAGTTTTACCTTAGAAATTTATATTTAAGGTGTAAAATAAAAAGATTTCATGCATTTTTTTATTATCTCTCAATCCTCGTACCTGATGACTTCCTTAAATTCCTATTTACAATCTAGTCAAAAATGCTACTAACATCTGGATCCGTATTATATAGAATTTTTCCACAGGATGCAACTGCTCTACCAACTGATCACGATTATACCAAAGTATGATTTTTTGTGACAAGTGACAATAATTTTCTTTAAATGTGTCATCGTTATGTATTGCAGTGTCATTAGATTTAGGTATTGGTTCGTTTATCATGAAATTAGTTCTGTTACTATATAAAGATATAGCTGTAATATTTTTCTACATATTAGAAAACTAATAACATTAACAGAATATCACACAATTAAATTTACTAATGGCATGACAAAAAATATTCATATGACATTGGGTTAAGACATCTAACAATGACATCGAATGTAAATAGATTTTTTAAAAATTATATCATAATATGAAAATATTTTCTTAGAAGCCACTAAAAATAAGCATACAGTTTCGAAAAAAAATTATTTTCTAATTTTATTTTGTCGAAGCTTCTCAAAATAGATCAAACGTGAACGATTTTCATAGGTATCCACATTCCATTATTTTGGCAAAATGCCTCTGCAAAGAGTTCGATGACGAATGACTCGGGAGGTGCCAATTTAAATTTCTAATTAATGTGTTGAAATTTTTTTTTAAAGAGAAATATAATATTCCTTGCGTTTCTACTTCAGTCAGTACCTTGTGATGACAGTTCAATCATTCGTACGTTTATGATAATATTTATAAGTTTATTTTTATTATTTGTGTATACTTATTTTCCAAAAAATTTGAAAAAATTATGGTAAAATTAGAATGTGTTATTTAAAAAAATAAATACGAAAAACAAATTTTGTGCAAGGGTCAAAGGTTATTATTTCCATAACTCTACTCGTATAAACTTAGAAGGAAGAAGGTTTTCTTTAATTTATATTAAACAAACTTGTAATACAAACGAAATCAAAATAATACATTTTTTCCGCTCATCGCACGAGAAAAATGGTGCTATTACATCTTTTGATGTTCAAATTTTTCGCTCTGAAGTGTACTCAGGAGAGAGCTTTACAGTCTGATAGATTGATAATACTAATCTGTTTTTTTGTAATGTGTTATTAAACTTTAAAAAAATCGTTAAAAATAAAAGAAGTAACGCTATTCAGGGAAGAATTAAAAAGCTACCCATTTATGGTGGTTGCTTGTAAAACAAACATATGTAGCTCTTAATTTCTTAAATAATTATTTAATTCGTCAAGTAAAAATAGATTAATCTTTATAATATTTATTAAAGACCTTTATCAACCCACTAAAATTTTCATACTGTAATCTGGCAAGTGCTTTTTATGCGATACGCGCAAGGGTACTGTAACGTGTTAACATTTTGGTATATAAGAATGTATAGATTCTTTTAACGCTGAGCTTAATGGTATAAAATTTTTAACTTTATGCATATAAACAATAACTGAAACCAAAATTGTTTTTTATAATTTACAGTTTTCTTCTCAATTTTCCGTAAACATGAGATTTACAAATTTGTATTTAGTATTTGTAGTGTATTTTATATCGCAAAATTTCATCAAAAACTACTTTTATACAATTTTTTAATGTCAATGTTATCTAAAGCCTTCAAAATCTTTGCATCCGCTATCTTTTTGGTTGCAAAAAATATGATCGTATTTCACGATTTAGAGCGCAACTTAAATGGATGGAATCTACACATTCTTAGACTTCTTTACAGTAATTTTAATAATCCTGCTTATCCAGTTTATTTTATAAGCAGATTCAGTTACTTGTCTGCACACGGTATAGGGCTGCGCTCTGAAAACCAGTTCAGTCTCCTTTTTCCCAAACATACAACCACTTTCTATGAAATGTCCTTTGCTGTCCACGCTATAAGACTTTAATCGACCCCGACTAGTTCCGGATACCAGAAATTCGCCCTCTATTAAAGTGTTCAAAGGGCGTATGAAAAATACTTTCTCTCATAATCCCTTAGTCCCACCCTTCCTATTTCCATTTTGTTTCTCTTTCCATGTTTTCAACAATGTCAAAATTTATAATCAATCAGTTTTTTCTTTACTTATTTTTTGTTGTATTTTTAAATTTAATTTAGTTTTGCTTATTTATCTGTTATGATATATTTTTGTTGTTTGTTGTTAATATCTTAATTAGTTTTCTTTTGTTCTTTAATGTCTTTACATTCTTCCACATTACAAAATGTTTATATTTAGTATTTGAATGCAAGACATCATGACTGCAGACTCATGGAGCAATAAGTTGGCTATATATATATATATATATATATATATATATATATATATATATATATATATATATATATATATATATATATATATATATATATATTATGCACACGTTGAAGTTTCAAATATTAGTCCTTCCAAACTTTATCTAATTTAATATAATTTAATCTCCCAACCTAACATAAATTTAACCAGACAGCGGTAGATATTTTCAAACCTAAACAGCCCACCCACTATTCTGACCGGTTCTAATAGTAAAAGTACACGGAACAGAAATATCGTGTATCATGGTCTAATTGTTGTTTCCCCCAGCACTAACCAATATTTACAGTTAAGACTAACCAGCTGACCTCAGAATACTTAAAACAGTTAATGAAACTACTAAGTGTGCGCAGATGCACATATAAAGTACCGTGGTTTTTATATCTCTTAAAATGATTTATTTTAAGCCGAATTCTTTACATTAAACCTAACTGTATATTATTATTTGAAAACATGGACATATTTTGAAACAAATGAAAAATGGTAAATGGAGCCTCAGCCTATTTTTAAAAGATATATCCAGTGGGATACCCATTTGATTGAGTGTGCAAAATAAAAATGATTTAGGTAGTAATCATTTTCAGTCATTACATGCGTAGTGGAGTAAATTTTCTTTTTTTTATTATTATAAAACATGAATTGAAAACTTTGTCTAAAGTATCTACTTTAAATGTTAGGCAGGTACGTTAGTTTATATCTGTAGGAATTTTTGAGATTGGGACAGAAGGAGTGACATAGTTATAAAGGTTCCTTGTAGCACTACAGAACCGCAAAAAGTTAAATGGCGTGAAACCTATATTTATTTTTTTAAGATGCCAATAATATAATTATGTGTAGCAAAATAATTTAATTATATCAAATAATAGCAAAATAATAAATTTTATAACCCATAATAAACATAATTAAATTCAAGATGAAATTAAATATTTTGTACAATTAAATTTCGAGACTAATCACAATTTAATTTCATTGAGATTACATTTTTATAATAGACAAAATGAATAAATCAAATAAAAATCCGTCATGGTAACGAATAAAATATGTAAATAAATACCTACTTACCCACCTGCGCCCTGCAGTCAAATAGATAAACAGCCCATAACGAAATTCGAGGTCGACCATTAAAACTCAATACAAAACCTATCAATCCAAAAATAACTTTATATCACAGAACGGAATCTCTCCTTCACAGTATTGCATATTTTATAATAATATATTCCATGCGAAATATAAGCTGGAAAACTATTTTTATGACGTCAAGTCGGCTTCGGAGCGTGGCACAGCACGATAATGGAGTAGGTACGCTTCGTTTCGCTTTGCGACTACAGCTTTTCAATTACTTTAAAATGTTAAAGCTCTATAAATGCTCTATTCGTACTGACTTTGCCTTATTTTTAGCTGGTAATAAATTACAATGATATAATTCATTTGATTCCGATATGATCTTTGAAAAAAATACCTATTTGACTTAATTTTATTGTGAATTTTTTTTTCAGTTTGCAAGATATGTAATTTCGTGCTGAAGATAACTGGCGTACTATGAGAATTTTCTATGTAAAAAACTCAAACTACGTTGAATTTAAGAAATGATCATACTCTTTTGGTATTTTTTCCGATATAAAAGGTACAGAGTGCGAAAATTCGGAATTAAATAATGAAAAATAAACAATGAAAAACCGTCTAATGATTTTGAAGCCAATCATGAACAAAAAGAGAGACATTTTTAGCGTAAAGCTTCGTAAAACATCATTAACTCAAACAATTTCCTTATATCCGAATACACCAAATTTTCTTCCTATTAAAATTAAGTACAGAACAGTAAAATTGATTCATATTGTCTAAAGTCTCTCTCTTTCTGTTTCTCGCTCTCTCTCTCTCTCTCTGTCTGTTTCTCGCTCTCTCTCTCTCTCTCTTTCTCTTTCTCTTTCTTTTTGTTAATTTGTTCATTACTCGCGCAAAATCTACTGGACGAATTTTGATGAAATTTGGTGTGGTAATAATTTATACTCAAGAGCAACAAATGAGAGGAAAATAAATATAATATCTTTCTTATTCCGAATGTCACACGAACGAAATCGTAGGCAGAGTTGTTACTAATATAACGTTTAACTTTTATAGATGCATCCAAAAGATTTTCTAACATTCCGTTTCATAATTTCAATTCCTCATAAGCATAACAACTGTTAATTTTTATTTGTTTAAACAACATGTTCAGTACAATCCTCTTTTCCTATATAACTTAGCTATAAAACTGAAGCTGTGGCAATTTCCTATATAACTTAGCTATAAAACTGAAGCTGTGGCAATTTCCTATATAACTTAGCTATAAAACTGAAGCTGTGGCAATTTCCTATATAACTTAGCTATAAAACTGAAGCTGTGGCAATTTATAATCTAAGTAATTCTCGAAATCCAATGAACTTTAAAAAAAAAGTATTTGGGTGTTTATTACTCAATCACAGCTAAACGGTTAATGCAACTTGATTTTACTTTATGTCTTTATAAATTTTATTTTATAAATATTATTGTTCGTAACTAAGAGACGTTGTACATTTCAACCCGAGAAATATCATAATTTCTTTAAGATGAAACTCGGTACTTTTTACTCAAAGATGAAGAAATATGACAACACGTCAATAGACAGCACAATGTAAATATTAAATCTATGGTTTACTGATTTGAACACAAAATCTGCATATTAATTTTGCTGCCTTAATCGGAAATCCACTCAGACGAAGCCACGGATAAAAGCTAATGATGTTATAATTGTATAGATACATTTGAAATTACGCCCTGCACATAATTTCAAATCGGATTTGGTAACCCGATCCATCAAAAATCGGCAGGACGCTATAAGGAAAATTGTCTTCCGTCGACGCAGCGTTACCATCGTTCTCTGTAATCCAAACAATAAATATTGTTATTTGGAGGCTATTACATTTCTACCCTTGCGCATTTTCCCTCGTACTTTTACAGTCTAATTTGTAACTGCTACGCGCCGCTAGCGGGGTAAATATACGGCTCTTTTATGAAAACATATTACGTTGAGATATGATTATCATATTTCCGTGCGTTCGTTTGATACTAGATGTAACAATTTATTGTGGCAAAGTTGTGCCGTAGCGCGAGATGAGAATGTTAAAAGTATGAATATCGTAACGCAGGCTCTGAAAGTCAAAACGTGATTCTATTGGAGCGCTGAAAATAATACAACATATTTGAATTTGATGTACGACAATTTGGGGCTCTAGGCGGGCGCGAAGTTATGGTTTTATCATATGTTCATTTATTTTTTTACGATCATTTTACGAGATAACTGATGTGAATCAACTTTTTTATTACTTTACAAATAATAACACTTTTATGGAAACATAATTAAGCCTTAGTCGCTCGCAGTACGCTTGAAGAATACGTAAAAAATGTTTTTATAGTCATTATGTGAAACGCTGTTATGTAAAACTTTAGAAAAAGTTTTAAAATTTTAGAATTATAAAGCTGATTACATCAACTATAAATTGTCGCCGAAATTTACCCACATGTGGTGTAATACATCGTAATTTAAATTTCTACATCAAGTGGTTTCTAAGAAAAGCGTCTGCGAGGGACCAAAAGACGTATACCTGAGCAATCTTATAAGTTTTCCGTTTTTCTTTTGAGGTACGGCACGTTACAAATTGAAACATCGACAATTAATAAAGCGAAGCTTCATTAGTAATGGATTAAAGATAGATGAAATGCTATTTGTAAAATAGAATTAATAAATCCATAGTGTTTCATTAATATATGATTCTATCCTAATGCCATCTGTCGACTAATTTAGATAAATATTGATGAAAATATTTTAAAAGACAAACATTATAATGCTTTACAAAACTTTTACGTTGGATAAATATCTCAAATAACAACGAATATTAGTGCCATTTTGGAATTGTATATACAAAATAAAACATTTACAATTAATAAACAGTAACATTTAAAAATCTACGTACAATTAATCAAACCAAGCCTAATTATTTATGTTAATGAACTCGGAAGATACTGTACTAAACATTACGTTAAATTATGTCCATAATTTATTTTGAATCACTAATGAAGACCAGTTAAACTACCACAAAAAATTAGTGCTGATGTGTGGTCAACGGGGCAATATTTAAAAAACTATCTAAAATTAATGAAATCAGGACTACTTATATAAGGTAATGAACTCATACAATACTGTACTAAGCATTACATTGTATTATGACCATTATTTCTTAATGTATAATTATTTTGAATCAATAATAAAACACAATCAAACTACCACAAATAATTAGTGCTGATGTGCGGTCAACAGGGCATATTTTGTTTGTTGTACTATTCTTTCTAACAAATAATTATAATAGGCAATACGTGACTAAAATTTACATGATTATTTCTGAAAATTACTTGTAATTCAATTTTTAAAAACTATGGTGAATAGTAACTGCGTATAGATCAGTCTGTTTTCTATACATATAATAAAATCGTAACAGAATGAATTCTAAACATTAAAAATATTTTTAAAAGGTTTAGCACACAGAACGATAGTAGAAGCCATAAATCTATTACCCGGATTTTTTTGAAATTTGGCATGGTAATAGTTTATACCCTCGAAAAATATATAGAATACTTTTTTATCCAGATTTTAAAAATAAAAACACCCTGACTTTGTGATTATTACGATATTGGTAATACCAGCTCATTAATATTTTACAACATAGTAGTGCCAAAACCATCTATTAGCGTTTTTAGCAAATTTTATGCTCACAGAGCTCTGAGAGAAAAAAAAAATACAAAACAATTTCTAATGACTCTTATGCCAAACTCTACGCGAATGAAGTTGCGTCGACACAGTTTCACATAATATAAATTCAATCTTTGTTTTATAACGCAAATCTCGTACTGAATAGATGGTGCTATTTTGCCAAAACCTATTTACATACATTTTAAAAATATATGTAATAAGAACAGATACCGTAGGAGATATGAGATTGAGATTTTAACCTGGCAACTAGATTTTCACACATATCATTAAAGATTTTCTGGCTCAAAATAAAAGAATGATTATAAATTTAATGAAATTGAATAATTACCCAAAAAAATTACTTAAATCTCACCGCTATAATTAGGGCCAAAAGAAATGAGATCTAGAAGTGAATTGAATATTAATACATCAAACAGATTCTTATATACAACAGGTATACGTAAAAACATTCAAATATTTTGGTTTGTTTTCTATTACTCCCTAAGCTCTAAATTCAGAACGACAGCCACATTTTATGTTAAGTTCAATTGAATAGCCACAATAAAGTAAGTTGAAGACGAAGCGACACGGCCATAAACAGAAAACTGCGCCGCCAGACCAAACTTACCCACAATGACGGATTAATTCAATTGTGTCAATTTTCAGCAAAGGATTTTGAATTAAGTTCCACGAATAAATTACAATTAAAGGCGAGGGCGCTCGCAATTTCAGCAGACACTTGAAAAGTCTAAATCAACTGGACCGTAGCGGTTCCATTTCGTAAACAGTATTGAAATCCATAAGAAGATCCTTTATGTTAAACCATTAAACAGAAACGTCTTTCGCAATTGAATTAAGTATAATATTACTCTAACTTTTGACTCTATTATTACTTATTTCTTTCAAGTCTATTCCAAAAACCTGAAACATTTTGAATCTCAGAACATTAATTCTATTTATATCCTCGTTACCTAGATATAGATAACTATATATTGAAAAGCTTTTGCATTTAAAGGGGTTAATATTTTCTACTATATTTATGTTTCGATTTAAATTGTTTTCTATATAATGGAAAAATTATGTTAAAAACTATGAAACTAGGAAAAGTGCGCTAAAAATAAGAATTTACCTATCCTTTAAAGCATATTTTACCAAAATGACACTAATTTTCTTTTTCCTGCTTATAAGCAGGAAAATTAATAACATAACAATAACTTAAACATGAGCTTATAAGCTCATGTTTAAGTTATTATACTAATAGTTACCTTTATCTAATACTAGCTTCTTCCTGCACAAATTTCTTCCTGCTTAACCTTCCTTACATTTACCAATGAGCTTATATAGGTAATTTTGAGAAGTCTTAATTATTGAAGAAATATAGATATTTTCCTAAACGGTAAGTTTCAAAATAAAACTTCAACTCTAAAACACAAATGTACGATCCACCTTTTGTTAAAATAATAATGCATTTTACATATTAATGTATTTTACGTAATCATTTGAAGTTTGAATAAATTTATAATTTTCTAGTTTTAACAAAATATCTTAAATAGTATTAAGGGAGGAAGTAATAACAAAGAAACAGTTAATAGCTTCCATTGTTTAAATGCGTTACTAAGCCATAAAGAAAAAAACATAGAGAATCATATTACCATGGGCCTTAAGTATTAGTAAAACTACCATAAAAGTGCACTAAGTTGTTTACATATCATCAGTTTACACGTCATCAGCAAATACATGAACAAGTGAAAATTATTTCAAAATGTGAACGCAGCTTCTTTCTTATTTTATTATATATGGTACAATTATATTAATATAGAAAATTTTACTAAATTACGATTGAACAAACGCTGAGAAAATCGATAATTGAAAAAATTCAAAAATTTAAAACTGAATTAAACACAAAACGAGACTGAGGAAGACGGAAAAAACGCCCAAAACTCAACCTGTCACGAGCAGTACAAAAGATCGGGCGACGACGAAGAAGTGGCCGGAAGCCGGTAATTAACGGAAGGAATTTTACGGTTCGCAGTTTCCGGAACGTACACCCTAGAGAACTTTTAATGTTAAGTAGGCAATTGTGGTTAATATCGTTTCCCATGCTACTATGTATTTTTGGAACAAAATTGCATGGAATGAAATAGCATAAATAGTTAAGAAAATGTATTGAATAAACGAAAGAATATAAATCTTTTAACATAAGTCGCGAGTGTTGTGTAATACCACTATTAGTATTACTCTACAACTCTACGACTACGACTCTACGACTTCAAAAGTGGAATCATATAATGATAAATAAAAAATCACTAAGTGATGTAGATAATGCGTGTCTTTCTTTACAGTAAGTTAATTGAAGTTATGTAATAAAACAATAATTGGATTAATACAAGGCAATTTTCATCTTAAGTTTGTAGTAAGTAACTTATATGTAATAATTTAAATATAGGATAATTGTTCATTTTGTTTGGCTACATCTATGGCTACCCACTGTAGTCGATCGATACGTTGTTGCTTCATAGCGCATTTGTTCGCTATGAAGCAACAACGTATGCATGAAAATGTTATGTATATCTAATTAATTGTATATTAAATACTTCTTTTATACTGGTTATTCTAAATAAATTTCGAAGTTGATAATAAATTCATTTGAGTCATTTATATTTTATAAAAGTTTGTTTTTTATTTATTTTTATTTACTTAGCCAATTTTCTTATTTAATATAAAATCTAATTTATCATTCCACTGAGAATAGAGTGTATTTAGTATTTAGAAATTTAGGAAGAAATAATAAACAATTTGGTTTTGATTCTCAATAATCTCGATACAAATAAGAAAACGTATGTTATATAAAGCAGGCTTTGTGTTGATAGAGAACCTCCAAAAACAATTAAATTAATAATGTTAATGAAATGTTGTTCATGTTAGCTTTTACTTAAATGAATTATTAAACGATCATTCGAAAGCTATAAGAGCTTCGAACATTTAGGTAAAAATATTTGTACAAAATAAACAGTTGTCAAATGAAAGTCAACGGGAAAATCACCATAGTAACAAATGATACACACGACACTGCACATTTATCCGAGTTCATAATTTATTATTTATTTTGTTTGCATAAATGTTTATACTTTAAATCTTATATCAAATAACTTGCTTACAAGGTAAAATGTGACATCATATAATATGGTCTGAAACTTAAAAAAACTTAAAATAAATGTTCGTAAACAATGCGTTCATTTAAAAATGACTTCACAATTAAATGAAACTACGTGATGTAGTATTATTTCTACTTTCTTTAATATCTTTACCACGACCTAGGTTTCGTTGTATTACAACATCTTCAGGTGGGATATTAGCAAAGATCCTGAAGATGTTGTAATACAACGAAACCTAGGTCGTGGTAAAGATATTAAAGAAAGTAGAAATAATACTACATCACGTAGTTTCATTTAATTGTGAATAATGAATTTCTACGAAATTAACGCCAAATATATTCAATATTTAAAAATGACTTATTTCAAGACAACACAAGTATATAAGCTGGTAAAAAAGATATAATTAACCTGTAAAATACGAATCAAAACAGCATCTCGTCATCATCATCATCGTCGATCATATCACATTTAATCATGTGAAAACATTTAAGAGTACATAGTATATTTAATAAACTATTTACAAATATTAATAGTACCTTTCATCATATAAATGAAATGTCTTGTACATATTTCAGGGGCAAAAATGTCATAAATTTCTAAAAACACTTTGGTTTTGATTTTCAGTATTTTTTTATTAAAATATTGGATTCGAGAAATATTAGACCCAAACTATAGGACTCTATGTAATGACGTTTTTGAAATAGACCTAGTAAATATCGTTTTACAGTGAAAAAAATTTAAAAATATTTTTGTGCTCTACTCAAAGATCTCTTTTCAATATGTTTATGCAGAAAAACATTTTGAGTTCTCCCCCATGTATATCTTTAATAACCCCTCAAAATATAATTTCAAATTAATTGAAATACGATTTTTGCTTTTGGCGCAATATATTACATATTGTATGTGAATTTCAAGTGTTTACCTTATTTTGTTTAAAATAAAGAGCAAGCCTCTAACAGACAGACAAAAGGACATACAGCCCACGTTGCGGCAACAATAGAGTTCCGTTTGGACCACTCGAAAACGTAACCATAAAAATGAAGCAAAAAATGACTTTTTCGCAGAAATATTTTTCCGGTACAATTTACGCAAAAAATGCCATGTATAAAAAATGTAGGATATACAATTTTCTACACTCATTAAGTAAACCTTTGTCCCTCAGTTGAATATTTTCTAAGAAACAAGTTAGGCGGTTAGAAAAGTCGAGTGTAAATAGAATATTTTCTTGTGAAAAAAAAATTGTAATGAGTACATTTCAAAGTATACACTTTAAAACACGTTTAATGTAAATTTTATTGTAAATATTAATTAGTTTGTCAAATTTTACGAACTATTCCAAGTATTAATTATCCTTGACCTTTCACGAGGTAAAAAATATATATTGCCTGGAAATTACTAAATGGAAATTATGTATTTTTGCAGTATATTAAAATAAGTTCATGAATAACTTTATTTATACAGTTTTATTTTTTGTTTATCATCTTTTGTTCCTTACAAGACCTACGCAAATCGCTGAGGATGTTCAGAATATAAACAAGACTAAATATTTAATATACCAATATTGAAACTAGGCATGCTCAAACGTTAACATCGATGTGCCTGCGTACATTTGCACTCATTAACAACACCAACATACACTTTGCAAATACAAAAACAAAATTATACAATCAAAACTCTGTAACAATTTAACCGAATCCGTATAATAAAGCTATTAACTCCTATCATGTGTGAAATTATGCAAATTATCTAAACTACATTGCGTATATATCTGGGAAACTTTCAATATGTACTTACTTACTTACATATATATATATATATATATATATATATATATATATATATATATACATACATATACAGTGATCTAGATATTATAAGTAGCTTGCTTTTAGTGTTTTGCCCTTGACATTAGTTATGCCGGCGGCATTTTCTAACGCCGAGGGACGGTCGAGGCCGCCGAGTGTCATTCCATTGAATGACTCAACCTCACCCCTGCCGCTCGTCATGTCGGTGTCGTATAAATTAGTTTAGCTCATCTCCGCGGTGATATTTCGCGACTTTCAATGAACATTTATTTTGAGATTTGTATGTCCTCTCCGCGGTTATAAAAGCTGGTCGGCGCTGCAAAGGAAAAAGGTAATATTGAATATGTTTGGCGTTAATTTTGTAGAAATTCAGTATTCACAATTAAATTAAACTACGTGATGTAGTATTATTTCTACTTTCTTTAAGTTCTTTACCACTTTTCTACTTTCTTATATATATATATATATATATATATATATATATATATATATATATATATATATATATATATATATATATATTTTACCTAAGTTTCATTGTATTACAACATCTTCAGGTGCCCACCTTATTAGCAAAGATTCAATCTTTTTATGAAGAGATTTTATTACACAAAATTGTTTTAATACAACTAAACCTAGGTCATAGTAAAGAACTTAAAGAAAGTAGAAATAATATTACATCACGTAATTTCATTTAATTGTGGAAAAAGGTAATATTTGCAAGTCATATTTGTACCTACTTCATTTCGGTCAATATTTTTGAATAGAGTGTTAATGTTGCTGACGTCAGTTTCTTTCCTTTTTGAAGTCATATTCATGTTGATATTTGTACGCTGGAAACATTTATAATCAGGAACAAATATGTTTAAAATGATATTATCTTCTTTTTACGATTTCAAAGGAAAAAATATAAAGTAAATAACTTTTCTAAAATAATAAATTTTAGCCAGTTGCTTCGAATAAAATTATGTATGGACTGAGATGAATACCACTGGATCACAAAGGACGCGCCCTTGTGATACAGTAGTATTTATCTCAGTTCGTACATAATTTTATTCGAAGCAACTGGCTAAAATTTATTGTTTTAAAAAAGTTATAGAAATGGAATACCCAGCAAAATTTTGAAACAAAATGAGGAATTAAATATTAGTGGACTAAAATTATAACAATAAAGAAAATAATTTTATTAAGAGTCAAAATTTATATTTTTCAAAATACACATTATTTTCGAATTATCTATTTAAAAATGTATTAAACTATTGTGTCACCTCCGTTAATCAAATGAATTCAATAATTTTCTTTAAAACGACTCTTTACCGTATTTTCATTTATTTAATAATATAAATATAACAGAAACATAAGTATAAAAGAACACATAAGAAAAATAAATATTGATGAAAATGATATTGTTTCTTTAATACAATTTTGGAAGCTCTTTCAAAGTTAATATGTTAATACATCTCCGTAATAATTAAACATTTTTTTGAATCTCAGTTTAACTACATATAAAATTGCTTGTTCTACACTTAGAACAAACAATATCTTCCAAATGTTATTGATAAATATACGTTTTAATGTATTTTTCTCCCTCGATTGTCAATATCACCTGAAAGCCAGGCATTCGCGTAGGTAGTTTTTTACGACAAAATTTTAATGACTGGTAACAAGTGAAACTCGGCTGTTTCTTCTCGCAATAATTATAAATTTACTTGCTGAAATTAACTATTATCTTCATTTCAATAACTTGTACCTGAACTGAATAATTAGTTCCGTTTAGTAATATGGACAATAATATATTAGTCAGTAACGATATCACGTTGCTGACTAATATATTACTAGGACCTTATCAGTCATTGCCTGAATTATTTAGAGTGTACCCTTATACCAAAGTTAGAGCAGAGCGGAAGATATTTCAGAAATCAAGTTGATATTAAAATTCATTTAATTTTTAAATTTATGTCGAAATGAATATAGGTCTAGAACTATGTCGAACTGAATATAGAGAGGTGTCTCTATGACTACTGACCTCTAACGTACAGTGCAAGTAATTACTTCAGAATTATAAACATATATTTTTTTTAAATATATAGAATTCAATAGAGAGCCATTTTAAGGTTCCTAGCTCAAAAAGGAACCCTTATAAGATCACTCACGTGTCTCTCTGTCACTGCCGTTTTCCTCAGAAACCACTTAATATAAAAATTTTAAACCTGGCATAGTTATACAACGTGTTAAACGGCATGTACCTCAACTGCTAATACATAAAAATGTTTATGTGAAAATTTTAGGAGGGATAAATACTAATTTATTGAATTTACCTCTTTTCTTTTTATTCTATATAAAATGTGGGGTTTTGTTCGCTTGGCTAATAATAAAGGTCTCAATAAAATATTTTTTTATGATTTTAGATAGTATATCTTCAGTGAAATACTGAAAAATGTTTGAAAAAAAGTTTTATTTTCATACCGAAAATATTAAGAAGAGTATGCAGATATTAGAAATCTACACAAATTTTGTGGGCAAATTTTATATTTTTTTATATGTTTACCATATTTAAACGCCTATGAAAGTAATAGAAACCAATATTTTCACGTTGTGAAAAATTAATATTTGTAAATAGTTTAATGGAAATATCTACTAAGTACCCTTAAATGTTTATAAAGTATATATAAAACTGATGTGTTTAAACAATATATATATATATATATATATATATATATATATATATATATATATATATACACACATACACACACATATGTATTAAAAATAAACTCTATTATTTCTTCTATCTACTATTTCTTTTATTATTAATATAATATAAATATCATTATAGAGAACCTGACTTATTTTATTAGTTTAACTAACTTATGTAGAATATATTTTCTTAGCATTTACTCAAATAGTTGATATTCGATTTGAACACTCAGTATATATCTAAGTACTATATCTTACAATGATACATGTACTAATACAGTATACAAAATACCTAAATAAGTACGCACGTAAATACGTCGTAAGGAGCTTACTTTTTCAGGCGACACTTGAAAGACCAAGATGAGAGCGCACTTCGGAAATCACGATCGCGGTGATTCGACACTCTTTTCGCCTACCGTCTAACGTAGCTACTAAGAATCGACATATTTTGGGTTTATTAGCTATGACTTAAATAGAGGCTTTAAGTGATAATCAAGAATGTTGCGAAAGCCTTTTAGGCAAAAGAGAAATAAAATAAAGGTAACAAGCTAAATGTAAGCTAAGCGGTTAATGGAAAAACCAACTAGTTATTGTTTTTAACGAGTAATTTAACTATTCTTAATGAAAGAATACTGTACCATCTGTAAGCAGTAGATCGTAAAGTACACAAACAGAGGCGAATCCTGATATAGGCAGTAGGAAACAGTAGTCATTATGCAATATTTTTCGAATCACTTTCGTTACGTTTTCTGTATTTTCTGAATTGTTTCATTATTATTTTCGACCTGTGTCGTAAAATATTAAATTAGGTATATCATTCCTTACGACATATTTTCATAAGCATTAGAAATCAAGTCACAGCGAATAGTAAAAAAAAAACAAATATTTTAAAAATATTTCTTTAATATACTTGTTTCTTTAACTTTTTCGTATTCGGAATAACGAGAAGATATCTATAATGAAAACTTTAGAACAAACGTCATGTCAACGCTACGAAGCGCAAGGTAAACTTGTTATATTTAACATTGAAAAAGGTTCTCATAGTTCTATTTTCCTGGGTGTGGTATAATTTGATACGACAAATGTATTGAAGAAATTTTATTACACAAAATTTATTTTTCTTTTTTTTTACTCGTTAATCGAACGGGCACACGTTCTTTAATATTATCGGCGTACTCGTCGAAATAAGAATCTGGAGAAATTATGAAAATTTCGTACACATAAACATTTATAAAACGTCTCATTGCTACGAAACTAAATATACATTACGAACAAAATACACTACGAAAAATGATGAAAACTATTGGACCTGAAAAACATTAAAAGAAGGCATAAATAAGAAAAACATTTATGAAAGGAAGAAGATATGGAAAATAGTATGAAAGTGTATATGAAATGAAGAGAGCTTTCATTCTAGGCAGTTTTCCAATGGGTGTGAAATAGTAAATTTTTTGTCCCGGAAAACGATTGTTACACTTCTTGGTAAGAAAGAAAATGTTCATGAAAGGAAATTCTAACTATAATAGCGACAATAGTTATGAACATAAATCGAAAGCACAATAGGAAAAATGCTGAAGTCTGAAGAAAATATGAGAAGTTGTGATTATATTTTCAACCAGTATTAACTAATAAAATTCTTGTCCTCCTGCTTTTTCTAATTTAGCGAAACGGGTGGAGGTTCTTTCCTTAAAAACAAAATTACTTCACTCTTAAATTTCTTAGGTATTATCGAGTAATATTTCTATTTGTGCTTAAAGATACAGACTAGTAGAAGAAATACTTGATTTTCCATACGAGTAATAGATGTTAAATTATAATTGAAAAGCTATATATTATGTAAACTATAGTAAATAGGTAGCTTTATATTTTAATTCTATTATTATAAGTGCAAATAAAAAACTTTTGCTTTTACTGTGCTAGCAATAATTGTTACTTTTATTTAGTAGTTAGTTACTTAACAATAAGTTATTTTGGAGCGCTTTTTTAAAAAGATTTTCACTGTATTTCTATTACCATTCATAGAATTAATAGTATAATACAGTGATTTATAGCATAAATTATAATATGTTACTTTAAAACGTCCTTAAAAGTCTATTCTTCACCATATATATACACCCAGAAATGCAATCACTAAACATAGATAAAAAATGGAAAAGCAAAATAATTACAGTCCACTCCTTTAAAAGAATTTGTTCTTATTTTATTGCAGCAGTTTGTCAAAGACATCTTTTATTAAAAATATGAAAAAGTCTGAGGGACATTTACTTAATTTCAGGTTTAAATAAGGTTTCAATATTATTTTTGAAATAGACGTTCTTTTAATTACTAAGATAATATATAAAATTGATAAACACAGGCTACGTAACTTTTGATGATTGATGAACTTAGTAAGAAAATATGACAATATCAAACCAATTACATCATTTAATACTTACATAGGTCAATTGAGCAAAAAATAAACTAGAAAAAAACTTTTAAAAAACAGCTAAAATAAAAGTGTAGTGCACAGTACCTTTGAGAGAAAGATACAACAATTTTTTGACATAGCTTCCAATTATATACGGAGTATTGTGCAAAGGCTCACAAATGAAAATTATACAATCAAAAACGATTAATAAGGAACATGTAAATAATCCATCTGATAAACGCTCTTGATTAAAGTAATTAAAATAGGTCATTGCCCGCTCCGTTACTCAGTGTGTAAAAATAGGTTCTTTTTTAAATTGTATATATTATTTTATAACGTTGCCTGCTAGTAACCTCTCGAGTCTAAACGCAAGTGTTGTAAGAAAGCTGATATTGAATCACTGTCAAAACAACTTTGTATTTTCATATAATTTTAAATTAAATCTAGTTGTTTTCAAATGAATTGTGATAATGGAGATACGACCGTCTCGCAAGTGTACGGCGGACTTATTGGAGATGGCATGGATAACAATTTATATTGGTACCACAATGGCAACTTAGAGGGGAGGTAAAGTTAGCAAAGAGCGGAAGATATAATAGTCTATTTCATTCTCTATCTCTGTCTCTACTTATACATGCGTGAATAAAAGGAAAACCTACACAATAAATATTAGAATTTCAAATTATATTTATTTCATATAGTAACAAAAAGTATCACTTGCACTACTCACCGTGAATCGTTTTCTATAAAATATTTTCGTCTATTATTACAATAATCGTCGTAATTTACTTCACAATTAAAATCTGTGAATCGTCTTGGTTATATTATGATTAAATACTGTACGGTTTATACAACAATACATCTAATTCGAAAAATTATTATGTTAAAATTTCGCTATCTTTTCTTTATATCTATTGCAAATAACGAAGAGCGACCAACATATTGTTATATCTTGGCTCCAAGAGAATTTGTCTAAAAGAAAATCTCTGCGATATTGGTTTCAATGCACATTGAAACGTAGCCATTCGTCTATGTTAAAGATTGATTGTTTTATTTCCGATAGGAGCTAAGGCTACCTCCGCCGTTGATTGATGCGGAGTCACTCCCACAAGGAGAAATATTCTTTGTTCTCTTTTTGCAGAACCCTTCGTCTCCAAATTCTTTTTTCACAGCTCAAGGACATTTCCGTGAAAATAATGAAAGCGGAATATGATAAAAATCGGTTTATCAGTGACTTCTTGTTTATAATATTGTGTTTCATGTAAGAAAATTAAATTTATAAATAAATTTTTATTCATTAACGGGCGACTAAAGTAGTGTGAAAAAATGGTAACCGAAGCTAAGAATGTAATATGTCATTAAACAAAAAAATTAATCATTTTATAAAAAAAAATATTTCTAATAGATGTTCGTTCAACCAGCATGATTCCGAATACAGCTCAGAATTTAAAGCAACCTTTTTACCTACCAACTTTGGATATAATATAACTTTATGGATTTAACCCGTTACTTTGCCATCAGTGTTTTCTCTCCATCGGCCTCCTGCTGATAAAGTATAATGCGGTAGTTTTGCCTACATAATTATACGAAGTCTGAATGAAACAAAAATCTGTGGAAAATGAAGAAGATCTTATGCTGTAAACAAACAAGCTTAGACACAGACATATAGTTGTTCTTTTTCCAACACGTTGCTTTTATTATGGTAATTATAAAAAAAATAATTCCGTCCTGAAAAGTGAAAAAATGTCTAAATTCGTTTCCTTTCTATAAATTCTTGAGCGCCAAATTTGTTACCTATAATTTAACATGTATTATAACTCTGTTTTTTTTTCAGTACATTTCTTTGCGCAATTATTATCATTAAAGATTATGCAATAATCATAAAAGTTCCCTGCCGCATCTGTTCGCCAGTATGTACTGGTAACGTGATTTTCTCAGTAACTACTAAAAGGATTTTGCTCCAGTTTCAGTAATGGATAGATAACGTAGAAGAATTAAATGTATAAACTACGAAATTATTTTTTAAATTTCACAACTGTGACGACAAACGACGACGAAAATCTTGAATTCTGCTAGTCAAATCGTTGTATTTAAGTAGAAACAACGTAAGGCAATGTTGATCTTCTCAAAAAATTCTATAATTAAGTTCACTACGTAAAATCGATAATAGGCGTTTACTATTTTATACAAAAGGTAATTTTTGAGCTCTATTTTCCAAAATTAATTATGGAAAATTATCTTAATCTATCAAATTAAATTTTTGAAAAGATTTTTCTCAAGTTATATGTATACATAACAAGCAAAATTGCGTATTTAACGTGCGAAGGCGGGCGTATAAAACGAAGGCGGGCGAATCAAAAAACTAAAGACTGAAAAATTCAGTAGATATATTTATTTTGATGGATAAAACTCGCTAAAAGGACTATCGATAATCTGCTAAAATACTATTAATGACCTATAGGTACCTAAAAAAAAGAACCGGGCGTTGCTACTATTATGATCTCACAAAGTTCGACACGTTGGTACAATTATGATGTCACAAAGATCGAGACGTTGGTAACATTATCGCAATTAGTTGCTGTCAGTTTTTCGTTCGTTTTAATGATTTCAAATATGGAACACAATTTAGTCTTTCGCGTTGCGCAATATTACACGAGAAAACGCAATAGTTCGGAAATACTGTCGCAATGTTTTTAACACGTAAAAACTTTTGTGTATATATTGTCAATATTTTAATTTCTCAGGGTAGAATAAAATAAACACTGAGTATATGGCTCGTGCCTGATTTTTTTCACTTCAGATTCACAAGTATCTGTAAATATTTGATACTTAAAATACTAACGTTTTAATCGAATGCTTTTCAAACATGAACCGTCTAATTTTAAATATTTGTTTTATTATCAAAAATTGTTTTAACTGATACCAAGTCTTAATTTACTGCTGCTGTGATCTAGATTATATAAATCAATTTTATTGTAAATTATTAAGAATTTGGTATGACATTAATTATTTAAAACTTTCGTTAAATTTTCCTAAAGCCTTGTCTTGACTTAAATTATGCAAAGGTTTCAAACAAAATTGAAAGAAAGCTAATAACCCGAATTTACTTAAAAAAATTGTGACCACTGGAATAAATCAAACCTATCATATTGTCGAATATAACAACTTAATCAACAAATGTTATCAAATCCGTATTAGTAGTGCTATGTTTTCTTTCACCTCTAACTGTTCCGACTATATGAATACTAATATAATAATTTTACTTGATTGCAATATTCACAACATATAACATTATCATATAACAACAACATATAACATTATCAACGTAAAGTGTGTTGTCTAGTTTTCTATAAATCACACACACTACTGTGACTCCTAACTAATATTATTTTGTATATCTTAATTATTTAGATAAATGTAAGTTTTAAATTATTCTGACAGATGAACATTTCTATTTATTTCTTTTTTAAATGTCAACAAGTTATTCTTTTTTAACATTTATTCTTGTTGCCAGTTCTGTCACACTACAAACGTAATTATTTGTAATATAATGTAGTTATTAATTATACATACTTTCTCTTTTGTTTCAGGTAAGGACAAAAATGAACTATTAAGAAATATATTGACTTCTGAATTTAACTCCGGTTCCCAAGTCATCTTGCTGTAAGTATACCTATCACTGTTTATGAATAAATTTTTGTACTACTCCCATAATTTACAACAACGTGAAGATCGTCGGACGGTAACGATGTAGCCTAAGAATGTTTTGATAAATTTAATACGACAAAATAAATAAATAACCTCTGCGAACCGCAAAATTAAACACGTCTAATTTGGTCTCGGCTACATTTAAAGTGTCGCTAAAATGTTGCTAAAATGTCGCTAAAGAACAATTTCCGTTCATAACATTCCAACGCAGTTGCCAAACTCTTAAAAAAATATCGAAAAAATATGAGCAGCATACCTGATTTCCTATAACAAACAAAAGTGAGTAATGCTCTGTGAACTGAAAATAAAATAAACATCTCGAAAACGAAAATCTTAAACTGGATTAATATAAAACAAAAAGATAAAAATAATACATCATAAGTACGGAAAAGAAAAGTGGTATTAATTAAACGCGAAAAATATGATTGATATTATAATCCAATAAATGTTAAGAAATGAAAAACGTGAAAACTAATTGTGTTACGCTTAACTGTGTAATAACAATGGATCAAGTTTTAAAATAATTTAAGTTAAAACCTAAATGTCTCTTATTTAAAATTGTCGTCTCTTTGTTTGTATATTAGAATAGTTGAAATTCAATTTAAAAATATTTTTTATTTAACTGGATTGCAAAATCAGCCCTCGCAAAGTCAGTTAAAGCTATAAACATATTTGTTGCACTATTTTTAAAACGTCACATATATATGTAACGGAAATAATGCAACAAGAGTGGGAACAGCGTGGCATGCAAAGGTTCGAGCCTTGGTATGTTTAATAAATATCACATAATACATTCTTTGCATTAAATTAATCCATTGACGCTTTTCATGCAGTTTAATTGATTGTGAATTACAAATGAAAATGTAAAATTACAAATAAAAAAGGAAGTACATAAAGAATGGAAAAGTATTGTTAAAAATTAGTTATGCTGTGTAACTAAAAATCAGTTATATTACGTATATAATGTATGTTGCATATTGATTAATGAATTAATTAATTTTTATTTACAACAATTAAAAAACTATATTTGACAAAATTATGTTTCCATAAATTATTTAATTTAATTTTAATTATTATGAAGACTTAATATTTATTGACTTAGAAATATAAAATATATTGTTTCAAATAAAAATTATAGGTGTCCAGAATCTAAGCATGTCAAGTACAAGTATAACTGGCAGTACGAGGATTCCGTATACATTAAGGCATAAACACAAATATCAAAGGCTGTAATATTTGTATTTAAATATTTACAAATATGTACAATACTTTTTACCATGTAAATGTATTACCTAGTCTATCTTTCATTTTACGCTAATGAAATATCGTAAATATCTCAAAAACTATGAAAGTTAGAATAGTCCGGTAAACTTGAGATAGACTTCGAGTAACGCTGTTTTTTTTTCTTAATTTGACTTACTTAGAACTATCTTACATAACATTCTAAAAAAATATTTTTAATCGTTATAAATTGCTTTTATGTATTTTAAATATTGTGAATATCTCAAAAACTGTAACATTTAGAATCATAACTACCTTTTTCCAGTAAACTTTAGAAATATTTCGAATGACGCCGTTTTAAACTTAATTTAACATACATAATACTCAAAAAGATTATTTTATAATATTTATAAATTGCTTTTATGTATTTTAAATACCATAAATCTCTCAAAAACTATAAAATCTAAAATTATGGCTATATTTCACCGTAATAAATTGTATATAGAGTTAGAGTATTATTGTGTTTTTTTCTTAATTTGACTTACCTATAACAACCTTATATTTGTTATAATTACATTCTAAAAAAAATATTTGATAATCCTTACAAATTGCTTTTTCAATTGATACACACGATATATAAAATGAATAAATATTACCAGGGGTTTCTTTTTTTTTAATTGTGTGTACAAATGTGAATTCAGCAGTTCTGCTGATATAAATTTTAACATTATTAAATCGTTATCACTTTATTAATTAATTCATATGTCATGATAAGAAACACATCTATTACTTTCACATAATTACATAATATCGTTTAGCTAGGGACATCGCTGGCTCAATTGGCAAACGACTTTTCTTGGCAGTCATAATGCAAACGCTGCGGGAAAAAGTATTTACAAATATTACTTTTTTTAATTTTCCAAGAAAATCTCGTTTTAATTTTAATAACACATGCAACTGGGAGTATAGCATTAAATAATTGAGACAAAAGCCAGCAATAAATCTGTCAATACGTGTTAGTACCTACCAGCTACTTTGTGAAACAATGCTGACTATATTGACGTAGGTTATGTATTAAGGAGAAGCATTATTTCTGTGTTCCACGTTAATTGAGAAACGCAAATAGCTTGACTAATTTACGCCCGACATTTGTCAGATGGAGCGACAGTCGGAGACAGGACGGCTCGCTTAATCTTGAAGCGTGTCGAAAAAAGTTTCGCAGATAATACGCTTTTGGGTCTAATAATGGTCGGAGCAAAGTCGGAGCCAGACACTGATGTGACAAAATTAATTAATTATATTTATATGTGTAAAACATTTCTAAATTCTTACATTATATGAAACTTGTAAAATCTTGTATACTAAACTGCGTTAGTACTAAATACTGATAAAAAATTTAAATATCAGGGAAGAATTGAAATATGTTCAAAATATGCCAAAATTATTCTTATAGAAATAAATTCTGATTTATCAAGATGTAAATTTAGAAACATCATTTTATATACTATAAGAATTGTGAAAAGAGTGAAAATTGTGAAAGGGCTTGTTAAATTGTAAAAGTATTGCCCGTCGTAAAGCAATTTTTAAATTATTAGTTAATTTGTTTTTAAATTTCTTTATTATTATTTAAAACACGATAGATTAACTACACTTCATTACAAATCATAGAATTTTGTAGAACACGATACAAGTACTTAATATAATCCAGAACTATGTCTATGTAGATAAAATATAGAGATCAAAGTATGTTTAAAATTGACTCACGACGTTGCGCTCACAAATAAACATGGCCGGGAATATTTTTATAGTGAGCATCGCTGAAAAGACTCTTTGAATATGGAACCCTAAACTGAACAAATCATTTAGGTTCAAATGAGTTGTAAACTAATAAAGAGGAACAACAAAATACAGGCCCATTCACAGTGGTTGTGCACGACATAAAAGCATTCTGTCTAGCAGAGTTATTTTACCTGAACACATTTTGTGTATGTTAAGGCCAATAGACATTGATTTGTAAATAATTTAGGTAAATTTGAGTTGAATTAATGTTTTATTTTTTAAAGAAATGCGTTTAGTTTTCTAAAATTGCGAGTAAGGCAGAAATTTCACATTTAGTGACTTAGTGATATGATGTTAATTTCTGAAGATATTGCAATAGTTACATCACTACGATTTTTTGTTTAGACTATCACATATCCTAGGTTAGTCTATATGATTATAAGCAAATCTCTAGTTGTACAGATTCTACTAAGAATATCTCCTCCAAGAAAACTATCCAATACATACTTTCATTTCGATAAATGAAAACCAATGTATGGGTTCTGTAATTTACCTTACTTTGTCATGATTTTAATCTTGTTTATAATTATTTTATCAGTGGCTTATAGTGTAAATAAATCACAATCAGGCATACTAATTATATGGATATTAATTAAATAGTAAGAAAAGCATGTCAGTCTGTAACTTGTTTAGATAATTTTGTAATACTTGACAGACTGCTAAAATATAATTTTTGATCCCAGGTTTTAAATATTTTGATGGACAATTGGATAAAGTTTATTCTGTTCGTCATACTCATTTTAATATTAGTTTTTTTACCTATAGGACCAAGCACCGCCTGCGTAAACATAATTATGTCCTTGATGACAAAAAATATTATTTAATAAATATAAATTGATTTGAAATCGATTTGTATATTCAAAAGTTATATCTGGACGAAGAAACATAAAAATCGGACATATTAAATGAGTCTCGCATCTTTATTCAATAACGGTTAACATGTATATATATGATAAAAGTATTAGCCAATAGTGACATTCACTAACTGACTAATACTCTTATCATATACTCATAAATTAATTGCATTACGTATTCAATACATGACTTGTAGCTTTATCTGATGATGAAGCATTTTCGGTACACCCCATCGGAAACCGCCCCTTCGACCCAATAAGCCATCCCTATTTTCTCCCGGACCACTACTACCCTAGATAATACAGATTAAGTGCGGCCGGATATCCGTGAGACTTCGTAATTAATCATGTGCACACGTGGCCAGTATCAGTTCCAACGGTGCTTGCGTGCAACGCACAGCCAGGGTATGCTCAGGAGGATAATTTGTAAGAGTGAATCATTCGTGATTTGTTCGTATGTAGGGTTTCAAATGGAATACTAACACGCTCTGTGAATTAATTTTATTTACTATTATTCTGCAATGACGGATTCCGCGGTTTATCAAAAAAGTCATTTTTAAATTTTTCACTTTTATCGAAGAAATGTGCTAAATAAATAATTATTCTAAAATATTTCATATTTATTTAATGGAAATGTGGTAGCGTTAGAGATCAAAAGAATATTTTTTTCACAAGAATAGGCCGAACTCAAAGAGGATTTTTTTTATCGTGGCGGTATCAGTTTTAGGAATACGATTTAAGCGATGAAGTACATGGAGACTTAATATGAAATGATTTAGACGATGAAGTTAGTAAAGACTTAATATAATATGATTTAGGTGATGAAGTTCGTGAAGACTTAATATGAAATGATTTAGGCGATGAAGTTCATGGAGACTTAATATCAAATGATTTAGACAATGAAGTTAATGGAGACTTAATATGAAATGATTTAGGCGAGAAGTTAATGGAGACTTAATATAAAATGATTTAGGCGATGAAGTTCATTGAGACTTAATATAGGAATACACAGTTTTATTACGAACAGTCAAAATAATATGTTTCTGGAAACAAATATTTAACACGGTACAAGATTTTACTGTCACGTTAGATAGTTCCATTGAGGTTCTTTTGAGTTATAAATATAACTCAGTTGTGTATAATGTGAGTTTCCACATGTTATTTCATGAAATATCATTTTTAAGTCATAGGTTTCCTTTTCACCAGTTGCTAAACTAAACTTTTCATATATCCAAACCATTCCAAACTTATAGCGCAATCTCATTGCTCTTTCTTCAAAACATCCTACGTTAGATTATTGTATTCTTATTTAATAGTCTATCTTTCAAAGTTCTTTCACATTTGTTCTTAAAATATTCTTAGCTTTTGATCTTGTAGATAAAATCAGGCTTTGCAGTAAAGGCTACAGAATATATCGACGAACCTCTTCAACTGGATAAATTAAAAGTCAAATCAATGTATGAAAAATGATGATGAAATTTAAATTCGATATAAAGTATAAACTACCCTTAGTTTACCCACAAACAATTTTTGGTATCACCAATCAAGACCTGTACGATATTTTACCGTTATTTTATAAGTGAATTGTATAATTTTCTCTTTACCAGTTATACGTCGTCTTATATTTATACCTAGTTTTCCATTCCCTGTAAGCATTCTGATCGAATTAATGAAATCATTAATCTTGTCAATTTCATACCAAGATCATATTTTATTGTTCATGTCATTTTCAAATACTCATGTGTCGAATTACAAATGATAATAACAACAATTCATTGTCAGAAGATGCATACGGAAAGTAAATTAAACAAATATATTTTGCCTGTTAAATTATTATTTCAAGTGTATTATATACATACGTAACCTCGTTTTGGGCTATTACCTTACTTTTTCTTTCTTTTAAACTATTTTATTTTAATTATTGAATCAAAATAAATTATAACTCTTCTCCGTTTTAAAGTATACAAATATATATATATATATATATATATATATATATATATATATATATATATATATATATATATATGTATATATATATATATATATATATATATATATATATATATATATATATATATATATATATATGTATATATATATATATATATATATATATATATATATATATATATATATATACAACTTTCCTTCTTCATTGACACGACAGGCTAGGATGAGTTCCAACCTTTCACGGATTGTATTCCAATTAACCGTATTCCTGGTCATTATTCTTCAATTCGTCGTCTATAATCACCTGAAATTTTCATAGGCTCTAATGAATCTGAGCTTTGATCTACCTCAACAATTATTTTTTGGAAATCATTTTTCCCAGCCATCAATTACCACACAAAAGAGTTAGCAAAATAAAGAGAGACAACAAACCGAAACAAACCATTGCACGATATATTATGAAACACAGGGGCGAAGAAAAGCTGGAAAATAGCGGAACAAAAGCAGGCAAAAAAATATTTGTCTACGGGCGTAGTGAATTTGGCCATGACATTAATGCTATTGTATGAAAACCATCAGTTTTTGCACGCCTTTATGTTCCTGTAAAGCGTTACACAATGGTGTTATTTAAGGAAATATTAGCATCATCCTATTATACATAATTCTTTCCCGGTTATTTTTCAGCTCAAGCTTTTTATCATATTGGACATAAGAAATAAAAATGATTAAAATGTTTGATTATTTTTATATTTGTTTTCTTTTTTATAAGTACTTGAGGATACATAATAGTTTCCTGAGACAATGTTAATATGTATCATATTCAAGTACTTAAACATTTAGTTTACCTGATTATTACATAGATTAGAATTAATAGAGAATTTTGTGCGAAGTTATCATTTACAAAATGTTCCTAACCACTTTTATTGCCAGATGCAATACAACCAGGTAATCCAAAGAGCTCTGATGAAAAAGGAAGACAGCATTGAAAAATTGTACTCAATGAGAAAGGCTATTCTCAGAATTAGGTTTTTTTTGCGATATTTGAACTAAAGAGGTAATATTTTATAAATATTATGAAAATAGTCACCCCTATTGACTAATTTTTTCAATGCGGTCAGTATATGTACAATTTCTCCAAAGTATAGTGAGTTAATTAATAAAAACAATTAATATTTAAATGGACCCAAATTTTCAAGTAAGTTTAGTCAAAATTAATCAAAAGATAATGAAATGAAAAGTGGTAATTCAGTTATATGCAAGGATATTGTTTTTTGATATATTTAATAAATAATATTATAAAAACCCTTCCACTAACCTAATTTTAACTTAACTATTTAGAAAAGTATAAAAATGTGCAAACAACTGATACTGAGGTACTAACCTAACAATGAACGCTTCATTAAATTATTCAAGTTACGTAAAATTATGTATTTTCTGTAAAAATTATGTTACACTGATAATTTGAAATTTGATTATTTGGACCGTTTAATTATAAGCAAATATATACTAGCCATTATAACTAATTAAACTTTATTATATAACATAATATTATATATGTACTATAACAAAACCTATTTCAACAAAACTTTATGCAAATACTAAAAGTGAGTAATAATAAAAACCAAAAAAATCGAAGTATGTTTTGCAGAAAAAATATTTAACGTAACGTGTAACCTAATTTTTTCTCGGAAAAAGTAAAATAAACACGAGCTTTTTGAAATATTTTTAAAACTTCTCAACAGCAATCAATGTGGCTCCTAGACAACCAGTCTTACTGTTGACAAACGCCCACGCGGCCCTGTCAACTTGTTGATTTTCATAATATTTTTTGCGGCCAATAATAGTAAATAGTGTTCATGCACGTAACACGTGTCTGGACCGGTCGTGCTGTCGGTGATTCATCAATTTTGTTGGCGTTATGCGGTAGACTCGACTTAGAGTAAGGTGACGGCGCGTCCCATTACCATATCTCAGAGGATAAGTTCAGGAGTTAAAACAATATTTTCTAAATGCCATATTAATTATTTTAAATTTGATTTCTGCAAGATATTAAATACTGATTTGCCAGTTTAATAGATAGTAGATAGTTTATTTTTAATATATATATATATATATATATATATATATATATATATATATATATATATATATATATAAATATATATATATATATATATATATAAATCTTCAATAAGAAAATGATGAATTTAGGTAAATAAATCATTTGTCGAAAACAGCTTGATTTCTATGCAAATCCCTGTTTTAAAGATTTTTTAGGTCCAGAAATCGATATATCGGGGATTTTCACCTTAGGGAAAGTTCATTTTGAGGCATTTTTTTTAATTTTTATGGTCCCGTACCCCAAAAGGAAAAAAAATAACCCTTATAGGATTACTTCGTTGTCCGTCTCTCGATCTGTGAAGACCCTTTTTCTCGGAAAGGCGTGGAGGTATCACCTTGAACTTAATATTGAATATATTTGGCGTTAATTTTGCAGAAATTCATTATTCACAATTAAATGAAACTACGTGATGTAGTATTATTTCTACTTTCTTTAAGTTCTTTACCATGACCTAGGTTTCGTTGTATTACAACATCTTCAGGTTCAGTTCTTTGCTAATATCCCACCTGAAGATGTTGTTGTTGTTGTTGATGACAACAAAACCTAGGTTGTGGTAAAGAAATTAAAGAAAGTAGAAATAATACTACATCACGTAGTTTCTTTTAATTGCGAATCTTAACTAAGATAATTTAAACCCCTTTGCAACAAAATCACATATTACTTTACACCAAATACGAGTAATATATATATATATATATATATATATATATATATATATATATATATATATATATGTATATATATATATATATATATATATATATTATTTAGAAACATATGCATACACGAAAACCTTGAAAGAAATTTAATCGCCCAATGATGTATTTCAATTTTGCACCGGTAAAATTATCATTTAATGGCTTTTTTGAAGTATCTCTTCCGTGACACCTCAAATTGTTCCGTGTTTTATTATTGCATTATTTATGTCCCAACCGTGCTTGTAATAATTTATGTCATTTTTTTCATCTGAAAATTTATCCGACTTTAATAAATAGCGAAGCTGCGAATGTAGGCGAGATGGGCGCTCAGTTCGAAATCGCTACCAGTAATATCTGCGCTCTCATTGTTTGAGTCGGAATAATTTGAAGCATAAATCAAATCATAAGCACGAAGGTTATTGTTGAATCTTAATAATAATGTTGGTTGATATTGGCAGACTTGCCGAAATTATGACCACGAACTATTTAGTTGGCTATTTTAAGATCAAGTGCAGAATAAAATCGGTGACCTTGCATTGCATTATAACGCAAGCATTATTTTTTTTTTAATGCTGATTTCGGAAAACAACAAGTATTACGTATTTATACAATATATGATACGTGATCTCAGGCTTAAATCATAATATTATTTGACAAATAATTGCTACTTATGTTGTGTTAGTAGAAATTGTTTTTAGGCGACTTTGATCTGTAACGAAATAGTTAATTCAGTTAGATGATTCGACGAGGATAAATAACTCATTTTTTTCCGAACGACAATAACCCATTTTTGTGGTCACATAAAATTAATGTTGAATTGGTGCATAATTATTAGTATTATTTTGACCAATATCTTTATAATATAATACAAGATATGAAGCGTAATTTGATGCCTAAAACATAAAGTCATCTGGAAAGAATTCCCGCTTATACTGTGTAAGTAGAAATTGTTATTAGACAACATTGACCGTATGACGAATAGTTATATTTTAATGATACATTTTGGATGTTTGGATATTTTGGATCCCAATGAAAATAACTGATTTTCTCCGTTACGTAAAATTGATTTTAAATTGGAGCAAAATTACAAAATGCATTGTATTTAATATGTTATGAGTATTCCCTTGAACAATACCTTCGTATTATATTATAAAATGTGATGTATGATTTAATGATTGATTCATAAAGTAATCTTAGAAATAAATTCCGCCCATATTGTGTATGTAGAAATATTCATTAGTCAATTTCGATCATAAAACGAAATAGTTAATTACTTTGATCATAAAACGAAATAGTTAATTCGTCTAGATAATTTGAACAAGAATGAATAAGTCAGCCTTTTCTCCGTTACGAAAAATTAGTCTAAATTAAAGCAAAATTTCAAAAGTCATTGTATTAATAGTATTATCTTTGGCAATATCGTCATGGTATAAAGTTTAGCAATTTATTTTATTTTTACTTAATAATTTACGGCGAAAGTAATTGAGATTCGTGGTTTAATGAGTTAAAAGACATTCCAAGCTCAATCTGTTTCGTGATATTGGAGGGTCCTTAAATCAAAGACTTTCTTATATTTTATTTTTCTAAACTTTTGTAAATCCAGCAGTCACGCTGCATTAGGCTGCTGATTTTGTGAAGTGAACTATGTAGACTGAAAATGATACCACAGTATACTGAATTGTTCTAAGAGTTATATATTTATACTAAATACGAAGAAAAATTTATCTGTGTAAATAATGTAGTTATGAAAATATAAGTTTTTCATGTTTTATTTTTATAAAATTTTAAACGCTTAATCTCTTAAAGTTTCACATATTTGATATTATGAATAAGAAAAGCTTAATTCTAAATTTAATACCCACATTAAGTTCAAAATAAGGCCACTTCAAAGAGTTACGGATTATATCTAAATAGAATCTGGCCCATGATCCATAAATTTTTAGAATTTTCAACCATCATTTATTAAAGAGTTGTCAGTTTGACGTTTAGCTTGATTAATGTGTACGCTAAACAAAACGCTGGTTGGAAATTTGCATAAACCAATATATAAAAGTGATGCTTTTAAGTTTTTGCGAATTTTTTATTTGTCAATTTAAATAAATGATTAGAAATAATTAAATTTTTAATTGTCTGCCTATTTATAAACCGACAATGGAATTGAAATGTGAGTCTAAGTTAATGATTCAATTTTTATTTTTATAATCGGGAATTTTAATTTATAGCAACACAATCGAACTCTATAACAAATCAATGTAGATACTTATGACATATAATGTTAAAAAGTTCATTATTTTAGTGCTAGGGAAAGTTACCGCAGTTAAACGTGTAATAATCGAAAAATATGCATAAATATAATACTTCTTTTCGATTATTTTTTAATATTTGCAGCTTTTAAAGTTAACTAGATAACCTATTTGTTTTTAACAGAATATCGGACACCATAACGTAGATACAATGAGAAGATATGGAAGATAATTATTGTCAGAATTAATTAGAATATACGACAGAATGAATAAAATTAAGAAAAGCTTTAACAAAAAATCAAAATCGCTTTTACTTTTGCTAATGTTGGATGAAGTGATCAGAGCGACAACATCATGACATTAAGAAATCAATTTCGCTTTCTTATTTTATTTTTCTTTAAATGTCTACAAAAATTTAAAAAAAAACATTTCCTTTCAAAATACAAAACTTTATATTTTTAATGAAAATAGGGAAAGCAAATATTTACGATACACGTATGCTGTAAAGTATAGTACTTTGTTAATGAATAGTTATATGTTTTAAAAACAACAAATCTACCTGTAAAAATTGTATAAAATTACTATGATGTCATTGCGAACACAATGTAAAAATGTTTAATGAAATGCGACCTTTACGAAATTAACAACATGAGTATATAATTGACATAAGAATAAAATTAAGAATCATGGCTTTTCGCAAATCATCACTGTGAATAGATAAACACCACTTGAAAAACGTTATTAAATCTAGATTGCCATTTATCATGAATTTTGACACAAATATCAAATTATACACGTTTAACAAATGTGCATTTACCACGAGTAACACGAGTCAAGTCCCCAGCCACTGTTGAACACGATTTTTTTAATTTTTGAAATTTATTTCTTTTTATGTATACATATATATATATATAAATATAAATATATATATATATATATATATATATATATATATGTATATATATATATTAATATAATGTTTGTACCCAAAACTTTGACAATATGTACATCGGAGGCAGCTGGTTTCATAAAGTAACTTTTCTAAATATATATAATATTAGCTAATTAAAGACAAATAAAAAAATGTGTACATTTTTCACATAAAGTGTACATATGTAAGAGAAATGGTAAAACTATGGTATTTTCAATAAGAATGTGTATTTAAAAGAGAATATATTCGTGGTCATCGAGAAATACACTCTCTTATAAAACTAATATTGTGTATAATAGCAGAAAAGAAAGTTCTAATAGGGTTTATAATATAAAAACTTTTTAGAATTTACTTTGGACCAAAATTGTATAAATCAGTACAAAACTGCTCAATGTGTATTTATTAACTAAATAATCGCTTGCAATACATGCGATACTACTCTGCACTGCGAAGTTATGCACTTTGTGTATTTTTAAAACCGAAAGAAAATATTTATTATGGATGATTCTAAATCACGTGCGAGTAACGTGTAGAGCACGTAAATCTCTGTGGGACATTCGTCGCGTTAAGCAGTGGCGCCAACAAAAAAATGAAGGACGAAGTGCATGGCAATGAGGACAGGACAAAAGAATTGATAAAACTTGGCAACAAAAATATATTTATACGAAAAACTTTCGAGTGCTTTCTTGTCAAGACGACTTTGTTTTCGAAGTTTTCCACGCGCTAATCGCCATTTCACTAAAAACGAAAAAAAACAATAAATGCTAATAACAAGAACATTTACACTTTTAAAAAAAATTGTTTTTTTTTAAATGAAATAAATCCGAAATATCGTCTGCAGCAAAAATTAAATAAAGTGGCGTTTATGACCTTAGTCAAACTAGGCGGGATTCAAGTTTTCTAAGTTATCCGTTGATTAAAGGGAAAAACCCACAAGCTCTGCTGATGCGCATGCCTATGCATATGCAGCTTTCGGATTAACTGTGTTATGTTAATTTTGTAATAATTTTATAAATACTGAAATTATGAAAGAAGACGATCAAGCGCGAGTAGAACTCCAGCCCTGTCGGTTCCTTACTATCATATCAAATTATGGTAAAGTTTAGTAAGTAGGTATTTAAAAATTATAGAAAAAACGAAAATAAAAAAAAATATATATAATACCTTGGTACCAAATTTTAAATTTATAAGTCCCTTAGCAGCTTTGATGAGTGAGTCACTATCAAAGCACATTATATTTGACAGACCGTATCGATTGTCATCGCAATGAATTAGGAGCTTTTTACCTGACTATGGGGTTATAGACTCTGGCTGTTCTTAGGAAAGGGGATCTTGACAGAGAGACAGAGAGACAAACGAACAACAAAGTGATCCTATATAGGTGCAGTTTTTTTTCATTTATGCGTGCTTCAGAATGAAAAAACGACATCCATTTAGGATCACCTTGTTGTTCGTTTGTCTATCTATAAACTATTGTAATATTTTCGTATATTTGAATATGAGAGATTTATATCAATACTTATTTTTTCCTATCGTTAATGTTTTGATGTGATATGAAATATACTAAAAGATGTATAAATTTTAGCATTAAACACTAACAAATATCAATATAAAAAAGGAGATCTATTAATACGTACGAGTACGTTGTATTAAAGAAAATGACATTTGAATGTAAAGAAGTGTTGTAAATGTTATTTATTGAATATTCGAATATCGAAAATTCAGACGTCGAGAGTTAACGTTTCTAAATATTATATGAGTGCAAAATAAACATTGATAAATTTTAATTGCATTGAAAAATTCTGCTGGGATAATACGTTCATGTATGGAACCGTTTGTGTATAATCATTCTTTAAAGAATTTTTAGTTATAATAACTCCTCGATTATTTTCAATTGGATGCATTATAGAATAAAATAAACGTTTGCGTTTATGATATAATTGTGTTAGTTCTTGTGTTCACATTTTGTTTATTAGTAAATTTAATCATTACAACATCGACTGACACAGTTAGTTGAGAATGATAAATATGCAACAATATTCTCAAAAAGTTGACCAAAAAAATAAGATATATTGTGATAGACTGTTTTCATTAAAAAAGTAATAACAAAATTACTAGAACTATTGATTGAACAGATAAAAGTTGTGAAATTCGAAACAACTCTGCCTAGAAAATAATTACTATGAAATTGCCATAATGTAATTCAACACTGGAATAAAAGCCCGTGAGATATTAAAAAATCATCATTGAATTCATACGTAAGGTTATATTATACTCCTGAGATATGAAACAGAACTAAATCAGACATCATTATGTTACCAATATTATTAACAAACAATTTGTTGAATTTCACTTTAAGAACCGTTCCCGAAAAACGAAGAAACAATTGTAAACTGTAAAAACCAGACTTCTTTATTAAATTTTCGCCAAGACGAAATATAAAAATACAATTGCTAATCCAAATGAACGTAGTAACAGTTCATGTTTGCCTCAAACAAAATTAGGGTTTTTGTGCAGTTGATATTTCTAAAACCTATAAAATGTGAAAAAAAAACAAGTAAAAAAGTTTAAAAAAAGTAATTAAGTACAGACAGAACTCGTACCGAAGTATTGTACTATTTACAAATGTTATTATTTTTTCCAGCATGTCTATATCCACATTGCCTATACATATTAGGCTTTACTTGCGTTAATTGTGAATTTTTCAAAAATTAATTTTCAGGATAATTGACATATTTTTCCGGTAGAGATATAAAGATAGTACTTTAAAAAAATAAACATTCCTGTCAACATTATATAAAAAAACTGTGACGCCATCGTGAATACAGTGGAAAAAATGTTATTGAAATGGAACCTTCCCGAAATTAACAACATACGTACAAAAAAATTACGTAAGAACGAAATTAAAAATCATCGCTTTTTGCAAGCCATCACTGTGAAAAAGTTAAACGTCACCTCCACTTGAAAAATGTTATTAAATCAAGATTGTAATTTAGCAAAACCTAGGTTTAGGGTCATTGATATATTTTTTCCGGTAGAGATAAAAAGGTAGCAAGGGGTTGCGATAATGTAATATATTCGTAAACTTTTTCAAAAATATCGCACAATTCGTCAAATTCAAAAAGATTAATTTATTTGCCTCCTCTGTCACTTTTATATAAATATATTTGTGAGTTAACTATTAAAAAAATATAGGGGTCAATATGCTTTATACTATGCCAAATTTCATATTTGTATGTCAAACCATATTTGAAAGAAAAGACTGTGACAGACGAGCTGACCGGCGGACACGTGAGCAATATTTTAAGCGTAACGTTATTCCTTTTTATGTACCGAAAAACCCAACTCACATTAACTTCTCAAACACTACATTTTGCAAGTCACCCGAGTATCTATCTCACGCACTAAATGTTTGAAAAAGATCTTTTATATCACCGCGGGCACCTACCTAACCGACATGAGTGTAAAAATTTGTTTTCGTTCGCCCAGACGAGAATAGAATGTGGCAAGTGTTCAAGTATGTATGTCGCTGTCCCTTAGTGAAGATGTGCCGCGTATAAATAGTCGACCGACTACTGTGCACGCGAGCATGACGGGCGTCATACCTGTCATTATTGCGTTACGTACAACTGAATTATTAATACAGCATCTAATTAAAATTGCTTCTTCTTAAAGTCAATGAAAATTTCAAAATGTAACACTTAAGTTCTTTGCAATTTTTATCCGAAAGCTTTAAAGAGTATTTTCATGGCTTTTGTTTTATAAGTTTTTTTAAAATGCATGAAATAAATTGTGAATTCAAAAGTACCCAAAAATTATATATTAATATTTTACGAATCGCATAGTTTGTTAACATGTTTTACATCGTTTTAAGTTTCTCATATTTTCATGACTATCAGCTATTAATACATACAAAATCAGCCGCCTACAAAACGCAAATGGGTAACTATAAATTAAACAAATTTCTTAAAGGATCCTCCGTTTTAGAATTTTATTCCTTCTTATCCATACCAGCTGATCAAATGTATTTTACTCATTTTCATATTCAATGTTAATAACAGGATTGACTCTACTTTCATGAAAGCCGAATGAATGGAGGAACTTTAAATATTTACTTTACACTCATCCGTATTCTACTTTTGTTGATAAACAAAATCAAAAGCTAGTATCGAAGCCAAAATCTCTAAACGAAGAACTAAACCAAATGCAAATATTACAACTAACACAGTCGGTGGTAACACCGAAAATGTATAGGGCATCGGTATCGTATATGGTGTTTTATATATTTTTGTACTGGACAAAAACATGAACGTTTTAAAATAAAACAGTGTCATCTATCGGATGAAACCACGTTAAAATCTGTATTTCAATGGCTAACTTTTTTGGCTTCCGTACAAAGTTTTAATACTATGTAACATAAAAACTATCAACTTTTAAGGGAAATTTTCCGTAATTTTTAAATTTTGATCGCCAGATATACCTGTGCACTTGATTTTTAAAGGATATTATTTATCATGAGAAGCCTTTGCAAAAATAGGACGTTGACTCAAAACTAAACAATAATATTTAAATATGTAGCAGCGCCATCTGTTGGGACGAAACCCTAAAATTGTGCTTTTTCGATAAAATCTGTCTCATATATTAAATCGAAATTTTAATAACGATTAGTCAGCAGTATACTTGGATGAAATTTAACTTTTTTTTTGTAGTTGCCGCGTGTCTAATATAAACTAACATATGTATGCACTTCTATAGACGTAAAATCATATACACGTATGTACATACACACTAATATATTATATATGTAAATGTATGTGCTATATAATGTAAATGCGTTCCAGTAAAATATGATTGGCGTTCAGTGAAAAATTATGTATTTGTAGCATCTATCGACGCGTAGACGCGGAACGACTTCGCTTAAATGATTGGAAATCTGTTACGACTTTCCCTAGTGTCGGCTTGTTCCCAGCGTCCGAGACATACATCCACACACTCCTCACTGGCGTCGTCTAAAATAAACGTCAAATCGATGTTGTCGCCTGCTTTATGATAATAATAATACGGTTTTCAGCGGTTGCAAGATAGGCACGCGAATGAAATCACGAACGTATGTCCGAGTAGTGCTATGCTTGGTACGCCGTTGTTTGGTTTCGATCGAGTCTATTAAAGTTCTGATGTGAATATTCACAGTGTAAAGTGTTATTTGAAGTGTCAAAGTCGATGGTTTGTTGTATACTAGAGGCATTTTGTGCTTATTACTTGTTTGTAAGGAAATTGTAGGATTAGTATGTTTTGTGTGTTCGTGTATTTAGATACGTGATTCAGTGTAGTTGAATTGTTTTATTTATCTTCCCTTAAGTGTCAGAATATTTTGAAAAGTATTTCAGTGTAGTGAATAAACTATATTTTGTATGGCATTGATGCGTCATTTGTTTCGGATAAGGATTATTGTGAGATATACTTTTAATTAAAGTAATGTAGCGCTAGTGTGTATACAAAGCCAATTATAATTGTATAGCTCGGAAAATTCACAAATCGATATCTAATATTAAACTTTATTTTATACTTCTATAATAATAATCAAAACTTTCTATGTTTATGTTTGTCAATACTGAAATTCCTTTTTTACCAAAACTCGTGTGTCGTGTATAGTATAGTAAAGAAAACGTATTTTCGATATTTGTTTAAAATATTTTTTATCAAATTAAATAAAAATATAATTGAAAACTTTTAACAACGTTTTCTTTCTGAAAATAAGTATCTTAATTACGCTTTTTCAATTTCATTATGTATTTGAAAACTAGTAACTGTTTCTTTAATTTACATGTATACAACAAAAAGTTTATACCATGATTAATATTTCACTTTGTTATTAAAAACTCTTCGAAATGGTATAATTACCATTTTGTAAATGTTTTTGTGATACCTAAGTATATTCTCTATTGTTTTTTTCTATTTGAACTGTATAAATACGTATTTCCTACTGCAGTTTTAAAATAGTTTAAACTTCTTAAAAATCTACAGCATATCTATGCCAATAAATACTATGTTAATATGAGTTTTTTGGGGTTATATTTATATACGTATATACAAACCACATAAAAAATAGATATTGTCTTAGTTCCAATTCAATAAATTTACCATTAGTATATATAATAATAATAATATCACTTATATACATTTTATCAATTGCCTAAACAAAATATTATAAAACTCATGACATTAAATATTTTTTAAAAATCTATCGAGGGTTACACAGCACAAATCAAGTCGTGGATTATTTAAATAACAAAGCCGTTTTTGTATACAAACTGTGCTGGAAATATAAAATTTTGTTCCACGTAATTTCAATTGTAAGCTAACTACGTAAAAGCTTAAATAACAACACTTCATAAACGTGAGGAACGCGGTTCACGTATTTACTCAATTAAGGACCTTGAGTTTAATTCACACGAACGCCCAACACGAAAAAAGGAAATAAATTACAGAACTAAAGTCTCGCACGGATTACGTTTACTAAAAAGGCTGGTTTTTCACCTAACGACTTAGTAATTTTCACTCTTTATCTCCCCACATGCCGGCACACTCGTCCGCCTGCACGTTTCTCTCATTGCGGGTGGTTTTTTGCTCTGACGCCCACAGCACGCATTCGGAACGGGAATTTTCTCCGCTGGCTTTCGTTTCACATCGGCAGACAATAGAAAAAGCTACAAAAGTCTACGTAGCCCGTCTTTTTGCTGTAGGGTGACGGAGAGTCAGGCTTTTATTTCAAGCCACCGCTGCGGTGAGAACTCGTGTTTTCATACAGTAATCAGCGTATGGGATATAGCTGCTCAAATACAAGATAGGGTGTTCTGACTATTTGTAATGAGATATTTTTCTATAAAGTTAAAGTTCTTAACCCACGATACTGATAGAAAGACTTTTTTAGTTTTAGCATTATTCCTATACTCCTTGAGAATGTAGACATTTATATATTCAAAATTATTATATAAATTACATGAATTTAAATAATATTATTTAATATAATCTTTTGTTTACCAAGTGTCCACTTTATTAACTTTTTCATCAAATACATATACTTAAATCGATATTTCACTTTATTCTGTTGATTATTGTTGTGGATATGCCATTTTTTTATTGAATTTTATTATTATCTTCAACATCTTACGATACTGATTTAATCCTTTTATTTTTTAGAAATTTTAAAACTTACAACAATTTTTGTTGAATTTAATTTTTGCTGAATTTTTTCTTCTCTTTTTGTATTATGGCCTTATCAGCCACTATGTAATAGATGCGTGATAGACATGTACAACTTTGTAATAAGGGTTAGATTACTACATTATTAAATATTTATAAATATGAAGAAACGCAAGTTGGTTTTAAATGCAAACGTTGATAATTATAGACGTTTTGTAATAAACACTGAAGACTTACGATAAATAGGGACTTGAATACAATAATATTTCTAAAAATCTTTCGTTTACAAAATAACTTTTATTACATATTTTTTAATACTTTTTTCGTTAATAGCGTCAATAAAATCGAAAACTTTTGAACTTATATTATTCAACGAAAATATATTTGAAGTATAATTGTCAGTTCGAGGTAGGCTTCTAAAGAAAATTGATTAAATATTTCGATTAAACATTTGTCACTGAAAATATCCAAATCACAATAATTGAACGAGATTTTTCTGAATTCTAGCTAATGATGTACGAAGGAAAAGTAATACTTTATTGAGAGAATTGTACAACAAAACGTTTTGCAGAGTAACTCGGATAACCCAAACTTCTTAAACGCTAACCCTTATAGGCTTAATTTAATTTTTTTTAATTGCTTTGTTAAATTATATTTAATTGTTTTGTTAAATTATAAATGTACTTAATTCGTATACAAACGACACCGATTTGTCACAAAACGAAGATTAAACAAAGTACTGTTTTACCGATATGACTAAATGGGGAACGTTAAATTTGTACTCACAAGAACAATAAACGTAAAATGTATTTTAAAGACGTGATCACGAGTTGTAAGGAAGATTATTCCTACTTTACAATACAATTGTTACGACGCAAACTCAGTAGATACGAACTCATATTACGCGAGAGTAAAACTTTACATTCATGGCCGATGCATCCCAACAAAAGCGAATGGGAGATCCGGTTCCTGCCGGAAGTTGCAGCTCGTAGATGATATTATGTTGGTAGAATCTTGGAGCTTTTTTTGTTAAAGACGAATAAAAGATATACTTGCCTCTTAAGGCGTTCGTAAATAAAACTTTGCGAGTTTTTAATAGTGAGACAGTTTTTTGGATGATATATTGCTGAGTTTTTATTATTGAATTTTTATGTACGTATAAATGATGGTTTTGCTATTATTATTCAGCATTTTATTTATGCTTTTCATGATTTATTTATGCTTTTCATGAAAACTTCGCGATTCATGCTTTGTTCTTTTCTCTGTGTTTTTGCCATTGAACAATAAAGTTTTAACTTAATGCAATTTCACCATAGACCTGTTTTCATGAAAAATAGAAAAGAACTGAGTTAATAGAAATAATATTCTTAGTATTGCACAATTTAGCATTTTTGATAATAAATAAAAAATTAAAAGGAAACCCCAGTCTAAGGATTTCCTTGACGTAGCCATGGTTAACATGCCCAGCCTTAATAACAAATACGTAAACGGAAAACTTATTTCATAATAAAGTGAACACCAGTTTAATATTTGTAGACAAAATTTATTTTCATGTGACTTTTAAGTAAATATAAATAATTTTCTAATCGTTTTTTACTATACTTTTCCGAACCGCTAATTAATATAAGGTTATACTCACATAATTAAATTATCCACTCCATTTACCTCACCGAACATTGAGATTATAATTCTTTTATTTAGTGATTCCAACATTATACATTTTCTCCCTATGAAAGAACATTAGTCATTTATGTAAGTTTACTACAAACGTTATTATTTTGTCAGTGAACAATAATTAAATTAAAGAAATAATTTAAATTGATGTAACCCGTATCGACTATCAATAATTTCCAAAATTGTTTCACGTTCGATAAAGGACTGAACGCCACCATTCAATTAAAAGCTCCACCGACGCGAGCTTTCACCGGAAGCGAATGGAACTTGCTAAAAAAGCTAAATCACGTTGGCGTGGAGTGCTGCACGACTAAAAATGATCGATTTTCAGCCATTCGCAACGCCTCCGTCGTTTGTCACTCCAGCCCCGGCCGACGTAGGCTTCATGCATGGCTGATGACCCCGATTCGACTTTTTATTGCCATCCGATCGCCGCTACTCCTCCAGATCGATTCGCAGTTTTATATGCATTGACTATCAATGTGTCAATCGCGGGATTTATTGCCACGTCCGATATATTCATCCACGTGGCAATGAAGATTTTTTTACTCTAGTCCGAGCTCGATTGTGTTTCGAGGAAATCACTGTTTATTAAACACCATATAATCGATTAGAAATGTAATAAACTTAACCGTATAATTAATTTACTTCATATTTTACGATGATATATGGTTGAATTGTGACAATTTGAAATTACAGCTTTGAGTTACGATTATGAACCGATTCCTAAATAAACATCTCCGCAGACATGATAAACTGCAAACAGTTTACGATTAAGCCGTAAATTTACGAGTATCTAATCTCAACGTATTACTTCATATTAGTGTTCTGAATCAGAACGAACATGCAACGAAGAATTGCTTTAGTGTCTGTCTCTCCGTTACAAGCATTATTTCAAATGGATAGTTGAAATTATATTTATTGATTTAGAAATGTGTGTTTGAATAGTTGTAGGAAATAATTGCGCAATTACAGGCATTATATTAAAACAGACTCTTTTATACTCCTATAGCACCTAGTAGTTCGGACAAATAAATCGATAAAAAATTAATGTTTGGTAAGCAATTTCATGGTGTTGTTTTTGTGTTGCACAGTTGCCAACTTCATTCTGTATTTTTAAAATTTCACTCTCATTACCTTTTCATTTTGTCTGACCGTTTTGAAAACCGAGGGAGGAGGCATAAAAATATCAAGATCACCGGTAGAAGGTCAAGATACATTTAAATGAAATGAAAGCTTTTTTGAATTCAAATTATGTGTTATTTAATTTTGTGATGTACCTTTTTACTAAGAAAATTTTATAAAATCTGTGAGGGGATGATGAGACCCCTCATGATATCAAAAACTATCGGACGGACGGATGTCATTGATAGACCTCATCAAGCATCTTTTGATAAATGATCAATAATATCGTGTTAGCTGAGGTGGTTTTTTTTATCATAAACAATTTATTTAGTTAAATTTAAGAAATAATCAAAGTTTTAATAACAGCGAATACATATTATTTAACAAAAATCCTTTATATTAAAATACTAGAAAATATCGCAATCGTTTTCTTTACATTTTCATCATTTATCAAATAATTATAACGTTACTTAAAAATCATTTTTATGAACGCTACGGGCCCAAAAAATTCGTACAAAAAATACGTACGCATTACGTATATATTACATATCACGTATACCATATCTACATATATATTACATATCACGTATAACCCGATTTTCTTACAAGGGATTCAGTTTATAATCATTAGTATTATTTAAACTGGAAAGATCGCCAAAAATAGGAGCAATATTCCTTGTAAAATACATCCCCGCTGGTTACACATTAACATATTCTTGGTAGTTAATTACGCTTTAACCTTCGATTAAAACATCTTTGTCCATTCGTTGTTTACGTTTGGACGATTTATAAATATAATATAATACAAACAATACGATTTTGTAATTTGAACTATTTTTAATTTGATTTTTAAATTTTAAATATTTAATATATTTGGCATTAATTTTATAGAAATGTATTATTCACAATTAAATGAAACTACGTGATGTAGTATTATTTCTACTTTCTTTAAGTTCTTTACCACGACCTAGGTTTCGTTGTATTACAACATCTTCAGGTGGGCTGTTAGCATAGATATTTGCTAACAGGCCACCTGAAACACCTAAAGGAAGTAGAAATAATACTACATCATGTAGTTTCATTTAATTGTTTTAAATTTGACTTGATTGGATCGACGGGCTTGTGTCCGTATAACTTCTGAATATATGGAAAAGATATTGATAAGTTTAACATCCGAATACAAGACACCGATAAGTTTGGATATTCCTTATTTAAATTTTTTACATTATTTGAAACATTCATATATATATATATATATATATATATATATATATATATATATATATGTATATATATATATATATACATATGTATATATATATATATATACATATGTATATATATATATATATATATAAATGTCTATTTTAAAAAGGCGGTATTCCATAGAATACTGTGGTTTCAGATATTCTGCTTCATAATAATTTATTATTATTATACATTGATTATACAGATTAAATTATAATTTTTAATATATATAAAACCTACCAAACACAAGTAGAATTCGCACTACGAGGGTTACGTACAAATTTATGCAAATATAAAAATAGAAATTTACATAATATTTCTATTAAACTATTTTAAAATAAGAATTTTTCACGATATAGATATATTGTCTACTATATTTTTACAGGTGTCAAAACACGGTGAACAATTCAAACAATATGGGTAAAGTACGTAAACTTCCAAATGCTCTATTTTTCATAATTATCGATGAGTAGTTTCGTAAAAAAGGGTTTTTCATGTTTTTCTTCATATATTATGTAAAATTATGAAAAAAACATTTTTGAAACCCTTGCAACAAAGGTAAATTTGGAGTACGGTCTTAAATTTAAATATGAATATTTTTGCTATGATAGGTAGGTGGACAGACATGTAAGTGATCTTAGAAGTGTTCTGTTTTTTTTCTTCTAAAGAAAGGAAACATAAAACATAGAAAATAAACACCATATAAAAATGGTAACACAGTCAAGTATTTTGACACTGAATGTTAAGAGCAACAAATTATCCGTAAAAAATAATAATTAAATTACTAGAATTAAGTTAAAACCCAAACATAACGCTCATAAGGAATTCAGTAGTCTTTTAATTTTCTTGAAATTGTTGATGCAAATTAACCGAAATAATTTTAATTGTCCACTTTTTTTTAAAACGATGGTTAGGGAATTACCGGTTACTTTACGAAAGTTAATATTTCATAAGGGGATTAGAAATTACTTTCACTCACTTTAAAATACCTATTCACTGTAACCTATGGTATTCATTTGATTGGGTGCGCAAACAATTCTCCTCTCCAGTTTATATGTTAAGGAAATTAAGAAATAATATTTTGCTGCACCTTGAGGTCCTTATAGGAAGCATTTTTATATACAATTTTTGTCCCTAGAGCTAAAAAAGACTGTTAGGCTGGGATGAAAGAAAGTATGGACGAACAGAGAGAATTTATATAAATATTTTTAATACAACGGAGTGAAGAAATAACGTATGTTTTTTGTTTAGTTTTAATGAGAGGTAAAAAAATCCTCAAAACACACAAGTGGCACGACCAGCATAAACTAGACCGATAAGTGATTTTAATTTTTGTTATTATCGAATGGGTCGAGCACATACCGTAAAATAGGCTTCCTATCTATTTCTAGAGTAAAAATTCATGAGGTTTAACTGTCTTAATGGCGTACGCTTTTACTTATATAATTGTTTAAAAATAGTCAGCAATAGAAAGAAGGTATAGATAGGACACGGCGACGTAAAAAACAGTGTCAATAAAGTTGACAGAAAAAAACAATGTCATGATCCTGAAATTTACAAACATAGCTTGACCCAGAGTTACTTGACATTCAATTTCGTTCGCTAGTCCCTCCCGAACATTTTGCCAACATCTTGCAAAGTGTTGTCGACAACGCTGTATTTAAATTCACTCTTGTGTCAACTGACACGTCTTATCCTCCATTTTCTCACGCGATTCCACTGAATACGTTATGAACAATACGCATTCATAATTAAACATCTGTTTCATGGCAATTTCTACTCGCACGTTCATTTTTCTAGCATTCTACATAGACTCGTACAACATCGCGCTTCCCTCTCCCACACATTCTCCAAGCGTCTTGAAAGAGTCGTCAACAACGATCACTTTAAATTCATGCTTATATATTGTCGCACATATTTTGCTCCCTTTCTTTACTCGATTCCACTGAATACGTTACGAAAAAACCCAAGAGCAATTCATTCATCATTGAACCTCAAGTTTCATGGCAATTTCTACTCGCACGCTCATTTCTCTAGCAATATACTGGTACAACAGCGCGCGTTACCCTCCCGTTCAATTCACGTGCGCCGATCGCACGCCCCACATGTCTTCTTCAACTTGTTTATTTGTTTTGTTGCCGGTGATTGATGCCTCGTGCAAATGATTTCGTCATAGGACCGCCGCGCACCATTGTGCCGAGTTCGCGTTTGAATAAAACACAAATAGCTGCCGGCTGTAAGTATGCAGAGCGCCCGCGCCCCGGCGAGACGCTTTGTTCGCAGACGCGAGGCCCTAATGAAACGACACATCTAATCTCCACTTACGGGCGACGTTTTCGTAACAAATTGCCGAAAATTAAATTTAATTGTCGGTCGTGCAACGTTCTTCGTACCACAACGTATAAAAAACGAATGAACAGTATGCCGTTACTTAGCATTCAGTAAATTAGCGTATTTATTAACTGAATTACAGCTAAATAGGTTTGATATAGAGCAAAATTATGCAACGAAAGTTCTGAAGTCATAGCGTTTTATAACGTAACAGGCCTAATGTATAGCGACATATTTTTATTTTTAAAATCAGAAATACAAACAAAATTACATTATTATATTTTTTAATTTTATGCAATACTATATTTGTAATATTACTTTATAATACTATAAAGCTGATTTTATAAATTGGCTTGCGATACAAATCAGATACTTGCGTCAACAGCGAGTTTCAGAAAATAATAAATGACCAAAATTAAGTTGCAAGGCGAAACGTAATTATTTTTTTAAATTTATTTTTTCAATGAAAAAAAAAATCCTGTACAAAGTTTCCGTCTGCATATAAGTAAAGCCTGCGGTGTGTAGGGTGTACCTAATAATAGGATGTGACGGAATTCAAATGTGATCTTAATATTTAAATTTGAATAAACTGCCTTTACTTTTTAAAATAATATCTGATCATTGATGATAATTTGTATTTAAATACGATATCCCTATAAAAATTATACAGGAAAAGTCATTTTCCCCGTACCGCCTATGCTTGTTAGATGGGAAAGCATAAAAATAGAGGCAAAATATTCTAATTTCGAGGCATTAAGCTTTTCAGTTAGATAATAGGAAGATCGTTGTAAATAATCATAAAATAATGTATTAGTAAAACGTTATATAAAAGTTTAATGTCAAATGGATTTATGTTTATTTACAATATATGATATTTTGTTACAGTTAAATAAACTACTAAATCACGAAAATGAGCTTAAATTATTTTTGAAACCGATTTCAAAATTCTCAATGATATAATTTGAGACCTTATAAGTTAATAAATAAATTACCACTTTTAATTTAAGTTTAACAGAATTTTGTCAGTAATCTTAAAAGGGTTTGGTTTTTCCTTTATTTCAAATGAAAAGCAAAATCCTTATAAAATCACTGACATATCCGTCTGCCTATCGCAACCATATTTCCCAAAAAAAACGCGTAACGAAGAAACGTTAACGGTAACAAAGTATATTAACTTGCACATATCTCAACAACATGGCAATAAAACTTATTAACTTGCACATATCTCAATAACTGATAATCAAAAATATTGATTCGGAAATTTTAGGTGGGTGCGGAACAAATGAAGTAGGCACTTGAAGAATAAAATTTTAAATTCCTTATGTGGCATAGGATATCGGTGAAAAGTTAAATCATCTTATTATTTTAATAACAATTGCACTCATTTATTCCTCACTTTTTAATTCATCATTCGCTCGCAATCCTTTTTTTCACATTAACGTATTCAGCGTAACAATTTGCTTGAAAGCTATACTCTGAACATTTCATCATCATAATTTCAGCAAGCTGTGGTATATTGAATACGTGAACTAATAATGTAAATTGTACGTGAACTCTTATTAAAAATACTAACAAACATTACGCACTAACAAAGTGTAAGTTACACAAATATAAAATTTTGGTAAAACCAATAATTAGAAGAAGCAGCGTTAATAAAGATTTTCCTCATTCTGATCAGATTCAATCTGACTCCATCTCGCTCTGCCAACGGACATTAAAGTGGCGGAAATTAAAACGCCGTTTGTAGATAGCCTTCCTCACTATTATCATTTTGTAGTTTCAGTGATCTATCTCTTGAACATTTTTTTTCTGCATTTCCCAGAGCGATGTTTTTCTAACGATACCCTATGCGTTCGTAGAAATGAAGTAAATGTATTAATCATCAAAAGTGTCTATAGTTTTTAATCGTTTCAATTTGTTTTAACGACGATTGACAGCAGACACAGGTTGCATAGAAAATATTAAAGGCATTTCGTAATACCTTTGAGTAATTATCATGTTATTGGCAGATACGCAAAATATATAAGAGATTACATTTCTTATTAGTTTTAAATAAAAATAAAAATAAATAAACATCACATTAATACTTTAAACGTATTTGTTTTCAATGAGAAAATTTAATACTTTAAACGTACATATTTGTTTTCAATGAGAATGTTGGAATATGCGGACATATTCAGTTATATCGGTGCTTAAATTTTATTCAAGTATGTAACTGGTTACTTTACGTTACCCAATAAGATACTGATTGGTAAGCTAAGATACTTATTCAGATAAAAAAAAACACAACATTGTTATACAAAACAGATAGTTTAATTTAATGTTTAAAGGTGACCAGTTCTTTTACGTAAACCAATTTAACATATCATTTGCAAGTAGTCATTTTTTAAGGTTACGGGTTATAAATAATGTCATTTATACCATACAGAAATGTATTATGTAGAGTAATAGTTAAAATTTCTTAAGTCTGGAACGATTAAGGGATATTAACAGCGGATATTAAGAATAATTTAATCTAAACAATTGAATTTACAGTTTAATCGCGGTTGAAGTCGGCATGGCATTATTATATTCATCTCTAAATATCTATCAAAACTATATTGTATCCACCAGCAGTGAATCCAGAACCATATTGTACTCACACCGTTCGAACTTCTGTTAGGTGAATATAACTTGTAGTGCATACACATAGTAAATCCTATCCCACTTAAATATCCTATCCCACACAGTAAATCCTATCCCACTTAATATTTTAGTTACTCTTTTAAGTTATTTGCCATACATTCGGATTATAATTAAATGTAAAGATTTCTAATTATTACACCAGATTTTTTTTAAATTCAAGTCCACATTTAAAGTTGATTCCGCTGATTCGGGAAACGTTTAGCTAATTTTCGTAAAAAAATTGCTAAATCCGTCTCAAAAATGCATATGGTTGCGATTCCTGATTAATATATAAACTACATGGCATGACAATAAAGTAATATATTATTCCGTATATTTGCTTATACCTTGAGATATAGTAGAAGAACGTTTATAACACTGAACAGATTCTTATATACATAATCTGTGTATCATGAAATTAATAACATGACCAGTAAAAATACTTCCATTTAGTATATTTATTTTCTTTCTTTATGTTTTCTATTGCCTCGAGATATGGGAGAACAAATTTAATAAGACAAACAGAAATTCTAAAATAATATATGTACATAAACTAGATATGCATATCGAGTACTACGAATTCTATTATCAGACAAATAAAAAATATTTTCTTTCTGTATGATTTTATAGACATTGTAAGATTTTATAAAGCAATTTGTTTAAAAATAAAAAGAAAATTGAAACTATATATATATATATATATATATATATATATATATATGATTAAATTGCTATATAGCAATTAGCCTATGTTATCAAGAAACGCAAGAATTTTTTTTCGGATTATTAACAAATTTTCTAATAAATGACGTTACGGAAAATTTAAAAATTGATAATTAAAAACTTCACCCTCCAAAAAGGTTGATATTTGCCCCGGTATTGGAAATTGCGACATTGCGTTAATTTCTATCTCAAAATTTATTTCATTTAGGATACCTCTCGTGAAAATATAATTAGGAAAAAATATTAATGTATGATTGAATTAATAAGTAAATTTGCGGGTAATAGCTGATTTCAAATTGACAAATAAAGCGATACATATTAAATTGTTGTTTAGAATGTAAAAATACCGTTTTTGTTTACAGCATATTTATTTATTTTTTTCATTTCCAATGTAAAATTAATAAATAAAATAATTACTTTAATCAAATGATCTCCTACAAAATATTGTTTCTGAAATTCAACTACCAAAATACATTGTACCCCAAAATAATATCCGAGCAATACAATTATAATTGGACTTAACTTCATTTTAAGATATATTTTGTGGTGTAGGACAAGTGAATATAAAAATGTAACTTCGTGTCAGCATAAATATGGACATAAAAAACAGATTTATGCTAAAAGTAATCCAGTGCCACCTGTGGACCAGCGCCGTAATTTCAATAAGCGAATACTAGAACCACAAAATAATGTTGCCAATTGAAGAGGGCGTTGACAGTAGCCGTTCTGTAGAAGGTAGCGCCGCCAGTTACAGGCGCGTCCGATTCGACAACTCCGATCGAAGGTCGGCTGTGAGACGTAGGAGAGGATGGACAATCGTAGGGCCCGAACTAAGGTAAATGTGCAATAGATGGCGTAAATGTTTTCAATGAAATTTATTTATACAATGAATGTTTCCAAACTTTTACACTAGGAGGTGCCTCTGAAATATGTTTCAAAGTTATTTTGATTCGATGCGGATAGCAATTTTACGTGAAAATATTCACACTCTTTCCCCGGAGTGGAATAAGCAGTTACGATGACTTGCCACTTCAAACGGTTCTGATATTAAAAATTTCATATTAATAATATCTGAAATTTGCTGACTTTTTACGAGCATTTGACCTCAATTTCAACTTTTTCTTCTTTTAAAATTACATCAGTGTTCACTTAAAAAATATGCATGAAAATGTAGATGAATACATTTAGGATGTAGGTATCTAGGTATCTTGTGATTACAAGACGTTATCTTGCAGTTTGTTCTTATTTTGTGGGGTCATATTTTCTTTTACTTCTATTAATTTACTGTTAATTATAAGTTTAAATTCGTAATTTTAAAAAACCGAGTAATAATGTTTAAATATTTTATACTAGCGTGACCCGTGCGAAGTCTTCGCATTATGTATTCCATTATGAAGCTCAGATGACAGATCAAACAAATATTTTACTAAAATTGACATATAGAGGCGCAAATATCAAAAGCATTGAGCTAAAGCGCCACTTTATTTATACGTGAGTGAATTTGAAATTAAACAAACATTTTACCGACCGTCAATCATATTGACGTTGAGCCGTTAGATGACAGCATTGCTGTTTTGTGTATATAATTTTAATAATTAATTAATTTGCAAAAACAATAACAATAATAAATTTTTTAGTTGTGGATGCCGGTAGAGCAAGCAATTATCTATAAAATGATATATAATTTATTTGGATTAGTTGTGAGGTTTTTTCTAAAAAGGGAGAGTAACATCTTAACCTTAGCGTATTAATATATATGATGATGATAACCATTAATTCGTATTTCATTCACCTTACAAAATTCTAAAGGTAAATTTAAAGCCAAGCCTTTTAAAAATAACTTTTTCGCATTTGCACAAGAGGTAGTATTTTATGACAGGCCTAAAAGTAACCATAGCTTTTGTAATGCCTGACAGTCGTGAACCGTGGAAGGTGAAGCTCGAGTATTAAAATGTCACAGCTTATTAGTTACAAGCTAGTCGAGAAATATTACAAAGCTGATTGTACCTTATTCAATATTAGTACCTAAAATAATTTTGCAAACTCAACCAAATATTTTATCCGAACTTGAAATATTAAACCCCTGCGACTGACGTGCTGTAATTTTCACAATTCTACTGACGGGGTAGTGCACAGAAACCATTTCAAAAGCTTATAGCTTTATAATTTCATTTTAAATACATAATGTAATAATTAATCTGTAATATTCAATGTATGTCTTATTATTTAAAATTAATAATAATATTAACATTAAAAACGTACATTACGTTTTACTAAAATTTATTCATTAAGCTTAAAACAATCTTTAACAATTTATATCTATACAGAAAGCGAAAAAGGTAACGTTACCTCTTTTTGAAGGAACGTTAATTATTTACCAAAGACAACACTTATGCTAACCAAACTAAAAAAATGAGCAACATTCGTTAATGTAATCAACAATTACACGTTCTTGAACTTTGCAATTTTTTTTGACAATCATCACAAAGTGGCTTGGGGCATTAGAGGCAAGTCGGTTTTGAACAATCACAGCAACAATATTTTGTTACACTCTTTATTTTCAATGGACAAACAGAGCATAGTTTTCTTCCCCTTGGAAATAAACCGAGTTTTAGGAGATGGAGGGCGTTGATCTTAACCCACAACTACTTACGTCGTTAGCGGTTATGTTGGCAATATTTCGTTAAATACTTGTATGCGGGTTTTCATGTGATCTAGGACTAATTTTCTTACCATATTTAATACGAAATTCATTCTTCTTATTTTATCGCCATCGTCTGCATACTTTTGGCGTAATACAAAACTATATATGATTGCCATATCTAATATACGAAATTGCGTTAATGTTACTCTTTAAATTTTCGAAAAGCTACGCATTTTTCAAAACAAATTGAGTTGATACTGCCATTTTTCTCTTTTGTTCAGTCAGAACTATACCATTAGATTTCTTGCAATAGATGTTTGCAGTATGATAAGACAATATTTCTTGCAATAGATGTTTCCAGTATGATAAGACAAGATTTCTTGCAATAGATGTTTGCAGTATGATAAGACAAGAGTTCTTGCAATAGATGTTTGCAGTATGATAAGACAAGATTTCTTGCAATAAATGTTAGCAATAAAGATAGTATGTGCGCATATACTGGATATCATAATTCTGAAACCATAATTTAACTGGTCGTTTCAGCATTTAAATAATAAATTTTGTAACGAACACTAAACGCCAGCAACATTTCGTTGATGCAGAGATATGGTCCGGGAGTATATTTAGATTGACAATTTAAGCTAAACTTGTTGAAAATATATGATATTGGGGCAAATGGATATTCTTTGAAATGTTCCACTCTGGTAAAGTAGTCATAAAATCTTATACAGTTAAACAAACCAGACAATCCTTATTTGGACATCACGCAACGGAATAATTCATGACCAGTACCATCAGTGGTGAAAATCATGTTGAGATCTAAGTCATTGCACTTGAATACTATTGAAAAGAACAAAATACCTATAAATGTTTTCTTTTCAGTGGTATTTGTAGCCATATATTCTATTTTGGTACTTTGTCTGAACTTGGCTTGATAGGTACTCAGCTTTTGGGTCGTAAATTCCACCAAACTTTCCAAGATTGAATGGTCAAAAAGCTTGGTCCAAAGTTCAAAATAGCCTCCAACATTAGAAGTCTTTGAACGCCCCAGTAATCTTGCTATGTTATGGGCTGCAGTTTGCGATGTCCTAGGGAATTCTTGACAATTCCAAATAAATCCACTTTTAGTGGATTTATTGTATTATAGTGAATTGCAGTATTCAAATGAATCACCCGATGTTCCTTGACACATTACTTCACTAGGCTCTTGACGTACTTTTCCAGCAGATTCTTTTAGCACTTATAAAATTCGATTTACCACCTTCATCATCAAAACTGCTAAACTCATGTTTGCTTTCTTCATTCAACCACTGTTCTGTTAGAAATGTATTCAAGAACTGTGCTAGAAATTTGTTAAGTATCAAGTATGAGAATATATGTAAAAATGTTAGCAGAACCTTCATTGACAAGTTTCATACACATTGAGGGGTCTTATTTTACACGCCAGATATACTTATGCAGTTTTTATGTCCTGTTATGTTATCCTGTTTCATTTGCGTTTAAATATATCAGGATTATATTAGTTTCGTAGGGTTGTATTTGCTTCTATTGTTTTTAGCCAAATCCCATAAGAGTACTACTGTTTTTACTAAGTTACTTGTATATGCGATGATTTTTACGATACATTTCGAAGGTTCAAACAATGCGAAATAAAATTTTGTGACCTTTCTTTGTGTCAACTTCTATTATTTTGGGTCATGTCCCATGAGAATACCATTTTTTTTTAATGAGTTAGCTTCAAATTCGATGATTTTTGCGATAAATTTCTTAGGCTTGAAGGTAGTGTAATAACATTTTGTGACCTTTTCGTGTGTTAGTCTTTACAATTTGACGTTATGTCCCACAAGAGCATAATTATTTTTCCTGAGTTAGCTGTAAAGACGTTCAATGACGTGTGATTCATTTATGTAATCTAGCGTTTGTTCTATTCAATCGAAAGTTTTACATATAGGCAAATCCGTATATAAATAGACTAAGAGTAGTTTTATTCTAACCAGACCGCCTTTGGGAAAAATATAATTCGTTTTGCAAGGTTTTGTCTTAGATGTAAATTTCTGGAAACGAAACTACTCTAAGTATAGGGTCTGGTGTATTTAATAGATACTACAACGATCGTAATCTAACTTCATTAAGTATCTCTGGACATGTGACCTATGTCAATACAATAAACGAAGTATATAAATGTGTCACTGAGATCGATTCGATTATAATATGTATTTACAAACACATTTTCATATTAAGTCACGTTTCATTAAATGCATGCAGTGAGTAAATGAGGCAGTGCTAAGTTTTTCCAAAATCAAATGAACAAACCAATGGTTCCCATCTCCACAGTGACTTACCTGATAGCAAAGTATATATATTATTGCATCGATAACATATGCGACATTTTTAGTGTTACGGCTCTCAAAATCAAGAATGGAATACTTGTAAATGAATCTTTTTTCCTCACCCTGTCTGCCAGTATTGGCAGGCAGGATGATAACATTCACGAACTATTTTAGTTAAACGTTATCTTCGCATTCATTGTGTGTAAGTATAGGATATTTTCAATATTTACCTGGATATTGACCTACTATATCTTGATCAATATTGAAAATATCCTATCTAAGCGCTTGCGTATCAAGATTTTTACGATGAACCGATAACAAAATAGGTTTAAAAACAAAAGTTTCGACGACCTCGATTTAAAAAAAAATTTTAGAAATACATTTGTACCTTACGCGATGAGATTTTTTCAATAAAATCCCACTTTTTCAAATAGAACATTTGTATTTTTAAACCTTAAACTTTTTTAAATTCTAAAAGAAATCTTTTTACGTGACTCTAAAATTTTCTTCAGTTTTTCGTAAATAATTTGTGAACAATTTCTCTACATAGAAAAAAATATTTAAAAAAGGCTTAAAAAGCGCAATCTTTTTCAACGTAAAAGTAGAGATACTGACCTTAATTTAGACTGTAGAAATTTGTCTTAGCAAGGCGTAAAACCCTAACTTTAGCATTAATGTTTGAAACTAATAAAAAGGACATTTTAAACCAAACATTTTCGTCATTTTTATGTATAAAATTATTATACATAAAAAACAGGTAGACAGAATTAAAAACACTGAATTGTTTTTATGTATATTATATGGGTATCGCTATTCTAGCAAAATATACCAACTTTAATAGAAAAACACTCACTAAACGATTGCGAAGTAACAGTTTTTAGAAAAACCGATGACAAAATTACTTAAACGGTTAAGTAATTATATGCCTGCCATATAACGTTATTGGTATTAGGCTGACAAAAATAAATATCGACACCATTATACTGTAATAATTGATTTTTCCTTTGATCTATCACTTTTTAAACCTAAATCGGATAACTACGATATAAGAAATATAAAAAGTGTATAGTGGTAAAATATAAAATATTGCTAAAATTTATTTAACAACACGTAAAAAAACAAACAATACATCAGAAAATAAGAGACACTTCGGAAAAATAGCATTAAAAATAGGTAAATGAGATCGCACGTCCTTTAAAAATAATGTGATTTAAATGAACATTAAACATATGCACTAAGTACACGCTGCATAAAATTAAAGAATTAAATGAAGTACACGCTGCATAAAATTAAATGGATTTGCTGATATCTTCACAAGTCTGGTGTATGGCGAGGTATGAAGAGGATATACTGAGTATAAATTATATTCTTCTAGAAGCTTAAGTAACTCGTTATATTTTCTATGGAGAAAAGAGATTTTATTTTAATAAATATATTTACGAGTAATACTTTACGTATATATTACGCGTTTCAGAATAACAGTCAGACCTAAAAAAAATATTTTTGAGCCGTGAAAACAAATTCTTCAACGAAACTTATTTGCAACTCGCAACGTAATTACCCAAGGCCACCTCGCGTATTAAAAATACCGGGTCAAAGTCATAACGAAAATCTAGGCCTACTATTTTTATTGTTTTGAAATTTCAAGCGCAAAATTATTACCACCAGGTGCTCGGTTTAAAAATATGCAAATTGCACGATCGTATTATCAAAAACATTGCGCAATGCAATAAAATTTGTTTATTAATAGGAAACTAAAAGTAAGCAAATAACATGAGCGACAAATATATGGGCTTGTTTATAATAAACAAAGTCGGTTCCGTCTTCTCGTTACAAATTTAATTTTACTTAGCTGCATCCTTGAGTTTCTATATTATTATATGGTATTTCGTTCCTAGCAATATCCGAGAACATCTGTTGCACCTGACTTTGCCAGGGCGATATTGAATTAATTAACAAATTAATAGCAGGAGCGAAAATATAGACAGCAGACTTGGAAATATGCTATTATTAAGAATTTATAGCTTAATCTTGTATCGTCAAGCTTCTTTCCAGATTCAAGAGACTTTAAAATTTACTGAACACTAACAAAATTGTTCACTGTTGTATTTTATAAATGTTTTTTTTCTCGAAAGTAAATAACTGTGAATTTAAACGTTCATGACATATTATTTATTAGAAGGAAAAAAAACTATGTGTGTTCTAAAGAGGGAAATCGACTAAAGAGGTAAAATTTCTATTATATTTTACACAATTTTATTAAACCTATACACAATTTTATTACACAATTTTATTAAAAATATCACATTGGGGAAAAAAAGGAAAACGACTAGTCTTCTCACTTTCCTCAGTTTGAAGTATACCTCAACATGGTATTTTCTTCTAAAATTATTAATTTCTTTGTTATATTTATAATTGTGTTTGTAGTAACGGACGCTTGGTATAAAAACTAAAGTTTAATATAAAAACCAGAATTAGATGTAATTTTAAATAATATGTTTTCAATAGTTATAAAGAACTGTTTATTTAATTATACTGCTTATAGTGATACTGAGATGTGCCTAACATTTTCGTTAATACTCTGTTGGATAATATACAAAGTACAAAACTCAGGTTTTGAATATTTATAAACTAAAATGTGTATATGAGTTTAGATATAAGAAATGAGTCGTACCCGTTTGTTTTGTATTATTTTCATAGTAGAACACCGATGGCGCAGCATTTCCTTCAGAAATAATAACTTTTTATTCCTTTGGCCGCCTTGTACTCTCTCAGTTGTTGCAACCTTTCTTCCCATTTTTCCTCTTGCGTGATATATACTCTCGTTGCCGCTTTGAGTGTGATGACGATGTAACAGCATCATCAGGTTCACTTGTCACTACTAACTTTGCCATCACAAAAGTTTTAAATGAATGGATTATCTCGTTTAAACCTCTTTTTCTTATTTTATCGGCGAGTTATCAATTAAATATGTAAAAATGGTTAAGGAAAATTTTCTTCTAAATTTTCCAATTTCGCTTTCACTTATTCACAAACTTTATGTATATTCGCTATTGTTCCATTCACTATTCAAAGACTTTTTTTTTCTGGACAAAACAACACCAACATGTCTTAAAACTGTGAGCATGTTCACTTATTACAGCATATCAACGTGTTAACCATGCATTCTAGCCATCAAAACACAAAGCCATCCCACAAAGCCATCCCCCCACGCACCTGTCACGGGCAAACGTCGTAACACTCCATGAAACAACATTGCCCAATGACTAACAACTAACTGTCTGAATTTACAGGTTTGTCATGAAGTTTTTACAAATGATTTTACATCGCCCTTAATTATTTCTACTTGAAAAATTACTCAACGAAATAAAATTGAGTCGCATAATAGTAATCTTTTAATTATACAGCTAGTTATTTAAAGATATATGACAATGTTATACTAATATATAAAATTTAAAAGAAAACTGAATTTAAAAATGACGGGGTACTTTAAAATATTTACAAAATAAATTGTGAGCAGCGCGGAATTTTTAAGATTAGAAGTATATTTAGGAACATGAAGGGATAGAGATCCCTAATCCTTCTAAGTTAAATACATCTATAATTGAAATGACCTACAACTATTGTAAATGTCCTACGAAGATAAAACAAGTTTCTTTTAAAACACACCACATATCACTGGAGACTGTAAACTCTTACTGAAAAATACATTTACCCCATTTTAACCTGAAAGTAACGGTAATACTTTCAGGTAGACGATAAGTCCCCAAAATGAAAGACGTATCTATCCTATCATAGTTCAGTAACTTTAAAATACCTTAGTACCTGCATTAATTATTGCTCAACCCCTTCAAACGAGCACGTGATTTTTACGGAACCTTGGCTCTCGCACCATGTCGATAAAATAATGAGTAATTCCAAAAGCGTTGAGTTTGAAGTAATGAGATTTTTATACATAAACACAGGAGAAATATATTATGAGCATAAAAAATAACGAACACAAAAATTCTCTTCTTCTGTAGGAAACAAAAAATTATAAAGGAATTTTTTTATAAAACATAATTGTTGTAAGTACCATAAAAATATATACAAAATAACTAAACTTAAACGTGAAAAAAATAATTTATTCTTACAAAAAATTATCTCATCGTTAGGTTTCAAATTAAAACACAATCACAAAGAATTTTTAAAAAATCATGGCAGCAAAACTGATTTTACGCTACAGACGAGTGTGTTACCATTTGATTTGTTATTTCTTTTTCTTTCCTATTATAAACATATATATATATATATATATATATATATATATAATTTATGTTTTAAGGTTAAGCAGATTGCTTAAAAAAACATAAATCCTGCTTACATGAAGAAATTTCTTCCAGCGGGACGGAGTAAAGATAAAAGTTTGTTTTCGATAAGGGGAACTAATATTGATATTAATTAAGGGGGACCAACATGATGATTATAGGTGGATGAATTAAATAAGAATAATTACATTTATACATGCTGTATTAACTGGCATGATCGACTACGATCAAATTGTTAAACAATTCTTACTTTATATTAATAGGGTTTAAATAATTTTGAATTACATAAGTAAATGATTAATTAAAATTTTGCCCTCTAATGGTGGAACAAATATGCTATCTACAGCAAATTTGTTTATATGTAAAACAGTGTTTCTAAACAAATTTAGCAATATGAGATGCATTTATTTGTATATCATTAATATATTAGATTACCGGCTTGGTTTAGATCCAGGTACATGTAGTTGGATGAGTTTAGATAATTACAAATTATAATTATAATTTAATTAATTTTTAAATTTTAACATGCGAATCTCTATAACATCTAGTTAAAACCTTATTTTCTTTACATAGTTGCACATCTTCAGTTTAAGGCAAAATTCTGGCCAATAAGGAAAGTCCGAATAACACACTTCTATCGAAAGCTACTTCTAGGATTTTTTCTGATTGCTTCCAAAATTACAAAGTTGGATGGAGAATTAACAACATATCTTTCTGAAGTTTAACATTTCAAAAACAAGGCTTTAGAATAAAATGAATTAAATAAAATACTTGAAATAAAAACACGTCGTGCAGATAGATTTAAAATTATGAAATTGGGAGGTCCATATTAACATCAGTACTCTAAAAACTCATGATATAATAGTAAGCCCTGTTGATAATTACATAATATAATTATAAATGGGTGTCTATTTTTCTGAATATAAAAAATTAAAAAATTGTTAAAGAAAGCATATGAAAATATAAAATTATGCAAAAGTAACTAATTTGTTCAACGCTGCATTGTTACAGTATTATTAAGTCGGTTCAACGCTGCATTGTTGCAGTATTATAAAGATGGTTCGTTCGTTCGTAAGATTTGTTCAACGCTGCATTGTTACAGTATTATAAAGATGGTTCTTGAGTCAATTTCAACAAAGATAACTCATAAAATTATATATAAATCAAACAAAGGCAGTCACGCACCTATCGAATATGTTTCTAAACAGATTCTGAAAGCTCACATACATAGCTTTATATTGTTTCTTTGAAAATTTATAGAAATTAATTTTTAAAATGATAGATAATTCATTCTTCAAGTCTATCCAAAGTTTAAATCTTTAGTCTTGAGACTTGTAATATAGTTTGTAAAAATTTATTTCTGTTAAGTTAACTTTGAAGAAATTTTATCAGAAATATGGTAATAGAATTTTCATGATGACTTTGCCCAATTCTAATTAATGACTAATAGAGAAATTTCAGACAAATTTGGAAAATCATACTTAAAAAAGCTCTTGTGCTTATGGAAACAGTGACTTTAGATTCCGTATAAACATTGAAAAGGATACAAACATATAATATAAAAAAACATTTGAATTTGACCAATTCTCATTTAACGCCAAAAATGTTTTCTTGCATCCACTCAATTATTCAATTTCCCCGCACGCCTGCTAAAATAGATAATGAATACTTCATAAGGTATGCCCTCTTCATTTTTATCGAAATACATAAGCAATACGAGTTTTCTGATATAAAGTGTGTTCTCAAATTTATCATATTTTCCTCTTTTTACGGAATAATGAACAACTTTATATAAACAAACTAGCAATTTGTCTTTATTTATTAAGGTTTCCCACATTTCTTTTCTAAATCGAATTAAAATTGAACAGTACGGAAGCGAGGTGTATGCTCTAAAATTTTCAAATATTAGCAAAATATTTTTCTACTTTCGCATATAATTTAAAATATTTTTTGTTAAAGTACCCATTCACCTAGAGAAACTCACAAAACTTATCAATAATATAAATGCTAACTCAGAAATGTTTTAGAGAATGAGTATACGTTACTCTATACTATTATAATTTCCAGATACTTTATCTAAGCTGTTGTATAAGACCGGAATGACATATCTAGTTTTTTTCCAGCATCATTGTGTTTATTTTCGTCATTTTTGTAAATTTTGTGGGGGCATAGTGGAAAAAGGAACTGTTGTCACGATCTGCAGTTTCAGTTTGCAAATTCATACTTGTACCCTTGCTAGTAGAGATTCGGATTATATTCATACATGCGTAAAGAAGTTGCTAGTAGAGACAGTAGAAACTGAGATCTTTAGTTTTAAGTAGGAAATTAAAAAAAACTTAAAATTCCCACATGTGAATTGGAAGCTTTTATCCAGTGGTGTGTCACTAAACACGTTATATTTAAAATGCAATTGAGGTTCTAATTACAATTTCACATTTTTAAACCAAGTTTGAGAAATAGTAAGCTTCAAAGTGACGTGTAAGATGTACACACACCTGCTAATTGTTTAACCATGGGTTTGAAAAAATCTAAAAATAATCCAGAAAAACAGTTGATTACAATTATCAATTAAAATTACTTGTATTGATAATTTTGAAGATATAGACAACGTTGTGTGTGTTTGGATATGGACTTAGTCGTTTTTTTTATGTTTTCTGTATAATCGTAGTTGGATTTTGTTTAGCAATTATGCGTATTTCAAATTTACCGAAAAAATTACAGAATTTAGAAAAATTAAATTAAAATTATAATAATAATAAAGTCAAAATTTTATAAAAAGGTAAATAAAATAGTTTTACTTATTACAAAATTTGCTAAGAACTATGATTCAATTATCACATGCGTCAATACATTATACACGATTACACCACATTACACACTATGTACACAATAAACTATTGTATAGTTTATATTAGTCACATCCGAATTCCTCGATCGATGGAAAATGGATCAAAGCAAGATACAATTTATAAATAAATATCGAATCAAATTTTACTTATCATTATTAAGGAAATGAGACTCAATTATGTCCATGTAATTATAAGTTACGTTCAAGTAAAGCTTTAATCTTCTAATGGAATGTTAATTTATTTCTATTCTAATCTTACTGAAACACTTTTAATGAAATAGTTTGAAAATATTTATAAGGAATAGGCAAAATATTAATCTCCGTGTAGTGTCTTCTTTCAAAAACTGCTAATCATCTTTCAAAAACTGCTAACCCAATTTTATTTTTTGATAGTACTGATTGACAAAAAGTAAGATTTTAAAATTATGCTAAAAACAAAAAGACTAGTAAAAGACTGTTGAAACTGCCTTCGAAGAATTTGTCGATTGTCATTCAGTAAACTTTTAGAGATTAGGTCAACTGCCATTAAAGCTATAAAATGCATTTAGAATATGGTAGTATGTAATAGACCCAGGTCATTATTATTGGTATTAAGGAACTTCATTCCAGGATTAATATACCTAATCTATCACAACTGTTACTAAACGATGCAGTCATTGTGTCTTCAGTAGAATACACTTTCTTAAACGTCTTTCAATATTTAATTCTCCTTGAAACTAACATTGACCTGTGTTAAACACTACTATTGCTGATAGACTACGGAGATGTATGCTATCCAGATCTTTCAAAACAATTGCTTAACAAACTTCAACGCCTTCAATAATTATGTATTCGCACCATTTTCAATCTCAGAAAATTTGCTCACGTCTCTGACCTTAGGATGCAGCTCGGATGGATGAAGAGTCGTGACCGAGAATCGTGAATTTTCACTGCTTTATAATATTTGAAATGATTTTTTTTAATGTTTGTTCCAAATTATAGAACAAACTCAATTTCGACATCAGACTTTCACCTCCCTTTAGCATTCAAAAGCGTCTGAAAAAATCATACCTTTACTTTAAACGTTCCATTTCCTTTCATATCCCACTCCCTTCATTCTTTTTCTTCCTTATCCTACACCTCAACCCAGATCCAAAACCCCACCCGAAATAACAAATTAGATTATTTTTTTTTGTATTCTTTGGTCTTTTTATTGTTTCCCAATATTTTACCTATTATATTTAGTTATCACACATGGCTATCCGCCTATCTTGTTTGTTCATTAACGCACTGTAACTCTGTTTAACTTCAAGATACTACTTCTTAGTAATACGCTCGCCAGATGTACATTAAAGATATAAATAAGTAAGTAAATAAATAAATATATTTCGATTGACTACAATGAAATTTCTTATAGAAAATTTGTTGTTTTGGAATATTTTAGGCTAAAAACAAAACATCGTAGTTCTGCAGTGAACATTCTTACAAAATGGCGCTGTCAGTGGTTACATTTTGTACACATGTTACATTCGTGTTCACCGTATTTCAGTGTCACTGAAACTTAATCTTACTTTATAGGGGATCTTGATTACCTTCATATAACCACTCGTTAAATCATTGTAATATGAATGGTTTTAATAAATTAAGCATAAACGCTCGAAGCTAGCTGTATAGCACAACATACTTGCACACACGTTTTGGTCCACGTCTAAACATTACGAAGCCAACCTGCTGTCTTGGTAGGGGCCCTCGGGAGAAGTCAGGAGCAGGTTAGCGAGCAACCGTCGCCTGCAATTACTTAACTAGGCCAAGATGTTGGAGGTAAATATTTATTAAATGAATAGTGTATATTCCCGGTTCGCATAAGGTTTTTCTGTTAATAGCGTTTGTATTTGTAACAGAAAATATTATTTTGATGTTAACTCCGTGCACATATATTCGAAAAATAAACCTGAATTTTTATTCTGGAATTGCAAAAGCAAAACACCAGATCCTTTCCCATCTCTCTTTACCTGATGCACATACGCAAACGCCCCATCCGCCAGTATTCGAGCGGACGAAATACGTAGGTACCGCGTAAATATACTCAAAGGGTAAAATTATTACATTCATATTTTTAAACAATAAATGATAAGTATGTAATATCAAAAAACTTTTGTAGCTAAATGTATTTACTTGCTAGTACTAAAATGTATTTATATAAGGATTCTTAAGTATAACACATAAGTGCAATAAACATCCATGATTACGTTGTTCAGCAATAATATTTTATCATCAAAATACTTATTGTGTCTTATTTATTACAAATATATGTAGTCGCGAACTTGCCTATTCTTTTGCAGCATATACAATTTGTCTTGTAAGGGCATATTTTTTTTTAGTTTAATGCTATGCTCCTGTAAAAGAGCTTGATTATATTTAGCTTCACTTAACCTGTGAGGTGTTTTATCTGTGTACAAAAATTCATTTAAATTCATTGGGCTGTTAGGCGCGATAAACCGCTCACAAACAAATAAACAGAAACGTATCTCCAACATTTGCTAGAAAATAATGGACTCTATGTTTTGGAAGCAACTGATCATTAAACCCTAAGCATTTAAATGATTAATATTGTAAGTTAATAGAATTTGAAATAAAATAAATGTATCGTTTTTCAAAATAACGATTAACTTAAAAGGCCGCCATTACACAGTAAACCCCATACATAACCCTAACGAACTTACAATGCTGCAAACGATAATGTCCAGGCTTTTTTTTAATATAGGCATTTTTCTTTGATTGTTAAACTTTCAATAAATAATTTTTTTTTAAATTAATTCCCACGTGTAAATTGGAAAACAAACCTGAAATTTTACAGCCACCACATTACATAAAACGAGATAAAATGTAATCCCTATCAGAACGCATTATATGGCTGTCCATCAGAGAGAGTTTTTAAAATAAATTGAGTTGTCTTTCAAAATTATATTGCACAAATTTTAGTATTTCTGGGGTTCCGTAGAAACTTTACTATTTCTGGGGTTCCGTACCTAAAAAGGAAAATCCAAACCCTTATGAGATCACTGCCGTGTCGTGATTTTCCCAGAAAACCTACAACCGAGAAACTGAAAATTGGCATGGCAATACTTCTTATTAACCCTCATACTTTGCACATATTTTATACCACTAATTTTTAAAAAAATATTCGTATTATAATTAAAGAGGAGATAAATAAAGGTCTTAAAACTGTTTTTTCACATTTTATATATCAGGTGATACCCTACATTTAAAAAAACATGTTATTAGCAATAAACAATATTTGTTCACAATTTTAAATAGTATTTTGAAAACCTATTCTAAAAATATATAAAAATGTAGCATTCAACTCCCTTTCATTTCCGGAACTACTGAGCCAAAAATTATGAAAAAACAGTAATTTTTCTTAAAATTAATTGATATAATTTTTTAAAAACTTTTTTTGTGAAAGCTATAAGGTAAAACAATGCAATATATTTACTTTGTGAAAAATTAATATATTTATATAGTTTAATGTTTATATTTTTTATTTGTATATAGTTTATAGTTTAATTTATGTACGCTTTAATAAAAATTGACAGGTTAATATAATTTATGTTAGTATAAATTTATGATTTTTAATAAATTTTCTCGATATTATCTACTTAAACCATATACAGTTCCATTAATATGTTAACAAGAAAACTTAAAAACATTTTGATATTTAGCAAGTGTTATATTAAATTTTAATTAGATTTTATCATTTAGTACTACTCGTAGTAAATATTCAATCTGTACTATACTTGCATAAAAACAAATTTGAGGCACAGCTAATTATATTTTTTATTTATGTGCAATATTATAAAATGAAACGTAAATGGTTTACGTGCCTTATACGTTTTACTTATTTTTTTATTTTGAAATTTTTTTTATTTTTTTATTTAGAACTAAAACTATCCCATTGTCTGATTTTATTGTTTTAATCATCTTAGAATACTCAACAATCTCTTTATGTCGTTTGAAACTCTTGAGGGTTTTTCTTGGACTGCATAAAATATAAAAAAACACATACTGCTGAAGTCACCTACAAATAATAAGTAATACAACAGCATTGCCAATTGATTAATTTTCCATTGGCTCACATAACTCTGTGTGAACCAGTTCTAGGACCTCGTGACTTCTACTTGCACTCTGAGGAAACGGAAATCTTTATCAGAGCTAACCTCTACCTCAACCTCACCTTCAACTTATCCATTTTGCAATGTATTCAAGTATTTCCCATTTATATCACCTAGTCACCTGTGCCAACTCACATATGAAGTTTTAAATGCTGCTGCTGAGAGTTGCTTAGACTTCACCATGCTTACCCTGTACACGCCATTTTGTTATTTTACCTTTCCAATACATTAATTCTGTGAGTTACAAATTGAGCGTCCATGCTTCTTAAATATCATTCTGCTATCGTTTGAAATTATTGTACTCACTGATAGTGAATTCATAGTAAAGTTAAACACACATAACACGTTGTTTACATTTATAGCAAATTCTTTATCACCGACACGTGTAGTAAACTACAGTTCTTCAGACCATACAATTTAAACAATCGGTTGATTTGCTACAAAAATCTCCTTAGTTTTGAGTTGATAACAATTATTGAAAAACATGCATACATAACATTCATAACCAAATGAGTGCTGGCACCGAAATTTATGTAATCTGACCCCTGAGTAAGAAAAACTGCACGAAATGCAAGTGTATTTGCTTTTTCTGCATAGGGACATTAATTTTGAAAATATCCAATCTGCATTCATCTGTAACAGCGAATTTTTTTTCGTATCGTATCACTTCCACTGATATTGACATATAACTGATATATTCCATTTATGTTTACGCCGCTATGTTCCAGGTGCACTTCTTTACTGCCAGCGCTATCACGCATTTGAATTTTTTTAGCAATAAATGCATCTGCGTGGTGTTTAGGTCCGAATGCGCTATGGCCATTATCATTGAACCAAACCTTTCCCGAAGTCTTACTATCATAAACTTCACGATTCATTGGTCATTTATTTCAAAACCATTTAGTTTCCATGCAATTTCTATAAGCTAACTGACGTATCTGGTCATAAATTCGCAGTTTTCAAGCCGTATACTAATGAGGTTTCTCAGACTATCTCAGTCAGAATCAAGAATCAAATTAACTTTTCGTGAATAAACGAGATCATCGAACATGTCCTTCAACGTTTTCTCCAAATGGTAGGTCGTAGCTATTTGTTTAATAAGTACATAAAGGAAAGCTACGATTGTCAAAATTAGTTTTGTTTTAACTTTCAAATCCCCTTCTTCCTGAATCGTAGTAGCTATCAACGGTAATGACTGCTTAACCGTGACCATAATTTCCACCAACAGGAGTGCATTTTCCGCCGTAAAACACCATTCGTCATAAATCTCACAGCCCTCCAACTTCGGGACGACAGTTAGGTAATTTGTCAACATGTTAAACCGAAATGCTCTGCTTTCTAACTGAATTGATAATATAATTTAAAGCAGGACTGGGGCCATAACCTGATTAATCGCGACTGGGACCATAACCTAATGAAATACAGTGTGTGGTGCTTTTAATTTTCTTTTATATTTTACCTAAAGATATTTAAAGACGATCTAAATAAAAAAATCTTCAGAGAGGTGCTAACCCGTAACTTTCATTAAAATCAGCTCAAGGAATATATATATATATATATATATATATATATATATATATATATATATATATATATATATATATGTATATATATATATATACATATATATATATATATATACATATATATATATATATATATATATATATATATATATATATATATATATATATATATAAATACACGAGTGTCTCGTAAGTTATGGATCAACCGGAAAAAGTGGTAGACCAATCTGTGACTAGGTTATTTACAAAATTTAAATCTTTTGGGTACCACGGCTACAAATTAAGTCTGATTGTTAATTTTTTTGTAGATAAGTATAACTGAGTAATAAGCTTTTTGAATAAATTGAAATATTTTACAACTAATACGGTTCTCTCAAGAAAAAATACAAAAACCTATATTTTAGGATTTTTTAATTTTTATAATCCAACGTCTGTGGTGAAAAAAAAATGTACTGTAAAGAACTGGTAAACTATTTCAAAAAATAGTTTAACAGTAATAAATAGTTACCGCATGTAGTACAACAATTATAGTGATTAAAACCCTATCGCTTTTAAGTATAAAAAAGATATTCAAACTTAACTACAGAAGGCACCCATTATGGGTAATTACCCTGTGTTTCAATTGTCATGTAAATGTATTTTTCTAAAGAAATTTTATACGCGATAACTATTAAATACTCCTTACAAATAATAAAAGTAATTTAAGGCTTAAAAAAATTCCAACATTTTTAAAAAAAAATTAAGTTTTTATATTTCGTTATAACGAATCTTTAAACTGCCTGCAATTGGCTCTAATGCACGTGTGAAAATAATTTAAGGTTAGAAACAATTTTAATTATGGTTAAAAATAGTCAATGCAACTTAATATCAAAATAACAATTATAAAAAGGGCATCAACTTTTGCTTAGTTGCTGCCCTTTTTATCATATTCTTTTTAAATGTTGCCACATCAGAAGGAAATGTACGAGTACGAAGAAATACACATACGTGTTATTAGCTTATGTGTAGTTTAAAAAAATGTTTCTAATTTTGTAGTTTTCGGAAAAAAACTGATAAGGTTATTTAACTTTTTTTTAATTTATAATCGTTTAGCTGAACAATTAGTTAGGAAAAATTTATCATTAATGTGATTTTATGGCTCTTGGGTCTGTGGTTCATAAATAATATTACAATTTTTGAGACAATTTTTATTCTTGCAAGTAAAAACTGAGATCACGGTTATTACTTTTAATAGTATTCACTGAAGTGTTTCATTTGTATATATATGTCGGTCTGTCGGCTCTCTGTACAGAATGTTACTGAAACGCAAGCGGTGACGTCACGAAATAAAGGTACACATCTCTATAAAAATATAAAATTTCTTAAAATAATAAAACCTGAGAAGGTAGGAAGAAATTTTAATTAATAATTTTATTATATGATTGTTGGACAAAAGAGCGAGTTTAGAGAGTATTAGTGCGAGATTAATAAAGCTTATTTTAAACGCTTCTTATTAATTTTGTATGTAATTAAACGTCTCTCTGTGGCACGAGACTAAAGATCTCGTCATCTGTTCTTAGTATTGAAAAACGTATATAATACGTTGTACGGAAATAGTATTAGTTTATTATTACTAACCGTATAAACAGATACTGAAATGACATTGTTAGAGTATTAAGATTTCACGGAAGCATTTACTTAATACATTTTAAACTTGTAATGACTTTATATCGCTCTTAATGTATATTACGCATTACCATTGTAATAACCGTAACAAGTATTCCAAAGCAAACACAAAGTTTAATAAACTCATCAAGACATTTGTGATTTCAATAGATTTAATTAAGAATTGTATGTTATTATAAACCATTCAGGGTCATACCAAATATCTCGCTCTCCCTCTTTCTCTCCTTCTCTTTGTTTGAGTGGAGCTTTTTTCTTAAGAATAAACTGTTTTTATCTAGTTTTGATTGATATGCAGTCTTATTAATATCATTAGTCTACTGTTAAAAGTTTGTTTATGTATATTACAGTTGAATTTCAATTTCTCAAACATGAAACTAAATTAAGTTACCAAATGGAATTGAAACGCTATTAAATGAAAAAATCAGAATGAATGTCAACAAAAATCAAAGCAAAATTGATTTGGCTAGGTGGTTTTATTAATATAAACTTTGGTATATTGTTGATAATACATGTCAATGAATAAATATAATGTATTACAAAATTTATTTGTCCGAATCATGAACTTTGTGAATGCTATCAATAATTCGTCACCTTAATATTATTTTGGTTCATTTTCCGATTTATTCAAAATGAATACTAAAATTTTTATTCAATTTATTAAATTAAAAGAAAACGGCCAGAGAAAGTTTATAAAAAGTCAAGGAATTGATCGTAGTTGTGGGTATTAAAATCTCTAAAAAACAAATGGTAACCATAAACTTGAATTTATTACAATGAAAATAATGAATGTTTTTATATAATGTCTTAAATGTGATGTAAAATAACATTTTACAAAATTGTTAATAGAATTATTTATGAAAAGTTATAGACCAAAATCTTGTTTCTGTTCTACTTTAGTATTTTTCAAATACCGTATTCTGTTTATTTTCTATTAAGGTTAGAATTTTTTAAATTTGTTTAAATTATTTACAACATTTGCACCATCGATTCAAATTTTAAAACGCAGGGTAAGAACGAAAATAAAATTGATACGTCTCCACCATAGTTCTCTGAAATTTTCTTTCTGAAATATTTCTGGTTCTCTAATTTTTACCGTTGATCACAATTGTATGAAGGATGCAGTTTTAGGAATCTCATCCATATTATAAAGATTTCAAAAATTAAAGCGTAACTTAATTTTTTCGTAAACAAAATTGAAAGTTATATTATTTTGTATAAACTCATGTTAAGAAATTTTTTTTTTTACTTTAATCCGTCATTGAAAATCATTCGATTATGCTCGACTACTTTATTATTACGAACGGTTACTATACTACTGCAACAAATTCAAATAAGTGAACATCGCACTTTGAAAATAAAACAAATATAACGAAAATGGGAAACAGTGTTAATGGAATTAAGAAGCCCGAAAAACATTCTCTGTACGTAACTTTTGATAAAGATCTAAGTAGATATCTTGATTTCTCACACCAACTGCCTCTCACGTTAATTGTTTATAGAATACTATAAACTTTTACCCCAGATATATATATATATTTATATATTTATATATATATATATATATATATATATATATATATATATATATATAATATATATAAATATATATATACATATATGTACACAGGAATTTTCTTGCATTTTACATAAAATTATTTCACTGTTGTCTCTTTGTAGCATTATTTGAAAAAAAAAACACAACGGAACGTGGAAAAAACGATTAAGACAATATTTGTACGATAAATTATTCATAAACGCATTTATTCAGTAAATATTTTTGTCCGTTATTCGTTCTCGTATTTTGTTATTTAAACTAAAATAGAAACATGTTTTCAAGTTATTATGTATGAAAGTAGTATATCTTATTTACATAACCAAGGTGGCCTTGACGTGTTCAGATAAAAAAAAAACTGAGGATAAGTTGTATTACATAGAAGTTTTTACTTGTTTTTATTTACAGATTTAATAAACTCTTTGGTAATTTTAATTTAAGCCCATTGTAAATTAGATATGTATGTAAATAATTCGTATTCACATCAACTTTATAAAATATTTGTACGATCTTAAACCAACACTATTAAAAAATTTAGTAATCTTAATGAAAAAAAAAATTAATGTTATTAATCTCTTGTAAAAATATTTTTTTAAGTTGGTATTGTCAGTGGTATTATTTTCTTTCATTGTGATATAGTAATTCCATTGTGATATAGTAATAAAATTTCATTGTGATATAGTAATAGTAATAGTATAACAAATTATCTATGCAATAGAGTAGATTAGATGAAATTTAAACAAAATAATCGTATTAACTAATTTATAGTAGTTAATTAAAAACAATCATAAATAAATTTAAATTTTAAATGTAAAGAAGTCGATTCTACTTGTAATTTCAAAATAGTTTGATATTGTGTTTTTTCTTCAAAATATAAAATTAAAAAAAACTACACACAAATAAATATTCTTAATGTGGGGAAATAAAACGTTTTCATTGCATAATATTTATAATGGTTTTTAAAGGTGAAAAAGCTAACTGATATTTGAAATACCACGTGTCTTAATATTGACTCACTATGGAAATAGAATAAATATTGATTTTGGCCTCTGACATTAAAATGTCCTTGAGATAATCGATCGGAAGTACGTGTGAAGTCGTTATTTTTCAAGCTTATTCTTCTCAAAGACTTTCAAAGCTAGAAATAATCCCTGTAATTCATTAACAAACTGTTTGTGAAACGGCTCGTGTGTGAAATGATCCTTTTTATTTAAAACGTATTACTAATTAATTAATGTACGAAAAATTTATGTTATCAACATGATTATAATAAGATAACATAATTAACATCCAACGATATTATTTCAGTTGTTGTTTGCTAGCTTTCTGCATATTTCACATTTGACATTACATACTGTAAACGGTTCTAAAATACGCAAACCAAATTTCAATCAACATACACTACCATCCTCTCTCCGACATTAATTCCGTCGCAAGCTTTCGTGATACAATTTGAAACATATTACGTAATAAATAGTTTTACTTTAAATATACGCAAAATTTGCATTCATATATTTCGCACCTTAATAAACCCTTTATTAAGATTCAATTATTTAAAGCTCGTGTCTTTTCAGTAATTAAGAATTTAAGAACCAACTTTCGCATCAAATGTCATTATACATACATTAACATGTTGATTTAACTCGTTCCGATTGTATAAATTACACTTCTGTTTGTTTTAGGGCATGTGGGTGTGCTTCAATAATTGCGGTTTAACCGAGAATTGTTTTGGAAGGGATGGGTAGACAAGAGATAAGTCAATCTTCATGTCGCTATTGCTGTGCTAAGTGATTTGATATTTACATCTAATAAATTATTCTATGTATTTTCCTAAACACCGGGACAAAGTGTCTATTTTCGGCGTTGTCAGTATTGATTTCATCACTTCTTTATTAACTTCTGAGAAATTTTAATGAGTACATACGATTAGGAGTCAACCAGAGTATCGGCACTTATAATTATACTAGTTGATCATCACGGCATTGCTCGGGTAAAAAAGAGATCATTATTGAATTTTATATATCTTTTTTCATAATAATTTACAGTTAATGTAATTGTAATAATTTACACTATGTTTTAGTCTAGTACAGAATTATACGGAATAAAAAAACGCTTTTAACAATCAACAATATTTGGCCATATGGATAAAAAACATTTTTGTAGATTTCATTGTCGCATAAAATTCCTTTGAATGAGATATTTTTATGTTAAACTCAGTAACCATAACGCTTTTTATGTTAATCTGACTAACCATAACCGTTATCATTAATTTGTTTAACTCAGTGGTCGGTTTTTGCAATGGAGAATGCGTCACAACAGACAATCTGTAACAATTACCAATAACCAACGTTGAAATTTTGTAGATTCTTTATGTTGTCTATAATATTTTCACACATTATTTTAATTTAAAATACTTTTATATAGGTTTTAAAGTTTAACTCAGAAATACGCTTCGATTCTTTTCATGTAAATAGTTATGTTTATTGCCCACGTGATGGTGAAATTTCAATTAACCGAAAAAAAACAGTTTATGCTAACCCTGAACAAATATACAAACAAAAATTTTTCTCTTTATAAAATCGATATGTTTGGTATAAAATTACGAATACGTTTTTTCCAGCCGATATTTAAGGAAAACAATTCGTATGTTGTTTTGTTTACCATTAATTATTTATTTCATGAAAATGAAGGTCTCTTTGATGGTGATATTATAGCTGCCTATCTTATTAAATTTGTTAATGTACTCGTATTATTTTTATTAACCTCCCTATTCGACATCGCTAGGGTAATTTTAATTGAAATGTTCAAATGTATAGTGTTTACACGGAGATGAAGGAATGTTCTATAAGCATAATCTTAATGTGAAAATTCGGACGTTTATTTTGTAAGGTTTCTCTAATTTGGGAATGACATTTAGCAGTAAACTAGACAATTGTGATAGTCTTTTGTCTATCGAGTTTATCAACAAACAAAATCACATTGAAAAAGTCAGTTTTCAAAGGATTATTTATTTTCTCTTCTAGTAATATTTTTTCATAAACTGCAATAATCTTCGTTAGTCGTTACATCAACGTATTTAATCTTCGATCGTTTTTAAGTTATAATCTTCATTTTGATATTGAATGAACCCTCTTTCCACTCCTTTCCCCAAAACTCCACAAAATTATAGCTCTAACATCGCTATGTGTGGTGCTTAAGGTTAAGAGAAAAAGAATTTATTGCAATATTATTACAAATTAATAACAACATAATGAGTTATTGTTTTTAAAGCTAACATGGTTTCGTATATACTCACGGAATTTCGAGGTGTGAAAACTAAAAGAAATTTAAATAGGAAAAACAAAGCGGTTATGGCAATAATATAAAATTTTCATTTTCACGAGATGATTCCTGAAACAGCCTCTTAACAAAATTTTCTGATAAAACTTCTTATTCACTGCATTCTCCGTTTGTCTTACTGGACAATTAGAAAATACAATTTAAGTCTAGGAAAGGAAGACATAAAATATTTTGTTAACGCTAGAGTGATTTTGGACAGTGACAAATTATTTAGAATTCAAGCTTTTATTTATTTAGTGAATCGAGTCAATAAAATAATAACCCAAATTATTTATTTGACAATCAAAGAAAAGAGAAGCAATTGGATATTTTTTTTTAAATAAAAGACAACAAAAAATGTTAGACAATGAAATAAGAAAATGGCAGTAAAAGTGTTTATTGTATCTTAACTTATTTTGGTCAACAATGGAATGAAATGAGCGTTTGTGTCTAAGGCGTTATTATATTTATTACTTTAAATTGAATAACAAATCAATAATTTAAAAATAAAAAAGCTGATTATTTCGTGCCTATTATCGCTATATTTAGTGTCCGTTATTTTTATTATAAATTTAACTCCATTGATTTTTATTAGGACCAGAAAATTTTGCTTTTGGTACGAAATTTGGCAAATGCATATATATTGTAATGTTATATTTTGTTACATAAAAGTGACCAGATGTAAAATTTATCCAAAAGGAAATCGACTTGATTCTCAACGGTCACTCTTGGATAATAACTGTGGTCGACGTTATATAATTTTTGTATTTGGATTTTAGTACAAAAAATGCCTTTTCACTTTTTATAATTTAACATTTTCTTACTTACCCATATGGTTTTTCCTCTAATGAACATCTTGCAATTTATGAAATAATTTAAAATTAACGTTATGAATAGGTAAACATTTACAAGGTTAATTCTCATTTAAGAGGATACTTAGACGAGCATTCAAAAAATAACAAATAAATAAATATTGTTAGCGATGTTCTGTATGTTTTGGAACAAAACCTTCACCTCAGAATTTTCTTGGTTTATGCTCATAAACTTCTTGCAAAAAATTAAATTACGGAAGTTACACAGTTTGATATGGTTGTTACAATTTAAAAACTACATGTGAATATTCATACAATATAAAAAAATCCAGTCCGTTTTGAATATATCTTTTCCTACTGCACTTATGGACGATATAAATTGAATAACTTTTACGACTGTACGAGTTTAATTTTTTTTGTTTTCTAAGTCTATTTTTTATACCTCCAAAATTACATGGTAACGTAAATAAAAAGTGTAACTGACACTGTTTAGTAGTAAGTTTTTTTAAATGACCAACAGTTTTTTCTCGCTATATTTTAAGGTTTCGTAGACAAACTAGGAACCCTTGTAGTTTTGCCATGTTCGTCTACCCGTCTGTATGTCACAGGCACTACACTCGCAAACGATTAGTGTTGTAAAATTGAAATTTGGCACGGTTATATTTATAACATCCATAAAATTATGAAATAAAATATGTAAAAAAACATTTTTAAACCTACGTTTCCTACATGTTAAGTAGGGTTGCCTTTTTTATTCGAGTTATATCCGTGAAAGATATACTAGGCGAGATATATATATATATATATATATATATATATATATATATATACATATATATATAAATATATATATATATATATATATATATATATATATATATATATATGATTATTATTTGTAAATAGTTTAATAGAAATACTATGTACGTACGATGTGTACGCTTAAATATTTTTATACGCCTATGTATGGAACTATCGTAATACCAGTCAAACTTGTATCTAACAATTTTTTTTTAAATTGAGTATTATCATTTCTGTGTAAATTGTATTTAATGAAACTCTTTTACAAAAAAACAATAGAAACTATATGCTTAGTTTATTTACATTGTTATTTTTTAACATTTGTTTGAATATCGAATTCAAAATTTTGTTGTTTGTTAAATCCATTACCATCAATAATAATACCAAATATCATATCTTTATATCAAACGATATCTGAGTAAGAAAACTTAAGCAGACGTACACATTATTTTATTTTTGATTAGAAATGTTAAAAATTTCCATCACGAGTTCTGTTTAAACTTAATATCGTGTAATTTAACTGCCGAATATTTACCCACAAAATCTAACTTACTATAAATATAAATATGTATTTTAGGAGAACCAAACCTTTAGAATATGTGCTGGGGACAAATTTATCAACGAAATGATGACTTGTGTTAACGTACTGCGTAGGTGGTTTTTCCTCGTGATTCCTAAAATAGATAAGAATATTTCGGCAAAATAAATATATTTAACAACGATTTAAGTTAAATCCATATATTTTACGACTAGAAGTTGTTTTTGCCTTCGTTTTCACAATATTTCGGAAAAAATATAGAAACAATATTTAGGTTGTTGTACTCCCTAATAATTAATAAAATTAATTAAAATCATTAACGACTTCTATTATTTTGTTATTTCCATTCCATTCAGTAAGCTTTGTAATACAGCTTGATTTGGGTCTGTGAATACAATATCAGACAATTTGGTTGAATTATTTTTCTTTTGACTTGGTATATTAATGTTTTTCCTCTGCTTTTTTGATATAACAAGCCTTAGATGTGATAATTAATTACTTTATAACACATTTTTTTCTTTCATTAAATACTAAACTTAAATATTTGTGAAGCTTTCAATTAGTTCGTAATTAATTCTGAACTTACAATCCTCAGTATCCTCTAATGGCTCTGACTCTGGTCTTGATTTATTTAATTATTATTTTAATTAAAGTATTTTATGTTTGCTGTTTGTACAATACTTTGAATGTGAAATATTCACTAAATATTTTTGGTGATTACTTTAAAAATGTTAATTGTATGTAAAAACTTTGTTAAGTAATAATTTTGAAAAGTTTATGGTCGCATCTGACATATATGATGAATAATTAATATTTTGAAATTACAATTATTAAGAGGATTAGTATCTTTGGTTACTTATGCACCTTGTGCACTCTATTTATTCTCTCATCCTCTCCTTTTTTCCTAGAATTTATACGTGTTGGGCCCTAAATTCCATGCTAGTTTAGTTATTGTGGTACATCATAGAATTTAATTACCTTCATAATCCTATGATACACCACAAAACAGGCCCAATTGCAGCAAAGCGACTTTGATAAAGTTTGCAGAACTTCTTAATAGATTATTCCCTAATACCAGCAAACATTCCAGACAGTGATGCTCAAATCCAAATAAGGCGAGATGATAAAGAAAATTCCACAGCTTCATTTGAGTTGCTTCGGAAGATGTGAAGGGAATGAAATATATCTTTCCCAAAGCTTAGCAAAAAAGGAATTCCTGTTTTTCAAATCCATTGGAAAGCGGACCGTTAATCTTGAAAGCTTATGCAAAGCTTTTATGACTGTAAAACTTTCTTCGGCAGAAAACGAATGTGTGTTTTCCTCAAGTAAAAACGTCGTGTCAAAAACAAGAAGTCGACTCTTATATTTCTGAAAGTATATTTTATAAAAAAAGAGTGGATGAAGACCTATAAAAATAGTTCTACCTCTCGGGTTTCAGTCAATTGATATTGATATTCTTTTGTTAACTTTATTTTCCTTTATTATATTATTTACAAGACTGCATATCTCTAGTACAGCTCTAGTTAAAAATAGTTGTGCTAGTTAAAAATTGTTGTTTGTCAAAAATTTAAACCTATTTTGTATTGATTAGGTAATCAGAGTTTAATAATTTCTAGGAAAGCAGAGGAGTTATTTGATCTTCGTGACTATGAATTGTTGTTATTAGTTAATAGGAGAATTATTTTTTTGTTTCTATCCTTAATTGAGAAAGAATGATTACATAATAAATGTTACTGATGATTAACACACGCTTTATTTTTTATTTTCAACAGGCTCCCTATAATTTTGAATTTTTCTCGAGTTTTTGGGAATTCTCGTTCGAGAATTCTCAAGTCCCGATAAAAAAAATAGTCAAAAATTCAAATGCCATAATCCTAAAGCAATACGTTCGCTAAATGTATAAATATGTTGAACACCAGATTAAATATTAATTACTTCTTTTTGCAATTGAATTTCGATAGTCATATAAGCGGAGCCGACGGAGTAAATGTGGTCAGTTATAGTAATTACATCTATGAAGAGTGAGTAGAACTCACACTATGAGGTTTCGTATATACTTGGATATTTGTAAGTCTTTAAGCATACATAGAATACTATTAAATATTAATTTTTCCCAACATAAATGTTTTGCTTACTATAACCTTCACGAGTCATAAAATATGGTACATATTAAAAAAAAACTATTAGATTTAGGATAATCGCTATAGTTCTTATACGACCCTGCGATAGGTTTAAAAAAATTCTATTTTTTCATAATTTTAGGTTTAGTAGTTTCGAAAATGGGAGGGGACATATTTTTTGCATATTTATCAGTATATTTCTAAATATATAAATGATACCCCGCACTACGTACGGGTTATTCTGTTTTACTACTATGTCAAAATTCATGTTTCAATGTCAAGCGGTTTCTGACAAAAACGGCTGCGATGGACATACGTGTGATTTTATAATGGTTCCATTTTCCTCTTGGACACAGAAGTTTAAAAAACCGTTTCTGTGACTTAAATTCATGTTAAACAAATTAGAGGTATATATTATGAACAACCTGTCTATTAAAAATTAATTAGCATTTTATCAACGGAGCAGTTTCGAATTTCATGCACTGCAAAATACGGTAAAGCGACTTTATTAACTGACACTATTTTTTAATGGATTAGTGCGATTGGTTTACTTATTACATGTATTTAAATCATTCAACTTTAGCCAACAGAATTTCTAGTTCATGCCAAAAATTAAACTAAAATCATTCACCGTTGATCTTCATAATGAATGTCTGCTCTGGTGTCTAAATAGCACTTATTGAAATGCCAGAATTGCCTCGTTGCGAAGGCCGTAGAGTGATTGACGCGTTATTAACGGCACTCGCGTTGTAAAAATAAGCTTTAACAAAAAAATAACTATAAGAATTTGCATCACTGTCACAGACGTTTTCTTTTTCTTATTTTTTTCATTACATGTAAATTGGTGCGTTCCAATAGTGTCATCAAATATGTTAATTAAGGTTATTTTTGTATTAACTTTCAAAAACTAAACATTTTTGATGCCCGAAATTGTTTCGCATTACTACTAACATGAAACTCTTTCACTGTTAAATGAAACTACGTGATGTAGTATTATTTCTACTTTCTTTAAGTTCTTTACCACGACCTAGGTTTCTTTGTATTACAACATCTTCAGGTGGACTATTAGGAAGATCTTTGCTAATAACCCACCTGAAGATGTTGTAATACAACGAAACCTTGGTCGTGGTAAAGAACTTAAAGAAAGTAGAAATAATACTACATCACGTAGTTTCATTTAATTGTCAATAATGAATTTCTACAAAATTAACGCCAAATATATTCAATATCTTTCACTGTATTAAAAATTCTTATACGGTCATAATATACAATAATATGTGGAGACAATTATTAAGATAATGCTAGTCGGTTTGACTTCAACTTAATATTCTGTTAACATATTTTTTATACGTTTTTGTTTGGTTTCAGTAATTCGACAAACCACATTAATACTTACTCGTACAACCAAATTACGTCTTAATGTTGTTCGATTTATTCGGGAAAGGCTACTTAAACACTTTATTTAGATCTTTGGTCAAAATAACTAAAAAAATTATCGGTACTAAAACTGATTTTGTATCCATACATAACTGTTTCCACAGTCCCCTTACCAATTATGACACCAAAGAATATTTCCCTGATGGCAACGATTTATCTCCCTCTCACAGGCAAGTATGGCTGGGTATATTGATGAGATTTTGATTATACCTATCGTTTTTATTTTCAAGAGTAAATGAGAATAAATAAAGAATTAGAATTAAAAAAAAACATAACCCTGATTTTAATGAAAATAGAATCTAAATCACTAATACGTGTAAAGCGAAAATGTCTCTGTATCTAAGTATCCTACGTATATGAGGTCTAGCACCTAAGCTGTAGAACTTATTTTGACAAAATTTGATATTTAGTGAATTTTCATTAATATATTGAGACCTTTTAAATTTCGAATATTGTTTATACCAAAGTTAAATAAATTGGACGCGTTCGTTCGACGAAGAAGCGGTGGTATAATAAATGATGTTTTATAAGTACAATGCTAATATTATAACATAAAATATAATATTTCGAGAATGGACAGGAATGTAGAAAGTGTCATAACCGTTAAAAAAACATAATTTTAATGGAAATGGCTTTGAAATCACTATTATAATAATAAACATGAAAATGAAAACGTCTCTCATTTTATATTGTCTAATATATCTTTAAACGTTTCTTTAATGTACAATAATTATAACGCTTTTAATGTTTTCACTCAAAAATATAAACTCCCATTCTTTTCATACAAATGATTTTTTTCATACAATAGTACCTAACATGAAGAAACAAACAAAATATTTTCTGTTTTTTGTTCACTATCTTTTACCTCAGCCCACCAAAACGGAGTCCCGATGATGATGAAGCCATTGTTGCTTATTTTACGAGATGTCATACTCAGCACCGTTAGACGAATGAATTGAAATAATCAAACATATGGTGCTAAGACCGGAACATAAGGAAATGTCCATTTTTTTTTCTTGCGAATAAGTTATAATTAAATGGCGGGTCTCTACTTCGGAAGTTCATTTTTCCCATATTCAAGGATTACAATATGTGTAAACCACAAAGCTGTTAGTCTTTTGCTATCGAGGATAACAGTAGTCAAAATCTCATGCAAGAAGTCATATTTAAATCTTCTTCTAATAATATTTTAGTTGTTCATAGACTGATTTTTTCATAGACTGCAATAAACTTCATTAATCGTTTCATCGATGTACTTGATTTTGGATCATTTTATAAGCTATAATATTCATTTTTATATTTATTAAACCCCCTTTCAACCAAACTATAAAAAGAAAAAGTACTATAAAAAGAAAAAAATCTCACAATACCATATTAATTTTTTCGAAATATTAATTTCGTCTTATAGTACAATTAGCTTTTAAATTGCCATGTGTAGTGAATTGCTCCACAATAATTTGAAAAAGTATCGATTAAAACAAGTATTGCAATCCATTATTAATATCATATTCCTAAAATACCCACCGCCATAACGAGTTGTAGTTATTTAAACCTAGCCACAGATTTTATATGTGTTTAGAAAATTTTAAAGTCTAAGAACTAGAGCATAAACAGAACATAAACTAAGAACATAAACAGAAAGACAAAAAGATTGCGCCAATAATTTTATATTTTCATTTTTGCGAGATAATTCCTGAATAGCTAACTTTTATACAATATAACTTGTAAATTTTCTCATTCCCAGTTTGTCTTTCTGAACAGTTAGAAATATATTTGAGTTTAGAAAGTAAAACACAAAATATCTCGTTAACGCTAGATTGATTTTTATCAGTGACGAACGAATTATTTAAAACCCAAGCTTTTATTCGTCTAATGAATTAACCGAATATAATAATATCCTAAAGACCAGAAGGTAAATCAACAGAAGTGCAACAACGGTCCATTATTTTTTTAAAAATACAAAAAAATAAGAATGATTTTACATAATGAAGTAACAAAATATTAATAAAAGTGTCTATTGTATTGTAATTTATTTTTTTGTCAGCAATGAAATGAAGCGAGCCTTTGTGTTTAAGGCGTAGTTATATTTGTTTCATAAAATTTTATAGCGAATTCAAAAATATAATAACCAAAAGCAAATCGTTTAGTGTCTGTTATAGCAATGTTATTGCTGCTTTAATTACCATTTGTTCATTGTCTATTATAAAATGATTATTCTATTATAAATTGAGCGCTGCTAATTTTATTTTAAGATTAGAAAATTATATTTTGTCATAAAATAATTTGGCAAAAGCAGGTGTATTTTAATGTTATATTTTGTGACGTAAAATGTAAAATTTATCTATGCGGTCACTCAGTCGAGTACTGACTTCACTTGACATTATTTAATTTCTTCGAATGAACTTTAATTATTTTGTTTTTTTTCGCTAATAGCCATCACGTAAGTTATGAAATCGATCACAATTAACCTTATGTATCCCAAAACTTGTTACCTAAATCACAAGATCAATTCTCACTTAAGTTGTTATTTTTGTTACAAACTACACGTGATTTTTCATACAAGATTCAGTTAACCTGTATTGCTGCACATATATATTTTAAACTGGTTAATTTTTAGAAGAATACTAATTTCAATTTTGAATCTACAAGTTTAGATTTTTAATGTTGTGTTAGTTTAATCTATTCTCATTTCGACAACTCCAAAACCATGTGGCTACTTAGATATAGACTGTGATCGACCATCAGTGCTTGGTAGGATGCTTTTTCCAAATCGGCGAACAGCTTTTATTGCTGCTATGTTTAAAGTGAATGACATGAATATTTTGTAAATTTTATTTAACTAAACTCCTTTATGTATGATAGTTAATTCCATACTCCTAATTGTTTATGTTATTAATTATTTGTTAACTCCTGTTTGCTCTCTCCCTCCCCAAAAGTACCCCAACGTTACCAAAAATGCCCCAAAAATACCCCTCCCCAACGTCTAAATTTCGGAGTACCATATTTCGTTCTTTTTCTGTGTTAAGTCTATTACCAATAGCAACTATACAAATAGCATTCCTTTATATTAAATGATCTCTGAGCAGAAAAAGATGTGCAGATTATTATTATTTTTCGATTAGAAAAATTAAAAATTTCCATCTCGACTTATATTTAAACTTTCTGTCGTATGATTTAACTGCTGAGTGTTTACTCATAAAATTCAACCTACGATGAATATAAATAAATATATGCATTTTAGAAGAAACCAATTACTTTAGAATACGTACTGAAGACAAAATTTACAAACGGAATGACGACTGGAGTTAATAACGTTGCGTAGGTAGTTTTTGCTCGTGATTGCCAAACTAGATAAAAATATTGAGTCAAAATAAATATATTTAACGTAAGACGAAGTTCAATCCACATCTTTTACGAACAGATATTACTTTTGCCTTTGTTTCGACGATTTTTTAGGAAAACATTCAAAAATAATATTTAGATATTTGTACTCGCTAATTATAATTATTAAATTTAATTAAACTAATTAACGACTTTTATTTTGTCATTAACGTTCTATTCACTAAGTTTTGTAATACAGCTTGAGTTTGTTCTGTTAATTATTATTCTTTTGACTTGATACATCATAATTTTTTGACAGCTTTAATTCAGATAAAAAAATTATTACGTTTTTTCCTCTTTCGTTAAATACTAAACTTACATATATGGAAAGTTTTCAATTAGTTCACAATGTATTCTGAATTTACAAACTTATATACATATACCTAGTCTTCTAATGTGTGTCTTGATTTATTTAATTATAACTCTAATTAAAATATTTTTTCTTTACTGTTAATTCAATACTATTATTGATTAATTATATTCATAATTTAATTATGTATTAACCAGTCATAAAATCAAAGTCGTCCTAAAATAAAGTTCTTTGGCATATCTGCGTATTGGAATATTAGAATATTAATGTCATTATTGGTTATGTACCATGCTCGAGAAAAGAATATTGACAATAATTGGAATGTGAAGTATTTCCTAAGCATTTATGGTGACTGTGGGATATTAAGAGTATTGATGTTGCTTTGAAGCTTTATTTACTAGCAATTTTAAAAAGTTTGTAGACACTGGATTTGTCTATTAAGCATACTATATGTCTATTAAGAATATTAGTAATACTGAATGTGTCTATTGTAAATATCGGTATTAAAAACGCTATTATAATTAATTAAGGATCTTAAAAGGAATGCTTATCTTGGAGTTTTAATTACTTTTGCACTTCATGTGTCGGTTTTCCCTTTTATAATATCCCTTTCCCTGTCTATGCTGGTACCTAAATTATATGCTAATCTAGTTACTATCAGGTTAATCTTCAACATATAGTTATGTTATTAACTTAATAATTTTGTTAATTTTATAGTGTCTCACTAATTGACTACTACAGTCTTCCAGAATACTAGTACTCAAATGTTGGTGTTATAATTCATTGAAATAAATTTCTCGTGTAGCAATATGCTCACCAAATGTATAGATATATTAAAATTTTTAAATAAATATGAATTGCCTCTCCATCCATTCAATTTTAATAGGTAAAAAACCTAGTCGATAGGATAAATATGGTTAGCCATAGTAATAAAACCTGTCAAGCACTACACACACTCAATATTTAGACATTTTACACAACTCGCATATTTAGACATTTTTAAGCCTTTAAGGGTTACGTAGCATGTTTATTTAAATATTAACAAATATTAATTTTTCACAAGATAAATATTTTGTCTGTTACATCTTTCACAGTCGTTAAGATATGGTGCCTATATGAAAGATTATAAAATCTAGGATATAAGACAATTGCTATAGTTTTCCTACATCATAATTAACAGTTTCGGATTGAATACTTTTGGAAATAATAAGTGGAACACTTTTTTGCACATTTTTCAGTATATTTTTGAAGATACTCTGCCTAAAATTATGAAATATTCTTAACGCCCTTTAAAGCGATATTCCGCAATATATATATATATATATATATATATATATATATATATATATATATATATATATATATATATATATATATATATATATATATATATATATATATATATATATATATATATATATGTATATATATATATATATATATATATATATAATTAAAAAAATGAGTATTTCATTTTAGGGGCTAACCCTTAAACAGTTTCCATATAACTAGTATTGAATGCTAGGTATAAAGTTATGTGCCGGTTAATATATTTTATTACTAAGCTAAAATTCAAGTTTCTATAAGAAACAAGCGGTTGTAACAGACAGAAGGACAAGCAAGTGAGGGATTTAATAATAGTTGCAATTTTTCTTTCGAGGTACAGAACTTTAAAACTAAAGACAAAAACTGTTTTAAATTCACGTTTAACAAATTAGATGTTTCATCGCGATGTGTTTATTGTTCAATAATAATAAGATAGTATTTTAACAACGAATTGAAATCTGGAATTTTATCCCTTCAAAATTATAATAAAGTGATCGTTTATTATATTAGAGTAATTGTTTTACTTACTAAACATATCTGAATGACTCAAATTTAGCCAATAGAATTTCTAGTTCGTGCCAAAAATTAAACTAAAATTAACCGCCGTTGATCGTCGTAATGAATGTTTGCTGTAGTGTCTAAATATCACTTCGTGAAGTACCAGAATTGTTATGTTACGAAGGGTGTAGAATGATTGACGCATTATTAACGACACTCTCATCGTAAAAAGGTTTGGGTCTTGGCTTGGCATGAAAAAAAATATTACTGTGGAAATGAATTTTGTGTCACTGTGACAGTTGTTTTCTTTTTCTTCTTTTTTTATTACGTAGTATACGTGCGTTCCAACAGTGTTACCATACATTGTACAGTGGAACAAAGAATTATTTTTGAATGTATCTTTTGGGAAAATACGAAAATATCCGCTGTATAATATCGAAAATATCACTTCTGTAAAAATCGAAGTAATATAAACTAAAATACTGTGACGCCCAAAATTTGTTTCGTTTTATTACAAACATGAATGTCTTTCACCATACTGAAAATGGCTGGGTGGTTATAATATGAGATGGTGAAATAAATTATTAATATAATGCTAATCGGCGTTATTATCCTCTGTTAAATACATTGGTTAAGGTCAGTACTTGGTTCCATGACCATATGGAAACACTACATTTTATTAACTTATTTTTTTACTTTAACTTTTTTACTTAGTTATACCTTCAGCTAGTTTTGTCTCTTTTTTAGCTGCAAACGGATTTTTTTATTCGTGTTTGTTTAGTTTTGATAATTCTAATAACCGTGTAGAGATTAATAACCATATTATGTCTCGATGTTGGCGGAATTATTCGGTTAAGGCTAACACTTTTATACACATTAACACATTATTTATATATTTTCTCAATGTAAATAAAACAATAATCGATATTAAAACTGATTTCATATCCGTATAGTAACCTTTTCCAGTATCTCCTTACCAAAGACTACACCAAATAATATTTCTCTGATCGCAGCATATCTGCAATGATTCATCTGATTTTCATATTCAAGTATGATTATAATGAAAGCTTTCGTTTTTACTTCCAAACTCAAATAGGAATAAAGTTTTATGATAGTTAAAAAAAAAACAAATGAAAATTGAAAGTGTGTATGTGTCCATCGCATATCGGTATAACGCCAAAACTGTAGTACAAATTTCAACGAAATTTTGTATTAAGGCTTTTTCGTAAATATCTTAGGATATTTTAAATTTTTTTTATAATATTAGGTTTCGGATATTGTTTATACCAAACTTAAATAAATTGGGATTCGTTAAGAATTGGAATTCAAAATTGGGATTTGAAATTTTGATTAAAATTTGGATTCGAAATTTTTATTAAAATTGGGATTCGAAATTTTATATTAAAGGTTTTTCATGAATATCTTAGGATATTTTAAATTGTTTTTATAATATTAGGTTTTGGATGTGGTTTATACCAAACTTAAATAAGTTGGAATTCGTTAAGCGTTCGTTCAGCAAGGACGCGGCGCTATATTGACTGATACTTTATAATTGCACTATCAATATTTTAACATAAATGTTGGATTACGTTTCTCTAGAAATTATATACAGTGTGGTTAATAGTTTATATAATACTAAAAACCTTTACAATTTGAGTACAATGAACTGAAATATTAAATGAAAACCTTAAAAAATGTATCTTCTTTCCTAGAAATAACGAATTAACACCGCTTTAAAATTCCGCCCAATTAAAACCTGCCTACAGTGAAAAATAACGTGATGTTATACAGTGTTACAGAGTTATTTGCTTCTATTGAAATAATAATTTTCCGTCCATCTAATTACGCAGTGAAATTCAAACTTCATTAATAAAACTTTCTACCTCGCTATCTGTATTTTCGTATTTATCTTTTTTATGGAAAAATACAAAAGTTCATTTATTATTAACCTTTAGTTACTATGCTAAGGATAGGCTATGCAAAGACCCATATACGCAAATAGTAGAGTGTTTGCTACTCCTAATTTTTCTGTTCCGAATAAAATACCATATAAATATGTTAATTAAAAACTGAGAGTAAAAAGATTATAAACAAATTACATACCACTATGTATCGTATTAAATAGATGGTATTTTAATCAAAAAAATTTAATTTTTTGAGACCTTTGTAACTAGACCTTTCAAACGATACTCCACGCTACATAGGGAATTTACCCCCCCCCCTGTAAAATTTCCAAATAGATATTTTTAGCTATTGAAATATATGCGGTTTAATATGCTTTATTACTGTGCCAACTTTCAAGTTTCTATGTCAAGCGGTGTCTGAGATAAACTGTTATGGCAAACGAACAGACAGAAAAACGAGTGATCTTAAAATTCCGTTTTCCTAGTTCAAAACCATTAATACCTATTTGTAAAATTATCTATTAACACAAGTTTTTATTATATTTTCAAATCAAAATTGTATTCTCAATTTTTATTGTATTTCAGTTTAATAACACAGAATACAATTTTTGTACTCCACTTTTTTATTGTTGCTAGTATCAAATACGGCTATTTTATTTTATATTTTTAGTCTCTTCAAGTTTTTGGTAATGTACATATTTTCTAAATCATCTTCCACCGTAAAAGCAGTTACGTCTTTTGAAATTATGACTATAAATCAATTATCTATAATTATTATGCTATTAAAGTCAAGTATAATTATTTTTACTAACTTATTCAATTGTGTAGATTTTGTGATAGTGTTTTTTATTCGACGCCGCCTGGGTAAAAGAAGATTGTGAACTGAATGATGTTCACGTTTCCATCATTCAGCAATCAGATCTTTCCTAAGTTACATGCGTAAAACTTAAGTGTCTTAAAATAAGTACTTAGTAAATTGATATTAGCAAGTGGAGCACGGCGAACAAAATATGCGTATGCATGCACCATAAAATATTTCTCATAAATCAGCTGATAGCATGCCTAGTAAAAATGTAATATCTTTTTTTAAATCGAATGTTTGGTTAAAGTCAACTGTGTACATGAAAATGCTGTAGCCGAGTCTATGTTCAATTCTATACGAGCTATGGATATTCCTGAATTAAATTATTATATTGAAACCAAGGTTGGAGCACAGAGTAATCCATTCAAGTGACTTGCTCATATTTTATATAAACTTTGTTATTTTCTAAACTTTTAAATAAACGTCACAAAAAGATTAATTAGTTTTAAGAGATTCATCAGATAGAGATTTATTATGACTAATATAAACCGTTCAGAAGTGATTGGAATTAACGCAAAAGTATAAGAACCACTTAATTTCCAAGTGAATTATTTTATTTTATTAACATATATTAAAATTTGTAATTCACATATTCCTTTTTTCAATTGACATTTTCCCAAAAGTTAATATACTTTTAATATGTATGTTACAAATGCCTTTCAATGTACATGTATAATAATGTGTATGACTGTGTTAGGTTAATAATTTTTAAAAAGTAAAAATACTTTGTTATTTAATAAAATAAATCGAGATGATTGAAGGTTCAAATATTGTTCAAACTTTACAATTAACATATTCTTTTTATTATATATATTAAAATATACTTTTGATAGATATGTTTCACTTACCTTTGAATCTACATGTGTGATTTTTGTAACCAATTGATCTTAAGTTCATTTAACTATGATAATATGTTAAAGCATCATAGTTAATTCAGTTTAAGATCAACAATGGTGAGATTTTACCGAAATACACTACATGAATATTACTTACACAGCAAATTTGGAGATGACATTTTTTTTGACACGGGTACCATTGGTTAAAAATAAAGATTAATAAAGATCATCTCCCTCGCACAATACGAGCCTGCAAAGTATTTTGCACGTCATTTACAAAATGTTTCAATACAAAATGGTTTTATTAAATTTGTATTAATAAAATGAAATGAATCCAATTAACGGCAAATGTATATTAATAAATTGAAGTGATATATAAAACCAGATTATTTGCCTAACGCCTGTGAAAATTATGTAGTATTTATGCTATGTATTCATTTAAACATTTACGTGTATTGAAGTGTATGTGAAATCGTCCGTTGTGCGAGTGTTAATCGTATTTATAGATTTACTTCTTAGTTAATAAGAATGCTATGCCATAGTATACAGTACAACCATTTTTTTTTAGATATCAGTTTAAATCTTATTATGATATATTATAATTATATTTAAATTACCAGTACGAATAAATTACCCACTTATGGAAACAGCGCGGTAATGATTTACTAGGTGGACAAACACGAAATGTTTGCATTTTATAAATGATTACTGACTTGCTGTTCATAAGCACTTTGCGTATGGAATGTAAACGGGACTATCTGTCAAAACCTAGACAGCTGTAACCTGCATTTGATACGGGCTTATGTACATAAATTCAAAATAAGTCTTTGAATTACCGCCTGTGTTTTCAGTGATGCGCTTAGGGGCGTGATAGAGATAGTACACAGCAATAAATTATGAAGCGGGCCGCAGTAAACATGTTTTGGGTTGACGTTTATTTTATGTCTATTGCGCTTCGTAATGCCGGTTGTAAATATAAAATCATGTAGTGTTGACATATTAATCAATCAGTCGAAATCGTTGACATAATATTAGTTATAGGTTTCAACGACAGTCCGACATGTTAAAATACCGTAGATGGTTATAAAAAATGTACAAATAGTGCACGGACCAGAATTACTTTGGCGTTTCCTAATTTTAATATAAAAAATACTTTATTTTTAATATAAAAAAGTCATCTTCTAATTCTAATATGTAAAAGCTTGGTTTAAAAAGGGTTTAAAAATCCTTTAAGTTACACAACGGTGATTTCCCTCAAGTCTACTTTTTGTAGCCACCTACACTTTTCTCTTTATGCAGAAATTGTATGTATTTGTGAGAAAGTCACTCAAAATTAAGGAGATTTACACTGAAAATTAAAAAATTTAAAAACATTATTTTAGTAGAACTTTACAAAGTTTGACATGAACAAATAACGTTTTGCCTAGTTAGTAAACTTGAATGGTAAAATAAAAGAAAACAGAATTTTTAACACAACTTAGAATTCTGTCCTTAAAGAGAAGTGAAAGCGTGAAGTTTGTGGATCACTCATTTAAAATGATGCATAGTGACGGCTGCAAAATAGTCGAAATCTTTCCTGACATTTTCGTATCCTAATATTTTTGTAAGGTGTCCCAACGACGGCTAGTATTGTCTAAGAAAAAAAAATTTAAAATTCGTAATGCACAGGTAACCAACTGTTGCTAACATCGCCAAAATAATCACACGTCTCCCTAAAGAATTGAAGCTTTTATTCTCACATCCTCATCTTCACGCATTAGCACAAAAATAACTTCTAGATTGCCGCGTTTATAACAATATTAAGATTTATTGCTCTACCGAATACAGAAAATGGTTACGAATTCATTAACTTGTCTGACAAATATTCTTTAATTAGTCTATTCCTTGTATCAACGTTTAACATTTTTAAAAGCGTTTTTTCGGCTGACAATCATCTTAGTCTCATGTCTATAATGACAGGTTTAAAAGTATTGCTACAGGAATTTAATACTATCTTATCTATTTTATGACATACTGCTATGGTACAATATCAATTATATTATTATTATTACTAAATATGTATACTCTCAAATTAAGTAATAATTCATTAATAATAATTCTAAGAGTATTACCTGTAATCTCTCAAACCTTATATGTACGTTACCAGCCTATCCTGCTTGCTATCTTGAGGTACTTTAACACAATAAACTATTATATATAACCCACAATTAGGAGAAGTTATAGTGCGATTAAGGGAAATAACTTTAGTTTAACTTGCATACTGCATCATTAAAACTAATAATCTCTTAAAGGTTGGAAACTGGAAGCACTACATACCAACACTTTCTGAACAATCGACTTCACTGGACGACAATCTTTTATTTCAAATTTTGCTATCAATTTTTTTTTCATTCTAATAGAAATATATGTTTGATAGCTCACCTGTCCGCGAATAACTCTGAGTTGGCGAAAAATATATTATGGTCTAGATTAATCATGTCTTAAAAATAATGTCCCGAAACCTTTAATAAACGCCTTACTTAAAATTGTACTGTAATAATACTATAAAATTTAGTAAACAAATAAATCAATTCACCTAACACTCCGGCCTAAAGAAAACTTACATAATATGCGTTTCCGTAACATCCGCTAAACAAGAAGGGGGGCTTGCATAAGCAATGAAGAAGGAGCATAGCAAATATCACAAAGCTCTTACGAGCAAGAAAGCTTCGATGTATACAAGATATCGAATAACTATTCCCTTTTAGTCTCTCTAATTTTCCAACACATTTTCCTTTTATTGTATGCAATAAGATCTGGGTATATGTAAGCTTATCTCTTAGATTCTGTTACATAGAAGTATCAAAGTACGAATTATCTTAATTATATCTTATTTCCTTCACGTGCATTGCATATTTCTTTAGGTATTTCTGCATGGTTCTTGGCTATGAACTTGACTACGACTCAGGTTAATATAAGTGCAGTTTAAGGATTTCATTAGCATTTCTACGTACTGAATATGATAATTTGATGGGTCTTACAATGATTACTTCAGAAATTAATTGTGTTTCGTACTATAACAGTTATTTTATTGAATTAATGAAAGCTGTAACTTATAACAGTTTTGGTCCACAATTAAATGAAACTACGTGATGTAGAATCTTTGAATCTTTGCATATAATCCACCTGAAGGTGTTGTAACACAACGAAACCTAGGTCGTGGTAAAGAAATTAAAGATAGTAGAAATAATACTACATCACGTATTTTCATTTAATTGTGAATAATGAATTTCTACAAAATTAAGGCCAAATATATTCAATAACAGTTTTGGTATAAAGCTGGTAAATATAAAGATTTTAAAAGTAAATATATTGAAGTGAAATATACCATTCGATTCCGCTTTTATTTTATGTGTATAATATATGAAATATTTATGTTTCTTAACAGACCTTTAGATCAAAATATCCACTATTCTATTGTTTTAATAACAATCAATTTGTTAGGAATTAAAAAGATTTTAAAGGAAATAACTCTTAAATACATTGATGAGTAAGAAAACCCGTTCACTACAAAAAAATTCAATAAATAATTAATAAGAGGAAAAATTTAAATCAATCTATTAGTTAATAATTTGACGCGGTGTTAATTCTACACTATTATATCGTAATACAACCTTTCTGAGTCCTTGAGTAATCTGGATCTAACAACTAAACCAAAAATATTTTTTTTATACTTATGGATTTTTAATTCAATATTGAACTGTTGGTCATCCATTGCTGATAATTTAAATTAAGATAAGTTTTTCTTAAAATATAGGTCATTTCAACCAAACATATTATGAATTTAATTAAACCTGAAGGTCCTTATATAGCAGTATTCCTCAAAATCCACCCATATCCAATTCAAGTTGTGAGTATAGAGGGGCTAATATATTTTTCTTGAAGATAACTTAATGCTGTTTTCTTTTATGCAATTCACGGCATTCTGAGTATATTTTACATTTAAAAACAAAAGTACAGTAGAGAGCTTTTCATGTAAGCGTCACTACATACCAAATGACTACATACGGAAGCAGTATACTGAGCTAGCTGAATGCGAAGCTACGCCGACCAACACCCGACCAAAAGCTTCATATAGGTTACGCGAGGCCAGCGAGCGCCATGTGTGTAGAAGAGTACATTGGGGTAACGTTTACATAACATGAACTTATGCGCCACTATATATAGAGTTACAATACATATATAGATCCGGTTGCTGTTAGTTACACAGAAATATGGCATTGTATATATATAAGGTATTCTGTTAGAACTTCCGACTTTGGAACTTATGCGGGTGACTTATGATGATTTATCATGGCTTAAAATTATCATTGTTAAATTTTGATAGGGCCTTGTCAAAAAAAATTACAATGGTATTATTTTTACGACGTTTGAAGTGTTTAATGGAAAACTCGATAAAAACAGTTTACAAACTTGTTTTCGTTCTGCAAATGAAATTACTCATTTTCATTTATCCTTCACACTGTTTTTTAGATTTTCAATTATAATTAAATGTATATTTATATAATTAATACAGAAAGAGAGATTCTCAATTAATTTTATTCTTTTACGAATTTTTTTTAAACGGTGATAGGGACGTACTGGAAAAGTGTTTGAACGATACCATTCGGGTTCTTAAAATTAAATTAGTATAGAATACCATATTAGCTTTGTATGCCATTTTAGACACGTCTAAAATAATATTTCAGTAAAAAGGTTGAAGAATTCAATAATATGGCAAAGGTAATAAAGCTCAATTTTGATATATATTTAAATTTAATATATTTTTTATGGTTTTTTTATTTATTGTAATTGTAATTGTTTATTGTAATTCTTCTTAATATTTTAATTACAATGTAATAAAATACTTTATTTCATTAAAATATCAAACCCATCGAATATCCATTCTCCTGACTTAAATGATGTTATTCCTAAAGAGCAGTCTGGTTTTAAAATCGTATTCTGTTATATATTATTAGCTATATTCTATTCGAAACATCTTGTAATATATATTAATCAAGATGAACTCAGTCTTTGAACATTTAAAAGATCAACTTCGTAACTTATGAACGCTGTGGTCCAACTGTTTTCATTATTATAACATACGATAGTTGCCGCTGCCAAAAATTCTTCAATATTTTTAAACAAGCAGTACATCGCGAAATACACAATGCGGTTACTGACATGTTGATGATGTACTCAGGGTTCGTTTGGTTATAGCATAAATTGTGTGGCTTCAAAATTACGAGGCACACTATTAGCTTAACGTTTTATGTGTCGACTTAATGTTTCTATATTGAAGAGCAATGAATGAAAAGTTTGTAGTTTTCGATCATCAGTAATGAAAAATTTTTTTTTCGGATGGTTGAGTTTCTATCCTCTGTGTCCCTTTGTTTTAAATGGTATGTCGGTTTTTAAATATTTACTTTTAAACATATCATTTGCAACTAAACTATGTAAATACTTTGTCGACTAATGTATAAAAACTTTTGCTTGCTGAGCCCGCTTTGACCATGTGATTTATTTTTGGATAATTTTTATTCTAAGTGACCTCATTCAATTATGTGTTCTATTATAGTACATCGTTTTGAGAATAATTGCTATTAACTGAATAAATTTAATATGTGTACTTAATAATGATTAAAAATATATGCAAATAGATTATGCAATAAGTAATCCTTAAATAAAAAAAAATATTAGCAGCGCACGAACCAACCATCCAAGTCAGACCGTTCACGCGTTATGAGCCCGTGCGACCAGAAGCATTTAGTACCAAAAGTTGACACTGCGCTCGAATTGTTGTTTGCCTAGTCGACCCTTAACCTCTTTTTTAATATTTTTATCATTCTTTCACGGATAACTTCAGAATTACTAGTATAACGGGATGCAATGAAATGTGTAGATTGGGGGTTTGGGCGAAAGTAAAAACATAAATGAAAATCTGGCCTTTTTGGAGCCAAAATATTTCAAGGCAACATAGAGATATGAAGAAATAAAAATTCTGAGAGTGTTGATTTATGTTTATGTCAATAGCCTAAACAGTTAAGACATAAGTGAAACAAGTATTTTGTAGCAGAAAAAACTCTTCATGGAAAATTGGTATCAGAAAAACTGTTCTTGGAAAATACAAATATATTCATCATCTATATATTTCGCTTCACAGTGAAATTGCATGAATAAATGAAAATAAAAAAACACGACAAAACACTGTTAAAACCCATTAACCAGAAAAAACTGTTCATGGATTATTGGTATCAGAAAAAACTGTTCATGGAATATACAAATATGTTCTTCATCCATATATTTCGCTTCACAGTTAAAATTGCATGAATAAACGAAAATAAAAAAAACACGACAAAACACTGTTAAAACTCATTAACCTGTAGATATCAACAATGTGAATTTATAAGAAAACCTGCGGAAACTGAAAAGTTGATGACTAGAGCAAACATTTTTTAAAAATTAAACAAAGCTTATACCGTTTCAATTCTGGAAAGCAATATATTTGTTATGGGTTACGTTTTGTTAACGATCCAGAAATCATATGTGGTGTGAAGGCTTCGTAATAAAAATATTTCGTCATACTCGTAAGTATGAAGCCGAAAAAATTCGTTAAAATTTTTAACGAATATTTATAATTACATACATATTGTTTGTGTTCTGACGCGGATATTGATTTTAGAGATATGAAAAATATATTTTTCTTTTATCTAATGAAATTATCATTCAAAGCCGTTTTAAGTTCGATGGTGCCTATGTTTCTTTTTCACTTTATTTCCCGACTTACTGTCGACAAAATAAACTTCTCAACATTGCAAATAAAAATTAAAAAAGGAATGGGTATTTAAATAGAGTAACTATGTAACATTTTAGAAATAACACGATTTAAAAATAAACTTTTGCGTTGCTCTGAAGTTATCATGTGTCATTTTTAAATTACAAATATAGTTCGCTAAGAGATAAAGTAACTTAAAACGTAATTTCTATAATTCGTTGAAATAATTTATACTAAATCAATAACTCTCATTTATTATCCATTACTTTCCGCTTCTAAAATTTCGAGAATTTAAAAACTATATTTTTAGAATGTTCACTGACTAACTTTTTATTGCATTTTGAGTTAAATCACTTAAAAATAAGCATGCGACAATTAAAGACTTTATAATTTTCTTCCTCTAAAATCATCCGCATGCGATTGAGTAGCACGTGTCTCGAATCCGGCAGAATTTCTGATTGATTCATAAGATGACGTGTCGTCATGAAAAAATCTCGGAGACAAACACTGGCCCGACTAGCGACTTCTAGAGCTATCCCAGTTTGGCACCTTGCCGCGACAAATATAGCGCGAGACTCAGCGTTGGACTCAGGAATTCGAGCCGACTGTCTTGCGTACCGAAACGACGCAGGCAGCCGGTGAAAATGTCGGGAAAAATAGAAGGAAATGAATTGGCCGAGGAATTAAGCTGGGCACACGAGGCGAAATAGTTATTTGCGATTCATGAGCTACGAAAGAAGCGTTCACACTTGAATGGATTTCTTGATCATTTTAATGCATAAAATAGAGCTTCCTTTTATGTATAATTCAATACATATGAATTTCAAACATTTCATTAAAATGAGTAAGATTCATTTAGTAGAGTCCCCTGATTTATGAAATTAGCAAACTAGCTGAGATTATGAATGGCTGAGAAGCTGATTATATTATAAATAGCTGAGAGGCTGACTAAATATTTACTACCATTTTCACAAAGAGATGTAACAATGAGACCACAATACGTTTCATTCCTAAGCGACGCTTTTTCCATATACTTGCTACTCAAATTATAGTCCTCTTTATGAAGATAACACGTTTTATCTTCGTTTAAAGAACTCCGTCCGTCCCTACTAATATTAAGAATTTGAAAGTTCGTTTGTTTATTGCCTAATAAAACTGCAAACAAACCATAAATACCTATCAAATGCGGTATTGACGTAGCTCGTATAATAGAGTAATATTTTGGTTAATACTTGTAACTGCTTGCTTGGTGCTTGTCGTGGTGTGTTTGAATATATTTTACTTAGTCTTGCTTAAACGGCTATTTTATAGATTAATGAGATTATATGCGGCAAAATATAATAATAAACTACTCAGAAAAATTAAAAGATCTACGATAATTTCGAAAAATTATTTTTCAATTTAACTTGCATTTACGTGAAAAATTAAAATAAAAAAAATTATTTTGAAGCAGAGATTACATATTTTTTAAAGAAGTTTTTTTATAAACTACTTCCTAATTATAAAATTAATGAAATTCACGTTGTAATGATATGAGATTTTTTTTTTAAACCTACGTTCGACCTTTAAAATCTGAATCGTAAATCCGATGGTGTAACCTCATGTTACGCTCTGAATATATGTGATATAGGTAACATAGTTAGTGTAAAATTTATAATACAAAAATAGAAAGAGATTTATAATTTCAATAGATTTGTAATTTAAAAAAAACGGAATGTGATTTAATTTTAAATTAATGGAATGCTGGATTACATGTTTTTCAATATTTCAACAAAACTTCGATGACCTTTTAATTTATTTATGCGTTTAAATATTTTTGTGATAAGTGGAAAGAAAATATGTACTGTCAGTCATTTTGTAAATAATTTGAGACACTTTTAACTTTATCAATAATTTTTCAAAATGTGAAACCATATTCCACGAAATATGAAAAATGCGAATTTTATAATATTCGATAGCAAATAACTCCGCGCCAAAGTATGATTTAAGAAAATTTTTAAAAAAATTGAAGAGAATCTCTTACTCTTTCAACCTCTTCTGCTAATAAAAATTATTAGACCATTTTTTAAATTTTATTTTCAGTCTGTAACTTTCTGGGATAAAAATACTTAAGAACAAATTGAAAATTACGAAATATCAACTTTAAAATATTAATGTGTCAATTTAGTCGAACAATTTTACGTAAAATTACATACATTTAATAATTACCCAAAATTGTTTAATATTTAGGGTGACGTTCTAACTTGAATAGAGCGTATCACAAGTTGTTTTATCACTCTTGCTAAATATTGCACTTATGTGGCCAATTTTATGGAGCATCATGTAGAATAGGTTTTTATTAAAAAAAACCGAGCATTTTGCTTTTCTACTCCAATCAAAGGCTTCTAACTTCAACCAAAATACACTAAAGTAAACAAAATATTTCTCTTATTGTACCTTCTCTTATTGTAACTTCATAAATTTCCTTTATTCAGTAAATAAGTATTTACTTTTCTTTATCACGAGTAAAGGTTAAAATACAATGAAAGTAGAACCCTTAAACCTCCACAACTTTTATTATGACGATATAATAGAGAAAGTTATAAGAACTATTAATCCTTTATATTTACCACAAAATAAAAGAGTCTTTAAGGGTATACTTCTCGCGTTATTTTATTCAAATTTAACTTTAATATCTTGAATATTTGACGAAAGTAATGAAATATCTGTTATTCTAACTTCATTTCTTATGGACTTGCTAATACTTGGTGATGGCAGTCAGTATATAATTTAATTTCTTATAAAGATAAATCAAATGAAAGAAGAAATGAATTTGGTCAAAATTATTTGGTAAGAATATTAATTTACCATGACATTTAAGGTACAAGTGCAACTGATTTACAACTTTTATTTATTTTATTTGCAATTTCGATCTCTTGTTACCATAAAATTATTTCATGCGCTAATTTGACAAACGTCAAACATACTTCAGTACGTTACAACCAAAGAGATACTATTGTTAATCTTACGCACAGCGGACTTACTGAAGACGATATTGATAATTATTTATATGGGTGCCACGACTGCAACCCAGAGGGGAGGTGAAGTTAGCGGAGATTGGAAAAGATAATCGTCTGTTCCGCTCTCGATGGTTGTATTGTTATATGTGTGAATAAGAGGAAAAGTAATACAAAAATTTTAGAATTATTTGTATTTCGTTTAGAAGAGTGATAAACAAATTTCACTTTCGCTGCCAAGGTGAAAGTCCCTTTGGCTTCTCGATGAGAATTCGTAGCTCCATGATCACAACCAATCGTCGTGATGGCATATATTTTTCTGATAATTACGGGCGTAGGAGCATTATTATAATTTTACTGCGCTCCTATATCTAAAGAGCTAAATAAATCTTTTATACTTTCTCCTTAATAATTATTGATATGACGTGTTATTTTTGTTTGTTTTTTCTTTCATAATCCTTTTTCATCTAATATCTATGAAAGTCACATAAATAAAGGTTTTAAAATCTGAGAGTAACTCAGTATTGAACTCAGCATATATCCGATTAGAATTCGCGATACATCACGTACCACTTATGTATAATATTTTAAAATAGTGCGCCGCTCGCTTTCTCGGATTTTGAATCATTTGTAATACGTAGTTCAGCAGAGTGGATGGATGCTTTACGATATTGCATGCGGGAGTTGAATGTAAAATGTACGGTGAGACAATTCCTAGGCGCCGTCAAATAAATGTCACGTTTTATGAAAATTTATTTACTCGATGCCCTCCGTACAGCGTACACTTTGTTTCTGTGCAACAAAATATTAACCTGTCCACTTTCTGCGCGTGCAAGTTTTATTATTTTTAGCGACAGGTCTATATAAAAGAGGATTCAGGCGGAATGTTATTGTTCTCGCAAATTATAGCAGCTTGAATTATAAGGATACAAAATACTGTAACTACTAACCACTTAAAACATAGTTAGTCATTGAGATAATATATCATTGACCACTTAGTTTAATAGTTAACTAGATTGCAGTAAATCTAAAATTAAATACTAATGGATAATCAAGATTTTAAACATCATTTTCAAGACTAAAAATTAATTAAATTAAAGATGCAGAAATAAGTAATAATAAAATTTGAAATTCCCATTCATTATCAAGATTAGTTTCCTATTTAAAGTTGCTTCATTGTAGTTGTTTTATAATATCACAATTGCAACTACATTAATGCTGTAAGTGAAACAAATACACAAATCAAAATCAAATTTACATTCATTGCTACACTCCTCTATGTAAACGTAACTCGGCTACACATTTTTTAAATTTTTTTTATAAAGAGATAATGATGTATTAATACGATGTATAATTTAATCAAAAATTTTCTATAACATTCAAAAAGAATGTACCATTTCAAAAATAGTATATGTAAATTGAAACAATATTTATTTTGAGTTAAAAATTCTCTAATTTTGTTGACAATCTATATAAGGTTGCCAAAACATTCTTCAAAAAATTAACCCAGGTTACATATGTTTTACTTTCCACTTTATATCTCAGAAATAGTTATAAATCAACGGAGCCAGGAACATAAGCCAGGTCTTCGTGCTTTAGGACATAGTTATCCTACATTACTTTACTTTTAAGGAAAACGACCTAAGATTAAATTATCTTATTAAGTATTTTTTTCATAACAAACTACGAGGTTATCTATAATTCATTTAGTTGAAAGATGATTCAAAAGCATACTCGTAGTTACGTCAGTTAACTAGCTTTTACCAGCGGCTTCACACGCATTATTATAGTTACAATTTTATAAGGAGACATTAAAACATATAGCGCCATATTAATTAATTGGATAAATTAAATGCTAAGTCTTTATTTTCGTGACTTTATAATATAAATCACAACGAAAACAAAAATATTTACCTCTAAATGAGGGATTAAAGGGATGAAATGAATCACTCTAAATGAGGGATTTCATTTAAAAAAATCACGTCAATCCATTGCTTTGTTACGACGTAAAAGAAGAACAAAGAAAGACATTTTCGTCTTTATAATATTAGCTAGATTTAGGGTAATTACGAAGTATTTTGAGAAATTTTAAGGGGATTTCGAAATCTGTTAATAGCATATATCATTTCCATACTATCTTATTATTTTGGAATAAAACTCTTTATTCTAACAACACATATTTTAGCCGGATTATTTAATTTCAACTAATTGGATAGTATCAAAGCAATAATCATTTCATATAATCAAAATGTCAGCAATAATATTTTAATTATATCGAAACAAGTGGTAATTCTACAAAAGATCCCTCTAAGCGTTGAAATATTCTGACGGCGCGGGAATAATTCAAACTCGAGGGCGGCACGCCGATTGTAACTTAGATATATCTGGGCGGGCGTAAAAGTAATTTATTTGCGACTTTTTCGACTTTATTGTTTAATCTGAATTATTTATGGCGCAGTGGTAAAAGTTAAATTGAATATTTAGTGATATTTCAAGCTATTTCGGCGTGTTTTCTCATCTTTATTTTTTAGGCAGGTAGCGTGACCTGTGCAATTGAATTATTATCACTGTTATTAGCTTTGAAGTTATCATTAATAAAGTAAAAATAACTCAAATATCTCTTTTAGTTTATTATTATTTAGGAAAGAGGAACTATAACCATGCTTAGTGAAAACCATTAGATTTTGCCTATATAAGATTTATGTATTTTTTTTATATTTCAAATAAAAAGACTCAAAATAAATTACAATAGTTATCTTGATTAGGGAACTATAAGAAATTGTGGATACAATTCAAAGATATAAAAAAAGAAATTAAAATTATAAAAAATCAACAATACAGAAATTACCATTAAACTCTCAACTTGCATATGAGAGTCGAGGGGAAGGAGTTCAGTAGTTAGATAAGGTAAATAAGGAGAATGTAAAGGAGAGGCGATTCTTTTTTAAATGTGATTTGCTGACGAATTTCTGACACCGAGGTCAAGATTATTCCACAATTTAGCGGTGAAAGAAGTCAATGAGTAATCCTAAAATTTAGTTGCTTTCCTTTTACCGACTAGGACTACCCTGAAAATCAGCTCAGTCTCTTTTCCCCAAAAACCATATCCAAACATAACACCTTTTTTGAAAAGCCCTCTGTCCAAGCTGCAAAAAGTTTTCAGTCTTATCCTTACTTAACCTCACTGTACCACTGTCATAGCTCCCCCTTTTAATAACGCCGTGTTAAAATTTGTAATTAATATTTTTGTAATTATTTCTTACGGTTAGACTTGTTCTTTCTTATTTTCTATATTATCATTTTAATTTCTAAATATTTCAATAATCAATTTATGAATATCATTGACTATAACTATTTATCCATCGTACTTAACAATATAATAGTATAAGTATAATCGTATAAGTACATTAAAGTTTTAAATAAATTATTTAATAAAAGGGAGTATTATATTTGAGAATAAGGATCGTGGCTAAAACTAGACTTATTATTATTCAAGACATTAAAAAGTAATGAAAGTAATGCATTTGGCGTCGACCATGAAATTTCATTCGCTCTTCAAGAATTTTCATCCGCTATTATCACGCTCTGCGTTTAGAAATATGATAGTATTTTCTGAGGTCGAAATTATATTGTATACATAAATTAAGCTTTCCACCTTGTTTGGCAACATTTCGTGAAGATCAAGATAGAACACGTTTCCATAATAGAGTTGTGTTTGACGAAGATTGGTTTTCGTTTTAAAGGGCATAAAATTTTGAAAACCTTCAAGAGATATCGGTTACCTGGCTGCACATTGAGATATTATTCGATCAATAGATTCAGGTTTTATAAAGTTGTGGATAAAGGATAAAAGTGTCGGTTAACATAAATCAGTCTTTTTCTAACATTAATTATAGCCTAGGACTTATTTAGACTAAATAAAAGACCTATATATTCAGTCCTTTGGTGATGTATTTCCTATATATATAATCTGTATTTCCGGCCCATTAAACCTCAATAGCTTATCATAGTTTGAGTTTAGTCTGAATCTTGCTTCCGTTATTACATAAAATTATAATTGTATTATAATCAGGAATTAATGGCTAAAATTATATAATTTTTAGGGTTTCGTAGTTAAACACAAAATCTTTATAATTTCTTCACGAATATTTCGTCCACATATCCACTTGTTTTAGACCTAAACCCAAGAAAGTTTTGCATATTCTTCAATACTATATTCTTCAAATACAGTAAAATTTTTAAATACGAATTTCAACAAAAAATAATTTTTATTATACTATTAAAATATGAAGAAAAAAAAACTTTTTAATGATACCCGTTGTGTGAGGTATCGTTGGTAATGTCTTTAGAAATGAATTAATTTTTAACTCGGTTTATGAAATGTTAAGCTTTTAAGCCGTTTGCAATGTGTTCCTCCTTCTATTCTCAAATAATATTACGTAAAAATCTAAGAAAAAAGAAACAAAAATTGGTTTTTATTAATTACTTTCAAACAAAATTATGTCTAGGAATCCAGATTCATTAGCTTTAAAACTATCGAAAAAAAGTTATGTGCCCGCAAATAACGCAGGTGGAAATTACTTAACGATTAAACTTACTAGTGTACTTAGTTATATGAATATAAATTATTAAAATATATTTTGCAAAATTTAATTTTAAAAACATATAGAAGATGAATTGCCAATCAAAAGAGGTCCATTTATGAAATGCCTGCGGAACCTTTTTTGTTTTGGGTTTCACACGCACCTGACGATTAAATCCGATTCAATATACAAGTTTTCAGAAATCGTATTCAACAATAATAAGATAATCCGTATTAGACTACCGTTTCTTTCATATAGGTAAACATGTATTTAAGCAAGAATGAGCTATTGATTACTTTTTTTACAAATTTAGTTATTAAATTAGTATTCATATTACGATAACAATGCTCAGGTTTATTCAGTATAAAAATAAAAGTAACTCAAATTATATGAATGGCGATTGAATTTATTTTGGGATTTAAGAGTCATATGATTTATCATTTTTTCTACGCTCTCTTTTTATGATTTGTTTTATCTATTTCAAATATTGAATATATTTGGCGTTAATTTTGTAGAAATTCATTATTCACAATTAAATGAAACTACGTGATGTAGTATTAGCAAAGATTAGCAATCTTCATTTGAAGATGTTGTAATACAACGAAACCTAGGTCGTGGTAAAGAAATAAAAGAAAGTAGAAATAATCCTACATCACGTAGTTTCATTTAATTTATCTATTTCACTCAATTCGCATTAATTTATATCAAGCTTTAAAGTAAATAATATTCACATAATAGCGTTACCTGTGATTAAATTTTAGGAACAAATGAGAGAGTAATTTGGCCAGGAACGATTTGACTGGGAAAACACATTTCCATTACCCAGAGTGACACAGTTCTTCACGTACTTTAAGTATTGCATTTCATATTAATCACTACATTACTGCTATTGATCATATGCTCGATAAAACATATTTGTGCGACAAAAACAAGCTATCGTGTGTTTTTATTTTTGTACATAATTAATCCATTAAATAAATGGGTTTCTCTTTCGATTAAAAAAAGAAAATTATTCACTTTGTCATCTTGACACGCTAAACAAATTTTATTTAATAAAAGTCATGCATTATGAAGCATATTCATAAACACAGAAGTTATGACGCAAATATATAAAATTGGAAAAACACCGATATTTCTGATGATAAATTCATAACGTAGATCGTCATCCTCAACCTTACTCGCGTCAAAGATTTTGAATAATGAAAATTATGAATAACACAAAATTTTCAAAACAGAGAAAAACTATGACCGAAATATAAACATCGTCTAGTGAGAGTATTAATAGTCTTGACGCATCCATATTTCCAGACTTAACATTTCATGACTCAGAAGATACTGAGAGGCGCGCGAGACATTTGTAATCGTACAAGCGTCTTGAAAAGCTCGCTTAACTATTAGAACAAAACGAAATCGGGATAATAAGAGCAAATCTTGAAACGACTTTCTTAAGCTCGCCGGTGACAAAGGATATTATTTATATATCTATTTCAAGAGCTTTGAGTCACATACAGGGACCAACTTTTACCTGGATATCTAACTATCAAATATACAAAGCAAGAGACAATACTTTTGATTTAAAAGCTTAATAAACATTTATACGTTTTATATTATCTAAGCGAAAACCTGCTTCTCTATCTTTTTGTATCTACAAAACATTTATTTAAAATTACAAGGGTTTATATTACATTAACAAGGCGTACAATAATATCGATTGATCGATCAATGCTCGAATGCATTTTTAAATATATTAAAATATTAATTGTAATTTAATAAATATTATATTAATATAATGAATATTATGTTAATATTATATTAATTTTTAATGAATATTGAATGAATTGAATTGTATTTGCGAGTGAAACCATGGGGGTTTCACTCGCGTAAAATGACGGCTTCACTGTCGATATTATTATTATTGTTATTATCATTACTGTTACTAAAAGGCTAATAAATGCCGTTGGCAATACCAATATCGTAATATTCACAAAGTCAAGGGTTTTTTGATCTGTAATACCGAGAAAAAATGTATCCTATGTATTGCTCGAGGGTATAAACTATTACCGCACTAAATTTCATCGAAATTCGTTAAGCAAATTTCGCGTGATTGACAAACAAATTAACATACAGACAGATAAACAGTTATATAAAAATTCTACAAAAAAGTTTTTCTGGCTTCCACTATCATTCTATACACTAAATCAACCACTCTTTTTCCGTGTGCAGGATTCACTGTTACGATTGTAGGTATATATATATATATATATATATATATACATACATATATATATATATACATATATATATATATATATATATATATATATATATATATATATATATATATATATAGTATCGATATTTAATTACCTTGCCCAATTATTTAAAAGTTAATTTTATACTCATATTTGTAATATTTTTTATTAGACAAATAATCTATCGTATTGAACATGAAGTTAAAAAAGCTAAGTTTAAAAAATCTTATGTAATATAAAAACTAAGCAATGGAATATTTAAATAAGGAAAATTTAAAAAAGTTCTTTCTAATTGTATTCTCTAATTGTAGAACTGTTAATTTCTGTAAGTTTAATCAATATAACGGTCAAATAACAAGAAATTTGGAAATAAAAAAGTGAATTAAGATATTATTAAACACAACGAAGGCACTTTCGTGAAAAATTTGTGTCGGTAAAATTAGCGAAAAATCTCAATGTCGTATATGGCCGTTCATATCATTACTTCTTGTGACACGGGGAAAAATAATGGTATTTAAATAGTGAAAATTACAAGTTATATCATTATATTCCCTACAAGTATACGTAAAACGTTGTATTTTTATTTCACGCTTCAACGGTCCAAAATATAGATAGAGAACCATTAATTTTGTCGGTAAGTAAATACATTGCCAGTAAGTTTCTTTAAAAAACTATTTTTTCTTGATTTTCGTAATGCCACACCGACGAAGCCGTGGGCAAAAGCTAATATTATTTAAGATGCAATATTTGGTATTATTTAAATAACAAAACAATTTTATTTTCACCCTCCATAATAAAATATATATGAAAACGACTTCAACAATTTCACAAATATACATTAATATTTTGTTACTGTATTTTTCGATAGTCCGATAATTACTTTACCAGAAAATATCTAGTATTTTCTGCTATACTCGTTTATTCTGTTGACAAGGCGCAAACGAATTGAGAAAGCACAGGGGATGATGGATACATCATAGGTCACATAAAGAAAATTGTCTCAAATTTGGATAGATGTCTTCTCGTCTCTTACCTACATCAATATTACGGTAATTTTAAATTAATTACGTGCGTTAATTTTGATAAGTACATGATTTAACTACTTAAAAATGTTTAATTAGAACCCGAAAATACGTTTGTGTAATTAATTTTTTCAAAATGACATAATACGAAATAGCAAATATACTGGAAACGCCCAGACAGACTTTCAATTCCATATTTAACTAGCATCGAGATACTACCATGTAAAACTTCTAAATTCCTAAAACACCTACCCGAATTTACACAACAACTCCGTTATTATATATATATATATATATATATATATATATATATATATATATATATATGTATTTAAATATATATATATATATGTATATATATGTATTTAAATATATATATATATATATATATATATATATATATATATATATATATATAATTATTATTTGATCCTCTCTCTAACTTTCAACAATAAATAAAATTATATTTAGCTTAGATTAATTATATTCGGTTTATAACGGAAATTTATAAATTATCTACAAAACCCTACTTGGTGTGATTCCGACACCCAATTGGTTGCTTTTTCCCACTGAAATTTTTCCTGCTTACTAGCTTCGAGAAAATTGCTTTTCAATATCAAATAATTGCTCTCTATACCAAACGAACTTTATAAATTTTATTATCTAATTTACATTATAAAGAGTTTATAATTTAACTAATAAAGAGCTATTCGAAAACGCAATGATTATCAATGAGCTTTTTGCTCGCGGCTAACCTTGTGTGACCTTTTATGTTTAAAGAATCGTTAGCTGCATTGAACAACAGTTACATTTTTTCTGTAAAGTTTTTTTTTAAATTTTTTACTCTTGGGTACCGATGACGGAAAAAAACAATTCTCATTTTTATTACTAACATATAAATAATATAACAATGAAAGCCCCATTTAAATTCAACCAGTTGTTTTTATATGATAAGCACAAATGGGGAAATTGATATTACTTTTCAACCCCTTGACATCGTATTGAAATGGTGCGCATCTAATTTTACCTCTTTTATACTTTTCAATATACAATATAATCTGGCTAAAAAACTTTAATTAAACTTTATTCAAACATGCAGACAGGCAGACGATTTAAAAATGGTCAATCTTTTTTATCTTCTTGTAAACAAATATTTTCGGATATATCTTTATTGTATAGATATTTTACCTTTTATGTTATACGTACAAAAGTTTATACTAAAAGCATTCTTTATGTATTATATTTTGGAATGGTTTTCCTAAATTTAAATATAGGAACTTCGACAAATCTATTATTATATATATATACCCATTAACGTTATATTAGTTGAAACCCGGTGTAAGTGTATTGATTTTGGATACTTCGAGTTGAGATTCGAAAGATGCCAAAGTAGATTAAGTTTCTCTGTAACATTCTTACTATCTGCTTATACTAATCTTACTTATTCTTTAGTGATTTCATTTCTTCTAACATTTTATCCGTACAAAATACAAAGAGGCAAATATATTGCTATTATTAGGCTCGCTCTAATAACTTACGAAATTTAATAGGATAATTACGAAATAATTTATCGAAGTTAATGTACTCGAGAGCAAATATCAAACGACTTAAGACCTAAAGCCTCGTAAAGAAGTAAAATATATAGTCTTATTGGATGTGCCAAGAACATCAGAGGAGAAGTTATTAATTTACGAAAATATACAAAAGACCTAGATTCCTATTCCTGAATATGGAAGAATTATTTCGTTATTGTTCAGACCATCTGGCTTCATAATATATTCATATGACAGTCGAAATATTTTTCACTATGTTCATCGTACTGAGACGAGACTCGTACATCAACATGATGTATATTAACCTACAGCCTACCTTACTGCCTGACTCGGAGATAAATGTCTGTTATTTCCAAAGATTACGTTCGGAATATATGAAATGTGGGCGACAGCGCCAGTGCAGTATCCTCTATTGCGCGGAATCAGCATCACGAATATAATTTTAAGCTCGCATCTTGAGATGAATCACAGGCGTATCTCGAGTTGTTGATGGTTGAGTCACGATCGCTGTAATTGCCAACTCTCGCGTTAGGCCCCCGCTAAGTCGTTTACTTCCACCGTATCCCAGGGGATCTTAATCGACTTCTCATTTAGATGGATTTATTACGTCTGACTACATCGATCTATCCTTAGTCCGTGCTGTTGCCGGTGTTAATAAAATGAGCGTTCCATTAACCAGTTACTATTTAATTTCTTCTATGAATAGAACACTATTAAAGAAATATATTATTTGGATATTTTATAAATATTTTTATTACATGTTATTCAGATATAGTATATCTTCAGTATATAAGTATTTAAACGTTTTTAAATATCACCTTACTCAGAATACGAGTATTTTTCCACTAAAGTGTAGTCAATATCAAATAAGGGTAGTCAAATTGGTGATTATATAAATATTTGTAATATATATGTTTTTTATTCGCTCAATTTCGAAATAATGAAAATGAACCGTTTAAAAATCCATTTATTTTACTTTAATTTTTTAATAAAAAGCAAAAGAATATGAAAAATATAGAAAAAATTACTTTAGATTTGATGAATTGACGATTTACTAAAAAAAACATAAAATAATTTGAATTATGTAAGCAGTATGTGATATTATAACCGCAACCATTTACTATCAATTTTATCAAGAATAAGTACGAAATATAAATCCACGAACTAGGCCGTATGATCTTGATTTTGATTTTAAATGGATAATTATGTCTTCAGTCCTCTTTCGTAAAAAAAACTCTTAATACCGCCCTCGTTTATTTAGATATTTTTCTCGATATTATGAAATAAAACTAAGTATATCTTAATTAACATTTGTTGCTTATTTTGACATCTAAAATGTTATTGATGTACGCATTACGATATTTGTCTGAAATTAAAAACGGTGCAATAATATAATTTTTGTTAAAATGGAAGACCATTACTACGATTCACATTTTGTTACTTCTAAACTGTTTTTTTTTCTATTTATATGCTTCGCCCTTCACTGAAGTTCCTCACTATGATTCATATCTTCATTCTTTGAAGTTGTTTAGCTCAGTTTATTTACTTTTTCTTCGTTCTGCATATCACATTATACGGAAGTACGCCACTACGATTCATATTTTCTCTCTTTCAAGTTGTTGAGCTTAGTTCATTTGCCTTTCTCATTCTTTTAACTAATTATTCCGTGAATAAAGTATAAATATTTCTGCTCTTTAATGACGCCCCGAATAGTAATTAGAACTTTTTTAACATTGCTAATATAAATATTTATTTCAACGGAATTATTAAATTTCACAGAAGTCCATCACTACAATTAATATTTTCACTATTTCAACGTATTTAGCTCGGTTTATTTGCTTCCCCTTTCCTCTGCCTATCATATTTCACAAAGGTTCATGACTATGATTCATATTTTCACTCTTTCAAACTGTTTAGCTTGAAAGAGTGAAAATGTGATTCGTAGTGTAATAAGTAGTATTATTTTTTGCGTCATTTGATTTTATTGGTTTCATTAATTTGTCTATCCCAAATATTGATGTCAATGTGCTACAGAATGTGCAACAAATGTAAAGTCTAAACTTCAAATTAACACCTTATCAAATACTCACACTATGTTAACTTTTGTACTCAGTACATTGCGATCAAGCTTATGATATCCTCTATAATATTATCACATTTTCCAAAAAAACGGGCTCATGAGAAATATGTGATATTCTTACAATCGTAATGCTTTCAGACATGAGTTCGATTATATTTTGTTCCTGAAACTAGAGGATATGAAATTTTAAATAAAAATATTTCAGTTCATTTCGAACTTCACGTTGCAGATTTATTTTAATAAATTCAATAGCATATAATGAATGAACGAATGTAATGAAAAAAAATCGAATGAATTTATTTAAATTTATTATAAATGAACACATTACTTATAAAGATTAGTAAAACCAATTTAAATTCTTTTATGAATTTCAGGGTACCATCTGTGCTAAAGCCCACTATATTCTATGTACCACTGTAGTTTGTAGTAAATTAGAAACGAACTCAGGTATTTGGTCTCCACGTGAAGTAATTTATAGCTTAATATGGAGACATATGAGGTAATTTATATTCTCACGTGGAGGCAAAGTACATAAAACCCCATTTATCACTAGATAAAGAGTTAAAAGTACCGAAAAAGAGTAAGTTAAGAATTATGTGTATTGCCTTCATATGTTACGTTCGCTTTTAATTTGAAACAAGCTTGAATGTAATTCTATTCAAGTAAAGCAACTGCATAGGTCTGTATTTATCCGAAATGTTAATTGAAAACTCGAGGATGTAAGGGTTTGTGCCCTTTTTTATGTGCCGGACTACTGTACGCGAAAATATATATGCACACAAATTCAGAACTTGCGCTCGTTTTCCATGAATCTGTAGCGATCCCCGATAGCTCACGTTCTACATTTGTTTCACTCAACATTGGATAGTATCAGTACTATCTCATGATGATTGGTTTGATTGCTTTTACTATTCGGGTTATAACTATGGAATTAATGTCGTGTAGCATTTGATTGTTTCAATGTATTTGTTCCTGGTCATTTCTACTATTTATTTTCTGCAACTTTAAATGTTTTCTTATTTATTTTATTGTATGCTAACTTGCTGTATGTTGCTGTCTTTACTCTATTTCGAACAAATATTATATCTAGAAAAAAAAAGTATCTGTTTCCGAGATCATTATTTAGTTAAAAATACTCAAACTAACACGTACGTGGGAAAATAATATTCGTTTTCCTCTTGTATTCGATTATTAATTACAAAAACCACGACAAAACCGCGGTGTAGTTTTACATTTTTAATTAATAATCATAAATATATGTAAAGGTAAATAACAAATGATTTTTGTCTGTTTGTATATTTTTTTAATTTAAAAATTATCTGATCTAGTAATATTGCAAGAGATTATTGACTCACTATTAATATAAATTTTTAAGGTTTATATCCAAAAAAAAAGAAAAAACTAAACACTTTTAAGATCACTTATCTGTCCATCCGTCTGCCTGTCTGTCGTAATCCTTTTTCTAAGAAACTGTGTATCGTATAAATTTGACATTTTGAATATTGACACAGATTATTTATAAATATTTCTACACCATTTTTTTTTAAATATTATGAAAGATGGTTCTAAAAATATTGCTGAAAATATCTATAAAAACTCCAAATCTGCAAAGGTGAAAGTTACATAAAAAGCAACATTACTAGAAGTTTAATTAAAATACTATAACGATGACTATAAATCTTATTTTTTTTTTTGAGAAATTCGTTATATTTATAAGGCTACGAAAAATATATTAGGCAATATATTATATATGATAAGGCGCGAATTAATATTTTAAAACATTTTATAGAAATTCTATGTATAATGTATCTAAGTATGTACGGAACACTCGTAATGCAAATTCTACTAATACTTATCAGTTTTATTTCCTTACTATCGAAGAAGAATATTTTTACCGGAAAAAATGTACTTGAATGGATCACATCTGAACTTGAACTGAGTTGATATGTTTTCATTAATTTTCGTATAGATTTAATTCAATCTGACATTCGGGCTATTTTTAACCTGAGAAATAGCATAAATACTCTGGGATGATCACTAATGAAATTTAATATTGCAATATGTCGAGAGATAGCGCTACGGGCATATTAAATCTATTGCTTACGTGCCTCGAGAATCAAAACCTGCATGTAAATTTATCTGCCTTTATCACAAATCCATGCAGGCGAATCCACACATAAAACATAGTACAGAACGAGATAAAAAAATTGCAGACTTCTTTTTCATAGAAGTTTATTATACTAAAATATTGGCTATACTTTAATGTAACAGTATCAAGACTACACGATGAAAAACGTCAAACAATTTTCGACGTAGCTTTCATTTCGGAAGCTTTCGGCGTATATATACGGTTAACAAGTTACTTGCATGAATAAATATTATTTTGAGAATGAAATTATTAGCATCGTGTGTGAATATAACCTGATCGATTGAATATCACGTTCCTTTTTTATTTACGTAAACATCTTTTCCCGCTCAAGGCTCCTTAACTAAAACTATTTCCAGGTTTCTTTTATATCCCAACACGTGTTCTGTTTTTAAATAGATGGTCTGGTTCTTATTTTAAATGTAATTTATAGGAACTACTCAAGAAACATAGATTTAGCACGTGTTCTGTTTTTAAATAGATGGTCTGGTTCTTATTTTAAATGTAATTTATAGGAACTACTCAAGAAACATAGATTTAACACGTGTTCTGTTTTTAAATAGACGGTCTGGTTCTTATTTTAAATGTAATTTATAGGAACTACTCAAGAAACATAGATTTAACATGTGTTCTGTTTTTAAATAGATGGTCTGTTTCTTATTTTAAATGTAATTTATAGAAACTACTCAAGAAACATAGATTTCGCTAAAAAGCTTCCATAGCGCCACAGATGTCAGAAGTAATAAATTTTGGTTTGTTACATGTTAATATCAATGGCTTATTTTTATTTTATAAGAAATTAATAAAATTTTCTAGTCGGACTTTCAATCGATAAACATTTGCGAAATGTGAAAAAGTACGAACTGCGAAAGAAAAACCCTTTAATATAATCTTTTCATTAACAATGGCAAAGGAAAAACCCTTTCAAATAAGCTTATTCATCAATGTGGCTAAATTTATTTCTCAAATGGTGATTAAAATTACTGGCTAACTAATGTCAACGATAAATGCTTTGTTGTAATCAAGTTCTCACATAAAGAGCCGAAACGAAACCATTGTATACTACAAAAATTTCAAAATATGTATCAGTAAATTCAAATCAGTTTTGTTCTGAATGAAAGCAGAAGTATTTATAATTAAACAGAGATTTTTAAGACACTTGATTTGTATGTTTGTGACAAGAAATATGAATATAAGAGAGGTTATGGTAGGAATGAATATGAGAACAGATTTTAAAATCCAAACACTGTTACTTTTAATGAATTATTTTGGTACTTTTGATGAACAAAATACATTTGTAAACATTTTATTAAATATTCTATAGGTAGTTAGACATTTTGTTACACAACACACTACACTATAATTAGGCATTGAGGGTAGACAATTTTTATTGATTATCATAAGTATACTATTCCTATTGCATCCAAATAAACGATAATACACCCAAATAAACGAAATACTTCACCCAAATAAACGATAATACACTAACCAAGGGATTTCGCCCAATTTCTTTTTAGCAAATTGGGCGAAATACTTAAAAACAAACGTAATACTTAAAAATATTTAATACCAAAAAAAATTAAAAAACCATCGAATTTTAATATTTCTGAGTTATATTACTAGTTTATTCGTATAGTCAGTTGTTTTCCTATAAAGGAAAATAAATTTGAATGAGTCATGTGATCCTAATATGCAATTTTAATTGAGGTATATGTTGAGAGTATATTAGTAACTGCAAAATACTACTCCGATTTATTTTTAAATGTTTGAAATTGTGTTATTTTCTAAATCGAATGGACGATTAGTTTGCAAGCATCGTTCTTGAATATTAATCTATAAAAAGGCAGATATCTCATGAAACAAAACAAAGAAAGAATATAATGAAGAATCCTGAACAATGTTTATAAAATCGTTAACAAAACATAATCAACGCCCCCTTCGCTGGCTTCGAAGTAACATAATAAATAGTAATTCCTAGCAAAAATGGTTCCAGTTGTTAGAATATTTAATAAAGACATGTTAATAAAAAATGTAATTAACTTTCTCAAATACTAGAAAACTAACGACTAACCTAAGAACATTTAATAATTTACAAGTACGCTAAACATTACTTATTCAGTAAAATGGAGTGTTGCCTACTGAAACCACCTCGTCCTAATCTCGCTGTATTAAGAATTAACTAAGGTACTACTTGTCTTCTGTAAACATTAGTTATTAGGCTAAGCTAGAACAGTTTAGCATGTGCCTCGACGACCCGACATAATGAAAATAAGAAAATTTTCATTTTCAAATATTTTTCGTCTTCATTTAACATTAACCTATAAAATTACTGAAATAGTTTTCTATTCACTATATTCAATTTTCATGCAGAAATAAAAACTATATAAATTTTCAGTTATGCCTGTATAGTCAATTATTACGTTGGAACTAATAAAACCGGCACTTGTTTCCAGCTATTTCTTGGTTATTAGAGAAACTTCTTAAACAACTTTGTTAGCGTAACAAAGAGTGCGGTCTTCTGTTTAGTTAGTAACTGAGTTTCAGTGAGATAAGAATAAATAAAATATGGGAATTTCGCGAAGAAAACGTAGATCATCATTGCCTTGTGAATTCCGTTTATAGCTAAAAGCGAGCAAAACAGCAAGCAATATATGTATAATGGTATGTAAAGTTGTACCCTCCTATGACACAGCCAAACATTAGTTCCATAGACCAAAGAAGGAAATTTAATCTCTCTGAAATATTAATCCAGCTACTTTTATGATCTCACAACTTCATGCTTTGGATAAAGAGTGGAAGTATTCTGTTTGCCAAGTTTTTATCCAACTACGCTCACGGTCTCACAACTTCATGCTTTGGATAAAGAGCGGAAATATTATGTTCGTCAAATGTTTGTCCAGCTACTCTCATGGTTTCACAACGTCATGTTTTAGATAAAGAGGGAAAACATTTTGTTTTTCAAATTTTTATCCAACTACTCCCATGGTATCACAACTTCATGCTTTGGATAAAGAGTGGAAATATTTCGTTTGTCAAATTTGTATACAGCTGCTCTCATTATCTCACAACTTCATGCTTTGGTAAAGAGTGGAAATAATTCGTTTATCTACCACATGAGCTATCACTTTTACAACTTCAAAAAACAACCGACGTGTGCTTGGAAATATTGAGCAAAAGTTATGCGTGAAGAAATATTTGCACTTAGATGGACTGTACTTCGTCGCCCACACCTTTATACACAATATTATATACACAGACTGTCTTAAGTTGATCTTATCCAAAAATTAAATTTTATCTTTGCGTACACTTTAACAACGAGTGACATAATACTATGAGTTGATATAATTGAAGATTGATTTTATTAATCACGTATGAAAAATGAAATGGCAAGTATATTATTTTCCATTATAACATTATTATTGTTGAAAATGCTTTGCATATCTACTTAATATATCATACATATTTTGTATAGCTTAAAAATACTGCAAGAATAATACTGCAAGAAACAACCACTTTCAAAATACATTTTATAGAAGTTACCATCTCTAAACTAATGTTGTTTAAAGGCGCCGCAGAAAGAGGATTAAAAAGATTTATTCGAAGATTAACAGAGCGATAGTTTAATTCACTGGGAGTTTATCTTCTAGTAACAACATTATCTTTAGACAAAGTTATTCTGCTTAATAAAGGGTTGTTTATTGACCTGGAGTGTGTAGGTGTAATTATTTGCAAGAAACAATTTATATGACGGTAAAGTTATATCTTTCATTATAAGTAAAGTGAATTTTAATAGATGGTTTCCTTAGTACACAAAATAATTATCAAGTACTTGAAGTTTTTGTTATTAAGTTGTTAAAACTATTTTCTAACTTACTTAAAATTAATCTGTAAATAAATTTTTTCCTCCGAATTTTTGTAAAATTAGAAACGGAGTGAGTGCAACTGGAATTTGTTTCTATATAAAAAACTTTCCAGTAAAGAACTGTAAACGCATATGATGAGCAGACACGTTTGAATTTAATCGAAGTATGTCTTTAACGAAGACCCAATTTATAACTGGATTTTGAGAGTCTAATTGCCTACAATTTTGTGCACTATAGGTTAAAAAATTTAATACGAAATAGTGTGAACCAAAATATACGTATTCCATTTTTTGTACTTTACGTACATAACAAGAAATGCATCTACGTATAATAAAATAAATTGACGATTTTATGTTAATTTGGAAAGCTTCAACGCTTTGCAACATTTTCATATAAAATTTAAAATACAGGTACTTTTTTTACTTTTCGCACACTATTTACTTCTTTGGACTTAAAAGAAAAATTTGTTGGAAAACGTAATACATTTAAATTAATTTGAAAATGAAGCATGAAGAAACGTCAATTAAATTTTATGTTATAGTAATCCTACTCACACTGAACCTGATAGGGTAACTTCAAAAGGATACATTTTTAAACTTGTGAGAATAATTTGAAATGTTAATGAAGACGTGAATCTATAAAAATATGTCGTTCGTATTGGATGTAAAAGTAAGTTTCGCCAATTTTAGTATTTAAAACTCCTACATTTAATAAAATTTAAATCTATCTAAATCTGTTCCGTTATAGCAAATTCATATGTTTTAAAAACACCTTAATCCTAGACTAGATACATCATCTCCATGTCCATGTAAAAAAGTGAAGAATATAACGGAGACATAATCTGTACAAAAGATATAATTGCCGCAAGATTGTTTAAGAATGAATCTAATCGAGGAAATAAAAATATCAAAGGAAGGAAAAGATTTAATACCATACGAAAAATACAAAAAACCTAAAAGAGCGTATAATCAGCAGAATATTGATTCGAACTTACAAAAGATGAAATAATAAATACTCAATTATAAAATCCGGGAATTAAATATACCATACGTAACACATAAATCGTTTTCATACTTTTTGATTAAACACTGATTTCTTTTAGGTTTTCTTCAATGTCGATTATATAACTATATTGTCTCTGAACATTCCTTTTTGAACACTTTTGAATGGAAATCATTGACATTTAAACATTCAATATAAAATCAATTAAAACTTTGTTAAAATAGGATCAATGATAAGCTATTAAATTACATTTAAAATAAAATCAATTCTAATTTAAAATTGACATTTTTAATTCGTTAATATATTATATCATAAATTCAGCAACACAACTTATTATTAAAAATTAATATATATATATATATATATATATATAAATATATATATATATATATATATATATATATATGTGTGTGTATATATATATATATATATATATAAATGTTCTAACCATGCTATGCATACATAAGTGATTACACTTGTAGTCAAATTTCATGATATTTTTATTATACACAAATTACATGTGAATGTAATTTGTTTTGTGAGCACATTGAAATCTTGCATAGAAATACATGAGAAAATGCAGAACAAAATCGCAAATAAATCATATATAATCTTCAAAATGCAGTTTCTTGTTCAGAATCTTTGATAAATAGATTTGATACCGTTTTAAGAAAATAATCATTAATAATAAATATATTTTTAAAAAAGTTTATATTTTCGATAAACGGAAAACTGCCTTTGGTATATATTTCATAAATAATTCTGGTGTATAAGAATTATGCTTCATTAATTTTGGTTTATCATATTGAGATCCATTTTGAAAACACGTGCTTTCAAAATGAATCAGCTTTATATTGTCTTATGTTTTTTACTTTTTAATCATTTTCAAATCTTTATTTTAAAAATAATTTAATATTATATAATTTTTGCCCGTTATTAAAACTTTTAAAATATTTAACTTAAAAGTACATACGTTACGTAATTACTCGCTAACGTAGATTAATATCTCGTAATAAATGTTGTGGATTACAAAACGATACTTTCAAAAGAAGATAATCTCATTTACCCGTACATCGATACTATTTTATTATGTATTTCTCTATGAAGACAGTTAATGATACTCCATATTTCCCAACAGTAAAACAAATACAAACTATAATCTCACTCCAGTTGATATGAACGAACTGCAATAATAATAAAAATCAATAAAGTGTGAAAACCTTTGTAAAAAATTATTAAAACGAAAAAGTAATCCCGGAGATTACAAGCCATTCTGTAATTCGTCAACAAGAATCTTTTCAGGCAAGCTTTCAGAGCTTTTATATATTAGTTTCGGGGATTTTAATAAACTTGAAGGGTATTTTCCTTTGAAAGGCACTTCTATGCTGCTTAGAATATTTGTTTATTATTCACTAGTTTCTGTATTTTACGCCCCTGGGTATACAGCGGAACATTCACTCAATAATAGCTCTTACAACCTAACAACAAATCATATTTTATCTTAAAACTTTTTATTGTTTCTCTTATATGGAATAAAACAGTTATTTTAATATTATTCAGTAATTGTAATTGATTATAAATAAATCGACGAATAAACACGCATTATAATATATTACCACTATGACGTGATATAGAGTAATGCAGGCAGGAGGCCAGGAAATGATAAGAATTTCAGATAACATGATATTCTGGATGTTATCTTAGAAGTGTCCAATAAGTTAGCTGCATTAACGAAAGTGAAGAGAAGTGCCATTATATTTATAATAGAAACAAGTATTTCTAAACTTAAATTATTACTACACACAGCTTCCGATTGAAAACTGGGAATGCTCTTCTTTGCATTGCAGATTTAAAAATTATGCATGTATGCAATGCATGTATGCATGTATGATGAATTAAATAGATTTCATCTTGTACTGCTCAGTGAGATTGAGATTGAGATCATTGAATTGAGCCATTGCTCAGTCTGTATTTAAACTGGGTCCACTATGTGCTGTATGATCCCTGTAATTTATCAGTTCTCGGAGTATCTGGATATTTTGAGATTCTAACGATGTACTCGGTAATATTATCATGTATTCAATAATTTTATATCAATATATATTTATTGACTTACTAAGGTAGTAGTTTATATCAGATATTTATCTAAAAATCCTTTCAGAATACAAAATATTAGGGCATGAAAAGTTTTAGAGATCAAAATTTGATTCATCATCCATCATTTCAATAGCAGTTGGTTTATGCCGCTGTTGAAAAAACGTGTATTGAAAAAAAGATAGTTTCAATCACTTTTTTTGCATTGTAGGTTACGTGTATAAAAATGGCTAAATTAAAATATTAATACTGGTATAGCTATTGCAAAATAAAGACAGCCTGTTGTTTCAGTGTCATCACTTATTGTTGCTCAATAGCATAGGAGAAAGTATTTGATTACTATTATTTGTTTTACAAGTAAGCTTCTCCTCAGAAATAGTTCAACAATAGACAGCAAACATCTGCCGTAAATATGGCATTAAGTTATTATAAATAGCTACCGTAATGTTCACACTAAGTCGCTGTTGTGAACAAAACATGACCTTTGTATTGTAACCATTAATTATATTTGGCTAATTTTCTTCTTTAGACCCTGTTTTACTCCAATCTAACCATTGTGATAAATATTTTGAATTTCCTTATAAAAAATCCTTTTTATTCTACAGAAGAATTCAATTCAGAATTTCATTCTTGTGGCATTTCAATAATATTTCTTGTTTGTGTTCTGTTAGCCATTGCGGTATTAAGTTGTCGAGCACCTTTATAATGCCTATTTGACTCAAATTACTCAATGTTTTGTTTACAGTATTATTGATTGCCACTGCTAGCTCAGCCACAGTTTAAGATAGATTAGCTTCCACTGTCGCCATCACTTTATTATTATCAAACTTAGTCTTTGGATGGGGTCAAAAAGTTAATGAGATCAAATCTTTTAAAACAGAATCAATTGAATTAATATCTTAATTCAAAAGTGGTATTCCATCCGTGCACTTCGTATATTATAGCATATTTATGTAATCACTGTTTTATTTGCACGGAAAAACCAAATTGTTATAAAACCTAGTAAGAGATTTGGAAATAGAATACCAAAGGTTTTAAAAGAAACTATGTTCGATTTTGAAATTAATTTAAAAGTAAAATATTAGAAAGTAATGTTACTAGTATTGTTTTAGATAAAATATGATATGTTGTTAAGTAGTAAAAATATTAGAAAGTCGGTAAACTCATAGATACAAACCTTTATTTTACTTGATCATTTGAATTATGCATAAAACAAGCGCAAACGTCTTTAAATGATATTTCATCTTCTATGGTAGATGAAAAGTAATTAAATGGAACGAAAATACGAAAATATGTATTATTATTTTTTGTAATCTGCGAGACTTTTCTTTTATCTGGTCATAGCAATTACACATGAAATTATTACAATCGTAAAAAGATTGTTTCTAATTGAAACAATCTTTCTTCTAAGTGAAATTTAATTTTAGGTAAATGGAAGAACAGCACTTGGCGAGTAAATGTGGATGTTTAAAAATTTGTTACATTTTTTCATGTAATCCGCGATACCAACTGTTTATTTTACATAGTCAAAATAATTATGCCTAAAACAATTACAATCGCAAAAAGATCGTTTCTAAGTGAAATTTTATTTTAGGTAAATGGAATAAAAGCACTTGGCGAGTAAATGTGGATGTTTAAAAATTTGTTACATTTTTTCGTGTAATCCGCGATACCAACTGTTTATTTTACATGGTCATAATAATTATGCCTAAAACAATTACAATCGCAAAAAGATCGTTTCTAAGTGAAATTGTATTTTAGGTAAATGGAATAACAGCACTTGGCGAGTAAATGTGGATGTTTAAAAATTTGTTACATTGTTTGATGTAATCCAACCGTTTATTTTACTTGTTCATAATAATTGCGCCTAAATCAATTACAATCAAAAAATGTATTCTATACGTCATACGAAAGATGAAGGAGAATGAAATAGTCGGTAAATAGGACGTATGTTACATTGTTTTGCGTAATCCTTGAGACGTTGTGGTCAAAGTTCAATTGGATTATTTCAATCCAAGTTCAGAAAACCACACACATCTTTGTCTCGGTATTTTTAATATATCTGTACGCAGACGGAATGTAGGGTCTGTGCGTGGGACAGGAGATATTGGAAATATTTTTGCAGGTTGGACAATTCGCTCCGTGAATCAAATTGTGATGAATTTAAGCGAACATTGTGGGAATAATAAAATACTGTCTATGATTTTTCATGCAGCAGCAATTCAGGATTTTATTTGTTTGTCTATCCATATATTAAAATACGACGAGGTTCCGTTTGTACTCACATCTTACAAAAATCACTGAACGAATTATAATTAAATTTTGCAGTCACCTTAGAGGCTAGATCAATATCTGCTATAGAAATAGTCTATTTAAATAATTCATAGCGATATTTGTTCTTGTAAATGCTCGTTGTAAATATATAGTTTTGTAATTCTCCACTGGATGGCGATATTTATTTTATTTTGGTAGTATTGTTGAATTTGAATATATTTGGCGTTAATTTTGTAGAAATTCATTATTCAGAATTAAATGAAACTACGTGATGTAGCATTATTTCTACTCCTATAGTTCTTTACCACGACCTGGGTTTCGTTGTATTACAATATCTTCAGGTAGGCTATTAGCAAAGATTCTTGTTAATAGCCCACCTGAAGATGTTATAATACAACGAAACCTAGGTCGTGGTAAAGAACTTAAAGAAAGTAGAAATAATACTACATCACGTATTGTCATTTCTTTTTGAATTTAATAAAGAATGTCCAGGTCTTTAAATTTTCTCCCTCTTGACTGCACCCAGAAGGGTGATTTTGTGCCTGGTAGATGGTAATGAACAGCAGAACCATCATTATCTGATCAAACTCTAAGGCACCCTTTAAGCACAACTTTCCCTATGCAGATAAAGTTGCTGACAATAAATAATTTTGGGAAACACTGAAACTGTGCAACAATTTTTAAGACTTTCTAATAGCTCATTTAAATTACATATATTAATAAAAAAAGGTTGCAAATATGGCAAATTACAACTAAATTTCTTTTCGTAACGAATTTCAATTTGTCTTCAACAAAATTTTGCTATATTTTCCCTCTTAAAAATCTAATGTGTCGTATTAACTCTTGTGTATATGAAACAACTGATACTGTACTACGGCTTGAGTCCTAAATTTCAGGAACAGTATTACCAGGGAAACGTCTTGTTATCTCACATCTTATTATCCCAAATATTACGTACTAAGTTTTTTTTTAAATATTCATGTTAGAATTAAAGCGGGGTAAATATAAGTGTTAAATTTTCCCTCTTCAATATTCAATGTGTCGTATTAACTCTTACGAATATGAATCAAAGATACTGTAATACGGTTTGAGTCCTAAATTTCAGAAACAGTATTACCAGGGAAACATCTTATTATCTTACATCTTATTATCACAAATATTTCGTACTAAGTTTTTTTTAAATATTCATGTTAGAATTAAAGCGGGGTAAATATAAGTGTTAAATTTTCCCTCTTCAATATTCAATGTGTCGTATTAACTCTTACGAATATGAGTCAAAGATACTGTAATACGGCTTGAGTCCTAAATTTCAGAAACAGTATTACCAGGGAAACATCTTATTATCTCACATCTTATTATCCCAAATATTTTGTACTAATTTTTTTTTAAATATTCATATTAGAATTAAAGCGGGGTAAATATCCATCCACTTATTTCCGAAACAGTGCCGGTAAAATCTGACAAAAGATTACACTAGAGACTACTGCGATTATCTTAAATCTTACCACTATTGAAATATGCACCATATATTTTCACATGTAAAATATGTAAGATACAATGTATTTACGTTGTGAAAAATTAATATTTTTGAATAAATTTAGAGAAATACTATGTACCTTTAAATGTTTATAAATACCTAAATCTATGCCAATGAGCTCTACTCATACTTGACACGTTTTTCATCAACCTACAGAAAAGTTCGCCATCTCTTATATACAAATTCGGTATTCTGCACCTTCAAAGTAACTGATACATATTCTCATATACAGACATGGAAATATTAACATCGTTCCTTCATATCATTGTGAATGCATTACGAATGAAACTCAACCGCAAACCTTAATAACATTCCGAGCGCAACTAAATACTAAATTGTTTCAACATAAATACTAAATTGTTTCAACATAAGCATCACGACCGTTCCTGCTACTTCGGAAGCCTGGATGGTTCTCCGCTCTCAGCGACCGAAATTGAACAGCGATTGCATGCAGTAAATACTGAATGCATGAACTGTGCGGCAGCACCGAGTGGTTATCGACCGGTCGGCGCTTGTGAAGGGAGCATGCAAAGTACGAGTAGTTCGCTTGCTATGTGAAACGAAAATCGTTGATTGTCGACAAGTTTTTCGCGTTGATAATTCGTTGCATGTTGGAAAATGTTTATGTTGACAATTAATGTGAACCTTTGTCTACGGATAATTCGATTCCGAGTTCATTTCGTTAGATTAAAATTATTGAAATATTTAAATATTTTATCTGGACATTATGAATAAATTGTTATTAATGATAGATACTGGACATTATGAATGAGTTTCATGAATGATATTCGAAGCTACTGATAAAAAATACAACATTTTAACGTAGTGTGAAGCCTTACGTGGAAAATATATTAAAATGTAACCAAATATGGAGTTTTATGAGAATAATTTTTTTTAGTAACGGTAATAATAAAATTACTTTTTGTAAGTTATCTGTTATATATGCAGAAATACTTTCTATGTTAGTGAAAAACAAAATTGATATTATAAAGTATCCTATCAAATAACGTATTCATTTATAAGGTTTTTTTTCAAATTTTCTTCACTTAGGGAAACAACCAGAAGAGATCAATGAAAACTTATTATCGATATGAAAAATTAAAGAAACTTTTTTTGCTCTAAAATTGGCATAAGTAATATCACTTATAAATCGCACTGGGCCTACATGTTTGTGTGGTTATTAAAGACGATTCTGAGATATCATAAAATAAAACGATCCATTTCTGTTCTGAAAAGAAAGTGGTAATGTCTTATATTATTGAAAAGACTTTAAGTTTGCTTGCGTAAATTAAAGTCTTTTCAATAATATAAGACATTACCACACAGATAAAGGCTAGACAGATAAAGGCTAACTTAATCCAAGAAGTGATTCTTGGATTGTTAGCCGTTTTCTTCTTACAATAATAATATCTAGAGACAGATTATACCGGAATTCTTTACTTTCATACGATATTCAACTGGTTGGTATTAAAATCAATCGAAGCATATTTTCATAACGAGGAATTAAAATACGGAAATGTATATTTTGTTTGACTTTTTGACTTTTTTTAATATTATGCCAATTCCACTAACATCGTTAATGTGAAAATAGCTTGAATGTTTATTACTCAAACACACTGTAAAAGTTGAACAGATTGAATCAAATTTGACTTGAATATAATTCACATAACAGAGTAAGGCTGATAATACCATGAGAAATGTGTTTGGATGGTGGTTGCTTGATTATTCCTAAACAGCTGGACAGATTTTCATAAAACTATGTATAGATTTAAATAAATTCAAAACGCGTCAATAAATGGTGCGACGCGTATTTTAAATATATTGTTCACGTATCTGGCAAAGCTAAAACTTGTCTATGAATCCCGTCGCCTTATTGGAAAATTCGCATGCGCGTATTCACATTCGCAGAAAAGCTAGCAATAAATAAATATAATAAATTTATTAAATGCCCTCTTTCAATATTTAACTTTACTCTTTTTCAATAGATTTATTTACTTCATTTCCGACAGTATAGGATCATTGTTTACCATAATAAACTTCGCTACGATTTTGTTAGTTTACAAGTTCTTGAATTTTGTTTATTCATATCGAAAAATGATTATATTTTAATTTTACCATTACTGGTATATAAACGGTATGAGATGTCTTTATTTTTATTATTCGTTATGACATAATTGATTATATGTAAACTTTATAGGTTATACGTAATTCTAATCAATGACGTTGATCTTTTTTCAGGCTAAAATTTATAAAGATGGCTGAAAGTATAACATACAAAAAATAATTAAAATCACTGTAAAAACTGATTTTGCATACTAGAATAATCCACAATTAACCACAATTAAATGAAACTACGTATTATTTCTACTTTCTTTAAGTTCTTTACCACGACCTAGGTTTCGTTGGATTACAACATCTTCAGGTGGGCTAGCAGCAATGATCTTTGCTAATAATTAATTTCTATAAAATTAATGCCAAATATATTCAATACTAGAATAATGTTTAAACGTTTAATAATTCAACCGAAATGCAATGTACGGTGCATTTTACTATTAACATAAAATATACATATTTAAAAAAATATGACACGATTACAGAAACTCTCTAAAATACGTCTAGATTATAGCTCATACACGAGTTTAAGTTCTCTTTTTAGATGTCTAATATAGCAATTTTATTACATAATCTCGTTCATCATTTCTCAAGATATGTATCGACTTTGACGTCACACTCACCTTTTCTCATAGCCTTGTCAAAATTAAAAACCTTACATTTACTGCAATTTACGTGGTAAATACAAGGCTTTGAAGCGTTCGCGTATGTGGATTATTTAACTTTACATCGATATAATAAATTATTAGAAGCTTATTTTCAGGGTAACTTCTTAAATCGCGTTTTTCAACTTATTTACGACGTTTATATAAGGTTTTCCTGGAAAATTTAACATAACAAAATATAATATTTACTAGGTGAAATGTTTATTCTAAAAGTTAATGAAGTCTACAATTCTATATGAAAATACGACTTTGTCGTACATCATATTATGAAAGGAAAGCAATTTGATAATAAATAAAAACCTGTAAGTATTCGTTTAGGTACACATAAACATTTAAAGGTATATAGTACTTATGTTAAGTATTTCTATTATGTATACACGCCTTAGCATGGAAAAAAGTACGGAAATAAATTAGCGAGAGCGACACGGCCGTATATCCCAACATAGCATCAGGAGTCGGAAGTCTCCGTGGGTCTTCAGTTGTTTCCGCCTCTTTCTTGTTAAATATACCTACTCGACTTGATTATTGGAATTTAGAATTTTTCGAATTGTTTTTCCATAATTTAATTTAATTATTTAATTTCTCGGTGATCCATAAGCCTATTTATTGTCTTTTATTCGTAGTACATTTCTTCTGTATTACTCCTTCTGACAACAACTTTCAAAGGCGTAAACATATCATGAATTTCTCACCTGGATATGTTAGTGACTTTATACATGTTACGTTAATTCTCTTTTAAAATATGGATCTCTAAAAATTGGAAAAACCATCGATCAAATTGTTTCAACACTAAAAGCAAGTGACATCACTTGCTCCATCAACTCCACAATAATCAAAGTCTATATATAGATTACATATTCCTTTTAATGGAAATTTGAGCCACATCACAACTCCAACCAACAAAAAAAACTGAACTAAAAGTACTTAGTTTACAAGCATCATATAACATTATACAGTATTCAAAACCTTTAGAGTATTCGTGACACCTGCCAGGCGCACATCAAAGCACACATAAAGTAGAATTTCGTAGTTATTGTGTACTCCTCAAAGTGATGCCCGAAATAATTTTAATTAAAAATTGTAATCAAACGATATAGACTAAATGGTTTCACAATTTTCCATACCGTCGTTAATAAATTAGAAGTTGGGAGTAGACACATTGCTCTCTCAACATTAATATTTCACAAATGAGCTTTGCAATAAAAAATTATAAATAATACCTCCATTTCATTTTGGACTATCTAACGAAAAAAAAAGTTCGGCTTCTCTTTACGTGCACTTTGTGTTTTTTTAATATTCTACTACATATTCATGGAAAGCTCCATATAAAGAACCTACTACAATAATTTAGACCGGTAAGTCTCAAACTGTCAAACTATGAGAACAGACTAATATTATAAAATTATAAGGGTTTCATGCTTCGCTACGAAACTTTAAGGAAATGGAAAATTGCTATAATCCCCGAACTTTACAGCCGGCGTACAAAGAAAATGAAATTTAACTTCTTCGAAAAGAGAATCGCGAGAAGTCCAAATGTTTTTCTTCTGAATCGTATGTGATCGTTAAGATGCTAAATCAGATATTTTTATCAGATATTCTATTTTGCTGATTTTGAATTCATATTTCGACATAGCAAATCAATTAAGAATTTCGCTCGTTCATTACTGAGTTGTTAAGAATATTATTGTAAAGCTAGACTAACTTACTTTTCAGTGAATCGCCCGACAATAAGAAAGCTATAGGTTTGATTGACTAATTTAATTTAGTAAAATTCTGGAAAAATCTTCATTTTTATATCCAAAAACCACCGCCAATTTACATATATTGGGCTACATTAAGTTCTTGTATATCCTGTACCTATGCTATCTTGGCCCTTCTTCCCAAACAGTTATATTTATATAACAGATATGCTATTATGGTTACCCACAATACTTAATTGAATATATATATATATATATATATATATATATATATATATATATATATACATATATATACTCGTCGTGGAAAGTATAATCAGATCTCGACATAATAGTTCAAAGTATAATCAGATCTCGATATAATAGTTCAAAGTATAATCAGATCTCGACATAATAGTTCAAAGTATAGTCAGATCTCGATATAATAGTCATTCGTTTGACATAATAGTTCAAAATATAAGTACATAATTTAGAACCCCTTAGTGAGTCTTTCTGGTCCATAAAGTTTATTTTATTTTTAAGAAAATATTGGTTGTAATTTTATATACTTGGTTGAAAAATTTAGTTTTTAGGGTCGCGTGCTTCATAAGGCAATTTACGACCAATAATTTGTAAATCAATTAATGACAAAATTACAACAATATAATTTAAACCTGGATCCCTCAGATGTATCGAACACTTTCTCGTATCGAATCCAATATGTTTCGGATTAACTTCGATACAAAATAATTAATACCCAACAAAATTTAAACAATTTCATCAAAAACCGGATTGACCTTTCCATCGATAATATAATAAAGCTACTTTCCTTTTACAGTTGTCTGCTGAAATTTATGACGACGTTAATAAATATTTCAACATATAAATACCTTTTCGTGTCACTACATAGTAATAAAACTTGAAAAAACCATCCATTAATTATAAATTTAATCCTAAAATATGGAAAACGAGTGCGGCGGCTATATGGGTACAATATTGAATGCAAATAAAGGATTTGAATTAATTAAGCAAAAGTGACGTTAAGAGCTAAAAGTGAATGGATTATTTTTAATTTATTTCAACATTTTAAATATTCTTGTACAGACTTTAAACTTGTTAAAGTATTGCATTATTTCATCTACAAAATTATTAATTCCGAATCGATACATTCGAGGTCTTTAAAATAAAGATTCTTTATTTAAATATTAGAGAATTTTATGAAATTAGAATTTTATTAAATATTACAGAATTTTATGAGTATGTCTCGAATAATTTATACAAGTAGTTGCATGAATACTGTTTTGAATACAAATAAATAATTTGAATTTGAAAAGAAAGGGACTATTTTAAATTTCATTTCATTTAAACAGCCCTGTGAATTTAATCCTGTTATAAAGTTTAGACACATTATTTCGCTGATTGTTATTAACCAATCGATACTGTAGAAATAGTTAAAATTCGACTTCTTCATCCATGTATATATATATATATATATATATATATATATATATATATATATATATATATATATCAGTATATTATTCCTTACAACATAATTTCACAGAGTAATCCCGTCCATTATTCTGAATATTAAATAGAAAGAAATGTTTTGAATTTAATATAATGTAACTAATCATAAACATAATGAAAATTATGTAAAAAAAATAATGTCACTTTACGAATCATCAGCCGAATTATTAAGAAAATTTTTTTCTGAATTCAAGTTATATTTTCATATGAGTACTAAGAGATTTTATGATACAAGATTATAATTTTTTAAAACTTTTTAATTTGAAAAAGTACAGCATGTATGAAAGTAATGGTAGATTTTTAAATGATACCTTCCTAAGTTAATAACAATTTACATATCGTGAACTAATTATTTAAACAAATCTCTGTAATATATTAAGAATTTTTAATGCTATTATGAACGCAAGAATCATTATGGAATGGATAACAATAGTCTAATCAAAAATTTATTTCATTATTTAAATATTAACACTCCCAAATCAAAAGAATTTAACTTTTATGCTAACTCTGAATGACAGTGGAGAGTATAATCTATAGATCAAAAAGTTGAATCATTTAATTAATATTTTTAAATAATAAAGAAATAAGAAAAGGTAAAGTAAAGGTACCACCATCTATTGGAGAATTGTTAAACTAAAAATTTATGATCGTTAATTATAAAAGAAGCAGATGTCGCTTTCCTATTAAATAATTACGCAGTTGTAAAGTTGAGCAACAGTCCAGACAATTAATATTGCATATATTGACCAAGCTTTTAAAAATAACAATGCAAAATGTATCTAAAATTCTTCCAACCGTTTTTTCTTGATGCCCAGCAGATGACGTGAATACGTATGAGTTGATCGATTATAACGTAAATGACTGAGTATTTAATACCACTCATTTGTCTGCAGTATAACTAATATGTAGCGGTAAACAAAATCTATATGCAATTACAATTATATGCATAATACGCGGTCAGTTATACGCAATTACAATTATATGCACAATACGCGGTCAGTTATACGAGTCGCATAATAAGTTAAAATACAGATGCCCTCACAGGGTAATTGTATTTGAACTTTCACATTTGAAGCCATGTTATCGCTTTTGCAAAATTATAAAGTAATGAGTTTGTTTATGGGCCACCGAGTATTTAATTGCATTGAAACTGTTTGTTGATACAGTTCGCAGTAAATTGAATGCCAGCTTGGTTATTTGGTCTATCTATTTATCTGTATGTGTATGTTGGAAAATATACAGAAAAAATCGTTATTTTCCATTCAAATAAACATGAAATAACCATCGGTATTAATTTACGTAACTTCATTCTCCAAGGAAGAAGACGGATTTATTTATTCATTTATCCTGTTCACGATTACAGAAAAACAAAAAAAAATTGCACGTACACGTGATAGAAGTGAAACTTCTTTAACGATAAAAACTTTATTATAAATTGTTATAAAGGCACTGACAGTGAGAAAGAACATGCAAATATAGTATTATATATAAGTATTATAATTTATACAATACATGTGTAAATCCATAGATTGTATAAATTATAATACTATACATTCAGAAAAATTAATAATATGTCTTTACAAATAGACGTAAACATCTAATTATCATATAAATTTAAATAGCCTATTGTCAATTAAAAAATAGCTGCAATGTAAGTATCAGAACACTTTTAAATGCCGCTCGCGTTATAAATTATATTTACGACTATATGTGTGGGTTACTTGCAGATTTATCAATAAATAAATAAAATGTGTTCCTAATATGGTACCATTTTTGTAATCGATGAAGTATGTGCAGAATCAAACATAAAATAAATCGACAAAATTTTGATTGTCTTTTGACACATCTAACGTAAATAACACAACGTATGCGTGGTACCTCAGCTATTCACATGTAGCGTCCGAGGAGTACATTTGCAACGCGCGCATGCGCTACTCTATCCTATTCAGTCGCATTGTGTCGTTGTGTATACGTCGCTTTATTTAACTCCACTTCCGTGGCGTTGGAATATATAACTTTCTTTCTCTTTATCTCTACGTCATATATTAATTGTTTCTCGTGTAACGAATTGTGCCTAAACGTGATGCAACCTTAAAATTTTACTCTCAATTCTCGGCCACTTATCTATTATCGAAACGCCGCCTAAGAAGTTTGACTTCAAAAATTATATCCTTTAAGAAAAAATGTCTTTGTATATTTGTTACATACTATCTTTTACTCGTGTGTGCGACTAATTTGATATTATTTAACTCTAACTATAACTCTAACTATAAACTCAAAATATCAATTATAAATTTTATTAAAATGTGTCCTTTATAACTTCAATGCAGACATTTTTATATTTTGTAAGTCCACATCTTGATTGTGCAACAAGACATTTCATATTTACAACTCTATTATAACTTATCTTTCTAGAAGATGGCCGTATTATTGTATCGTCTTAAGAATTACATAACTTTCCACAGTTTCAAATGGCCACGACAATAAAAAGTGGGTGAAAAGTAAGTCGTTAGACTTGTTTGAACTATTTGAGATATTTTGTGTTACATGCGGGATCAAACATGTAAAATCCATTAAGCCGATAATAAAAAGATATAAAGTCGGGTAATAAAAAGTAACAGATTCCGCCACTGTGAAGTGGCATTTTACAGTGACATTTAATCTGTGCCATTTCACAGTGGCGGTAGAGGAATTTGAGATAACTTCAAAATTATCTTAAGAACAGCAGAGTTTTTTTTAAGAACACCGAAATTTAAAAACGTATTTTAATATTAATTCTACCTTTTCTTTAAAACAACAACATTTTTCAGTATCAAAACTACGAGAACTTTGTGTTATAATGTACCTGCCAATCGTACATTAAATTACATAAAGTAGAATTTCGTAGTTGTGTACTCTTGACAGTGATGATACCGAAATAATTTTAATTCAAAATTGTAATCAAACGATATAGACTAAATGGTTTCATAATTTTCCACACCATCGTTGAAAAATTATAAGTTGAGGGTAGACATATTACTCTTTCAACCTTAATATTTCACAAATTAGCTTTGTAATGAAAAATTATAAATAATACCTCCATTACATTTTAGACGATCAAACGAAAAAAAAGTTCAGCTTCTCTTTACGTGCACTTTTTTTTTAATATTCTACTACATATTCATAGAAATCTCCAACTAAGTAAGTCTAAAACTCTCAAACTATGAAGACAAACTAACATTATGAAATTATAAGGGTTTCGTGCTTCGCTACGAAACTTTGAGGAATCAAGATCATCTACTCGGTTGATTTTAAGTTCATATTTCGACATAGCAAATCAATTCAGAAATTCGCTCGTTCCTTACTGAGTAGCTAAGAGTATTATTGAAAAGCTAGACTAACTTATTTTTCAATGAACTGCCCGTCAATTAAAAAGCTATAGATTTAATTGACTAATTTAATTAGTAGTGTAAAAATAAAGAAACAATTGTCCCTTATATTGAACAAAAATATTCACGGTACTACTGAACCGTCTAAAGAAATTATAAGATTGTATACAATAATAAGTCAATATTGGGTAAATAAAAACCTATCAAGCACGAGTGGAAAACCTCCTTTAGAATTCTTGAAGACATTTATAAACATTTAATGTTACATAATATTCATGGTAAACTGTTTAAAAAATATTAATGATTTATGACGAAAATATATTGCCTATTATACCTTTCACAGAGGCATATTTAAAAAAACATTTTTTTATGTGATGTAACTCCAAATTTCATTATCGGATTTTCTTCTTTACTTTATGTGTGCTAACGGGAAGAATCCTACAGGTTTTGATTTATTTGCTAGTGTCACAATGTGCGGCATATATATTTTTAAGGTTCTTTTTGATTTCATAGAGTTAGAAGCTTGATTTTTTTGAGCTCCAAGGAACCGAGGACCTAAGTATTTGATATTAATTTCAACTTGATACCTCCACGCATCCTGAGAAAAAGGTCGTGACAAACCGAGGGACGGACAACGAAGTGATCCCATAAGGGTTCCTTTTTTTTGAGGTACGGAACCCTAAAAATTATTGTAAAAATTCGCTTTCATGCCAGAATTTAATAATTCAATTCTATACAAAGTAGGTACTTCAGAAAGAAAAATTGGAATATTGTAATATAGATTATAATATTACATGAATCTAAATACACACATATATTTAAGCAGGTTTTGTTACTTTGTTCAGTGACCACTTAACGTTATTCAGCTCCATCAGTATTCTGTAAATGGAACAACGTCACATCTCCGTGCTAAATCTCAAAACATAAGCTACCTCACATTTAGGTCATAGTAAAGTTTGCCGATAAATGGCACTAAGAACATTTCTCATATCTATTTTTTCAATATGAAAGATGGCCCATATAGCAATACGTGTGTATACATCGAAGCCTTTATTAAAAAATAAATAAAAATAATTCATGACCCATGTCTTTACATAGACCTTCATTTACGTTAAGGCGCCTATTCAATAATAGTGAAGAAATACACCGTTTAACGCCATAAAAAAAATATTTTATAATGTTTTGTGATTTTAAAAAGTATTGATGATATTCGTTGTTGAAAATATAATCAGATCTCGACATTCGTTTGACATAATAGTTCAAAATATAGGTCCATAATTTAGGTCCCTCTGGTGAATTTTTCTAGTCCATAAAAAAGAAAGTAAATTTTATTTCAAAAAAGTGGTTTCAATTTTACATACTTGGTTAAAAAATCGTGTTTTAAGGTTGCATACTCCATAAGCAATTTACAAGTGATAATTTGCAAATCGATGAACGATATAACGACAACAATATAATTTAAACGTGGAGCGCTCAGATATATCGAACACTCGAATGCAATTTGTTTCAGATTAATTTCGATACAAAATAATTAATACCCACAATAATTAATAACCAAATTAATAACAAAAACAACCAAATTAATAATAGAACAAAATAATTAATAACCACTATAATTAATACACAGACTAAACAATTCAAATAATTAATAACCACAAAAATTAATAACAAAAACAACCAAATTAATAACAAAAACAAAATAATTAATAACCACAATAATTAATACACAGACTAAACAATTTCATCAAAAACCGGATTGATTTTTCTGTCGACAGATTATTAAAACTGCTTTCCTTTTACAGTTATTTGCAGAAATTTATGACGATGTTAATAAAAATTTCAACATAGGAATACCTTTTATGTCACCATATAGTAATAAAACTTGAAAAAAAAACCATTCATTAAAAGTTAAATTTAATCCTAAAATATGGAAAACAGTTTTGAGTACAAATAAAGGATTTGAATCAATTATGAATAAGTAATGTTAAGCGCTAAAAGGGAATGAATTGTTTTAAATTTCACTTAACGTTTTAAATATTCTTGTGCAAATTTTAATCCTGTTAAAGTTTCAAATTATTTCATCTATAAAATTATTAACACCGAATCAATATGGATTAAATATGAATCAATATGGATATGAATCTAAAATAGAAATTCTTTAATGAAATATTTGAAACGTTTATTTAACCTTAAACAGTTCTGTGCAGATTTTAATACTGTTAAAGTTTAGTCTTTATTTTGTCTATAAAATTATTATTACCTAATCGATACTTTAAAAAACTTTAAAATTCAGGTTCTTCATCCAAATATTTGAAAATTTGTATAAATATTTATTTTATTTACATATTGTTTTACTATATTATTCCCTACAACATATTTCACAGAGTAGAATATGTTGTAGGGAATAATATACTAAAACAATATATATAACAGACCCTTCATTATTCTGAATAATAAGTAGGAAGAAATGTTTTGAATTGAAAATAATATAACGAATCACATTTATAACGTTAATTATGTAAAAATCTTCATATCACTTTACGAACCATCGGCCGATTTTGTTTAACGGTTTTTAAATTTGAAAAATTATTTTCTGAGTTTTTCAAGTTAAATTTTTATGTAAGTAGTGAGAATTTGATATAATAAATGTGCTGAAGAGTTTTTATGTTTAAATATTGTAATTTTTTAAAACGTTTTAATTTGAAGGCGACTGTCTCTGAAAGAGAAATACGCCATGAGGAAAATTACAGCCCGTATGAGAATTATGATAGATTTTTAAATGATACCTTCCTAAGTTAATAACGAATTACATATGGCGAACTATTTATTTAAACAAATCTTTATAATATATTAGGTATTGTTAACAATAAAGCTATTATGAACATAAAAATACGATGGAAAAGGGATAATGATAGTCCGATCATTAATGATTTCATTATTTAAATGTTAACACTCTCTAATTTAAGGACTTAACTGTTACGCTAACTCCGAATAATATTCGATATTATAATCTATCGATCAAAAAGATTGTGTAAAAGTAAAACAGAGATAACAAAAAAATTAAGCAGATGTTGGTCCCGATTAATTAAATATTTATCTGTTAAATAATTACGTAGCTGTAAAGTTGAGCAATAATCTCTATTAATTATTAATATGGCAGATATTTTTGTTATATAATTTATTTAAATTCTTAAGTTTTTACTTGATGCCCACATAGACATACAAGTATTTATATTCCTGCTTAACCGCTTCCGTCTAAAACAGCTAACGATAATGTAGATGCCTATGCATCGATCGATTATAAAGTAAATGACTGGGTATTTAATACCACTCATTTGTCTGCAGTATAACTAATGCCGTAGCGGTAAACAAAATCTATATGCAATTCTAATTATATGCACAATACGCCGTCAATTGCATGCACAGCACGAATTGCATAGCTAGTTAAAATATAAATGCACCCACAGGGTGCATCTGTATGGTATTTAAACTTTCACATTTGGAGCCATGTTATCGCTTTTGAAAAATGATAAAGTTTACAGATATGGGCCACAAAGCATTTAATTGCATTAAAACTGTTTGTTGATAAATTGAAAACAGAAAACACGGTTCGCAGTAAATTGAAAGTCAACTTGGTTATTTGGTCTATCTGTTTAATAACCAGTATTTGTATGTTGGGAAATATACAGAAAAAACCTTATTTCTCGTTCAAAAAAAAAAAGTGAAATAACCTATTCGAATTGACTTACATACCTCCATTCTCCAATGAAGAAGACGGTTTTATTTATTCATTTCATTTCTTATCACGATTACGAAAACACAAAAAGAAATTATACAACAATTCTTTAAAATATTTGTTACAGTTTATGTTTCACTCGTATATACGGTCGATTTGATATTATTTAACTCATACTATAAGGAAGAAGCAATTATAAAAATTAAAAAATAGCAATTATATTTTTGTTTAATTATTCCTTTATAACTTCAGAGCTACCTTTTTGATTTCTTGTGAGTGCACATCTAGACATTTAATATTTACTATTCAATTATAACTTATCTTTCTAGGATATGCAGGGCCTATGCATCGTCCGTGGATATATTATAAGTTCTATGATGGCTATATTATTGTGTGTTCTTAAGAATTACATTCTAAAGTTAAATAGAAAGTTGCTCATTTTCAAATGACCAAATTTTTGAAACACGATGCAGCCATGTATCGTCAACTATATGGAAGTTATTAATGTCTTGTGATGTCGCCTTAGGATTAAATCTTTTATTTTATTTAAAACATTCGACTGTTGTCTATTTATTTAGTCTTGAGATTGAGCCCCATCAAAATAGATTCCGTTTAAAAGATCATTTTCTATGGAGATAAGTTCTATCTATATATTATTGTCCATATTATTGTATTCTATATTTTATTGGCCACATTAATAGTATTTTCCTAAGAATTACACGAGTTTTCAAAGTTTCAAATCGCTACAACAATTAGAAGTGGATGAAAAGTAAGTCGTTTACTTGTTTGAAACGTTCGTAAGTTACAGGTTATACTAATAAAAGCTATTAATAATCGTACTTAATTTTTTTTAAAAGTTCGAAAGTGATATGTTACGCCACATTATAATTTTGTGACAATATTATTTTATGGATAAAGCTCTGTTAGTCTTATTTTCACATAAACCAATATGTTTAATTCTTAATTAAGTCAGCAATTCACCTGAGTAATTTAATTGACTGAGTAAGAGACATATTATTTTTTATATATCTTATGCAGTTTCGCTAGAATTTTTCATGGAATAATTAAAATAAACTCAATCTTTCTATTGATATACGGATTTGTTTTCAGTAAATATAGTGTCTTGCTATGTATCCTGTATTTAAATAACAAAAATAAACTATCAAATTTATTAATACCAGTTTAGTGATTCTACAATTTATATACGTTAGCAAAAGTATATAAATTTAAGAATTATAATTCGCAAAATTTAAAAAAATATTTGATATAATAATATGGATAAACACGAAACATAAGACGTAAACACAGGCGTATTAAGATGCGAATTTTAATTCGTTAATAATTATAAAATGTCATTTTTAAATAATCGGCATGGTTTAAAAAAAAATATGAACTTTTCTGTAAAGTATATGCAGTAAAACATGTGCATAAAAACTATGTCAGAAATTATATAAACGCTGTGACAACCTTAATAAATCTAATAACAAAAAAATAAATGTTACATTCATCGTAATTGAAGTACTGTTCAACGTTGTGGCAACGTACATTAAGTTAAGTTACCACGAGTCGCAGCGAACAGTTGTAAAAATTTTCCAACTCTCTGAACCCGTACCAACGAACAGAGGTTAAACCCAGCCAGAGCCTTATACTTGTAGCTGAGAAAAAATACCTGATAGTTTTGTACTAAAAATTCCATATCAGCTAAAATAGTCACTCGCGACCTACTTATTTATTTATTTTGAGATATTTTGTGTTACATGCGGGACCAAGACTAAAAAAATCCATTAGGCCGGTAATAACAACATATATAGTCGGGTAATAAAAAGAAAAAAATTAACAGATTCCGCCGTACACAAAGAGCAATTTGAGATAACTTCGAAATTACATTAGGAACACCGAACTTTAAAAACTTATTTTAATATTAATTCTACATTTCCTTTAAAAGTGCGTTACTTTCATCTAGGCAAAAGTCTTCATACAACTTTAACAATCATCTTTTGTGTTAAGTGGACTGCTTTCAAGCAATGCAACGGAGAGTTATGAAACTTATTTCAAGTACCATTACCATTTATAATTTGAAGTATCATAAAAAATGTAGTAAAGTTTATTAGCCACAACATCTCGGCTTTCATATATTTATTAGGATCTCTGAGTATATTTACGTATTTAATGCCGAATAATAGGATTCCTCCTTTATAATTTTCCAGCAACATAAGAAATTTAGTAAAGTTTGTTAGCCAAAATAACCCGGCTTCCTTTCATTTATTAGGATCTTTGCGTATATTTACACATTTAATGCCAACTAATAGGAATCCTCATAATTCCTTTTGGAAAAAAGACAAAATGTAATTTTTTTAATCTAAAACAAAATTTCGTTCAAAAAATTAAGAATTTCGAGTAGAAAAGATTCCTGAACGGAGCGAAATAACTCAGTAACATACTTAATAACGAACCAAATATTAGTGTTAAGAGCGAAATAGTCAGTCATTCCTTACTAAGAACTGTATTGAGTATTTCTAAATGAACAAGTTTAACTAATCATCCTACGTGTAACAAGCAAACAGAATTGATAATTTACTTTCGTCTTTGTATAATTTTCAAATTTGTAAAGCAACTGACATAAATTCAATGTTCACTTCTGTTAGTCCGGTGAGCATGATTTATTATTTGAATAACAAACTAATATGAATATGTTTTGAACGAATATAATGATCTCGTTATAAAAAAATACCGTTCCTGAGAATGTCATAATTTTTTTTTAGTCTATAATTGTACAACATATTTCATTAAAAATAACTATCAAGCTTACTTGTGTATTGGCTCGCACAAAGCTTTTTTATTTTTCACTTTATTAACTAAAAAAGCAAAATTAAAAGTTTTGGAAACACCCACGACGTATGTAGTCGTTGTGATTGAAAAACGATTAAATAGTTTTTATGAAAACCCCCCGATTAAAAGAAAGTAAGAACCTATTAATATAATAACAAACCCAAGACATTCCGTCGGGCTACCATTGCCATTTCCATTCTCAATCAATTACATTGTAGCAGCATAAAAAAAGCTATTTGCGCACCTAAGAGAATTCTGATAAAACTACAAAATTTTAGACAGAGGTAGGGCATGGAGGCCCCGGCGGATTTTCTAGGGTTTGTAATTATATTAAGAGGTTCTTACTTTCTTGTAGTTGGGAGGTTTTCAAAAAAAATATTTAATCGTTTTTCAATTACAACGACTATATTCGTCGTGGGTTTTTTCAACATTTTTAATTTTTCTTTTTCTTTTGTACTTTTTCGATTAAGACTTTTTTCGGCTTAATCAAAATTTTAATTTTGTTTTAATAATGACTGTTCAATAATACGCTTCTAATCTATGGTAACTAACACCTAAGAACCTTCGCCGACTAGTCCCAAATATTTTGCAGCAAACCGTGTCTTAATCGGTCAAACCATTTTGGAGATAAATGGGATTATTCGTTTGCGATAAAATGTTGTAGCGCCCTCTGTTGAGCTACCACCATAAACTTATCTGAGAACCATTGCCGATTAGTCCCAAATATTTTGCAGAAAACCCTGTCTAAATCGGTCAAACCGTTTGGGAGATAAATGGGAATATTCGTTTGCAACAAAATATTTATTGCGGCGCCCCCTGGTGAGTAAGCACCCTAACAGCTATTTAAAAACCATTTCCAATGAATCACCAACATTTCACAGGAAACCGTATCTAAATCGGTCAAACCATTTTGGAGATAAATGGGAACATTGGATTGAACACACAAACAAACAACCTCTGATCTAATAAAAATACCTCTTCCGTTCCGTCGTTGGTAATAAGTTAATTTTTAATAATTTACTTTTTCATAGCAACTTAAAAATTCTTTCTATAGCTCAAAGCTTTGCAAATAAACCTTGGAAAGCGATATTGGTAAAATTAGGTTTTCATAAATTTTCTGATGTAGAACGAAATCATTTCTGAAAGCAAGTATTTCTAGAAAATGAAACAATGCCTCTCTTTAGTTAAAAATTTATGAAAATTTACTTAACAATTATTTCTAAGAAGAATTTTTTTACTTAAACTCCATTCTCGCCTAAACTTGTTATCTTTATTTAATTATAATTATTTTGAAGTAATGTATTTACTGAAGAGAAAAAGCGTCACATTATTTGATAAAGGTATTTTTGTGAACTTTGTTTTTCGCCTGTTATGTACATACACTAATTTATTTAAAAGGCAAAGAGCAAAGTCTTTGCTTTGATCTAAGAAAAACAAAAGAAATAAGATACAACCCATATAATAAGTAAAAATTGCAAGTCGTAATATTTTACGTCTACATCCAATTACATAGATCGATTATGGGAATTGTTTTGTAAAATGTTTTTAAATACAGAAAATAATTAGTAAATGTGAATAACAACGAAATACTTGTAGACAGCAAAACGAAGTATATATTACATATACAAGGTCATAAATACTCGTAATAATTTTAAATGATAATGTCTGATATAATGATTTATTATTAAAAAATAAGACTTTTACGGTCTTAAAATGATGCACTTGTATTAAATAATTTACTTCGATGCTGATAGTACATAACCATTAAGAGATTTTATTCATAAAACATAATAATAAACAGAACATACAAGAATCTGACTATGAAATCTATTTTGTTTCAGGTAAGTCTTCGGAGATGCAAGAGTGGCTGTCCGCTGTCAGACGCAGAAATGAAGATAAAAGAAACTCCAATTGCTTTAAGAATTTGTTATTAAGTATATAATATATAGATGCCGTACATCTTACGTGTATAAGTTATATTCGTTAGAATAAAAGGAAGCTAGTTTCTTTGGTGGCTTTACAAATAGATATTAAATTTTGAATAATCAATGATGCAACCATAGTAAACGTTTTTATAATATAGTTATATAATATTACTTTTTTACTAAAAACAAGACACGAGGACTATGTCGAAGTGATCTCATGACATCACTATGTTCTTGAAAATTTGTTCAAAAATATTTTTAATATCTAAAAACTTTTTCATTTTTGGTAAATAAAATATCGTTTATAAAAATTATAAATAATTTTAACTCCCATATAATATTAAATTTTATTCAAGGAATTAATTCTGCAATCTGTGAATTAATATAAATATTTTTGGTAGCAGGACTAAACATATGCTCATTTTTCAATAGCAGAGTTAAAGAATAAAGCAGCTCAAGTCTCCAAAAAATATACAACTTTAAATTAAATCAAGACATCTTCAAGAAAATAGTGGCGAAACGTTAATGCAAACAGAAGCGACTTCTAACTCATCAAAAATATCGATCTCTTGCAATCATCCACAACGTAAATACTATACTTCTCCCATTATGAACCAATATATGTCTACCAACATGAATGTATATAGGGTCCACATATCAACAGTTCGTTCTACGCAATAAACACTCGCGGATCAAAATAATACAATGCGGAGGCCGCCTCTTATATCGAGAGGAGAATGAGCTAGATTTGGTTTGTGTAATAAATTCCAGATCTATTTACTAACACGCCCGTGTTTTACATCACATGTTGTGTAGTTGAACCTAAATAATTTCATGCAAGATTACAACAACAAAAAATAAGAAAGATGGATATACTCCTTATACTTTTTAATTTGCTCATAGTTGAAGTCTAACAATATGAACATCATCAATAGCATAATGGAAATATCCAATATTATCTCTATCTCTTTCTCTCTCTATCTCTGTTTTCACATTTACGTTATTTTCATGCATATATGTGCATACATAACCTGTTAATCCAAGATATATCACAGCTCTACTACGTGTACTGTATGTCATTTTGTAACTACAACCATAGATGTTTTGGTATAGAAAAAAAGTGTCATAATAAATACAATTATAAAGTTGAGAAATAATTTCGACCATATTTATTTTACCATAATAAAATAATAAAATTTAGTAAATATAATGTCACTTCATGTGGCAATGACAAAGCATAAGGATTAATTAAATAAACTGGTAATTGCGATCCGTCCGATTTGGACTCATCGTTAATTTATCAATTAATATCGTGCAAAGTATAATGAATATCTGAAGTTAAACAATTGAGCTATCAAATTATGATGATTATACAAAAAATAATAAAAAATAAAAGGTATTAATAAAACATGAGATAAATATATAATACGTATTTAACGCCTAATTTATTAAAGGATTAAAATATTTCATGAAAATGTATAATAATAAAATGTTATTTTTTATATATAAAAAACTACGAGTTTCGCTGAAAGACCTACAGTATAATATAGATTAAGGTAGCATTTTCAGTCAAGCTGGTTCCATTTTAATTCGAATTTTGATAATATTCGTGAAAAATAACTATTTAGCTTATATTTTTTGAAAGTTGTAACATTTGATAAAATAAAAATTGACTCAACACCAATATAAAATACAAAAGGAAAAGTAGGGAAAAAACATTTTAGATCTTCAAAATTTCTGAAATTTTGAAGTGTTTGCCATATAGTCAGATATAAACACAATTGATATCGTTAGAGTGTATAACGAGTTGAAGTTTTTCTTTCGTACCGAAAATAAAGTTCTGACATATTTCCAACTTTTTACATATGCATATATTCCATACAAAAATGACTCATACCGGTAATCACAGCATAAACTTGTGTCCTCGATTGACTGTATTTACAAAAGACTTTTCCTTCTTTCAACGTGAATATATCAAGGCTATTTTCATCGGGTTGTCACGGCACAAATGTTTGTTTTTAGGAAGTGGGCCAACTATTACCCGTTCCCTTGCTAAACATAACTTGAACTATTGCGCAGTGTACTTTATAATAAAAATTATAATCATACACGACCACTTATATCGGTTGCTGCGTGCTTAATGAGAATTTACTTTACGAGCAACCCTATATAACCTTGACGTAAATAGTTGCTTTATCGAGGTCGCGTTTTAATGACATTTTAAGGTACGAACAATTTTCGAATTTAAATCAGGAACCAGGTCAAAGTGATTTACAAAATGTTTCTAAGACGAACAGACTTTATGACCCATTTTTACAATAGATAGTGTTAAAAATTCTCGGAATATAGACTTTTAAATACTTAGTCTTATAGCGTGGACGGAGCTCAAATATTGTACAGAATCCACAAAGCTCGTTTACAGTCTCTGTAATTGTTCTTTTATTGTAATTCGGGCATATCTTACAATACGGTCTCTGTAAGGCCACAAGTTCGTAATTGTATTAGATTGAACTAAGAAAGAAATATTCATCTGTTTTTATCATGATACTTATTTTATTTCTGCAGTATACTTTAACGTATTACGATAAAAAAAATTTTCGACAATTTTCAAACAATACATCTATAAATCAATCTATTTAAATATCTATTCCAATAATAAATTATCTATTACAAATTCGGTATATTAAAGTATTAAACGTTGATTTACGGATATTTTATCGAAATTTAACAAATTGACATTTGTCGTAATGTTTTTTTTGACAAACTGTTCATTTCTGTGAGTTAGTTTCTCTGATCCCTCCGAGTAAGACACTAATTAAATATTTTTATAAATTTTTATATCTTAGTTTTTAGAATTTGAAATAAAATTTAATAATGAATACCTTCTTAAGATAATTTTTTCATGTGACAAACTTGCATTATGTTTTCAAATTTATATCTTGTCTAAACTATAACTAGCGATAATTTATATTGGAGAAAACTCTATTATATACCGAAAAGAAATATTGTGTGTGCTTATGTACGAGCATCAAAAGTTATACTTCTTTTGCATAACACATGAATAACTTTATTTAGCACGCAAATAATTAATTGGAATAAAATAATTAAAAGACTGGAGAGGGATTATAAATACGGTTGGTAAAATCTAAATTCAATCAAATAATTAACTTTGAAAAATTAAAGTTTAAAATTTATTTGACAGACGAATGGATAAAAATAAATGAATTTGCTGAAAATATACTTTAATTTATTAATTTTAAATATTTAATAAATGATAAAGTAGTAATTTATAATGTTAATAAATACATACCGAATTCGAAACGCTCTAGTTGGGTTCCGTTGTAAGTCAATCATTAGTGACTTACAACGGAAATTTGTCAAATAAACATGCAAATAATGTTTCGTGAGCAACTTCATTAAAGTAATAATTTACAATACAAATAAATACATAGCGAATTAGAAACAGTCGGCAGATGATTAGCTTACAAGAGAAAGCCAGCGTAAAAATAAATTAGTCGAGCACTCATCCGTCAAATAAACTGTAAATTGTAACTTCAAAATCTCAAATATTTTTTTTGTAAAACGTTTTGAGGAAATATAAATTGATCTTAGTATTCCTATAAGATAGTTATATGAGGTACTTTATAGTTTGAGGTAATTTTTGTTAATTTTTACTTTTAACACCAAAAAACTTGGAACGCTCTGATACATTTCCATAATCTACAACATTACATGTAACTTATATTAAATTACATTCTTAAGTCAATTATTATTATATCCCCCTATTTTTCATTTTAGATTTCCTTAGCTAAACCCTTATAATTTTGCCATGTCCATCTGTCTTTCTGTTTGCGTATCATGGCCGTTTTACTCGTCTATTAGGCTACTAGTGCTATATAGCTGATATTTGACATAATTGCACATATTTGTTACGCCTACAAAGTAATAAAATCATATGAAATAATTTTTTACGTTATCTCATTTAGATTTAGAATAGGAGTTAATTTTTTTATTCGCATACTTTATGTGGGGTATCGTAGAACTGGTCTTTCAAACATGTTGGGGTTATGTCATGAAAACTTTTTCGATAGAGTAATCCAGTCACGAAATATTAAGCTTTGAAATGGTCGCTTTTGTTAAAGCTACATATCTCCATCCCTTACCATCTAAACCTCCGTTTTTGATATCTGCGAAGTAGTCTTACAAATCCAATCCAAAAAAATCAAATCAAATGCAAAAATAACTTTGTACTTTAAAAAGTACATGTGTTATATATGTGAAAAATATACTAGACAATACATATATATATATATATATATATATATATATATATATATATATATACATATATAAAGATATATATATATATATATATATATACATATATAAAGATATATATATATATATATATATATATATATATACATATATAAAGATATATATATATATATATATATATATATATATACATACATACATACACATATTGAAAATATATTAATATTCGTAAGTAATTTGACAGGAATACTATGTACACTAAAATGTTTATATGCAACTAAGTGCGTAAGGAATCCACGTACGGGAATTATACTCATACTTTAACAAGTTTGTATGTCTATTAGATCAGCAGATTTAATAGAGTTTTCTTACAAATATATTTAAGGCAAATTGTTTCTATGTGCTTAGTTTGGAGGAAGTTTCCTTATCTTAATAGTAAGCAAACGAAAAAAAATCTATTTAAGTTTACGAATTGTTTTCTCAAAAAAGTTTCACTTTTCAATTTTTTTATGACTAACGTCATTTTAAAGTGTTAATTTTGAGTTGGTAACAACGCATAATTTTGAGTAGGTAAAAGGGAATTAAGGTAAAAGCTTATATAATTCTCAGTATAATTCTCAGAAAGGGAATTAAGGTTGGAACCGTATCATGGCTCATTATTTTGTCCTGGCTTAAGGCCACTGACTTCCGGAATTTACGATTCAGTAGGTTATCTCTTTAGTTGAAACAGTAACTTCTAAATTCAGTCGGGCATACGCACGCTGATACTTTGATGAGGTTGGCAGATAAACACAGTAGACTCCCTGTCTCTCCCTGCCAATTTTGCTGGAGATCTGAGACAGTATTTCATGAATATTAAATAAGTTGATATTGAGTTGCAAAATCCTGAAGTTAACGGTAGACAATATGGTTGGAAAGGATACTATCTTCTATATTTATATAATTCAGGACTTCATTCGCATGTCGGTAATAACGAATTTGATCATAATCTGTACATATAATAAAATTTTAAAAGAATAAATTCTATACATTGAAAATATTTAAAAATAAATTATTAATTTTGTGTACAGAAGGGTAATAGAAGCCAGAAAAACTTTTTTTAGAATTTTTGTCTTTCCGTCTGTATGTTAATTTAAGCAGGTATCACACAAAATCTACTGGACGGATTTTGATGAAATTTTGTATAGTAGTAGCATATACCCAGTAGTAACGTATAAAAGACAAAATAAACTATTTTTTTTCTTAATTACATGCGAATAAAGTCGTAGACCGGCTAATTTCATAATAAAGTATATGAACATGGCTTCTTTAATAACTTGAATGATAATATAAATTTTAAAATTATATTTTGTTATTATAACAATTACATATTTGGCCAACGTTTTTCTTTTGAAATTATGATAGAAATTTTTCGCGTATGTCTGCAGCAGTACTTTTAATGCTATGATTTATTTGCTAAAAATTTTATTTAAATACATCGTTTTTTTTTGTTAAATTTTATTTATTTCCATAAATAGCGCTTTATTCTCTTTAATAGAAGATCAGTCTAATCGGAAACATCAAAAACGATTAGTCTAATCGAAACATATAAAAAATAGTTTAAAGATAGAAGATAATTAGTTAGGAGCGACGTATCTGCATGAAATCCTATTTCTTATACGACATTTTTGGATTTATTAATTTAATTCAAAGAAAAATCAATTTTTTTGAAGCTAACTATTTAGAATTAAATTAATATCCACGATCATTTTTACGAAAATATGCTCGAACTTCATATTCATGGAAGCGCTATAATATAGTGTTTTTTAGACCTATACTTGACTCTTAATAGGGAAAGTAATCATCTAAATGTTAATGCGTCATCTAAAAATAAATGTTTTGATTGTGTTACAAAATATCACAAAGTTTATGCCAGACTTCCGTACTTATAAAATTTTACTAAATTAACCTGAAATTAAATTAATTTAATATTAATATTAGTAACTAAATCTAGTAGCTAATATTAGTATGACATTTTATGTACAAATTAATGTAATACTAACATTTGTTGCTGAATCAATTAACTCTAATATTATCCTAAAATATTAAAGTCACCACTTTTTAAAGCTAAAATTCTATAAACTTGCCAATTAAATGATTATATATTCACAAATTTGTTGACAATTGTTTCATGAAATTAATTACTTTGTCTGCTATCATTTCGAAATTTTTCGCGTAGAAAAATATCAAAGCTTTTTTGTTTACGTGTACGTTACATTGATTAAATTTTATTACAAATTTAATCCACATTTTGTTAATTAATAATAAAGCATATAAACATTTTAAATTTTTTACAAGAAAATTTTAATATTCTCTTTGTATTCTAGCCGTATAATTTATTTTCAAGAGAAGTAAATATTTGTACAAAACGGCAATTGAAGAAACTCGTTTACTTCATTAGTATAATACCGCGTTTATTTCGAAGTTTTAAAGTCAACAATTTTGATTTATCATCAGAATTCAATGGTTAATATTGAATTTTATAAATATAGAAATATGTTAATATAATAAAATATAATGAATTTTCACTAACGATTTCAACTGTTAACAGATAATAAAGTTCGTTAGCAGCGCCGCAGCCCTCGAAAACTATTTTTCGTCATTAAGCACTTGTATTCGGGCGCTCCGATAGCATTACGTATTCATTTATACTCTTGTTTCGGTCTCAGTATTTTATTCAGTAATTTATTGTTTACATTTTCTTCAATATTTTATAGGATATAAATTATTGACAGCCTGTACGCGTGAGGCTCTACATTATGTAGCGTAGACGTATGATTAGGCAATATTTAATCATACATTTTACCTGATGAGTGAAATGAATAATCAAGGTGGCATTTTGTTTTAATCGCTTTTTCATATAGTAACTGGTTTTCCCCCGTCTTCGTTCGCGTGGGTAACGGGATAACGAATGTAATTTTTTTACCCTTTTTTGTATTTTTTCTTTTTACTCTTTTTCATGTTACTTATGTATTTTTTGTAGCATTTTTAACGTTTTTCTTAAATCGTAAGAGTTTCTGCATACACTATATTTATAGTTTTACTATTTTATAGCAATAAAATGTACTGGTTATCTGAAAATACTCTCATGTGCTTCGACAAGACCCGCCGGTTAGTCAAAGCTCTCGACAATCCCAATCGCATCTAATGACGACACCGATAGCCACCGAGAAGCATGCTAATAAGAACAGAACAAGAACAGGCAGACGTGTGGGACGGAGTCAGCCTTTATAGGACCTAACTGAAGGATTATTTTAGTTTACAGTTTACAGATAGCTATTCTCTGACATATTCCAATTTTAAAATTACACAATAAATAGCTGTTTTGAGACTGTTGATCTACCCTCTTAACATTACCCCTAAATTGAAAATAATAATTTCTTGTTTTATTTTGTCACTTAAGTAGGCTCTAAAATTATAGTCATTTATATAATTACTATGCCATATAGGCTTGGAATCTTCTAACAAAATATAGGCCTATTTCCCAAAAAATATTTTATAAATTGATTAATTTTATAAATAGAGCCCTGTTTTCATCAATCTTACTGCATAAAATTGGATAAACTTAGCCAATTTTAGAATGGAAGGTAGTAACTGAAAGCGCCTGGAAGAATACTAAAATCAATTGTGAAGGTTTTAAGATTACTTCAAGCTAACCAATTCGCAAATTTCATCTCTTTTGTATATTAGTATAGATTATTTACGGTTTATTTAGTAAGCCTTTCTCAATGGTTTAGTCTGTGTTTTGAGAGAGTACAGAACAATTTATAATAAAACACCATGTTTATACATGATGTTTATACACATGGCGTTTTATTATAAATTGCGCCCTGAATCTTTTTTTTTAAATTTCATTGTCGCATAATTTTCTTTCATTACATATAATTATTTTAACAGTGCTGTGACAGTTTAGGGTGTTTATCTGGAAAACACTTTTATAGTCCGATTTTGCGATAGGATATAATTCAGAACAGACAATTTTTAACAATTAGTGTTATAATATTATTATAGATTTTCGTATTATCTGCAATACTATCATATATTAGTATCGAATGTAGTAAAATGGTTTTAAAATTTAGTTGAAAAATGTAAAGGTATAATTGGACTCTCTTCGCTTAAGTAGAGTAGTAGAAGTATTTCTTAAATATTGAATATATTTGGCGTTAATTTTGTAGAAAATCATTATTCACAATTAAATGAAACTACGTGATGTAGCTTTATTTCTACTTTCTTTAATTTCTTTACCACGACCTAGGTTTTGTTGTATTACAACATCTTCAGGTGGGATATTAGCAAAGATTAGGTCGTGGTAAAGAAATTAAAGAAAGTAGAAATAATACTACATCACGCAATTTTATTTAATTGTAGTTATTTCTTATTAAATATATGCTCTAAACATTTATTCTATCTCTCTATATATTAAGTCGACAGAACATTTACCATCAGTTATAGAGGTATTGCAATATAAAATACACGCGAGTAAAGCCATGAACAAAAGCTAGTTTTGATATATTTCTAATGGTCAGCTTCACTAGTTTTATGTATATTATTTACTATAATTGTATAAGTCACACGTAAACCACTTTTTCAAGTTACTTTTTCATGAATCTATGATATATGGGTAACATATATCTATAAACAATAAACAATAGACTAACATATATTTATAGAAGTTTCACTCAAAAATATTACGACTTATCAAATATATTTATAACATCGCAATGCAGCAAATGGAAAATTATCTTACACGTGCGAACCACAGGTAAGGAACTTTTACTCCAAATTCTTAACTACGTTTACGGCTACCACGTTATAGGCTACATATCATACTCTAACTCTACCGATTCCATTAAACGAATCATTTAACTTGCCTTTTTCCATCTCAGGAAATTACGGTATTATGTCCCACCTGCGCGCGACAGGCCGATCGTAAAAGCTCGATACGATATTACTTAGTACCGTCGTTAGTGTACTCGATACGGCATTACTCGTTTAATTCATCGGATGTAATTTGTTCATCTCGAGTTGTTCTCGGAATTACGAGGATCGTATTTAGCTTTGTTCCGCATGAAATATTGCATGAATATTTCATGCGAAATGTTTGAATGTTTGTGTGTTTGTGTGAATATTTCATGCGGAATGTTCCGCATGAATATCCTATCATAACGAATATTGTATTTACGTTAACCCCTTTTTGGACACTGTCGTAATATTGTAATGTTTTTTTATCGTAACATGCACCTTAGAAGTTTTTTTTGGGCAAGTATATAAATATAATCGCTTTCGTAAACAAGATTTTTGCTGATATTTGTATTGCACTAATTTGAATGAAGTCGTCATATTCTTGAAAGTATAACTTCTTGCTGTTTATCAAAGTCATACTAAAAAAATGTCTATGGCAATTCTCGCATATTTGAACTATTAAGGTTAATCAGTATGGTTGCACTTCCTACTCCCACTTTTCCCAGCTTCTACAAAATGGCGGACGTAAGATATCTACTCGTACACTCGTCTTTTTTAATATGTGACATTGAGTCATTTCGATGTATCAATGCATTTCTTACCTGTTATGTATAGGTCTATTCTATGACTCCATAATACAAATATTATTTAACCGGTTAATATATCGTCTGCACGATGCGAATTTTAGAAAAAATCATTTTATTTTTGGCTCGAACACTCTTCGGCGTCGGTTTGCTTCGCCAGTCAAACAAAAGTCTGCACAGATACAGAATGACGTTATACGTTCTGTATTCTAATAATTATGAATTATCATTCATATATTTGTTAAAAACCGAATAAAAGACGTTCAATGGCGTACTCGCTCAGCAACAAAAAAAATTAAAAAAAACGAAAACAGGCACATGCTGAAACTTATTTGTCCACCTATGAACTGTTCCTTCTAATTTTCTACAGTACAATTCAAATAAAAAATCCATTAAATGTTATTAAGTATTTAAATAATTTTGTCGTCACGGTTAAATATAATAACAAGTATAAAACGTCATTTTAATTTATTTGGCTTTCTTTCATTAATTTTTTGTAGTATATCAATCAACGTATTAAAAAAAATGGTAAGTACAAACAAGTCTCAACATTACGAGGCTTTCGTGCACACTTACGTACGTATGAACATTTAAGCGTACATAGTATTTTTATTAAAATATTTACAAATATTAATATTATTTCTCACCATGTAAATATTGCTTGGTATATATTTACAGACAAAACAAAATACATTTTAAAATACAAAGTTATTTTTGCAGTTAATTTAAGTCATTTATAGAGTTCCTATAAAATTTTTACGGACTCGACTACAAGAGTTGCTTGGCTATTACTCGTAAAATAATAGAGCATTCTTATCTACAATAATTTTGCTTTTAATTTCATTGTACTAGATATAGTAATAATACTTATAAGTACTACTATTGTGAATACTTTTCAGATGTTCAAAAATAACGGTTTAGCTGACGATGGGAACAGGTATCTCAAACCAAAAATATTAAATAAAATTAAATATTTCGTAAACGTAACTCTGTATCGAAAAATGTGTTCATAATATAACCCCAGTACTTTTGAAATATTTATTCAACCATTTCTGAAACAATAGAGTAGACGAATAAAAAAATAATCTCCATTTTATGTATAGTGGAGATACCCTAGAAATTGAAAAAAAAAATTATTTCATAACTTCGTAGGCGTTATAAATATGTATAACCATGCTTAACTGCTTATAGCACTAACGGTCTAACGACTGCGACGTAGAAACAGAGAAATCGTCGGATATCGTAAAACTATTAATCTTCTTAGTTTGGCTACCGAACCTTAAAAACTTTTTTTCAATTCTATCCTTAAATTGTTAGTACTATTTCAGTCAAGTATTGAAAAGGTGTTTTAATTAATCCAAAGTTCGTGACAAAACCCAAAAATATTCCAAAAGATAATAATTCTTGTTAGGAAAACTCTTGCAAGTTCTAAAGTATTTTCGAAAGAACTACAGAAATACAATAAATAAATAATTAAGAACTCTAGTAAGATTCAAACATGACAATTAATTTACTGCGATTGCAACGAATTCTATTATAATTTATTTGATGGCTGCAAAGTGCTGCTTAATATCAAATTTTACATTTGAGGCTTTTCCATATGGTATTGTACGCAAACGAGCTATACGAAAAAAATGAAAACTCTGAAGAGTATTTTAATAATAATTTGCTATACCACAAAATGCAATACCATCATAACAAATACGCAGCAGAAAAATGTGCCATACAGAAAAATTATGGCTGCAAAAATTTTCCTGCAGCAGACCGCAAACAGATTAAAATAATGGACGTCAAATTCAGATTCAGCATTTTATTTTGCTTTTTTACTGAGTGAAAAGGTTACTGTTTATGGAAAAAATATTATAACGATAAGCGTAACAGTCGTTATTTGATAATATTAAGCTAATTTACTAGAAATGTTAAGTTTTAAGACAGGCTGTTCTGGAGATGTGGGTTGGTATTAAGGTTCTTAAATCGGGTGTATATTAATTTAAATTAAGTTGAATTGTGACAAAGCCAAATTTACTGTTCCATAATAAATTTTGTATAACTTTTTGTCAAATAACTAATCTTGCGAATTAATTCCTTTTATCAATATAATTTTAATAAGGAAAAATGATGCGATTATAAATATGTTTCAAAAATAAATAGATGAGAGATCGAATACATAGTAAATATACTTAACATATTGTTCCTATAGGTAATTTTAAATAATATACGAAATAAAATCCTTCTATACGAAAAGTAACGTTATTACTGTAGAATCAAATGACTTCAAACAAAATTTGTAATATTTATATAAAAAAATCTAAGTTAAAAATTATTATTTTTATTGAATAAGGTTTTATAAATCAAATACTGAAAGACGCTTTAATTTCATAAAAATTTATTCATTTTAAAGAAATATTCATATGACATTTTATATACAATTCCTTATCGTTTTTTTTTTCACTTATATTTGCTTCACAATTGGAGATTTTTACAACTTTGATATATCGAAGGATTCATTGCTTTTATTTCTTTATTTGTCATACAAATATTTATATTATTTGATCTTAAATATTAAAAATTACATTGTTATATGTTAAATTTACACAAAAGTTGTAGCATATTCTATTGCTTTGAACGCATATAGTGTTTCCTTTCTACGATAAATCGGACATAGGATTTCATTATTTAAATATTAAATTAGTTCAAAATTGATGTAATGTTTAATACAATAAAATAATAAATTTTCAGCATATTTCCCCGGAATGAAATAACTTTTCAATGTAAACGTCAAAAGCACGCCGTCACCTACCGGTTTGGAAAAATTAAGTTCGCCAAGCGAGCATCGTATCAGTGAATAGTTTCAATTTATACAACAAAAAGAAAAAGATATAAAAGTTGTATTCCAATAAGTTTTTATCCCATAAAATATTAATTCAAAATTAGGTAGATAAACCTACCTTGATTTGTTTATAAGATAAATGTCGACAACAATTATTAAGGAAAGACCTTAACTTTTATTTATTGGGCGTCGGGTGCCTTCTATGTTGGTTGCTAAGTGGATATTAATTAATGCGATTTTAGATTATAATCCACGGGGATTAACATTTAGGTGCATTAATAGTATTCAAGATTAACAAATTTTTGAACAGATGAACAGTCAATATTAAAAGTCGAGGAATATAATGGGTAGTAGATATTTATACGTACAAATTATTACCTAGAAAAGACAAATCAGTCATTGTGATAAGTACCAATTTCAGTAGCAAATAATTTTAATAACAATCAGTAAGCTTTAACATCTTTGGCTAATACTAATTCAGTATATAATATTCTTAACGTTATCCTTTTTGTTATCTCCCACTGATGCACTTTTAGTGATTTGGATTTTGGCATCTCTAAACAAAATTATACTTTTAAAAACGAATCCATGGAACCAATAAATTACACCATCTAGAAATGACATTAACAATTTAAGTCCTGTGATTAATAGATTAATTTTTTTATTGGAAATTAGTACGGTACGTACACACATAAATTGTTTGTGCAGAACAACATTTGGGCTGACTTCATTACTCGCGGCTTCTTTCGTGTGAAATATTAATGCCACGAAAAGTATGTGTGGGTTTTTTTTTTGGTAAGTGATCATTAAGAAAAAGAGATAATGAATTCTAAAGATGCTTTTGATTAAATTGCGAAACCTTGTAAACGATTGAATCAATGCTAATGATGCTTATTAAAGATTACTTAAATTGAATATTGCTTATTAAATTACGGAAATAACAGAATTAATTTTAGTGACACTTATTAAACTAAGAAAACCTATAGAAGTCTGCATTAATTATTATGATGCCTGTTAAATAATGAAAATTTGGAAACGATGAAATCAATTCTAATGATTCTTATTAAACTACGAAATTATGGGAAAACTGCTTAATTCGAATATTGCTCATTAAATAATGATAACTTGTAAGTGACTTTATTAACTCTGATGCTTACAAAACTAAAAAACCATATAAAGGATTCCATTAATTATTATGACGTCTGTAAAATTACTTGTATAAAACCCAATGAATACCTAAATTCGTTTCAATGATGCTTATTAAACTATGAAACCCTATAAACGCCTCAATTTATTTGAACGATGCCTTAAAAATTATATGATAAAAACTTGCAATTTATGGAACTCAGAATATCTCTAAAAACTTTTAATCGGGGGAAACGGGGTATGAAGAAAATTGTATGCGGATCTTATACCACAACTTTGCAAGTCATGTACACTCAGAACGCGTAAGCGAGCTAATGCGGACGAACTTATGTGGGGTGGTTGCCGAAAATAAATATTTGATATATTATATTATCCAATAGAAGCTTTCTCTCTTTGCCGGCGTTTCAAGAGCAAAGAAGTGTACGTTATTAAATAAGGTACAGCGAACATACAAGTCATTTGTTTTTGAACATTAAGAAATATAATTAAAAAAATATAACTATTAAGTGCGAGCAAAATCCACCATGCTAGAAGGGTTCTGTACACACTTAGATACGTAAATAAAAGGATACAACTTAAAGGGATATATTATTTCTGTTATTGAATATTTACAAATATTAATATAATTTCTTAATATATGATAATAAGACCTAGTTTTTTTGGATTCTTTATTACCTGTAAATTATTATATATACAACAATGTTTAGTATTTATTATTCAAGTAAAAGTTTTAAATATTGTTACACTTTCTTGCTATTTTTGAGAGATAGGTCGTAACCTATTCAGAGAGCCCATTCCGATAATACGCTTAAATAGAAAAAATGTATATATTAGGGAATCCCCCCCCCCGTAATTAAACTATATATAATTTTAAATATAGTTATTGGTTATGGTATTGTGTTTGAGGCAGAGCATTAAGTATTATATATGCATTTGATTCTGTACCCCATTTGGTTTGCGAGCTAGTTGAAATGAATGGTTTATAACCGGGTATAAATATAAAATTTGTGACTGGTATGTTTCTTTAGAATTTAGTTTTTTTTAGAATAAAATACGAAAAACACATGTACACTTTGCAACATGCCTAACAAATAATACCGATATAATTAATTGTAAATTGGACGTCAAAAATATCGTGAGAATTTCCTCCTTGATATTGGAAAAGGAAATAGTTATGTATAACTAAGAAGTTCCCTTTCCTACCATACATGTCTCACGGAGACAACTATTATGATTAATCATGTTTTACATGCCTCGCTTAATTCATTTACTGGCACATATGCATATGCTCAAAATGTTTTCCTGTCATTTAAAGTCTTATCATTGCTCTCAATCATAAATTCTCGAATCGTGTTTTAATTGTTTTTGTACTTATCGATTACTCTTTCTTTATTTATGCACTTTATTAATCTCTACGCATTTCTGATTTACAACAGTCAACCATTCGACGGATCGTAAATAATCTTTTCATTTTTCTTAACGTCTTTGTATTCTCGTCTTAATTTTTACTCCTAAATGATGATTACACAAAATTCGTAAAACTATAAAAGAGAACTATATTTAATATCTACACGTTTTTTCCCACCTAAATGTCTCTAAAACATGTGTTGAAATAATGGAATTATATAGGGCCTATATATAAAGTCAGGATATAAGAGTTAATAGAAAACATTGATTTTATTGATATAAATATACGAGAACTCGAATTTTGAGATGTTTTGGGAAAGTTGGAAAGTTTGAGAAGTTTGAATTTTTTAATGTTTGTACTCAAGAATTAATTTTTGTTAAATACAATAAAACAGAGGGCAAAAGGTAGTTCTGTCCTCTGTTTTATGGTATTTAATATAATTTATATCTTGAATACACTTTAAACATTTCAAAGCGGTTATCGAAATGTGTTATTCATGAAAATTTAAAATTTTGAAATTAATTCTAGGATTTGTTGATATGTTCATTAAATGATTTGAAATGTTAAATAATTTATAATTGGCTTCGATGGATAAACCAAATTGTAATCTTATCTCATTACCTGCTTCCGGAAGGATACACAGGTGATAAATATGCTAATTAATATAAGTATAAGAGAAATTATATTTTTTATATTTTATATTCGATTTCAATAAACTGACATTACTTTTTGGATAAGCAATCAATTACGTTAAAGTATGTGTTGTGTCATTTGCTTTTCAAAATATTACATCTGTTCGATATATTCTAGACAAGCCTAGAAAGAAAACTACATGAGGCAAGTGACAGTACCACTAGCATAAGTATCTCGGTCGCCCAATGTTATCTCAAAGCGATCAGTCATTTCATACATGATCGATGTATTTTTTTGTTTATTTATTTTTGGCATACGCTTTAAGAAATCGCGTCGATAGTAAAGTTCTTGGTAGGCTATAGTGTTGTCTTAGTTATGTAGATGTCGCTACCGAATGGCTTTTATTTCTTATGTTTCGTCAAAAAAACATTTTACGTAGTTCTTTCAGTTTTATTCGCCTTTCGGCTTTACTCGTGTAGTATTAATATATTTTCTGGTATTATATTTTCTATTACATTGTCTGGTATATTTTCTGGTGTATGATTTGACTATTTGCCATTTTAACTTAAAATCGGAACATGACATGGAAACTAAGCTTAAAATTGGTGAGAAATGCAATCTAGAGAAAACGGGCAATTTTTATCGTTTAATTTGAAATTGATACATATTTTATTTATTTGATTAATATTATCTGGCAAACTTCTTGCTACAGAAACAATCTCTTAAAATCAGCCAGAATTACAGTGCATTTATGAAGTAATAGGACAGAAAAACAAAAAAAATAAAAATGATCTAATTTGATATATCGGGAGTGATTTTGGATTAGTAATAGAGGTAGGGAAAAAAGGAGAAAACCTAAGTGAGAGGGATTTGATCAGAAATGGAATTTTAAAAGTAAAGTTCGTGAATGGATGATTTTTTCAGACGACTTTTGAACGCAAGAATGGACGATGAAAGTCTGATATTGGAATCGAATTTGTTTCCTAACTTAACAGCATAGACAGTAAACAAATGCTCATTAAGGTGGTGTGTTTAGAAATAAGGAGCCTGAGCCACGTATTAAACTCTGCGATGTGAATAAATTTTCTTCGACTAGAAATATAACGATTACGTAAATCTTGTAGGCATTGTAGTTTGTTAACCAATATATTGATGATACATTTGGAATACATATAATATACATTCTGCAATCATTTTCTTTTTTAACCTAATTGCACTTGAGATTAACCTATCCACAACTTAAATAATTCTTGCTTTACAAGAGAATACAATTGGTGCTAATCCTAACTTCATGACAACTTACCTGTAGTTTATGCCTATTCGTTTTTATAGCTAGCAGTTTCAGGAGACAGTGTCAGAGGATACACGTCTGTGGTAACATTCTGTTAATATACTCAACAGTATTTCTAATGACTTGCGGTTACCAAAGCTGTGGAAAAGAAGATAAGAACAAAAATAGTATGAATATATATATTTTTAAGTAGTACATCGAGAACGATTTTAGAAACACATAATCTACGTTTTCGTGTGAAAAGTATCCAGATAAATCAAGATATCTTAAATAACTTACGTCTACCGTACATTGGACTACCAATAGTTCTTAAAGCAAGTTATTGCTTTAATCGGTATTCAGAATAGAATTTCAGAAATTGTTTTCTGAAATTATTTCAGAAATTATTTTATTAATTACTAAAATTTTGTTGAGGAATGACTGTTCTATTAAGATTATATTTAAAATAGAATGTTCACGTTGGTGATCTGTTGATTGGAACTTTAATTACATTTCCAATTAATGTCATTACTCACCGGTGAATATAATCTAAGACATTCAGTATGTATTTAGAAAAGCCACCAGTATATTTTCAGTTCTAGGGCAAAACGTACAGTGATTCTTCAATCGTAAACAGTGATTTTTTGATCAAAATTTTCAGCGGCAATATTAACGAACAAAATAAAAAGGTTATAAATATTAATTTAAGAAAATTAAAACCATTCTGCAGACACGCTGTTTTCGTGTCATTATCCTTTATTAAATGTTGCGTTATAGTTATATGAAATATTGTAATTCAGACGTGAACCATGTGTTACTGTTTTCATTTAATGTACTATGACTAAACGTATTTATTTTAATATTCTAGCGAAATTGAAAAAAACAAATATCAATTTAAATATGAATTGAAATTGATCTCCTTACATTATACATCCATATATTACTCTTTACCTTTGACATAGAAGGGTTTATTATAAGAAGCGATTAAAAATTTATATTAAATTTTCAGATACAATTCTTTTATATATATGTATATATATATATATATATATATATATATATATATGTGTGTGTGTGTGTGTGTGTGTGTGTGTGTGTATGTGTGTGTGTGTGTCTATATATGTATATATATATATATATATATATATATATATAAATGTATATATATATATATACATATGTACATATACTAAAAAGCGAAAACTCAAGTTACAGTAATTATAACAGAAATATTTCTTAATCAATCTTTAATCAGTCACATTGAATATCTAATCTAAACATCCATCTTTAATAAAGTGGCTAATATGCAATTAAAGAGTAGAATTATAATGACACGTTATATTAAATATAACATGATTGTTATTATCGTTCTTGTTAGAAGTGTATAAACCGAACAAAACTTGACAAAACTTAGGGTCATAACCCTAAGTAGCGCCCATGAAAGATAGAATGGAGGAGATAGAAGGATTCATGGAATCATGTTAATAAATATATAATAAAATGAGATAAATTACTTCTATTTTTGAGGACCACTTTTAGAGCTCTAATGACAGATCTACAAAATGTAAAATCGTTAATTTAGTACTACTTTTAAAGCAATGGCAGTATATAAAAATCAAAAATCAAAATATGAATTTACGTTAATCCAAATAATATGCACATCAATTATATACTTTTCTATAATATTTTTTTAAGACTAGCTTCGTTCAAAACCCTGCAAATAAAACAATTATAATGTTCGTAATAGTTTTCTATAAGTTGTAGTTTAATATTTTTTTTACTAATTACTTGTTCTTTTTTGATCATATTAGCTCAGTTACTAATACTTTCATTAGTAATATTTACTTTTCATGGGTAAAATCTTTTCGTAAAAATTTTCCAACCATTTTTTTTTAATAATTTCCAAGGCATTCTTGTCTATAATGTGATGGTTTCTATTGCACATGTTACCCTGCGATAGAGATCCATTAAATTTTATGAAAATTTATATGCCTATGTCTTTTTAATACCGCTAGTGATAGAGAAATGATTTTTAGAAAACAATCTAAAAATAATTTTTTCACATTTTGTTGGTATGGATATTTTGATTATTTTTATCTACTCGCGGGGTAAATATATAGAAAGGAACTAAGAAAATAATTACGTCTATTAAAACTCATTTTCCCAAAATAAAAACAAACTGTACCCACCCAAACTGTCATTATTTTGTTATCTATATAAATAATGTAAATAAAAATCTGTAATCAACTAAAATTAAAATGAATAATTATTTCTTGTACACATATATTTCATTCATTAAAACCATTAACCTGAACTCCCATTCTTTATCCACCCATTCTAAGATCAATTGACAATGGTCTTAGTAAATAATTACACAATTTTCATTAAGAAAGATTAATATAAAAAATAATTTATGTTTTCAAATTATTCAAACAAATTTCATTGTAGATAATTCCGATCATTATACAATTTTAACTCTAAAAGGTTAATTTTGAACTATGTATTGTGATTATGTACCCTTTTGTATCCTAATTGCACATAAATATTATATTTGTATAAATTAAACGAAACTGATACTGTTACCGACGACACGTCATTACCGATGCCGCTCGTTACGAAACACGTGAAAACAAATCTGGTCTAGATTTTTGTCGAACATTAAGATTGAGGTCAAACAGGTGTCGGTAACGACAAAACTAAACAGATTAAAGCAAAAATGCGCACGTAGGCAGTAAAATAAAAGGCCTAGTCTATGTAGAACGGCACCTGGTCATGCAAGGAATTGGGTAACTCCTGAACAATAACCGAGAAATTAACGAAGTTTGGTCCATCGCTACGAATAATGTTACATTAAGACGCTAGGAGGCCTGGATAGGGTTGTCACATGTTTTTTTTTGTGGTATTACCAAATTTAAAATCCAAATTTTTAAAGGTATATTTCAGGAAATTCTATTATTTTTTTTTTGATTTAGAAATATAAAATTTATCAAGGATGAAATACTTTTATTTTCAAAGTAAATATTCTCAAAATGTAAATGTTTCAGTTTATGTATTTAAATTTACATTCCATTTTTTTACTAATTGCAATATTTCTCTAAAGTAGCATTTTTATGGATATAAATTCATTGCATTTTTATAATATTTCATTATAAGGATTTAATAATTATCAAAACAGAATGTCAGATTAACACGGAATTGATGGCGTGAGCTTTCTATTAAAATGATGACCAGTTACAACAAATAGAACCCGCCCTAAGAGGATTCCGTACACGTTTAGGCGCAAAATATTCTTAATAATATATTACGTTATTTTTATTTAGGCAATATATGGTCTGGTAAATCTTTTACAGACTTAAATCTATTGTGTCTTCCTCAAAAACTACCACACATTTAGAATAGTCGCTATAGTTCTCCAGTAGATTAACTTCTAGTAATGTTAATTTTTTATAATTCTGAATTTAGCAGTTTCGGAAATGGAGAAATGCGTTTTCTTTAAATATTTTCAGCAATATCTTTAAAAATATCTTAATAAAATCCCAAAAAAATCATTTTCTCTTAACTCATTTCAAGTATTTTATTTACTTCCACTAAAATTTCCATGTAAATAATTGATAATCGGACACGTAAGGAAACACAATAGGTTTCCATTTTTTCCCTTTTAAAGTATGGAACCCTAAAAACAAACCTTTAATAAGTGTAAAAAAAATTCTGGTATAAAAATAAAACCAAATTAGGAAATTACAAACGTAATTACAATATGCCATGTTTGGAATATTAAGTTTCGTATTAAATTGTTTAAAAGACAATTTAATACATTATTTGTAACTAAGTCTAAAGTTAGTATATGCTGTGAGATAAAAAAATGTATTTGAAATATATTTAAAATGAGTTAATACCTTCAGTACAAAAAAAAATTGGTTCAAGGGTTCAACTTACAATTAGTTTAAACTCTTTCTACTTATAAACGTGATAATACACACACCCACACGCCCTCACATACACACACGTACACGCTCACCCACAAGTCTCCACGCACGCATACACGCACACACACACACACACGCACACGCACACACACACATGTATACATACACATATATATTCCAATTCTCCATATGCTGTAAAGAATAAAATGTTACGTAAATCTAGAAATAGGCATTGTAAAAGATTTGTATAGTATCCTATATATCTATCCTTGATTTTATGTTTCATTTGATGAAATCAAGACCTATTGTAACCATATAAATACCGAGTGGATTTATGCCCAGGTCATAAATTTTTCACATACTTTGCACACTTTGTTTACACAGAAATGTAAGATCGGAATCACATATTTTAAACACCCAGCCAAACACAGAATGCAACATGCGGAGAAATTTATTGGTCTATTATTCCAAAACTATGGTTTGTGTATTACTTCTAGAATTACTACATCCATTTACGACAACTCTAAGTGATATTTACCACAGCCAGAAATCATTAGGTTAGAATCTTTATGTACAGTTTATTAATAATTAAATTAGGTGAATAGCGGTTTGAACAAGAGACGAAATTATCGACACAGCTTACAATTATCAAGATAGTCATTTAATATATATTTAAAGATTGAATCCCGCAGACAGATTAAAATGAAGTTTAACCCTTCACTATATACTGACTGCTCTCTTGTGCTTATCGAAGAGAAGCAGAACACTGCAAAGTGAAGACGTGTTGTATCAAAATAAATATTATCGAATGTAAATGAGTAACAGACTGATATTATTACTTTCTTTTTTCATCCCTTCTATGATTTTTTATCATCAGAATATAAAAATTGTCATAATGCAAAAAGGACCCCTTTCCAAGGTAAAATTGTCCCTAAATTAACATGTAATTTCAATGTGATCGAACTCCGTCTAGGTATACTAAATAGCTCTAATGGTACAATATAATATTGGCCGTAACGGATCGTTGGGGCTATATTAAGTGTATTGAAGTAGGCAATATACGAGTATATCTTGCACTAATTGTTGCTTCAATTAGTGCAAGATATACTTTATTATATTATAGATTTTTAATTCCCTATAAGAATGAAGCAAATTGCGAGCGAGCGTTTTTAGAGATTCGCTAATCTATGATTACCATTTTTCTATTGAGAAAAACTTATATATATATATATATATATATATATATATATATATATATATATATATGTATATTTCTTTTTTAATTAAACTCTTAATTTTAGAATAGGTGGTAAATTTTATAAAATGACAACCCTTCCCTATTTTCATAGCCGGCCATCTAAAACGGTCGTCGTGTTTCCACCTAGCAATTTCCCTTTATTTACATAATAAACGAGGAAAATTATATACGCGATATCACAGCACCTTTGGGAGTGAAAGTAAGTGGATGCTTTCTAATTATGCATTTAAAACACCTTCCGCTTCAACAATTACGAAAAATGGGGCGCATTTTCGGTGAATATTTCGAAAAGCTTTTATTGTAACTTAAATAGCTTACCAATACTCGTACGTCTTGATAATGTATTTTGGATTAACTCAAGCTCATAACGTTACTAGATACTATATTTATATTCACATTGTAATATAGCGTTATCACGTTATTAAAACATAAATTATTGTCCTTTGGCGAAAATTCAGATAAACAATAATAAAATTTGTATAACGGATTATAATTTGAGATATTTGCATGAAAATAAAAATAAAACTAAGTGTTCATAATAGATAATAACTTCTCTGACGTATTTATTAAATAAAATAGATAATTTTATTAAAGTCCGTTAATTACTAGATACTATTTATGGGTGGTTATTCTGTTGCTTTTAAGAATTAATTCAAGATTTTAAATAAATTAACTTCTTTAATTGGTTCTTACTCGAGAAGATAAAAATATAAATAAGCAACAGTTTTATATATTTGTGAGAACACATATATATATATATACACATATATATATATATATATATATATATATATATATATATTTATATATACCATTAAGTACACTTGCGTCATGCAAATTAAGCTATATCGATAAACTTTCATAATAGTACCCCCTCGGGCATCACTATTATAAGTAACATCGTCCTCGTATAGACGCTCGCACCATGTCGGTAACATAATATATGATTCCGAAAGTATTGATTTTATTGTAAGGTCTCTATTTTACATATATAGAAAAGGAGTGTAGTTATAAAAGAGTCAGAGTATTTGTACCATGCTTATATTGTTATGAGTGTAAAAATAATATTTTTCTGGAAATTTCTCCGTTTCTGTAAAAAAAAGCTTACGAAGAAAAAACTATTATTAAAAAAAATTATCTAAAAAGGTATAAATTGCTGATAAGCGTAAACGTAAATAAAAAATTGACTTTTGACAATAAAAAATTATGTTATCGTTAAGTTTTTAAAAAGTCATCTTAGATACCTCTGCAAAACATGCCAATTAAAAGTAACGGAAGAGGCTATTGTAACCAAATGTAGTTCTAAAAAGTAATGGAATTACTTTCATATTAATTCTGTCTTTATATGTTTATCCAAGTAAGTCTAAAAAAATATGGCCATAACATATTCGAAATATTGTAAAGACTTCCAAATGTAATAGCTTAGAAAAAGTCGAAAAATTAGGGCTTCGAAATTACGTATTTTACTTATTTATGAATGAAAATACACCAGAAACATAATATAAAATGACACTAAATAACGTTTTCAATAATAATAAAACAATAGAAAAAATACGAAATAATAGAAAAAAATACGAAATAATATATGAAAATTGAGAATTGCATCAGAAACGAAAATTCAATTCAACGGGAATTCAATCGGAAACTACAGTTTAATTTAGTATATGTCAAAGGAATATATAAAAATATCGAGAATTACTATTTCAAATAATAAACAAATTATTTCGTATCTTCGTAATTTTTGTTTATTTCAATATGTATAATTCAATATCGTTACAACTAAATTATTTAAAATACACCTATAAAGATATATTAGGTAAAAAAATAATTTCAATATTTATAAATAGTTTAACTAAACAAGTTTATTTATAATAGTAATTAATTATATAGTCAATAGAAATACAATGTACCTTCAAATGTCTAAACTTTTACATGTACTTTAGTAGAATCTATTTTTTTTTAATTGCCATGAACGGATGTTGTACATTTAGTATTATAAAATTACACCAACTTTATAAATATTGTGACTTCTGTAATTCTTCAAATAGTGGACAATATTCAATAACTAATATTAATAATAGTAATTTGGAAAAAAATAATAGCAGAATATAGCTGCATACTTAGTTTCAGCACAAAATAATTGGATATAGTTTTGATTTTAATACCCTGTGACAAAACTACTACGTGATGTAGTATTATTTCTACTTTCTTTAAATTCTTTACCACGACCTAGGTTTGGTTGAATTACAAAATCTTCAGGTGACAAAGATTTTTTTTTCTTTGCTAATAGCGCACCTGAAGATGTTGTAATACAACGAAACCTAGGTCGTGGTAAAGAACTTAAAGATAGTAGAAATAATACTACATCACGCAGTTTCATTGAATTGTGAATAATGAATTTCTACAAAATTAACGCCAAATATATTCAACCCTGTGACAATAAAATCACATATTGTTATTTGAGATATGATAGCTGACATAATATAATAATAATAACCAATCTAAGTATTAACGTAAACAAAGTAACAAAAATCTATTAATTTCGTAAAAAGAATGAAAAATTTATCCATTGGTTTCTATTTTTAGTACAGTGATTGACTTTACGACCTCACGGCAATTTGTTTTACCCGAAACGTTATGTTAACAGTGATGATCCTTTTATTGCAGGCTTTAATGCCACTCGCTGTTTCCTAAGCCTCCAATTTCCTTTTTATATTCACAAATAAGCCCACTCTCTTGTAATCCGATCAGAAAGAGCAATTCTAAAAGCAACATGGTTTGGTAGTTGTTACTTAACATTTCAGTTGTTACTTTCAATCAGTTATTTTGGCAGTACATAGGTTGTTACAAGTTATAATTAGCAATTATATAACAATATTACGAAAAAGAATGTAGGATATTATAAATTATACAATATAAATTATACTATGTATATGCACGTGTACTAAAGAACTCTACGTTTTGTATATCCACGATAAATCAAACATGTTTTCTCTTTTTATTAATTTCAGTACAGTGATAAAGATAGGCCCCTAAATCCTTCAAACTAACTTCCACAAAGTGATTGACGCTATTCAAATAACATTTTGACAAATAAACAAATTTAGATTAAACCACAGATACGTTTGGAGATCAATCGTTATCTTTATAAAGTAGACAAGGATTTCAACAAAAGAAGAAGACAAAAGTTATTGGAGAACCTTCCACAAATGTTATGAATTTGTGTACGTCATATACATCAAATAAAATATTTTGACAAAATGTGAAGTAAGAATATCTCGCAACTGTCAAGAAAGTAAGTGACATGTAACGCATTGATCCAACGAAAATGTCAATAACTCAGGGGATAGCCCTTTTTTTAAAGTATGATTAACATTTTCAATAAGGATAACTTTTTTATTTGAATTAGTAGTTTTGAGTATAGTGAGATATTATTGAAAATAATTTGTGAAAAAGTAAAGAGTAATTAAAATGTATTGCAAAGTTAATGAAGTAACTAATTAATAGGTCCATATCAGAATTTGGAACGACATGCTTGTTTAAACAATTAAAAAATTACGTTAATCAAAAATGTCATCAAAAATGTTAATGTCTTAAATAAAAAAAAACAAATTATGTATCTATAAACATATTCTCTTAAATGTGGACTATTATATTTATAAAAAGTGGCACATCTTCTTTACGAGGAGGATATTTTCCATTTTGCTATCAAGATAACCTGAAGCCATATCCTGGCTACGTTTTTACAGTTCCAAAGTTTTACTTAAAATAAAACGAAATTCTCAGGAAAATATTTAAAAGTTTTTTGGCTCAATCGATAGAAAAACGGTTGAGTTTAGGAAAATAAATAGGTATCCGAAAATAATATCTGAAACATTTTTTCATTTCCTATATAGAACTCGCAATAAATAAAAATTATTTTAACACTAAAAACAGGCGCAGAGTAAACTGCACATTTAAATCAGACCAAAATATTGCTATGGGTTTTTTATAGCAATTCGTCGCACAGAGCAAGAATCTATCCAAATCCTCAATAACACATTATCATTTAAATTTAAACTTTTGTGAAGATGAACTAACTCGGACGAATCTCTTGGCAATTAATAAAACTGATTCAGACCAAATAATAAATCGCCCACACGCCGTTCCGTTCGTTAGTCACTTTGTTTGCAAACCACATGACGATGTGAGCGCAAACTGCGCAACTACACAAATCTTCGACGATCTTCTGGAACAAACGGTTTTAAAGCCGTTTGTTGAGAAAAGTGTTTCATCTCGTATATACAGGTGGCTTTGTTTTGCTTTCTGGCTTGGTGCCATTCAAAAGTTAAATGACAGACGTCCGACGTAAAGCGGAACAGTTAGACCGCTACCGCATCGCGTGTAAAGTGATTTATGAAAATTCTTGGCATTACAGCAGTCGCGAAGATCGGATGATAAGCTTATTTTAGAAAACATTTTTGACAGTCTGGAGTCATGTAAAATAGGTCGCTTTTGAAACAACGAGTGCATTGTTTTATTTAATGGATTGACATTAGAATTTTATGTCGACTTTCAGTATTGGTATTAGCATTTTAACTCTTATAATGTTAGTAAATAAGACGGTTTGCCTAATTATTTCACGTAAAATTGTGAGGTTATGTAAGCAATTCTCTTTTTCAACTTGAACGGTCTTGAACGACTTTGCTAAAGGGGATAACCTGCTGTTTCCATGCCGCATTGTCTTCAGATTGTCTTAGGGCGGCACTGTTAGGAGTCTCATGATAATATTAACCTAATCAGACCAGCGGCTATCAACTGCGAGACTTAAAAAAATCTCTCAGTTGATAGCCGCTAGTAATTCTGTATAACAATAATTTCTTTATAACAATCCGCTTGTCTATTTTTTCTGGCTATCTACAGGCCGTATGACCAGAGTAACTTAGAATTCTTTGGTGATATAATTTGATATTAATATGGGGTTCGTCGAATACGGAATTTTTGCTTCTTTTGGCAGTCCATAGTGGGTATAGCATTTTCCTCCAATGCAACGTAGTTTTGAATATCTCGTTCTTATAAACTCGGCGTTAGATGAAAATGATTTTATTACGATTACCTCTAATGCATGTACATATAGCTCTAAAACAAATTCATAATGAAAAGGGTGTAATTTAAAATCAATCAATTAACAGTGACGTATTACTTTGTATTGTGGTATTGTTGAATTCAGTTTTTTATTACAATTCTGTAACTATAGAAATGTTAATTCAAGCGATGGATTTTAAAATTGATAAGTTTAAATCTTTATGGAAGTTAAGCAAATTATTTCCATAATTATTCTTGGTTGAAATTTAAGTTTAATTTTTGTTTAGAAACCGTCACAGTAAAGGAGTGAATTTTAAAACTCAGCCCTCTTCCTATGTTTACGCAATGAGATACGATTACCATTTCCGGATCTTTTTAATAGTCTAGCCCCAGACTTTGGGAGAGTTTTCATGTATCAATGTCATGTAAGACGTTATCAAAATAAATGATTGTCAGTAATTTGTACTGATTTTTCAGTAACCAAGTAGGAATGACGGGAAAATACTCAAAGCTAAACGTCGGCAACAGACAGTAGGTGAACAGAACGTATTATATTTTTTGCCGCAAATGCCAATCCAAACAGCAGTATTTCTTTAAACACAGTTTCAAAAGATATAAAATTTGCATAAACTCAAAATGACTATACAAATTATGTTCAGATGATGAATAGATTAAAATAACTTGATTCAGTATTAACTTGAAATGAAAAATAATTGTAGCAAAAAATACTTGATCTATTAGAGTGAGGTTCGAATCGAGGATAATATATCATTTGTGACAATGTTTTTTTGTCATATTGTCCAATTATATAATCTCATTCTTTAGTGCAATTGAGTGTTATATCAAACGGGCTCCATTTTCGCTAAAATCAGCGAGATCTGAACACAATATGAGTTGTGGCAAATATTTTATACTTTTCACTGAAATATGATATTTTATACTTAATAATTGCAATATGTTATTTTTTAATCCATGTACTTACTTTTATATTACTTCGAAATGTTATAGGCAAAGTGAAAGAGTGAAAATGACAAATAGAGATTTAAAAAAAAATCATTTAAAATAATGGTTCAGAACTGCTTAATCCTAATTTTCTCTTTTTTAATCATTTTTTACTTCTTATTATCTCGTTGTAATGAATTTCCGTCGCTGAACAAATTTCTGTGTAAGTTCATTTTTGTATATTTGCTATTGCGTTTAATTGAACTTGAATTGATTGAACTAACGATTACTCAGCCAATTACGCCTAATCGCACAAAAAAATCTCTGTTTTATTTGATATTAGTTTAAATGAATTATATACTGAAGAAATGAAATTTATCGTGAACAACAACTGTCATTGACTATAAATTTCAGCTCTTGTAAATATAGCACATCAAATTCGTTCTCACATAAGCATATACAATTCCCTATAGAAAGGGCAGTTAGTTGTAGGGTTTAAGGTATTGGTGGGTAGTTTTGTTTAAGACAGTTCTTTACGAATGCCTGAATATCTCGAGAGAATACGTTTATTCAGCTATTCAGTCCTACAGAAGTTAATCGAAATGGAGTTTCGATGTCGTGGGAGTAATGTTATTTTAATGGATATTGAATTACTTTTTGGAATTAGCAACTGACGAATATTCTTGGTATTTGGGTAGGCACAAAATTTATACAAATTTATAACTCCACAAACAAAACTCGTTTCAAAGTAAACAACGTGCAGAGACGGCAAGTGAATAAGTTGGTGGCGAGTATTTTTTAGAGAAATATTTGAAAACAAGCAATTATATTTCTCCATATAACAAATTAAAAATGTTCCTCAGTTGTTAACACGACTCTTTGCCTTCCGTTCTTAATTAGCAAGCCGGAATTAGGAAACCAAAGGATTTTCTATGTAGACGATTATACTTCAATTATTGATGCAATTTTTTGCCGTTCCAGTAAAAGTTACGTTTGGTCGTAGACTTTCAAAATTAATTCTGTTGATTACTGTTTCACAGGACTTTATATTTCTGGCTGTTATGTGAAAAAAAGTAAAATTTCTGAAGTAAACTTACCTATATTTCGCATGATTGCCTTGCAATGCTGACTCGCGTCTGACGTCTAATTTTGACTTTTCATTCCGCTCCATTGGTTGCTTCAGGAACTTGATTCTAGATTTGCTTTATGGATTACCATCGATCATTAATCAATACTCCAATAGGTAATATTTCCATATACTCCTTTATATTACTTGTTAATGTATGTAATATTTCTATATACTTGTTAATGTATGTTTTACATTTGAAGTCATTTTTCTTTTTTGTACAAACACATGTTCAAATTCTGAAAAAAATATGACAATGTACACATCAAGATAATGATTTTTATGAAGTGGCCTTTTATTTTTACCTATTGATGTAAAAATTATAATTCTAAATTTCCCACACTAACTTGTACGGAGACATATGGTATATTACCTACGAAGCACAAGAAGTCCAAGAAATTATAAAAATAATTGATATAATTTCATACTTCTTTTGGAGCTGAAATCAATAAATATTTAAAGTGTGTCTTTAAACAATAAAATGAGAACTATAATGAAATATTAGAAAATTCAACTATATCCCGTCCCGTTCAAGCCACAACAAAGAAACAGCAGAGATCTTCTCTAAAAACACTTGTTTTAAATGTCACCTTCATATTAATTCGTCAAATTTTTCTTTTACTTAGTATTTCAATCTATTCATTAATTACTCGTTCCAAATAACTATGAATATTTATTGACAGAGTTTGTTAACTCAACAGTTTTTAAGGTTAACGAACTAGACACGTTTTTGCGAGCAATTGTTTTTATGGATGAAGTTACGTTATTATTATGCCGTAATTACGTCATCATTACGTTGACATTTAACAATTTTCAATTCTAAGCTTCTTTAATTTATATCTTTCCATGTGCTTATTATTATAATACGGCTTGGTAACTATATGTGTGAACTTACTACGAAACATAAGCTAACACCCTTAATGACAGTTATTCGCGTAAACACAGACTGATCGTGAAAGAAGAAAGAAAGACGTTATGTACACGATATGAAAATATTTGCGTCTCTAACCAGGTTTATTTCGACACCCGACTTGCCTACTGTATTTAATAAAATATTATCGGGATCGATCAATCAAAATGCCTAACCGACAGCTCGCTAATGTTTATTGTTATTCGAAAACTTTGCGAATCTATGAGTCACTAAGTTTGTGAACTGAATCAATTATTTACAGCAACAAAGAACAAACTGCAATATTATTGTTTCGTTGCTTAGTATTTTTAAAGTTTTAGCACAGAAATTTAATTTTACACGATACAAGAAACAGCATTATATCGACAGACCCATATCGATATTTCGTTTACCAGAGTTTATGAAGCGTCAAAACTGAATTAGAGTTCAGATAGAAAAGAAAGTAATTATACTACTAATTCTCTTTACTCATACTACGTAGGTATTTAAGTCATCAAACAATTCATATGATTGATGAATTGTTTGAAAATTTATTAAGTTTTAATGAAATTTAGTCTACGCGGATAATGACAAGAATGAATAATGAAAATTACATTACGTATATTCTATAAAAAGTACATTCTCTATTATATGTAAACAGAAGCAAGGGGAAATTATTTCATAATCAATCTTAAAAGCTACTACATATGCAGTATGTGAGTCTTCAATATCCATTCGACAAGAATCCGTTGTCTACATGTGTCATTATATCACTGTAGATTATTTTCAGAACGGTTATCGTTCATTCGGTGAATTTCACAAAACCCTGAAAACATTTTTAGAAACTATTTTCTTGGAACGTTTTTCGAACCACCACTAAGAATCATTTATGAATTATTCAAAACTCTATGTTTATGAATATTTTTTTTTAATTATATAGATCAAAAAGTTCATAAAAATATTTGTGAATACTTTTTATGAACTTTTTGATCTATATAAACATTTAATAATGCAGTTAAGTTAAAAATATGTACAAAGTGGGATATTTTCGGAAAAATTAATTCGATGAACCGCGAATAAACTAAAGAAGAAAAGAACCATTATTAAACTTTTTCATTTTATCAATTTATTTTTGTGCTTTTCATGCAATAATTAGTAGTTAAAATATATTATAATTTTCAGTAATATAATTGTAAATCACCTCCCCATGCAATACATAACGTACTACCTCGATATGACTCCGGAAAGTAGGAGAAATATATATACCTTTTTGTTTATTTTTACTTGCGTCACATAAGAACTATTTAAAAAGAATTAGATAACATTTTCACGGACGAAAAGTATCGATAAGGTAATCGTGATAAGATAGGTAAGAAAAGAAGGATATTGACCTACTGATAATTATGCCGTCGTTGTCCATTGACTATACTCGTATATATTTATGTACATCATTATGACTAACAAATGAATGAACTAAGTAGTCAATGCATATCGCTAGTGTACTTCTGAATTGAAATGTAGATGAGAAAAAATGATTTTTTATTATTATTTGTTTATTATTAAATTCAAGTACAGGGCCAAAAAGGAATTTAATATATATTTGGAATGAAAAGTAATAATTTTTTGGACCTCTGAACAAAAAGTTATATAGTATATAGTTATTAAATAATATTTAAAGAAAGAGAAAGAGATTTTCATAATTTTTCGAATTCTTAATTTTTTTCTCAAAATATATATAATGATATAATTAAGATGCTATATTCGTTTACTATAAGTTAAAACAAGAATATGTCAAAAGTTCTACACAAAGAAAATTCGTTTAGCTCTAATTTTAAAATCTAAAAGATAAGTGAAACGAATATTTTCTTTACTCTTTTATTCTCGGAATCTATACTGTTTTCACAATTTTTACTACTTATAAATCTACTTTGACGAATATATTTTGTGTATCGAAAATGTAAACTTCACCGAGCTTCATTATTTAAATCTGATGATTTTTAATAAAATATATTCGACTGTTGGTCCTCTTAATGATCTGGCTTATATTTCTTAAATAATAATATAATTATTTGTTTAAAAAAATATGTAGAAAAAATTTCAAAGAAATATAGAAATAAAATACTTGTGTTATTTCTAAATATCAAACGTTCTTTATTCAAGGTATTTGTTAATTTGAATAACATTACAATTTCAATAATGTCACAACTAATTCTATATAACTGAGTAACGTCATTATATAAAGAGATTGATTACATAAATAAAATAAGTAAATAAACTAAGGTCGAATTCTTAAACTACTAAAAGTGTGTATAGTTATAAATTCAATCAATAAACCCAATTTTAGTTAAAACTAATAGAAATAACTACCAATCACATTACCCTAAGGCTACTGCTCAGTAAATTGTTGGAAAATTTATTACAATATAAAACCAAACTGCCTGAGTTGGGTAATCAAATTAGTTCTACGAAACTAAGTGCCACCGACTCCGAGGTAATAACAACAAATTACGAGAGAAAATTGAAAGAGTTATTTTAAGTTCATTCCGAAGTATATCAATACTTGCCTGTACAAAACTATGGAAGAATAAATTTTGATATCAAAACGCTTGTTAAGATCAGGAAAATTGGGGTGTCGAACAGAATTTATAAATAAGGACGGTTTGTGAACTTTTCCTTATATTAAATTTCACTCCTCCTCAAAGTATTAACTTTCTATAATATGTACTGAAAACAACTTATATTTATACTTATGTTTATATTTAAATTTATATTTAGATTTACATTTACATTTACATTTACACTTACACTTACACTTACACTTACACTTACACTTACACTTACAGTTACACTTACAATTACACTTACACTTACACTTACACTTACACTTACAGTTACACTTACACTTACACTTACAGTTACACTTACACTTACACTTACAGTTACACTTACACTTACACTTACACTTACACTTACAGTTACACTTACACTTACACTTACACTTACACTTACAGTTACACTTACACTTATACTTACACTTACACTTACAGTTACACTTACAATTACACTTACACTTACACTTACACTTACACTTACACTTACACTTACACTTACAGTTACACTTACACTTACACTTACACTTACAGTTACACTTACAATTACACTTACACTTACACTTACACTTACAGTTACACTTACACTTACACTTACAGTAACACTTACACTTACACTTACACTTACACTTACACTTACAGTTACACTTACACTTACACTTACACTTACACTTACAGTTACACTTACACTTACACTTACACTTACAGTTACACTTACAATTACACTTACACTTACACTTACACTTACACTTACACTTACACTTACAGTTACACTTACACTTACACTTACACTTACACTTACAGTTACACTTACACTTACACTTACACTTACACTTACACTTACACTTACACTTACACTTACACTTACACTTACACTTACACTTACACTTACACTTACACTTACACTTACACTTACACTTACACTTACACTTACACTTACACTTACACTTACACTTAAACTTACACTTACACTTACACTTACACTTACTCTTACATTTACACTTACACTTACACTTACACTTACATTTACATTTACATTTACTAATACATTTACGTTTATATTTACATTTACATTTACTAATACATTTACATTTACATTTACTAATACATTTACATTTACATTTACATTTACTAATACATTTACGTTTACATTTACTAATACATTTACATTTACGTTTACATTTACGTTTACGTTTACGTTTACATTTAGGTTTACGTTTACGTTTACGTTTGCGTTTGCTTTTGCGTAAAATTGAAATCTACCCAACCAAGTTGGATTAATTGGTCAGTTTGTTCTAGTTATAAATAGTGATCAACAATTTAGAGAGGAGTATTCCCCATATAGGTACGATAAAATCTTTGCCTCGTTCATATCTATTTTGAGATTTTCTTTTAAGAAACTTTTAGGTCTTAGAGCATTGTGCCAAGATTTTTCAGTAATTCTATCATTACCTCTATATCGACAGCAAATTGAAACTAATATAATAATTTAGAAAAAGAAACGAAATATTAGCGAAATTTGCTAGAACCGTCGAACAAAATCTCAACTTGGATTGACAAAGAAAATCAAATAATACCTACCGATTTTTGTAATGTCGATATATATATATAAACCTGCAAACAACATATTTATGAAATAATAATTAGTATTTGTTTAATATTATCACAGTGTTTGTCTATTATATCCTACAGTAACCAATTAATATCACAACAGGCCTGACATAATAATCATTCCTTACAAAATCCAAATAATTGCTTCAAAACTGAAATGTCTACTTAAAATAAAATATATTTTTTTTTATTTTAAATAAGTTGCTTACCTTCCTTAAGATCTTTTAATCAAAACTGAGTAGAAACATGTTTGTAAGTAGATAGCCATTGGTATATTGTCGTGATGTCTTATTGCATACTTATTGTTCATGCTCTTATATCTAGCGGGATTATTTTTTTGAATTACCAAACAATTTTTTGAAACAATTATGTTAAGCTGTGTTCATATCCATTACATACGTAGTTGAGTAGTGAAAGCAGAACAAATAAAGAAACTCACTTTTGCATTTATAATATTAGTTAGAATTATATTTCAAATTAAAAAGGATAACAATAATTTATTATAGCCTAGTACTCATTTTATCATTTTTTAACTGGGTAGAAACATATTTGTTTGCATTCTCTATTCTCCAAAACGGACACTAATCTCTCACTACTCAACTAATCACTGCAATACTTATATCACAATATATTTTAACAGTAAAATGCTAATCTATAACCATAACATACTTAGAACAAGTTTACATATTTTTTTTTAGTTACTTCACTTTCTATTTACTTACATATGATTACTAAACTTAAGCGTTGAAATAACCTATTTGTTTCTTACCTCTATGAACCCTATCGTTTTTACTACCTTATTGTTATTACAAACAATAATAGCAGCTTTCCAACTTTACAACAATCAAACTCTCTCAAACTAAACTAATTATACTCAGCTGCATTGTATTCAGATGACTGAACGAAGAACCGACGAATGCGTTCGTTTCTATAGAATATTGTTCTTTTCTTGCAATTGTAACCTGTAACACCGTTTCAATAAGAACTCTAACACAGTTTACAGTAAAGTTAATCAGTTCTGTGTTGTTATCATGTTAGTTCACGAACAACGTAAACGTTACAGAATTATTAGCCATTAAGCGGACATCAGCTTCTTGTATTATTATGAACCCTTTATTTTAACAACTACGTACTTCCAAATGGCGTCTTATTTTACTTTACATAAAGATAGCTAATACAGTTGACGTTACGGCTGGATTTATAGGTTATTTAAATATTCCTTTCGGCCATTTAGTCAATTTAGCCTTATTTAATTAAGTAAATTGAAAGGTAAAACGACTAAGTTTTATACTTACTTTATAAAATTGAATTAGATACCAACAAACGTCATTATATACTTTATCTCATAAAAAAGTATTTTGCATTTGCAGAAACGCTTATAAAATCCGTACTCGAGAATTGAGGGAGGTCTCGTATCCATTTACATTACCAAATAGTCCTTTCGTAAAATACAAAAATTGCAAAAGTTTGACAATTTGCGGTCGATATTGAAAGTGATACGACGAATTAACTTCACTTGATGCATAATGAAACAAAAAACCTATAAAAATGCATCTCCTCTCATACAAAGGTAAAGCGCGATACTGTCATCGTTGACGAAGTAGCTCCATCCTTTTATTTCTGTTTCGAAAAATTATATAATACTATTATTTTCTATTACGCTACCGAATTTTAACGAAAAATAAAGATAAAAACAGCGCCAGTGCAATACGACATGCCGATTTTTAAAGCAAACGTTAAACCAACCGTCATCGTCGTGTTAGCTGATACTAACGTATACTACGGTAAGTCAAGTAAATGATACAACATTGAATTGAATGTCTAGCTTGATTTATAATATCAGAATTATACATGTTATTTAGAGTAAATACTATACATATATAATACAGGAAAATTGAATAAATTTCAATAAACGGAAGAAGTAAATTTAAATATAATATTATACTAGCGTGACCCGTGCGAAGTCTTCGCATTATTTATTCCATTATGAAGCTCAGATGACAGATCAAACAAATATTTTACTAAAATTGACATATAGAGGCGCAAGTATCAAAAGCATTGAGCTAAAGCGCCACTTTATTTATACGTGAGTGGATTTGAAATTAAACAAAAATTTTACCGCCCGTCAATCATATTGACGTTGAGCCGTTAGATGGCAGCATTGCTGTTTTGTGTATATAATTTTAATAATTAATTAATTTGCAAAAACAATAGTAATAATAAATTTTTTAGTTGTGGATGCCGGTAGAGCAAGCAATTATCTATAAAATGATATATAATTTATGTGGATTAGTTGTGAGGTTTTTTCTAAAAAGGGATAGTAACATCTTAACCTTAGCGTATTAATATATTATATGGAAAGAATTTTCTAAGTCTACTAAATGGCAATTCATAAAATTCTTAATTTAAATTAAAAATACTTTCATTTAATTTAGAACTCATTTAACATAATAAAAGAAAACATTCAAAATTATTTACCTGTATAAAAAATTATATAAAAAATACAGTAACTATTGTAGAAATTATGGTTTTACTCTTAATATGTTTATGCAATAGTTTACCGTAAAACACAGCTCCGATTTTCGTTTATTTTACTACCAAAATGTTTTTGATTTGCTATTAGTATGTTTCTTTTTACAACACTTTTAAAGCTATGTATCTATTACCATTGTACTCAAAAAGATTTAAAAATATATGTATGCATGTATATAATAAATATATGCAGTCAATAATAATGTGTTATTCAAATTATGAAATAATTTTCGTTTTATATAAAGGTAATTCGTAGTTAAAAACAAAGTCATATTCGTTAGTGGTACAGAATTTCCCTCGAGGATGAAGTCATTTTCTTGGAAGCATAAAGTGAACGCGAGTGATATATACGTTGGCTTCTGAACTAAATAATACGCTAGATAATCTCTCAACAAGAGTACAGGAAAATTATATTACGTTCAACATCATTAAAACAGATTGTTTACCTGGTATAAATATGTTTATTGGAAATAAATTACTAGTAGAAATTAATATTATGAAGACATTTTATTGCAATGATATTAATATACAATAATATAGTTATTCATTATTTTGTAATAAAATTCAATTGCCGTTAATATAATTTCGTGTTTAAACTGTAGACAGCGCCTGTATCTATCCAGGGCGTTATCACTATTACATCATTCAAATGTCTCAAATCGTTCGACATTTGCATTAAATATTATTTTAAGGACTACCCTCTTTAGGAAGACTGTATAAATATTCTTGTTTATACAAACGTTTTGTACGCTAGTATTCCTTATTAAGTGTCTGTTGGCAAGAGATGCGAAATGAAGGCAAGATTTCATCCATCTCGATGTCTCGGATATCAGTACATATGAAATAACCAATATTTGTAATTTTATTAAACACAAATTGATTAAGAATGCACAAACCTTTATTTTACAATTTAGGAAGACTTGATTTACCCAGTAACAGCTAATGAAATGCGTACATAAACCTTCAGCCAATCAAATAAAAGTATAATAGGCTCATCCTTTTAAAACTCTGTCTCGATCAGTTTCAAACAATTCTATTAGTATTGTTTTCCACACGCTGACGACTCCATATATTGCAATATCTACAGAAAACAACGCAGTAACCACTTCACAATTAAATATGGATGTATCTTAAGATTATTCCAGTACCAATTAATAAACATATAACCAGAAATTGTTTAGCAAACAATCGCCCAAATCGAAGAACGCCACAAAAGAGTGGTTTTGGCTATTCTTTTATTCGCCAATAATTACAATTTCTAATTGTCTTTTTAACAATACGGTGACATTTACCTTTCCATCTACATTATTTTATTTCGTGAGGTAATATGGCGCCCCAAAATAAAATAGAAAGAAATATGGATACATAATTAAATTTTTATGTGACGCATTGCTGATATTTTATCATTTTTTATAAATTTGATACAATTATTGCACCTAATTCATTTTAATCAAACTTTTTTTAATATATTTTTAATCAAATGGTAGAAACAAAATTCTTATGACATCTTCATTTCCTTGTATCTAACCATATGTTATATCATAATTATTTCAGTTTAAAACAAATTGGGATGCAGTTAGAGGAAGATATCGAATCATATAAATACATGAGGGAAAGCAAAAAAAAAATTTCAAGTAAATATATTGAACTTGGGGACAACAAATTTATTTGTCATGAACACCATTGAATGGGATGTAACTAAAAAGGGCTTCTAAAATGCAATTGAAAATGTGTACGAAATTTTTTTTGTACGGCTTCTTTGCGATATTTTCAAAGAGTTTTTAATTTCGGTACTTTTTATGCACGCGAGTCAAAAATTTGAAGAAACAATATGATAAAAGAATTAATATGTTCTTCAATGTAAAATTATTTCGGTAAATTTACTATAATAAATTATAAAAAAATAGAGCCATTTGCTTTACCTCTGTGAAACATATTATACTTAGCAATATAACGAAATGGTGAAAAATAATGTCAATATTTATAAGTAAGAAATACAATGTAACCATCAATATCTCAACTTTTAAATGCACCTCAATGTGTGCGGAATCCCCGTAGTTGAGTTTTACTCAACTAGTTTTCTTTGTTATTGAATTAGAACTAGTTTATAGCTTGAAATTTAAAAAATAAGACCGGTTTCCCGGATTTTAAAGGAAAACAAAGTTCGGATGACTAAAAAAATCTCAATTTAATTCTGTTGCAAACAATTATTTTGTACAAAAATATATAAATTATGTTGTTAAGAATATAAATTATAAAACTTTACAATCAACAAATCAACTTTAAAATCATAATAAAATTCGCACTTAACAAGTTTTCTTCCGTCTGTCAGTCCTTCAGAACAAGTTATTTTGAAATCTTTTAATACACATTCATTTAAAAGTTTCGACTGTTATCTCCAGAAATCTGGAATTAAGCAAAACATTTTTTATGTGTATGATATCGCAATATAAGAATCTCTAATAATAAAGAACCTACTATAATAAATTGCAAACTCATCGTCTTCTGTTTTCGACAAATTGAACACAAATATTTTTATTCAAAGTGCTGAAAGAGTTTGGTGACGCTATTGATGAAAAACACTTAGGCAAGCAAACTTTTACAATTTTCTAAAAATAGACGAAAATAAATTCATAGGTTTTTTCCAAGTAAAAATATAAAACTTTACAATCAACCTACATTCTCAAATAGACCTCCGATGACAACAACAACACATCGGTGTGATGAAAGATAATTTCACCTGTTTCGTCATTGTGAAATCATATTATGGTTGACACACTTACAGTTTTATTCAGACACTAAATTCTTTACACGTTACGAGTGTAATCTAAAATTACTTAGACCATGATGAAACACGCAGATCGTAGCCATCCCATCTGCGTCACTGAGTGGAAGATAAAGGCATCGTTCGAAAATCATGCGATCGACGCTTGCTCTTTCATAATTAACACGAGTATTTCATAAATTTTATCTTAATTGCTCCGTAGAATATAACGTAGTTACAGATCTGTACTATGAAAGAACAGGGTTATCGGTTGCTTCGATAATTACATTCAATTAATCATTTTATTAACACACTAGCTGCGCCCGAAACTTTGTTCGCGTGGAATTCCAAGTACGAAAAGTCATTAGAAATTGTTTGCTTTTTTTTCTTTTTTCTCTCAGAAATCTATGAGCATAAAGTTTACTAAAAATGTTGGCAACCAAATAGGTTCCACCGGTTCTGATATTAGCTAGAACAACGAACGTAAAATAAAGATTAGCGTGTCTTTTTAATTTGTGAATAGATTGAATTGAAACCAGAATAATCTAAATGGTTAAATGGTTAGCCTAAGTTAATCTAAATACATTACTAAAAACCGCATCGCGGTGCAGCTGTTGCTGAGATTAGCATGCACAATAAAGGTGAGCACGGATAAACAAACAGATAAGCTAAAATTTTAAAAACTGTTGTTTTAGGCTCAGTAGCGTGACTTTAGTAGGTAGAATATAGTTTTACTTAAAAATATTCAATGTACAAATTGAGTTTTTTTTTACCATTTTAATATATGTAGATTGTGTTATGGAAAATGAAAAAAGGAAAATGTAATATCGAATGAAATTTATAATAATAGAATTATATTTAGGGTTCCATATATCTTAGAGTTTCAAAATTTGACTTTTTTAGGCTTTCGTGCCGAAATAAGGAAGCCCTATAATTTCGTTATGTCCATCCATCTCTCCGCCCGACTTATATGCATGAAATTTTGTTTCTAACTATACCTACCCAAACGTAAAAAGTGAAGGCGAAATTTCTTTTTTAATTTTTTTTTTAATTAAGTCTTCTTTCACCATTTTTCATTTTTAAGGCTCGTTTACGAAAAATTAAGCTTCAAATTTGTGAGCAACCAATGTTTCCAATCTTGCGTTTAAATAATGTGAAAAAAAAATGGTAAACACCATCGTTTTATTAGAACTTCGTTTGAACTTTTTCAAGAAATGTAAGTAACTACGGGATCCTTCTTCACGCGGATTAAGATTCGCACTTAACAAGTTTTCTTCCGTTTGTCAGTCCTTCAGAATAAGTTATCTTGAAATCTTAACACACATTCATTTAAAAGTTTCGACTGTTATCTCCAGAAACCTGGAATTGAGCAAAACATTTTTTATGTATATCATGTATAGAATATCACAATATAAGAATCTCTAACAATAAACAACTTACTATAATAAATTACAAACTCATCGTCTTCTGTTTTCGAAAAATTGAACACAAATATTTTTATTCAAAGTTCTGAAAGATTTTGGTGACACTATTAGTGAAAAACACTTAGGCAAGCAAACTTTTACAATTTTCTAAAAATAGACGAAAATAAATTTTTACGTTTTTTTCTAAGTAAAAAGTATAGCTGGTAAATACATACGAAAATCTATGTACTATATGTATGTAATTATATATCTATTTTTATTTAATATATAAATGGAAAAGTTTAAATCTTATATAAGCAAAAATTTTAAAACTGTCATATGATACGTTTCATAAAGTCCAAACTTAAAACACAGGAGAAACTGTAGTTCAAAAAAATTGGTTCGTGTCCAGGTCTTTTTGACTAAAATGTGACACTTTCCAATACGTGCAACAAAACACATTTGCCAACCCTAAATGCAATATTTCCAATAATACGTGAGAGTCCATAATATAAGTTATATCTACATAATTACACTAACGAATGAACAAGTGTAAGAAAACAAAACGTTCACATTCGTAAAGGTTACCGTTAACTCCAACCGATGCCAACAATGCAAAACAAATTTAGAATTTCGAACAAATAAATGTCTGAGACGATTTTTATAAGCCAAAACAAATAAGTTACTATCGTGAAAATAGCATGGAACGTGAACTTTATATGTACCCAAATATGAAGTTATACCTAGGTATATTCGATTACCTATAAATACGCATATGTATTACCTGTATAAAGTATGCATATACAACATGCATACTGGCCGTTCTATGCACTCATGCATACCGCTTGCTTGGCAAGCTTGTGTTCGTGCTTTCGGAAGTGTTCGTGAGATTTCGTGCTTCAGCGAGCTCGCTTTCCATACCAGGTCTTCAGTCGGGTTCCGTCCTTCGTGGCCGTTACACGCGTGTGAAAAATAATTACTATCACTATTTGTTAAAACGATTTAAACCGTTCAACTTTGCTTGCTAACAAAACTAAACAAGTTTATATTTTGTTTCATTTTTAATAAATAAATTAATTATTTTTTGAGTTTTGAATATATAGAAGTGCATTGCGGCACGGTTATATATTAGCTCAGGTAAATGTTGAAATTGTGCGAAAATTTATTGTGAAATAATATTTCATACATAATATCCATAGGAAGCCAGATTTCCTTACCCACTAAAGGAAATATATATGTAACAACCTATGTGTTTCTAACCTACCCCTCTACCATTCTCCTTAAATATCTTCATAATTAATATGATTGATTATGTTATAAAAGTGTGATTTGTGAAAGTTTTAATTTTTTACTATTTTGATTAAATGTGTGCGTAGAATTCCAAATTTTATTGTTTTAATTTTGCTGATATTTTATCTATTTCATCATTAAATTGGTGCATTATTTGTAAAGTTGGTTTCCGTGGTGAGTCGATATAATTTTATTTATATTTATAATTTTCGCATCTGATTGTGGGAAATTCATCGAAGCTTTATTACAATTAAAGAAACTATCGATTGAAATAAGATATCAAAAAAGATCACAACTTGCTAATCTGTAAATAGATTTTAGTTTTTTATATTTGCTCTACGCTTCAAATAAATTTTTAATAAGTTAAGTGCTTCTTCTAATATTAAAAAAATACATACATATATATATATATATATATATATATATATATATATATATATATATGTATATATATATATATATATATGTATATATATATATATATATATATATATATATATATATATATATATATATATATGTATATGTATACATATTATAAATAATAAAACCTTTAACTGTCATCAAAATAATATATTTTTGTCATTCAGTATTTACGTGAAAAATATGTTTATCACATGATTTACCCATTTTTATATTTGATAGTAGAAAACTTAATACGTTAAGTATAATAATTTATTAAAAAGAAGGAAGAAACAAAATAATTTAGATTATAAAAATAAAATTTATTAAATCAATCCGATTGAAAAAGAGCTCGAATTATTTCTTTTAAATATTTTTTATTTCTTTTTTGTCAAAAACCTATGTTTTCTTAACGATCTTTTAATTTTACATATGTAAAAACAATAATAAATATATTCCAACGAAACATATAAATAAATTATCGTAACTTTTTTTAACAAAATACATAAAAATCTTTCAATATACCGAAAATACAAAATATATTTTTGACCATCATCCAGTACTGAATGTCCAGTACGAGTTGAAATTTCACATAGAAGTATTTTATTTATTGTCGAAATTTTAACTAAAGAGCATTTTTTAACTCTTACCATTCAGCAATGCTTTCTTGACTTATAAATAAATCCTATTAAAATGCTTACCTCGCACCCAGGCTCACAATGAATTCAATTTAAATTATTTCACGGAAACTAGATTGCGAACAACGTTTTTGTGCAACGTGAGCATATCAACAACGAATGTTGTTTCGATCGCTGTTATATTTTTTACGCTTAAGTATTTATTTATAGATATTGAGTCAATGTCTCAATAATTTACAAAACTTGATGCGATTTTGCCGCGCTGTTTCGTGAGAATTGATTGCAACTCAACGAAGAAAAATACTTGTGTAATTCTGTGCTATGTGCCACCTCGTTGTTAAAAAGGAAAAAATATCTTAATTTTAAAAAATTAAAATATTATCTTTTTAGTATTTTCTTTCAAATATCTTGACTTGCCGCAATTATGTCCATTAAACTAATTGCAAAAAAAATAGCTTTTCCGATTGGCTTGAAATTGTCTCCGTCTTATACTTTATAGCAGGGATTCCCAAACTTTTCTGCATTGCTCCTCCTCGGATTATAAAAAATGTATTCAGTCTTACCTTTTTATTTTTTTTTTTTCATTAATACTATAAAAAATACATTATTTTCACATATATTTCCTAAATAACTAAAGATTTTATTACCCATTTCTAAAAATAATTAAGTATAATTAAATAATAAAATATTGTTGATGCGATATTTGCGCCTGCATGCGACTGAATGAATTATTGAGTAGATTTAAGACTTCAAATGTTTTTTTCTTTAGAATTTCCGAACATATTGGTCCCCCCTTATGATCTCTACGCCCCCCTAGGGGGCGCACTCCACTGGTTGAGAAGTCCTGTTTTATTTACATATATATATATATTTTATATATATATATATATATATATATATATATATATATATATATATATGTTTAATAAAATGTGGGTTAAGAGCAATAATTATTTAACGAATTGACAATTATTACGGATTGTCTGTCATGACAGTGAATGTCCATGATAAGTATTTTTATTAAAATAAAATGTTATGCGTTAAAATATCGTAATAGCTACATAAAAACAGTGTTTGAAATAATTGTCCCCGATGATTAAATATAAAATAGTTTCAGAATCTGTATGATGAATTTGTTATAAATTGTTAATTATGTGCGCTTTTATATCGGTATTCGGGGTTAACTATTAGACTTAAGCACAAATAAGCAAATCGTTGAGAAGCCGTCAATAAATTAATCGTGCATATTATTGTATAAAAAAAACTAAAATAAAATGTGGTCAGCTAGTTAACTTATGTATATTTCGGCAAATTTCCTAATTGAAATCTAGCACTTTACATTCTAATGTCAATGGTAATAAACTATTACTATAGTTAACGTTATATTAATAATAATGAATCAGTCATCGATTAACTAAATTAATTCTTTAACACATGTGTGACAATTACGCGAAAATTGATGAAAAATATTCATCCCCTCTTATTCAGTGACAACCAATAAAACATTCGGCTAATTGAAATGGATGATAGTGACAATACGGATATTGCAGTTGGCAAATAAAAAAATCTTTAATCATTTTAATAACACAAAATAACCCAAGTTTTTCCATATTTTTATTCTTCCCTATCTTTAATACGTAACTGAAATATCATTCGCGTTCATGACAATCATATTTAACGTACAATGCCAATAATGTAAACACTCATGTGTATATTACGCAACACTACGAAACTATGTTAAACCTTCCACTAAACATTTCATTTGTTCAGAAATATAATATAAGAAAAATCAAATAGAAAATAAATAAACTTGTTATTGCCTCTGATCCTAATTTTCTAATGTTCCATCGATTTATTATTAATATGCCTGACATTGGTAGTATATAATATATAAAATATAAAATTCTCATATTTTGATATCAAATCAAGTTTATTCAGCTTACACACTGGAATATCATAAGATTTGATTAGAACATTTGATAGGTGATACTCTTGTTAGTTTATATACAAAAATTCTGTCTTATATTCACATATATCAACGGTGTGTCAATTCGTTTCGCTGACTCCATGTTTGAGTAAATTTATGCATTTGAAACGTCGTTAATCATATTCGTTACAGCTGCACAAACATCAATACGAATGGCAAGACTGTGACTCGAATCTGGCGCGATTATTCATACGATAAATATCCAAGGTCGTTAGGTTCCTAATTAAGATGCCAACAAATGGACATGACTGCTACGGAACGCTTCAATATGGCGTTAGTGTCAATTATCTCTTTTTATTATCCAGCCTTACGGTGTGAGAGTTGAAGAACTGACCACCAAAACATCTTTAAATATCTTTTATTATTTGTCAACAATTTATAAGAATGGCACTAAAAGGATTGCAATAATCTTTTGATGTTCTTTCTTGAAGAAACTGAAAACATTAAAGTTTTACTCATTAAAACGAGTTTTTGTTTTAAAAACATTTTCCCGATAATGGTAATACAAGGCAAAAGTTTATACGATGTCCATCACATTTTATTTTAACAAAATTCTATGTTATCAATTATGTTGCATTTATTAAAACAATTCACTAAGATTAAAAATGATAGCCCATAAGATTCAAATAAAAATGTATATACATTTGACGTAGCCAATCCTGATAATAGCAAATTAATAAAAAATATGATGAAAATTAATTTTTCAAATTAGAAACGTCAAGGGAAATTAATTGATTATTAAAAGATAATAAGTCTAAAGTAAAATTTGTGTGAGTGGATTTAATTCAAAGTCTGCTTTTACATAACACGTTTACAGAATTAACATACGGAGTATTATTGTTTTATAAGCCGTGTACAAGTTCTAATAAGACCTCTGATTTGCTTATGGAAAACCAATTTCACCAACATGGCATTGTTATACCTTATTTCTATTCAATTATCTTATTTCAGGAATAACTTAAAAAAGGATAGACTAAACCCGGCATGAACAAGGGTAAAGTTTGTTATCGGTCATGTCATAAATATTGGTCAGTCGCTTTTAAACCAATGTCAAGGAAAACGCCTGCACAATACTAAGACAGTTATCTCAAATATAAATAATATGTTGGACTCTTCTTTTATCACTTGTACGTTTAAAAAAGACAAAAATCAATATCAATTCGCTTTAGTTTAACGGGCGAACTATCACCTCCGTGATAAGGACTATCGCCTCTATTGCGATATTTTGGTACTTCATTTCAAAATTATATTATATATCTCTTATATATAAAATAGTATTTGAGATAATATTTATAAGTTTAATGGATTTTAACAAGTTATATAAACCGTGTTTTTATTTTAAAATACTAAAAGAATAAATATTTTATCTTTAAAGTGGACGGACATGAATTAAAATACTATTATAAATTTATCCTTTCCATGATTTATTACAAAATGCCAATTGATGCAAATTAACATTAGTCGTAACTGTATTTTGCATAGCATAGTTATTTAGATTGCATCTTGATAACTGTTATTTACATTAAAGGATTGTAACTATCACAAAACTTTTTATTTTAGTCATAATCCTGCTGAAATATATAAAAATTGACAAGAAAAATTTCTTAACATTCTTATTCGAATTTTAGTAAATTCTTTGTTAAAAAAAGATACAATTAACATGAGTGACATAAAATACATTTTTAATAAAAATATTTTTTCTTCTAAATAATTCCTAGAATTTTGAAATACATTATTCATTTATGAAACAGGCAACGAACCTAACAAAATACTCCAATCATGAAACTATAGCCTATTTTTAGGTATCGTTTAAAATCTATCTTAATTTCTGAAGAATGTCTTCCGGTATTACTACATGTCATAAATATCTTCCCGATATTACCGAAAACAGTATATTTAACAACAAATCCGGGTGGCAATGATTTACTATTATTTTATGCAGATAACTAAGTCATTATAAGCTTTTCCCATAGAACATATATAAGAGTGGAAACCTGCACAAAAACAGAGAAGTAGTGAGTAATTTTCATATACATATGGATCTAAATAACCTAACTGTAATGTTACATTTGATACGTTCGTCTTCTTATAGTTTAACCCAATAATTTGTTAGTTTCATAGTTCCAAATCTCATAATTAAAAAATTAAAACCTTGTAAATTTACTTTGCTGTCGTCTGTCTACTTATCTGATAGTACAAGTAAAACAAACAACTCCGACAATATTTGATTTTTTGCTTTATGCAGAATTATATATAATAACCTTCATGATCACGAAATTATCTTATTAATAAGTAACCAAAATCCTAGTGGTTATCTTACTAATAAGTGAAGAAAATCTTAGTAGTTGTTGATGTTAAAATATTACCTTGTTCTTGAATCACTTACTCCAAAGCCGAGACAATAATTAGCTACTAACATTTTCACCAGCAACGTGTTTAGCTTTCAACAATATGTCTAAGTAACAAAAGTGGTCGAGTTCCGAAATAACCATTGTCAGTTTCTTAGTCACTATTAATGGTAAAATATTACTTAGTTCTTGGAAAAGTTACCTCAAACTCGAGAAAACAATTACTAACATTTTCGCCGGGAACGAATTTAGCGGCGAGACTAGTAGCAATTATTATATTTCTTGCAATTTTTTGTAGTCACAATAGCGTCGTGATTTAGATTTACGTATTTTGGCACAAGTTCAGTATTACTTTCGTTTTCATTTCGCTGATGCACAGGGTTCGATGTACATCTCTATTTTTTTTTTCATTTTTTTTTCTTTTATAAAATAAAGTGAGTAAATATTTTCTGGGTTAGTTGAGTTATTTTTATGGCCAATCTTGCTGGAGGATGAAAGCAATATGATTTACTTGGTATTCAAATTATTATCGGTGTTTTACATGGCTCTTAAACTTTTAAAAAGTATCTGGAACGATGAAATTTTTTTTATTTTCTTTAAATTTATTGCGATAATATTTTACTTCTTCAGCCAGATACGAGTAGTCTCCCATCTAATATTGTGCACGAGTCATTTCGTTTTTTCATCTTCATTTTTTGAATCACTTTGTCATAACGTCGCATAATGAGATTTCATAATGGCCATAGTTGAATGTAATTCCCCTCAACTCTAACGGAAACTGCTATTGATTATGCATTTTTAAAAATTATTAAATCATTATGTTGATAACCCTTCGACCTAGAGTACGGTGGCCCTTTATGCTCCTAGCTTCTGTATGAGAGGACGATGTCATTGTTTAATTTACCTGCCTAGAGCGTGCACGAATATTCTACAGCGTTCATCTGTCTTTCTTGAGATGCACCCGGTCTAGACATTTTTTCTGCTCCAATGACCGCTTCAAAAATGGATAATGGAGTTGCTTGGTAGTTCACGACCGATTGCTAGATGATATTTATCCATATCGCTGTGTATTTTTATTTGAATTGTGTTAAATTTCTCTGTCTGTATATTATCCTATTCGTTATATTTTAAAATCATTTGTCATATTTTCTTTCACATACCCAGGGGCTTTCGATAAATCTGTAAGTTGGGAATGGGGTTTTCAATAAGTAAATAAATAAATAATAAAGTTTACCCCTGAAACCACATACATAAGACGGTTACGTGGAGTAACGATCACTTAAGGGTATTGTGTAGTTTTCTATACTCCTAATAAATTATATGTCTATATTTTTTATTCCGTAATATATTATTCCGTATTCATAATTGTCATCTGCGCCTATCTCAATTGTTTCGTTTCTCGTCCCATCTCTAACAGCGCTATCTTAGTCTCTTATCAACTCGAAGTAATTGACCTCTTAACAATCAGCTGAAACACACTAACATTTTCTACTTACAGCCAGCCAGAGAAGAATCTGTGCATGTTTGTTATTGTAATACATTCCTATCGAAAAATATGTATTGTTTTACAAATCCTAATTAATGTTTAAAATGTTAGTGTTTTCATGTGTTTCTTCGTGACTTAATATCAATAAGAAACAAATTAATTATTACCAAATTTTATATACTAATAGAATTCATCATAGGCCTAAATATAGGATAGTTTTCATCCTACACAAGTCTTTTGAGGAAGAAACAAAAAAAAAACTTTTCACGCCACTGGATGCGATCCTACTGTTTTGTTAAGGTAATCTCGTGACATCAGCAACGACTAGTCACATTTCTGTCATTCTAATTTTACAATTTCCTATTCCCACTTTAAGGTTGCATTTGTCACCTACCAATTTTAAATACTATTTTTGCGGGTGTTGTTATGTTGTCAGCTCTCTGGAATGCCGTTCGTGTGATACCATTAAGCCAGTGTGGCTATATAAATTTTATATCCAACTGCCTAATGCTTATATGTATTTATGAAAATTTATTATAATCCTCATATATAGATTATTCTTATAATTCACGTACAATATGGTTCGAGATTTCTATCTACACACATTTTTTCTGAATGACTTACTCGTCTCGCATGACAACTAGCGTATAGTTTGCTAAGAGCATTCTTAAACATTATGTAATAATAGTCCATTAGCGCTGCTATGTATAAATAGAACCTATTGGCACGAATCAATGAATTATGCGGTAATATGATATGTTTCACACGCTACAAAGGTCTTGTTATTTAATTTTTCTTTTTTTTACTATAATTGTGATCAAGTGCTTTCTTAGAATTGGAAAGTATTTCTATTTAATCAAGGTTCAGCTTTTGTGATTACCAGAAAAGTTGCCAGACATAGTTCCTTAGATCCGAAATAAACTGACTACATTTATGATTATATTTAACAATAGATTATCTTCAAACCTTCAACCTGGCTGTATATTCCTATCAGATTATCACCGTTACTGTCAAAGTATAAATATAAGAGTAATAATGACAAATGTATGTCTCGAGATAACATTTAATCACTCATAAGATCTAGCATTTCACGTTCACATTCAAAATATAATACTACTAACATGACAATTCAACCATCTGTTACATATTTTTAAATGAGATTTTTTTTTGGATATTGTTCACTGGAGATTTTCGAGTACCATTTGATTGGAATAATATTTAATAAAAAAAATCGAACTTGAATATTTAAATTGTTTGAATATTGAAATGTTTCGATTATTCGAATGATTTAAATGTTGGAATAATTAAAATTTTCATAATAATTTGAAACGAGCAGTTCGATTCTGTTCGTTATGAATAATTCATAATTTTGAATTTTCGAACACCCATGGCATCTAATTTCAATACCAGAAATATTCAAAATTTTCCTCTGACTTGGACGGCTTCAACATAATTAACCACTGTTCATCAATTGATGCGTTATTATTTTTTGCCAAAAATTAAGGAAAAATTTCAGATACACCAATGAAATATCTCATCTCAACTGACTTATCTCTTTCTATACGAGTAAAAAAGATTATACAAGACGTTCGTGAATAAATGTAGATTAGTATTGTATACAATATAGTTATAGAAGTTTATTTAATGTTCAGAGGACAATGGTATCAAACACGCCACGCCATGTCATATCTTGCAAACGTGTCAGAGCGATAATGCGCGTGTTACTACATTGAAATTGATAAACAAGGCCGCAGACATTTACGTCAAGCGGAATCAAGAAATGAGTAGATTAAATTATTGATAGAATTTTGTAATGAGTTCATAACTTTCGCTACGGATCGATTTATTAATCTGTACTAAACAATGTTTCCTTTATATACCCGACACAAACGTCACGGAGACTATCTTAGTCACGTTATTCGATAATGAAGAAGATACTTATAATAGAATTATGCAACCGATATCTGGCTTGAGTTTTTCTTTTAAATTGTCTATTGTTTCTGAAGTAAAATTTCATTGGGTAAGATGACAGGAAAATGTGAAGATCACAATGTCCTTGCTGCAGCGTTTTCGCAACATCTGAATGTCACCAATTATCAGAAGAAGAACGGAAAATAGGTACTTACCTAATAATCGAGAGAGATAACAAATAAAAATGGTGGTCGCTGCTGCTATCAGCTGTTTTTATGTTGTGTGCTAAAAGTAAGTTGTCAAAGTTTTGAGCGAAAATAAACAAAAGTGGTACTCAGTAATGCCATCGGCTCTTTCGTACTTTATATGTGTCAAAGTAAAGTGTCAAAGTTTTGTCGATTTATTTAATTTACGATTGATTTATTCCTAATTTTGCGTGTACTTCTACAAGACTAACAACGTATCTTGTTAGTGGTCTCTGGTTTCAAAAAGGTTTCTTCGAGTCTTTTAGAATATTTTCCTATTTCTCTCTCTCTCTCTCTCTGTTTCTCTCTCTTACTCCTTACTTCTTTTTTACTCCTTACTATATACTTAAAATTCGAGGTTTGGTTCGCCAAAAAACTTATCTCACGTGTACTGAGTTGCACGCGATCAAGTTTTTTTTATTATTAAGCTTCTGCGTTAATAAAATTGATTAGTATTAATAATAACGTGGAAATAGAAAGCAAAATTCAGTGAAAATTTAAATATTGCTGCATTGATTTGATTTTAAATATTGTTTTTCTACCTACTAAATTGCTAAATAATAAATTCCAAATTAGACTAATAAAATATATATTTTGTATATAATTTCGTAATATTATGGAGTATATTCTAATATTACATGCGAAAATTCGGATCCATGGATGGATCTGAACGCTTCTCTACAAAATTTGGCATACTAATAAATTATAGATTAGTTTAAAATATAAGGTTTTTTTATTCAGAAATCTTAAATATTTCATGAGTGATAGTATTCCACTTTTATGGCGTTCATTACATTCCTAATTGATCACGTAGAATATGTCTGTAAGAAAAAATATACAAATTGAAGTTTAGCAAATATTAACAAATACCGTGGACGTCGAATTCTCATATGACATAGCGTTAATTTTATCCCTTTTATAACTCGATCATGATACCGCTAAACGCAAACAGATTATGAAAAAATTGGAATAGATATTATCAATTATAGCCGGTATTGACAAATAAGCTAAATTACTAAATACCACGCGAACGAAGTCGCAGGCAGAAGTTTATTTTGAAATGAGCTATTATTTTTAAACACGTTTTAATTTTTAAAAAAGTGAAATAGTATAAATATACTATATTTCTGTCCTGGACTTTAAAAATATTTTAATGCATTTTAAATTCGTTGAAAAATTTGTTCTAGCAATTTTATTCCAGATGTATTTGCATTTTCTATTAAAGACTACATAACAATTTGTTGCCACTAATACATCAATTGTCAGTTAAAGTTAACTACTGCTAGATGCCTTTTTATATTTTAATACAAAACTTTTAATAATTCCCAAAAGTAACACACCTCATATGTGACGACTACAAGCTAGCTGAAGCTTTTTACTTTTTGAAAAATATTTGAATTGAAATCGAACTAAATATAATTCAAGACTACATACATCAGTTTATTAATCAAATTGGCAAAGTATTCTACCAGTGTTAATAGTGATCATAACCCACTGAGTTTTATAGGCGAAAATCTCCAAGTTTTGTAATAGTTTTAGCATAAAGATAATATAATCATAAAAATAGTTATTTAAAAAAAAAGTAAAAAACCATATTTTACTCTGATTTATATTACCGTAAAACTTGTTAGTCTTCCAAAAGTGTCACGAAACTTGATAAACAATTCATAGTCGTTTTACTACAAACCCGACAATATGTAAAATAACGAACATATCGAAATTATAAAATTAACCAATGAATAACGAACGTAATGAAGGCAAAATCGTTCGAAATTTTCCAAATGTATTCATAACAAGAAAACCTGCTTGAAAATTTGCGCACTTCACATACATATGTACAACGTTATATAAAGTACAATATTCTACGCAACATATTAAATCTGCATAAAAGCAGACTAATCTTGCCTAATTGGTTCCATGAATATTTAAGGTGTTCGATCTAAAACCTGCTACTCGGTGTATGCTCTCTATACACACGGCTTTTCTGATACTCGTTATTACAAGAGGGAATTTAATAGGTAGGAACGAGCCCGGAAAATCACCTACCAAAATTAATTTTTAATGTATAGCATTATATAAATTTTAATGTATGGCATATACGTTCAATAGGAAAAGGCATTAAATATGACACGTTTATGACTTACAGTAATGTAAATCTATAATGAGAATCTTTAGTTTTAATAAACGGCTTTGTTAAAATGATTAAATCATTATATTTCTGATTTAAAAATAGTAACTATTTATCAATTCCAATTATGTAAAGCAAATTATCATGTTTTTGATCTGATATCTTGAATTAATATAATTAAAACTTATAATTTATTCAGTATGTTATGATTAAAGAAATAGAATCAATTTAAATCTCTACTGATAAAAATTGATGACAGCTTACTACACATCGTTACCTTATTACACATATTTGATGCTTTCACTAAGTACATAACTGTTTCTAAAAAGTCTGGGTCTGCTTATATAATGAAATTTATATAAATTTAATATACTTTTCTCCAGTTAATATCACCGCTAACATTTTCTTATCTTTTATTTTTTTTCATTTTCGTTTCCTACGAAACTTCATGTATTTAAATTATGTTTAATTGTAAGTTGTGTTCATTTAACTAAACATTCTCAATGAAATGCATGAGAATATTAGTACTCAATATTAAACATAGTTTTATTTGCTATAAAATACAGTTTCACTTTACTATCAGCGATATACTGAAAACTTACCCAATGTATCTAACTTATACAATGTACTCAATTAGGATAAACGAAAGGCCAAGAGTAAATAGGGAAAACCCTTAAAGTTAGACCGATAAGGTATAATAACAAGAAGAAAGCAATTCCAAGGGCGAGTGTTATAAACGAAAGACAAAGGACACGCGGGAAAAGGGAAGGGTAATTATGGTCCCTCGTCTTGTTGATATAAATGGGCAAAGATTTCGAGTAAATGTTTAATTTTTCCGTTCTCCCCGATTTTCTTTCAGACATAAATTGTAGAAATCGTGTTCAGAGATGCAATGTAAACGATTGAAGACAAGAAGTAATTGTATATTAAAACTTTCAACAAATTATGTTTTCTCTGCTTCAGATATCTTAGCGTAACGACGGGTTACGAAATATTTTAAAGCTGCACTTTGCCACTGGATCATCATTTTCGTACCAGTGATGGAAATTCAGAAATGGAAAACACTTCTAGTGAAATAATTTGATCATAAAAACCGAAAGAACGGCGAGTGGCTAACACAAAGTATTATATTTTTATCTATGTATAATTATATTTGATACATAGATAAAAATATATTATATTAAAGTATAATTATATTTGATACATGAAACAATCCATTGAGCTAGTTAAATTAATTGAATATTTATTGAAGGGAAATGAAGATTAAAATTACTTAACGATTAATCAAATAGTATAAGACATTGTTTGTCAATAATTGAATCCTACAAATACTGCAAGATAGTGCTTTCTAGTGTAATAACTTATTTAACAACAAATGACACAAAAATATAAATAAATGGACCCATATTAGAGCTTCCGAATTACTAGAATCAAACTTGGATGACTATAAACGTATATTAAGACTACACTCTTCTCTAAAATCTGAACGAAAATATCATGCAAGGATTCTATGACAAAATGTTAAGTGAAATTAATATTCTGTATAAAATAAATATGTCTGTTTGAGGAAGTACAGTATAGTACAGGATAGCACATGGTTCATTAAAATAATTTCTTTGGAAAACACCAAAGCATAAGCTTAACTTTGCTTCGATCACTTGAGAAATATCCTAACTTGGTATCGTTCCAAAAACCGGTTCAAAGTGACAAACCAGAATTTCCGCTTACATATTCTTTCATTACTTCATATTTGTTAATTTCATATTGAATAATAAATTCTTACGATATGAAAAATAATTAAAGGAGACATACTAGTAACCATAGCTATTATATCGTATATAGAGCATATCTAACAGCAAAACTTTCCGAAAACGTATCTGTAATATCTAAACCGATATTGCGGTATTACTTACGTATACAAGTATAATTAAATTAATACCGCATATATCTGTTTATGAAATTAATTCTGTTGAAGTCTGAAACTAGACTATTATCAATTTTACGAAAAAAAAATCGTGAAATATGTTCAATGAACACACGTTATTTGTACCACGTACTTTGAGGTGTATTAATTTTCAATCAGCTTCTATTATGTTAATGATTTGTCAAACATTTATAAACATTTTTGCTTTAAAATTTTTAGTATAGTTTTATTTATACCAAATAATTTGTTATTATAATGCAATTAAATGTAATATTGATTTATTTCCATATTCGTTTCCTTATTTAAGAATTATAAATGTGAAAATGTCTTTTTTTTTGGTGTAGCTCTTTAAGAAATTATCTAAATTTTATAAAATATTTACTACTAATAGATTAGCGATTAATATGTGGAAAAGTTTTCATTTTAGGAAAAACACAAAGACATAACAAAAACATCTCTTAAATACGAGTTGTACTCGCATTACAATGGTTCCGTGCATACGTTCAAATACATATAAATTTAAAATTTTAAAGGTACGTAAGTTCCTACTAATTTATTTCATCACTATGAATATATGTTGCTTTTACAAGCGTAAGAATATCGTAGTTTCCTCAAAAATACACATAATTCATTTACTTCTGAATATTTAGCCTTTTTATTATTAATTATTTAGATACAGAGTTATGATAATTATTAGTGCCGAATTATGTCTATCTACGTTATAACGTTTTTATATCTGGTAACAAAATTAGCCTGAAAGTGGCAACTTTGGAAATCTGCCAAATCGTAGTTCTTCAATGAAAAAAAAAATTAAAAAACGTTTTGGCACTTCCCTTAATGATTTTTTTTGGACTATGCCCCGCATACCCAAAGAAAAAAATGTGCAACCGAATATTAGGTTTTTATAATGTGCTAAGAAACTTGACGTGTGATTTTCAATCAAAGTTTTACCTTGTTTTCATTAGAAGTTGGAAACTTTTAACAAATGGGCAGTCAGAGAGCGTTTCCTCGCCAATAGAATTTTGTAGAAATTCTTTGGTTTTCCCTGAAAACTTTTCTTAGGTAAACTTGAAATGTTTCTGCTACTACTTTGCTTAAGTAAAAAACTTCTTCATAAGATAATTTATTACTGTTCACGTATGTCATTTTAATTTATGTAAATAATTATACTGCCCACGTATACATTATTCCAATTTCGGTAAAAGATTATAGACTATCGACGGATCTGTCAATCCAATATATGTGGAGTATTATAGCGCAAATTCACCATGTAATAACGAATTCTATCAAACATATTTTTTACGCAATAGAACCAAGCCGCAATAATAGCAAATATATGTTGAGAATAATCCGTTGGATGCGGTAATGACGTCAACGTTTATTGAAACGTCTAGAATATAAGATGATCATTGATCGTTTTAAACAATAACGATTGAAAACAACAGTCATCTTATGTTTAATGCAACCTCACACTATGACGCCAAATACTAGCAACTTTTTTTTATTTTGTTTTTGTTTCATTCTTTTTATTTGTTATTTTACCTTCCATATTCAAGGTTGGAAAGGAATGCATTTTAATTAACTGCCTGTTTTTGTCGGTTATAATAATTTATTTCAAATATATTATAATACTATATTCAATATAATAGTTAAATACGTAAATAAATACGTCATCAAATATTTAGCATCGATGGTATAAGTTCTTGTAATCTCCCACGTCCACGAAAGTACCTCCACGCGTTGGTGAGAAAAAGGTCTTGGCAATTGGATGGACAACGAAGGGATCCTTTAAGGGTTCCTTTATCCTTTTGAGACGCGGAAACCTAAAAAATAAATAGATTTATTGATGCCAAATTACAAGATCTACTAGATATATGAAATTATGAATTTATGAGTATCTAGTGAATACAAAATTATTTTAATAAAATAAATGTTTTAACTGAAACTGAATGTTCCAACTTTTTTTAATTGCAATTCTAAATTGTTTCTTCATTGACTATTTAACAATGTCGATAAAAAATAAATCATCAAACTGAAAATTATAAAAGTACTTCAGAAAATTAAAATTCGCCTGATCACAATTAAACCTTCACAAATTGGCTTGCACTCTTTATGCCCTTCAACCCTTTTAAATCTTTCTTTGGACATGTTTTCTACTTCTATTTGTTATTATGGGAAACATTTTATACCGCCTTATGCAAAATAGGAAATTTGAACAATTGTTAAAATTTCCTATTTTTCATAATATTTAATTAGCAAATTACATGAAAAAAAGTTTACATTGTAACTTCTTTTTTTATTTCAAAATATTAAGGATGTGTTCAAAAATTATAAGCAAAAAATGTTATTGAAAACAGTCATTACTTCCACGTAACATTCTCTCGAAACAAGATAAAAATACGAAAACTAATATATTTTTTGCTGTCATATTCAACGTAACTCGTAAAATAACTTATATATCTCGCATAAACATTAATTTAAAATTTGAAACTAAACATATGACATAACCATCTATAAGTAAAGTTTTTAATAACAACTTTAATAAAATACTAATTATGTATGCAATTGCTTTACCGGATAACCTTTCAAATCGCGTATGAAAATAGCTTATAAAAGACATGAATCACTCGTTCAAAAAAATTTGAATTATGTACATTAATTAGTTAACACATAGCACTTGTCGCAATAGATTCAGAATACTGAATCAAAGTACGGTACATGGCACAAAGAACAAGGTGAAAGGTTGGCCGGGTCACGTTAAATTATGCATGCATACGAAACGTAGCTTACTGACAAGCTCCAAATACAGGCCGTACGTGATATTGCCTACGTTTTTACGAGTATATAATAATTATCTTAAACGTACCATTATACGATTTAAACTTTTATGTTGTTATAATAATTTATGTACGTATTAACAAAATTTTTACTGTAGTCAGTGAAATATCGTCACCGTATTATATTGGATTAATCTCAAGACATACGGCCTTTGACGATATGGCGCATCGCGGGGAACCGGGTTCGATTCCCGGCCATTCGTCGAACGGGGCTGGACTGGTGTTGTGGTAGCAATAAATTCGCCATATGTGTCAATATATATATATATATATATATATATATATATATATATATATATATATATGTATGTATGTATATATATAGACATACATAGCGGTTTAATTAATTTAATCCAAAAATATTTTTATGATCTAATTTCGCGCCGTGCAACATACAATAACCAACAAATACAGTACTAATTAGCAATATAATTCGTTGGACTCTTTACAAATTTTCATACTGTTTACAATATATTCACAAATTACTTTAATAAAGATATAATGATTTATACCTTTAATTCTAAAATGTACCTGGCACACTTAAAGTATATATATATGAAAACACTAGATAAGTAATAAAACAAAACAATTATTTCTTATAAAAGCCTATTAATGTTTTCGAATTTATAATGCACTTTTATGCGAAACCTGTCACAATAGTTAGTATCTGACCAACTAAAACATAAGCCTGTTAATTTCGAGCCTTTCCACAAAACCAAAGTAACTGAGAGTAGAGAAAGCTTCCATAAGTGTGTATGAAATCTTTTTCTTTTTTCTTGTAGTTCTTTTATATTAAGTCAAGCATATGTGTACTTTGCTGATAACCTACGCTAGACTATTGTACTTAACGTAAAAGCTCAAAGAGAGATAAAACTTTTGAATATCTACAATATTATGCTGGAAATATATGCAAATACACCATTTGAAATTTAATATTATTCAATTTTTTCTCAACGCCCGTCAACAAAATAGAAAATATGTTAAGCTACAATAGCCTTGTCGGCGTGAAGTACTGAATTCGCTAGGTAAAATTGTCTACACAATCATATATACAAATTTTTTCATGGCCCGCATAAAGTTCCCGTTAAAATGTTAGATATTTGTTTAAATCTTATGCATTTAACTACTTTGGAAATTAAAGTAGCAATACAAATTTTTTCATGGTCCGCCTAAAGTTCCCGTTAAAATGTTAGATATTTGTTTAAATCTTATGCATTTAACTACTTTGGAAATTAAAGTAGCAATACAAATTTTTTCATGGCCCGCCTAAAGTTCCCGTTAAAATGTTAGATATTTGTTTAAATCTTATGCATTTAACTACTTTGGAAATTAAAGTAGCAATACAAATTTTTTCATGGCCCGCATAAAGTTCCCGTTAAAATGGTAGATATTTGTTTAAATCTTATGCTTTTAACTACTTTGGAAATTAAAGCAGCAATACAAAATCCACAAATCAAATCCATAATATGCGAGTTTATAGCATACGGGCAGTTTTATATGAAATCCGTGATAAAGGCTATGATAGTTTGATAATTTTTTTTGTTTTTTTTTTCATATATTAAAAGAATTTTGATAATGGCCACTCAAGTGATCATGTATAAAAGTCAAGTTCTTTTTTTTGGTAACACCTTGGCTTCTTTTCATAGGTCATACATGAATACTTATCTTGTAATCATGTAACATGTAATTAAACTCACATTAACGAATCTTTCATCGGATTACCTTAATAAAATATACCCTTTTATTAAGTTAATCCGTTGAAAAAGAAAGTGCACAAAACTTAGAAGATTTTGTATCTATTTTACAAATATAACAACTTTAGGGTTAACTGCACATTGCAAAACGGACGTATTTTGAATGGATTACAATTAAATAAGGATCTTTATAAAAACGTAATATACATAATAATTTTAAAGAACAATATTTCACGACGATTTTAATATGAAGTCGCTAAATAAATATCTTCCAATCCTGCTGTATAATATATATTTGGCCGGGTACTCTACATATTACATGAAGCTTTACTTACTGTGTGTGAATGGATAATGCTATCTGTCTTAACAGCCATGGAATTAGTTCTCAGAAATTTCGGTGTTAATTTCTAGTTAATTATTTACAAATGTAGTTTGTATAAACAAAATGATTAGCGTATAATGATGTATTTATTTGTAGCAAGAAAAACTAATGTCTTTTTTTCTTTCGAAGATGATATATTTGCTAATTATAGTCAATGGATTTACTGTTTTTTGTTCTATGTTTTATACACAAAAGCTTACGTAGTTACAAAAAATTCTGAAAATAAAAAATTTCAATACCAACTTGTTAACTTGAACTTAAACTATAAATATGGCAACAATTGAGTATTTATACTTTTACAGCAAATATGGAAAGAAATGCTCTGAATCTGACAACATAGACCAAATTTTCAGGAGCTTTCTTGGATATTTTCGCGAAATTTGATTTACAGTTTATTATGTTAAATTGTAATTAGAAATTGTATTATGACAGAAAAAATTGGTCTAAAGAATGTGAAAGATAAGCACTTTTAATGCTTAATATAAAACTACTATTATAGAATAAACATAAAAAGTGATCTTAATTTTTTTACTTTATGTTCCCCTGGAATATTTTCAAGCATATAACATTAAATATTTTCATTCACCTATTGTCTATCCAATGAATATAATTAACTATATCGCAGTATTTCAAGATGTATTTTATATCATCTTTGAAACACCATATTTTATCCCACTTTATATAAGTAGATTTGTTCTAAACCACTCACCTACCACACACAGTTACATTATTTAATTTGTTAATAAGACCTGGCACTAAGTGGAACTGGCACTACGAGAATTACGTTCACATTTAGACATTTATAAACATTTAATGGTACATAATGTTCCAATTAAACTATTTACAAAATTTAAATTTTTCATAACGAAAATATATTGCCTACTTTATCTTGCACAAGCGCATATTTAGAAAAAAATTATATGATATAGCTAGAAATTAACGATCTTTTATTATTTCCTTTACTTGTACTACGAGACCTGACTTACAAATTTCATGATTCTAGGTCAACGGGAAGTACCCTCTATAGGTATTAATTTACTTGCGAGTGTCAAAATAGGCAGCATAAATGACCGTATTTTTAGGCTTCTTCTTGATTGCGTTGACTTCGAAGCTTCATTTCTTTACAACTTCAGATATTGTAAACCTGACTCTTTGTAATTAATTTCATCTTGACATCACCACGCATTCCTGAGAAAACGTGTCTTCCCAGACCGGCAGGCGGATTCCTATATTACAAGGATTCCTTTATTCCTTTTGAGATAAGGAACTCTTAAAAGTCAGTGAAGCGAAGTGAATTCATGTACCGTAACTTTACTTTTTTAACGTGTTCCGTTTTTTCCATTGACTATTTTGAAAATGGGATCGTAAAGTTATTGTCTGGTGTTGTGCTATTTATAGCCTTTTAATATCATTCATCGCTACATATATTTCTTTACCTTTTAGGGCTCCTTACCTCAAAAGGAAAAACGAAACACTTATTAGATCACTCGCGTGCCTTACATAACTCTTTTTCTCAGAAACTGTTTGACGCAGAAACTTGAAATTTGGCATGGTAATAAATATATTGTATAGTAGTATAATAAATATATTGATATGTACAGCTTGCACATATCTCAATTGCTAACACTCAAAATTTATGTGAGAATTTTAATCTCCAATTAAGAGGGGCAAATTAAATACTCGACTTTTGTTTAATTCCATTTACGATGTATATGGAATTAAACAAACGACTCTGTATTCAACTGTAGTAATACTCGAATCTTTTATGAAGCATCTTCAGAGATATACTGAGAAATATGCTAAAAACTATATACCCCCTCCTTATTTTCAAAACTACTCAACCTAAAATTACGAAAAAATATAGGTGTAGAAAAGGTTAAGGCTATGATTCTAAATGTTATCATTTTTAGAGATATGCATATATAGTATACCATAGTTTAGTACCATATATATTATATACCATAGTTTTATACCATGGTTTAGTACCATAGTTTAGTACCATAGTTTTAAGCCTGTGAAAAATATGGTAGGCAATATATTTAAGTTGTGAAAAATTAATATTTATAAATGATATAATAGAAATATCATATCCCTTCAAACGTTTTAAAGTGAATAAATGTGACTTGTACTCGTTCTTGACATTTCCTCCTAACTTTTATAATTTCTTCAAGTTCATCCGTCCGTCCGCACGTCACTGCATCGTAGTCTTATCGTACTACAATTAATGGAAACATTTACATTAATTAGTAAAATACTATTAAGAACTACTATTTTTTTTAGTTTTGTGGACCTCCTCTTATATCAAATTTGGAGACCAAACATTTTTACAATACTGCCAAAATGGTCATTGTGCATTTTCATTACGTTATTTCTTTTTCTTGATATGAATCTCCATAGTGTCAAAAATTATAATAAAAAAAATTACATTTAACAAACACTGAAAAGGTAAATGGTTTTCGTTAATTTGCATTAATAAATTAAGGACATATATGCAGTAAAGTTATTTTTAATATCCCACTGCTGAATTTAGCCCTCCGCCCAGGACTTTTTTTAGACTCCCATAAAGATAGATCCAGTGCTATCCACATCCAATGGTTTCCCTCGACTTTTATTTGGTCATCTGTCCACCTATACAAATATAAAGAAAAATTGCAATACATTTACAAAATGAAAATTAATATTAATAAATGTAAAAGTTTATTAAAATATTATATACTTATAATAGCTTAAAATTTTATATGTGGAGCGGAACCTTGTTAGTGTGAGTTCTGCTCATACTTATCAACGTTATTTCTTTTGTTTACTTTTGTACATATTTTGAAACAATTTTGACATCTTCTTATATGAACTCTAAGTTGGCCACAATTTTTTGTCGAATAAATATGCAAAAAAAGTGAAATAAAACCTATTGCTTGTAATTAGTGATAAGCTTAAGTCGTTTACTTACCATCCCATACTCATCTGTGAATTAACCAAAAGCAATATAGTTCACGTGCAGTAAAAGGTCGAATAATCTTTTCGTTTGGTTAAATAATAACGTTAGATTTGCTTCATCAAAATAAATCCACCTAATAAACCATACATGCGAATATAATCCGTATTTACATAATGAAATTTTAAAGCAAAACACTCTATCAGCAGAACCCCAAAGTCCTGTTTTTGACGGCTTATATAACTCATTTAAATTATACAGCAAACCTTAAACGGACCCATTATTTGCCAATTAAAGTGGTTAACAAGCTTATGAAATGAAGGTTAGACGCCCGCATCACATTACTACAGCCCATTCGTATATTTACAAGATAAATATAGCAAATAATGTATCCAGCAAATTATAATATTCAGTAGAGTATTGTGAAATACATACATATACACATGTCTCGTAGAATCTTAACATCGTATAAATGGGACATGCTCTCGTCCTATTATTTTGCATATGGGAATAACGCTATCTCGCTGGCTTCAGTTAAATTCAATATACATATACTGTTCTTGGAAGTACCTAAAGTGGAACTCGCCAAAAGTGGTGCTATCTACCCGTGTTCTAATATCATTTTACGCTCTTGTTAAATTGTTAGATAAATGAAAAATTTTAGGATGGAATGGTGTGAAATTACAATGCTATTTTATTATAACTAAAGTTATAGTAATTTTGATTTTCGGGTAAAACTTATTAATGGGCGGCGTGAAACTATTTCTAGCAAACTTCATGTCGAATCTAAGAATTCAGACTTGAGAAGATAGTCACGGGTGACGTTCGTTCTATAAAACGTTCGTTGAAAATGTAAATAACTGACTTTATGATGAAGTCAATATGCAGAGGCGAGTAAGTTAGTTAGTTTATATGATTTTATATTTTTTATTCTTTCTTTTACATTTTTTTAAATTCATTAATCAATAATTTTCTTCTCTTTTTAGGATTCCGAACCTGAATAGCGGAACTATTATAAATTTACCATGAGGACGCTATGTGCGTCCCGCCCCCCTTATTTCCTTTTATTTTTAGTATTTGTTTGAATTTTTGCATATTTTTAGTATATCTTTGAAAATATACTACCTAACATTCCCAATAAAATATTTTTGAGGCTCTTTTTATTACTTTTTTATAAACCGTAACCCACATTATACAGAAAATTGAAATTTTTTTTTCCGAGTTCTTCATTTGCCTCCCCTTAAATTTCCATGTAAATAATTTTGAGTGTTAAATATGTGCAGGTAATATATTTTCTTATTGTATCAAATGTCAAGTTGCTAGTTCTAGCACTTTCTGAGAAAAATGGCTGTGAAAGACAGAGCGACAGACACATGAGTATTCTAATAATGGTTCGTTTTTGCCTTTTGGGATACGGAACACTAAAAAATAAAGTGATTCACATTAATTTACCCTTCACAATTTTCTACGCGTCTTTCCCACACAGTTTTATAATACTCTCGTTCAAAACATTCAAGTTATCTAAAAGATATCTAATAGGAAAAAATAGAAGAATCAACAGAAATAAATCGCCAGAGAGGATAAAACAATAAACGTATAAGTGTTCCATTAGAAAGTATACTTTTCCACATAACCCCGGCAATATCCGTATCTTCAACGGACGGATACAGATTCAGTAGTCTTTTTACAGTTCAGACACAGTAGTCTTTTATAGTATTTGTCTTTACGGTTACGTCGTAAAGCGGAAATTGAAAACCATTTGATTTCCATTTTACTAACCATTCAGTGGTTGCGTTCCTAGTCATCTTATTGACTCCAAGTTCGTTAAGGTCGCTCAGTAAATCTGTTGAAAATTTTATTGTCAAGTTAGTGGTAGCGACCGCTTTGGGATTGAACTTAACATAAATTTCAATAGATTCTGATTAATTTTTACGGTATTATAAATAATATTGGCTATAGAATTGCACTTAATAAAGGTATAAATTTTGTTGAAATATAATTAATTTATGGAAAACATGTGGATGAATCTTGATGTGTTTTACGATGAGAATCCCTGGGAAACAACCACCAATACTCTTAATAGTCACGGTTTTTATACCCATTAATCTGATATTTCAACATATCATTTCTTTAAAAATGGAGTGTATATACACAGTAAAATGGAATATCTTTTACTAGGCCTTTTATACAAATAATTTTATTGCACGTATGAAAATTATCCCACAAATGAACATGATTTTTGTAAAAAAAAATATTAAAGCTTTTAATATTTTTTTACAACCAACAACCGATAAAATCCAATGTTCCTTCGTATAATTTTCCCTAGTGTACGATGAAAAATCCCATAATTTAAAATATGTATTTTGGTCATCGTTTTCACCACAAGTTTATAATGGAGAGATTAAAATCAATAGAAGCTAAGTTTGATCATTCTCTTTATTTTTTTACATAGAAGGTATGTACTCGACGACAAGCGATATAATGAAAATATTCATAGGAAAATTTTTAACATTTCAAGTTTATACAGCAGATACAAATTGGCGTTTAATAAAAATGAATTAGTTGTAATTGTCACTTTATTAAAATAAATTATTATCCTCTTTAATCTTAACCACTTATCCTTTACAGTTAGGGCAAACCCTTCTGCGAGTAAAACATACAAACGAACAGATGAAATATTGATTTAATTTCATTAAAAAGATAGCTTCAACTTTTCTCGCCAAACTTTTCCGACCCAGAGCGGAACTTTAAATGACTTTAGTTCCCTCGAGGAATATTTCCGGGAAAAAGAATCGTAGTTTGGTCCTTCTTTCCTCGGTTCGCTAGATAATTATCGGAAATTGGTGTTTATGGCGTGACGTTTATTTCTTTTAACTTTAACAAGGAGTTAAAGTTAAAACAAATCATATTATTATTTAGTGTACCTACTTATATAAGTGTCAACAAGAATAAATATTTAAAGCAAATTGAATAGAGCTCACAAGAGTATGTGTAAACCTAAAATTGCAAATAAGAAAATATGTTTATATGAGTTTGTTTATTATCTTTTTGTGAGATTGTATATGAAATCTGCATATGTAATAATTATATTACGGGTTTATATTGGGCAATTTTCTTTTTGATAGATATGGCTGCTATGCATTTAAAAATTCAATTTGTGTCTTGTCTAGTTTGTTCTCAAAACCAAGAGTTACAGAGGACTCCTTAATATTTCACAAAAGTTTGAGAATTATATTCAAATTATTAATTTTATTCGCGATCCTAATTTAGAAATTACGAATTTATTTTTGATCATTTGTGAGTATCCATCACGGTGTAAACTATATACATGTGTTTGTGTGGGTATATATATATATATATATATATATGTATATATTCTATCACCAGATCTCCATTAGTGTCATAATGTTAAATATCAAATCGGGATAAAAATCAAGCAAGGCAGATAAAATGTATAATGATTATTTCGAGTAGTATTGCTTGTTATTCGTCAAGTGCTAATGGATTAAATTTATAAATTTACCACAATTGAAGGATCGCTCGAATTTTAAAATAAACTTTATTGCAGTAATTAGGACATATCAACATATAAAACTAATCAGTATTTATGAATGTTGATTTTACTAGTGAATTAATTCAATATACTCGGAAACGTCAGCCAATATTAGCTATCTTTGGAGAATTTGATAAGCGTCTACTATATTACTTACTTAAGCGCCTACTATATTTCAATAAAGATATAATACGTAACTTAATCTTTAATGGTTTCATCGATAATTGAAAAAATATTATTGATCTTAGAATGTATTGGCGGCGTTTTATAAATTTATATTGTTAAGTGTTAATTTTTTAGGATCGTGTAAAATATAATATTGGTTTATTTAATATGTATATCATAAGAAGAAAGTGTAATATCGGAATATGCATATACTCATATTAGCAAGTAGGAAAAATGACATGTCGTTTCATGAATACTAATGGTAATTCGGGAACCAAAGGATAGAATAATTCCACTTTTCCGCAATAACACGAAACATAGTTTTGCTAAATAGCGCCAATGGTTAAATAACGCAAATTCAATATAGGATATCGCTTTGGATCAGGATTATCAAAGACCAAAGTGTCTTTCCTTGATGAATGGCACGCCTTAAACCATCTTTGTGCATACATTTCGTCTTAAATAGAATATAAAAAAATAAGAGGACTAAATTTTCCTCATGAAATTCCACGTTATATTTATTCTCTTGTTATCGAAACTAGTTATGTATTGAAGTTTCTATGTGATTCCGGAAAGGGCTAAATGAAAAACGTGGAAATTTGTTAGTTGCGAACCTAATACAAGTATAGTCAAAAAAGTACTAAATTTATTGTAGTTAGTTTTAGTCGCTTTACGCTACTTTTTTGTGAAATGTTTTAAGGTATATTGGCTAAATAAAAATTGTTTAAACTACTAAATGGTATGTAATCAATATTAAATTAATTTTTAACGGTATTATTAAAACTTTAATAATCATATACGTTGATACTGTAAATTGTGGCAATAACTTTACGAAAGTGATACCGCAAATTTAATATTAGCAATGAAACAAGATTAAACTTTTTTACTATTCTGATGTTTTTAATAGAGCCAATTTTTCCATCGGCATGATTGAGTAAAACTCTATTTTTAGTATTTATTTAAACTTTATTTTATGATTTAGAGTTTTCTTAATTTAATTAAGTAAAATCTAAACCACTTTTCTTTATTTATAACTTACACAGCCATTTGAACTCATAATGATTGAGCGCCCAAAGTATGCCTCCGTAATCAGAAGAAAAATGTGATTCGCGTCTTGATTTAGAATAGCTACTGTCTTTTCTATTATATTTTTCTTAACATGTAGGTCACGAATAGGGCAGAGCTGCGCCGTTTATTTCGGTTTGGATTGTCGTAAACAAGATAACATTTGAAACACATCAATCAGGCTTACTGTGATCTCTAAACGATCTTGTCTTAATATTTATCTAAACACATGACTGAGATAAGAATTGAAGTAAGTATGTAGATCGTGCAAACGGTTGGTAGCACTTATAGATATTTAATATCTCTAAGATATATATATATATATATATATATATATATATATATATATATATATACTTACGACACTGAGACGTGACATTTAAGTAAATTTCTATCTATTTAAAAAATTATAACCGATGACAAAAGTTCTGACATTTACAGTTTTTCGTCTAAAACATTGTTAACGTTCATAATGAAGAAAAACTGTTTACGATAACAACACTATAAGTGAATAAATGTTTCTTTGATTTATTCTATTGTTAAATATATATAGAATTGTTGAGGAAAATTTCCACCTTTGAAACATGTTTTTTCTGACCAAACCGCGCACTTAAAGTAATCTTCTACTTAACATATGTAAAATAATAGTAATTTTTTTCTATTTTTCTATTATACGTTTGTATTAAAAAATATTCTACTATAGGATTATCACAAAAAAACATCCTCTAAATAAAAAAACAAGGTTTAAACCAAATTGGTGTGTCGTAAAAAAGCCATAAATATATATAACTTTAAAAAAGACATATAAAACAAATCGATAGCCGTCTCATTTTACAATCAGTAATAAATTAAAACTCACCTAATAAAATCCCTGTAAAACAAAAGGCTTCTGGCATTGACTACTAAAATTATTGGTTCAGAAAGTTTGGAGCGGAGTTTTAGTGGCAGAATCGGCCTTTATTAAGTCACGTTCTTTTATTATGGCAAGGATTTTTACGTACATCCAAGATATTACTGTAATAATGTCTGTATATAAGAATGAAAATAAATTATGGAAAATTTCATCTGTGGAATTTAAGACGATGTACGATATACGTGGGCAATAGTGTTCAGTTTATTACAAGGCCTCTTGTCATAATTTAAAATTTTAAATATCTATATTTATCCAAGTGTTTAAAGAATTATTATGAATTTTCACTTAGAAACAATCTTAGAATAAAAATGGCGGTAACCATATGCTTTGAATACCTCAGGGCATAGGGCATCGAAACATACGCTGAAAAAGGTTGTAGAGCCATAATTTTCCTACATTGACACTACCCTACATTGATTATTAATTTTCCCACATTGGCACTATCCTTACTCTGGTGCTTATTAGTGCCAATGTAGAATATTGGCACTAATAAGCACCAGAGTCAAGATTTAATCATTTTCTCTATTAAGTAACGAAAGCTTTGTATATGTAAAATATTTTTAAAAAAATCACAAAAATCTACTGTAATAACAGGGTTTTCATATCCGAATCAACTTAATACACACATCAATAATTTTATAAACTAGTTTTTAATTTTTCTATAAAATATTACGAAACAAGTACGTTTTAATGAGAATTAATTTTTCAATTTCTATTTAGTTGAAAGAATATTATTTTGGGTAGTTATAAACACCGCTCACTGTTTATTTTATGGAAAAATTCAGGTTATTATATATTCCGTATAAGAACTATTTTTACACTGATTTTTTTGTATCACTAAATACTAAGTATGTAAACGTGAACATATGTAAATGAAATGAAAACATGTATACAAAAAAGTGAAGTGAGTAAAACAATTGCGTATAGTATGACGTTTGAAGTTTTAGACAGCCGCTTGTCAGTTTGTAAAAGTTTTTTTTAAATCGATTCTTTATATTAAAATAATTATGAACGCCATTGATGGCAAATGAAATCCTCTCTATACCTAAGGTGAGCTTATAGTGACTTTATTTCATATAGGTCTTCTTCTTCTTTTTTAACCACCACTGCTCAGTTTAGGTCTCCTCTTTAGTACTTGTATTCTGTAACCAGTCCTTTCTCACTACTTTGAAATGTTGTCAGATCAGCTCGCTGGTTGACGATCAATTCCCTAGGATCCGCAGTCGCCACTCCACAATTTTTCTGCTGCATCTACCATCAATTCTACGACTCACGTAATTAGCCCGAAGCCATTTTCTTTGTACGTAGGCGTTCTTTACCTTGAGGAGTTTGGTACGTGTCCGAAATTCCGTATTTTATCACAAAAGGTAGTCCCTAATATGGTTCTCTATTTTCTTTGAGCTATATGCAGTTGTTTAATGTACTAGCAGGTAAGTAAGACCACGTCTTTGCACCGTACGTCGTCTGATAAATAATAATATATAAATAAATATATAAATAAGCAGTATAAAACAATACACATATTTTACTCCCTATTAGAATATCGTAGTTAAAAACAAAATAAAAAAATCCCATTCCATGCTCCGACCATCTGTTAGAGGCGTGCTGTTTGTTGCAAGGTCTAACGTATTAACATTCAGCATGGAAGGCGATCGCTCGTCATCTGTGTAAATACGGTTTAGCTACGCCTTCTCTAACAATTATCATCTATGCGCTGTATTGACATTTCTCTTCAATCAGTATGTTTTTCGTTGTCGTATTGCTTACTAGTCGCTGTACATTGTTATCATTAGGCCGCTATTTAATTAGCAAGAAAAATAAAATAATTCACATTTTCACACATAAAACTTGTTTTGTATTGATAAACGAAACACTGGTGTGTTATTCTATAAAATTTCACTTTAATATAACGCTAATTTGAAGCCTAAATGGCCCAATGAGTTTAAATAAATAACGTACCTATTATTCATACAAGTCATTCTGTGCATCAAAGTGAATAGAACATGTTAGGAAACTGAAAATCCTCAACCGTTTCTGAAAAAAGAACAGTGTCGAAATTGCGATTTCAATGACAAATTTTACATTTTTCACAGAAATACGAATCCAATATAATCAGTTTGAAGCACATAATCAGCTGTTTGAATAATTATCCCCTTTTTACACTTGAATATAACGCAATGCGTTTAAACAAAGAACGTACATGTTATTCATACAAGTCATTCTGTCCATCAAAGTGAATAGAACATTGAATATATTTGGCGTTAATTTTGTAGAAATTCATTATTCACAATTAAATGAAACTACGTGATGTAGTATTATTTCTACATACTAACATCTTCAAGTGGGATATTAGCAAAGATCTTTGCTAACCCACCTGAAAATGTTGTAATACAACGAAACCTAGGTCATGGTAAAGAAATTAAAGAAAGTAGAAATAATACTACATCACGTAGTTTCATTTAATTGTGAATAGAACATGTGAGGAAACTGTGAAAGTCCTCAACCGTTTCTGAAAAAAAAATCAGTGTCGAAATTACGATTTCAACTAAAAATATTACATTTTTCACAGAAATACGCTTACAATATAATCAGTTTGAAGCACATAATCACCTGTTTGAATAATTATCCCCTTCTTGCACTCTGTATAAGTACTGATAACATATTCTCAAAAAATTAACATTATCGTGTGTGATAAAAAATTAACATTGTTTCTGCATGTATAAACACTTAAAATGGTAATAATTGATATCTGATATTTTTTTGAAGTGTCAGGCAAAAATAAATTATGTACAATTAATAAAGAGCAATACTGAAATAAATGTTTAACTTAATTTAACTTAATCAATTCGATAAATGGGTGTAAAATGATACCGCGATAAAACATGACCATCGTCAATGCAAATATTACTTACATATTTTGTTACATCCTTTTGTTTTTAATTACAGTTAATGGAACTGTAAAATTTATACTTCTGCCATGTGTTATACGGAGCACCACCATTTTTCTTTTCCTTGAGAAATGAGAGTGATGATTCCAGCTGGTAATGCGCGCATTTCTCGTTTAACAATATTATTTTCATAATTATAAAATAGAATTAATCTTGATCAGCAAAAACCTAGCTTCATTTTTATTAAGAACTATAAGATAGGTTACAATATTCGATCAAAAACAGCGCCATATATATATATATATATATATATATATATATATATATATATATATATATATATATATATATATATATATATATATTATATATATATATATATTAATGAAACGTGATACTTTTTTCATTATTTAAAAAATTTCATGAAAATTGAAAATTAATGAATCCACATAGGGTAAAAAATAATAAGAAATTAACCTGAAATACCGTAAAAATATATCGTTATTGATGTTATACTAATAATACATGGTTGTATTTATTATACTTATTAGACGTTAATTGAATGAAAAGTTAAACCTTATATAATGTTATATGTAATACATTTAACTCCCTTTTCGACACTTTATATCCAGCTCCTCTCTTATGTCCCTAGTCATGTATACATTCGTGTGGAAATGAATAAAAATAAGTTAAATACGAGTAGAACTCGAACTGTTAAATATTTAAAAGTACATAGTATTTTTATTAAACTATTCATAAATATTTAAATTATTGCCACCTTGTTACTGTCCAGTATATCTTGCACACGCATAATAGACATAAATCGTAAATTGTGGTATAACTTATGTGAGATCTAGAATCATCGCTATAATTTTTCTATTAACTTTGAAGTAAAGTTCTAGACACGCTTTTCATAATTTTAAGTTGTAGGGTGGAAATATTTGTCTGTACGTTTTTCAGCATTTTTTGGATACAAGCTACTCAAAATTATAAAAATAATACTTTTGACATCCTTATACATATCTTTTTACTTTGATACACAGAAAGTAAGAACAAATTCGATGTGAATATTTTTGAGTTTTTTATGTACATAAATTTATGTGATAAAGAAATAGGTGTTCTAAAAATGTTCAGCCAAAGTGAATGCGTAAAGTTTGAATAATGTATTTTCGTGAAGGTCTGACAGTAATGCCAATAAATACGATGCAATAAACTTAAACGACAACGCTTTGGACGAAATCTGACACAAGGAGGTCGTTGCTGTCAAAGGTCAGTTCGGCATCAGAATGTCTTTAAATTAAATGTCAAGAGATGTGGATAATGCCTACATAAACCTTGAATAACGGCCTTCGAAACCCTTGCCGACTTAGAATGATGTAGACGACAATTCTAGGTAACAATACTACGTAGGTCGCTTGATGTTAAAAGCCAAATAGAGTTCTCGAGTAATCATAAATGTAATAAGTATTTTATTAATTTATTTACAAGCCACGTGTGCCTTTAATGCTTTTATAAAGTAAACTTTTAAGGGAGTTGTGTTTAAAGCGCTGTTAATAATAATTCAATGCACATTAAAAATACTAAGACCAATGAAGTTTCTACGTCATTATTTTACAATATACCAATAAAGAATCTTTCTAATGAATGCGAATTATATTATTAGTTATTAATAATTTGATTATATCAATTTAAATGTTTCTTTAATATTAATTTTAAATTATAATGAATCTTAAAACAAGAGTTATTACATTTTTAATATGCTATTAATTAGCTTAAATTATATTTAAAAAGATGTGAAAAGTTTATTTAAAAAGACGTGAAAAGATAAATACTCTCACTGGTCATGCGTAGTTGTCAATCTACGTTTGTGAGCATAACGAACTTTCGCAAGCACAATGGGTCATGCAAATAAAAAGCTCCAGCAGCTGCGAGCCTCTACTTACTCAGTTCGCTGAAATGGAAACCGAGGGGTCGGCGGATAAAATGTAATAATATTCCCAACAGATCTTTTTTAACGTTTTTAGGTTGCGGATATCAACGTTTCAAGTTTTATTTGTCGTTGTCCTCAACTGTTTTCGGTGTGAGCTTTTTTTGAGTTTTGTGAATTAACGTGGACAGTTTTATTTATGATTAATGTTAGATAAATAATCCCATCCATTTGACGTAATTGGTATGCGCCATTCCTTGTTAATGTTACTGAAGTACTTTGTATAGTTTTTATTATTGGTTTGCACAGAGCAGCATGATCTTGTTTTTTTCTTTTTCTTTTTTGTTTTTATTGTAAGAATTTTCATTTCAAAATAGTGAAACTGATACATCGAAGAAAAATACATTATAAATATATTTCATTTCGCATCAAACAGGTATTAAATGTTCGACCTATGTATTTATTTTCAAAAAATTTAATTGCATTTTTTTATAGGTTTATTAACACCAAAAACCCGTCGTGATTGCAAATCTGTTATTTTGAACTTTTCTAAAAATATTAAAATTAATTTAAAATCAAAACGCGCTTATTGAGTTTTTATTCTGATATATTTTACCTGAATGAAATTCATGCATTTACAATATAGTCTAATGAAAATGAATATAACTAAATATAATTATATTTTTCACATAAATTTTTAAATTTACTTTCATTTTATAGGTATAAACACTTTTGACACTTTAATTACAAAACACGGTAACACTTTAATTAGAAAACATGTAAGAAGAAGTCTAAAATTGACACGTTTTATTAATTATTGTAGTACACGGTATGGCTTTCTTGGTAACAATTTTATTTGAATACATACAGAATTTAAACCATAACACTACTGATAATATTACCACAGCAACTGTGCGCTTTTATTGTACGGTACATTACCAACTTCGCCTCATTGTATACAAGACGTGACAGATGAATGCACTAGCGTACATTGTGCAGAATATCTTACGGATGATGCAATAAATCTGTGCTGTATGGGCTGCTGTAGCGTAATCCTCTTTTATTTACACTTCAACTTACAGGCAGGTTATGTTAATTTTTTGCTCTCAGATAAAATTGACTGTTTACTTTATACTATCCGGCACTGACGTAAATTCACATCGTGTATGTATATATCTATATTTTTTTATCTAAATAAACAGGAATCTGAAAAGAAGATCTGTTATTACCAGATATTTTCTTCATCAAGAACGAAATTGTATAGGTATTATTTTCTAAAAGGGCTTATTCTTTTCCTCTTTTAACAAAATTTGTACAATACTATAAGGAATCTTTCTTTAAGTATTATACTATTTTTTCTGAATCAAGTAATTACTTCGGAATTCCTGTTTCGCCAAAAATTGTAATTTCATCGTATGTAGGCTTTAAATCGTTTACATAAAATAAATACCAACGTCGGAATAAAATATTCCCGTTCATTAAAAAAAAGTAAGCTGGCTTCGTTTCTCTATTATTTACGCTCGAAAAAGCTTGGAACAATGTAAAAATCTGCTTGAAATTCAATATACAAGATCCGCTATGGAGAGAGCGGTGTGCGGCGCCGCGCATTAGCTTTTCTCCTCTCATTAAATTTTCAGCAAAGTAATTGAGCTTTTGAAAGCTTCTCTTAACTATTCCTTATTTATCGCGGTAAACAAAGAATTAATGTTTTATTTCAGCGTTTATGGCTGTCCACGTCAACTTTTTGTTAGCTGTGATTTTATTTCGTATACAATCGTGAATTAATTAATTAAAGAAAATTGTATTATCAAAGTTTAAGACGATGATTATAATAAACTTCGTGGTCGTAATTAATTTACAGTATTATGTATTTGATATTTATTTATGTAAAAAAACAGATGTTATATAATTTTTAAAATAAAACTTTTTAAACGATTTTCGAATTAGGAATTATAGAATCATTTTGATGGGTCGTTCCTTTTCTCAAATCTACATATCATGATTTAATGTTCACGACGTCAATATTTTTAGAAAATATATTATATAGAACTAAATTAACAAATTTGAAATGCGAAATTCGTCTTCTGTAAATAAATAAATTTACATTCAAATATATATCACAATTCTATTTAAAAATTATTCGTTTTATCCAAAGTAATATTTTATTAAATATATTATTTGAACTATAAAAGTATAGAGGAAATTATTTATAATTCATGATGAATATTTACCTAGTTTAGATCATATGCAATCATGTCATCATATTGATTTTGCTCATGAAATAACATACGAGACAATTTTCTCAATTGGACTATATTTTTATTGGTTTTTTACCGAAAATTTGAATATGACAAATAACTATATATTGTTGGTAAATTTCTTTTCATTTTAGGGTTCTATACTTCAAAAGGAATGACGGAATCCTTATAAGACTACTCACATATATATATATATATATATATATATATATATATATATATATATATATATATATATATATATATATATATATGTCTATCTGTCACTTTCGTTATTCTCCGAAACCACTTGACGTAGAAACTTGATATCTAGCATAGTGGTAAAATATATTAACCCGCGTGCATCTTAATGGCTAACACTCAAAAATATTTGTATTAAAATCTTAAGGGGTAAATTGAATATTGCGTTTTTTTATTCTATACATAGTTATGTTTATTTTGAAAGTCTAATTACAAAAAATGTCTTAAAAATATTTTTTCAAAAATATTAGTTTATATTAAATTATATCTTGAGAGATGTAATTTATGTCCTCTCCCTCCCTTATTTCCGAAAGAAGTTAACCAAAAATTATGAAAAAATAAAGTTTATAGAAGCCTATGCAAAAATTGTATGGAAACTACGGCCATAATTCTAGCCGTCAACATTTTTTAATATATTTGAAACATATACTATACCTGTGTTCACGTTAGTATTTGAAAACACTTTAATAGCTATCTAATGGATACCTAAAATACTGTGTATCATTAAACGTTTAAAAGTGACAAAATGTCTACGGAAGCCTCGTATTGCGAATCCTATTCGTACTTATAGGTTTTTTCGTCTAATTGAATTCTTCATAATTTCTCGTTTTTTTAATCTTTGTAATGAAAATTGTATATATATATATATATATGTATATATATACATATATATATATATATATATATATATATATATACATAATTATATATATATATATATATATATATATATATATATATATATATATATATAAATTTCTTTTAAACCTACAGGTTTTATTACCAACTTATAATTTACAAGATCACTTTGAATAACTTTCTATCGTTCCCTTTGTAGAATATCTGATAACTTTCCAAGAAAGTGTTTGAAATTATTTAAGGTATTTGTAACACGTTGAAAGCTTATAATAAAATTAATCAGTTTAAATGAAAATGAATACATTAATTATCTCGGAATTTATTAAATAGATTACGTGATAAATAAACCGCACGCTAATGCTTCTTAAAGTTTAAATGAGTTTCGGATTTAAAGTGAAATTATGTATTAATATGAATTTTAATCACAGCAGGTATAACATATTATTTTCTTTATTTCTTTATTACGCCCTTGAAAAGATTTACTTGTGTGATTAACTCATATCTTGTCCGGATAAGATTATAAATTGCATTCGGACTTTCAGCACTAAGACGTCGCGGAAGAAACAATATCTACATTTGCATTGCAATGCCTTTAACATAACTTTTAAAATACCTTTAAATTACTATTTAAAAGCAGTTTTTAAAAGACCAAGAACACAAAACAAAATAAAATTATTAATGTGCGGCGTGTAATGAATTACGTCTGTAATTTACAAGTATTCAATGGTTTTTACAAAGTTTGACAGAAAAAAATTAGGTATATTTTTAAAAACGGTAATTTAAATAAACTTATCGTGAGTTAGCTACTTGTTTTAGATACGTTTATACTGTCTTGGACTTTTAGTTGAATACTGTGTATAAGTCTTAAACAATTCTTCAGATATTGGCGTCTAGTGTAGGCACTATGATTGCTTTGGTTTATCTTGGATAATGGTATTCTTATTCAAGATAAACCAAATTCAAGATAATTATTAACTTGAATAATGGTAGTCCATTAAAATGTATCTATTCCGGTTGTTTTCTGCATTTTATTCAGACCAAATAATGCTATAAATTATCTTTCTTATAATATTAAAATAAGTTGTATTTATTGTTGTATTGGAAAGGGAATAATTCAACTGAGCATTTAACAAATATACAAATATTGGTTATTGCTATTCTCATAGGTTTCAAAAAGAAATTACGTAAACTGTATAGATTTAGTTTATCTAAGATAAATAGATACGCAAAATTAAAACTATTAGCTATAAAAATACATTAGGTTTAATTTTAATTTAATACATCAGTAGGTTTAATTATAATTTAATACATTAGACATATTTAACCATACTAGGTCTAATCAAAATTAAGCCATCTCAGAGGGCTCGGAAAAATATCATGTTCTGCCTCTTTTTTATGGAAATATCCGAAAGTCGCACACAACACATTCTTAATTTATTAAAAGATACATTTAAAATTGTCAAATATAATTAACAACATTTGGATAAATTGCCAACGAAATCAAACTTTAACTTCAGATGAGAAATTCAACCGGAATCAAAAGCTTAATTGTAATTTTTCCAGATAGGATACGTCACGTATTTTCTTAAATTTTCATTGTCAATTTTCTATCAGTCTTATGATGCAAAACTATAACTAATCCTTTATGACAAGTCTTGAGACTGTTGGGATATTGATGGGTAAAACCGAGTGAATATTATTATGAAATTGTTAAAACGCTAAGCCATCGAAATTGAGGATGGACTGAGAACTTGACGTAATACGTTTACACTAACAATACCCTACCTACCCAAGCCTCTATAAAATATATACAAAGTAATCATAAACATATTATTAGCTTTCGCATTAAATACAGTTAAAATGCATACACTTGTAGCTATCTTCTGGAATCCCTAAGTATGATGATGCGTACATGCAACCTGATGCTTATCAACCCAGCTTTTGGGAGTCTACTTCATCTAACGAGTTACATGCGCGCTTATTCGTATTTCGCTATATACGAGGAAAAAAATACGGGGGAGGGGGGTAGTTATCGTAACGTATAACAAGAACATGCCCTTTAATAGCTACAAGTAGGTTACAGTAGAGGATCACATTCATTTATGGCAGAAGTACTCTTATATATGCTAATGAATGATGCTAAGATTAATAGCGCGCCTTTGATCGCAACTGATGCGTCTAAGTGCGATTAAAGTCATTGGGTTAATTGCGAATTGATGCTGACGAAGTGTGGTTACTCTCGTAATCTACAAAGATGTCATACGGTATTTCTTAACAAACCATACGTTAATCATAATTTGTGCGTAATATTAAACTAACATTCAAATAGCAATATCAAATAATTTTACAACTTCTGATATTGCGCCAAAACTTCTTACACTCGTGTTTTCACTGACTAAAACTGGAATGTATATCCACCATTTTTGGAGCACCGCAACACCAATAACATTGAAATGAGAGTTAAATGCATATTTAATATAATTTAGAAGTCACTTCGGTGAAAATAATTGCAAATAATTATTCGTAATTAACCATAAATTGCTTAGAGGCGTTAAATATATAATTAACCCCATCTTGCTATGTCCTAGCATAATTAATCGAGTCTCTTTCCTACCCTGTAATTAATCCCACACGCCCATCTATAATTCACATAGTTCACTTTGCCCTCTTTAATCAATGCCTAGTTTATAATTGAAGTTACCTTATATATCTTCCCTGTTTGTTTCGATCCCAGTAACAATCTAAATAATTTTGCTCTCCCTCTTGAGGACCACATTACAAGAAGTCTACATTATTAAAAAAATATTAGAATTACCACACGCGCGACAAGTGACAGACATATTCACAAGGTTTCACGTGCGCAAATATTCCAAATAAATTGTTATCTGACAGCCGGCTGACATTCCTCGTCACTTGTTGAACATAAGGACACGTATTTACATTTCGCTGTCGACATAAATTTAATAATAAACACGAACCGAGGAATTCAACAATAAACATCGCCGTATTTATTTTGATCGTCTAAACGCTCGGATGAAGGGCCGCGAGCCAAATGCATGAAGTACTTTGGGTTAATGCTTAGGACCGGAAAAACGATAACGAATAAAATTAACGTCAGATAAAATGGAATAACCCATCTCATCGAGGGTAATTGAAAGTAATACAAAATAATTTCGTCGGCTTTCCACGAGAGCTTAAACATTAGGGCTATTTCTGCCGAAAAGTATTCCTATGAAGGTAATTCTTTATCTTAAGGCAAAAAGAATCTTTAACAATTTTATTTATCAAGTTTATTTACTTAATGTCTTCATTATATAAACGGCACATAAGATTTCCTAAGTAAATTTGAACCTATTATGTATTATGGAATACTGCCATATATTGTTAGTGTAAATATATTTATGAAACTCTGTTGGAAATAAAAAGCAACAATATGACAATAACAAAGTGAAACAATGATATTTAGAAGAAAAATAGAAATTATTGGACTTAATTTTAGCCATAATCGTCAGTTTTCGCGAAGAAGAGAAAGAAAATATTGGGAGATTCGTTACGACGAAAATTGTAATATTTTCTAATCGAAAAGAATAGGAAATATATACAATTTTATATTGTCTATTTATTAATATATTATTTCGCCGAATCCGTTGAGATATGACATCTTGTTATCTTTCAACAACCACGCTTTCGTGAGTCACGGCGTGAAGTTCAACCAAACCCTTCCTTATGACTGTAAAATTATACTATATCGCGTAGCTGTCATTGTTTAGAGACTGTGTTTTGTTTACAATTTCTATAATAAATTTCTACAGAATACAGCCATTAAATAGATGTGCAATAATTGATATACAAATCTCCCAGGCGTGCAATTTGCCTTCCATACAGGAATTTGGTCCAATTTGTATTTTCTGTGTGGTGAAAATTTACATATAATTTTACATTTCCTTACCATGTTAATTAAATTATATCATTCTAAGAAAACGTTTAGAAGCAGTCACAATCTATTTGCACCGAACCGTACATAAACTGATTCAATTACTTGGTTTCCGAACCGGATATTTAATTAATGTTAAATAAATTTTGCTCGAGTAGTTACATGATACTCTCTGTTAATTAGAACGTTTATAAATTCTGGAAAGGAACTGTAGCAGGTTCGTTGCCATAATCTAAGAGCCATTACTTGGACGTCCTTAATTCTGGTGTTTTATTCAATCGTTTTTGGGAACAAGTGAAATATAGCAAGTTAGTTTATCAAATAGTCAAGAAGTTTATTTTCAAAATATCACTCGTTGGAGTCGGTACAAGTTTAATTTTCTGTAATTGTAAATGTAAATACTTAAGTTATTTCATAAATAATAAATGTGATAGGAGAATAAATGGCGTTTCTTTTTCGAAAAAAAAAACTTTATTCTTTTTTCTTATTAAAGAAATAAACAACTACGTTGTTTTGACTCTTCCTCTTTTACACAGCGTCATTGTGCCTAGAATCACATCAAATCTGCGCCATACTCTAAAAAATTGAAGCAAAATGGAGAAAAACGTCATTACTAAGCCTCTACGCCTCAAGCGCCGACCTTCCGAATTACTCTTGGTCTTTGATGTTTCGAGGGAAGGAAAGAAGCGGAAATATTGTATTTCCGAGTCGTTCGTCTTATTTTGAATTAAGTGTTATACTTGCTTGCGTACGAGGCGGTTATTACTGTACAAAAATAGATTTTATTCGAAACTCGAGAAAATCAACGAATAATTGTTAGAAGGTTTTGTAGGCGTAAACAAATACATAGCCTATAACATCTGTTATTTATATATTCTCAAAGTAGCAAAAATATCAAGTGACCTGTAAAAACTGTTGTTGATAAAAGAAAAATTTAAAGTTAACCATATTTTTGTTGTACTAATATTGTTGGAGTACTCATGTGTTTGTGAGTTTAAACTTATGATATATATATATATATATATATATATATATATATATATATATATATATATTAATCACTAGTAAATTTAGCGATAACATTGTGCAATGTTGCATTAATATTTCAATGGGTTATCCCAAATTCTTACAAGGCATGCACAGTAGTTTATATGTCATTTGGTGACGTAGTCATCTGAGTGAGGAAAACACTATTCACTGAGTTTCCACTGAAGTAGTAACTGAAAATTAAAATCGAATGCTGTTCCTTATTAAATAATCCTCAAAAGTTATGCGGGATAACAGCGCCATATTTTATCCTATTTTTTCTCTCTGTCAACAAGTTTAACAATACTATTGATCTACGAATTTTTTTATTACGGAGAAATTATTTTTTTCTCAATATCCTACACTATTTTTGAACTAAAGTGATTATTATTAAGCTAATTATCGGTTCTTTAGCGACTTCCGTCTGATAACTTCACTATAGTAAGAGAAACTATTGATTTAAAAGCGACAAATTACTGAAGTCCCGTTTTTTCATCCATAGTCAATGTGTTACTTTTAGAGACTAACTACAGTTAATATAGTCAAAGACTTTTTATTCCACGGTTCATGTTTATTATTAACTATAGTTAGTATAGAGACTAACTATAGTTAGTATATCGGTAGGTTGTTTGATACATGTTTTGAATATTCTTAAATGAAACATTATTAAGTATTAGGTACCATAGAAATTAACGAGAACTTATTTGTTTTGATGCTGTGAATAATTTATTTTGCTGACAACACCTTACGTAAATATGATATTCGACTAATCCTCGATTGATTTAATATAAAAGTAACAGCTTTTGCTAATACCTACAATACTTAAAATATGAAAAAGAAACTTTTATCGCCATTTTTTATGTTGGCTTTAATTGGTTCTGGCGTCTATATAATATTTGAACATATATGCAATTTATTGCATTGACAACGTTTGAAAATTTTACATCGTTATAATCTTACTCACTTTTTACAATGATTTTGTAACCATAGTCTTTAGTATCATAATTGTGGAAATACTTGAACTGTAAATACTCTTGTATCAATATAAATAATTCTAGATGCAATACAAAAAGATCTTAAAATTAAAATTAATAATTTCAGGGTTAACGTAATTTATATAAGAAGTGGCGAGTTAAATCTTTTATAAAATAACCCGAAAAATCTTTCGCACTTTAGTAACAATCAATAAAATAATTTCTATTTGCGACACTCTGACATTATTGACACTTTTAGGTCCAATCGATAAAATGTAATTTACTCTTTCTTCGTCATCGTCACATTAACGAAATATGTTACTTAAATTTTTGAGAAGCCCTTTTTGAATGAAATCTAAAATGCCCAGTTAACAAATGGCATGAATCAGCTTTTACCACGGAATTTAATTATCACCATATTGTTTGAGCAGCCATTCGAGGGTATTTAAAATATTTAACTAATCGTCAAAATAACCAACAGTTAAGATACCAGCGACCTCCTGTTCTCATATTTGACTATTTGACAATTTAACCACCAAATTTTGACAATTAGTTCCTTTTACTACGGATCAAACGACGGAATCTTAATGGCATACTAATGGCTATAATATAAATATTACATTTTCTATGATACAGAAAATAATTCAGATCCTGGTAAGAGCAGAATACGAGATTATTAAACATTTTGACCGCAGATTAAGAAAAGACGAAACTGATTATTTGCTTTTCTGATAATCTAATCTGTGATATTCCGAACCAAATAAAAAGTAATTATCACTACTATAATCGCTTCCTTCGGCACAACAATATCGACAGATTGAGCTACGAAATTCCACAAAGAATATTGCTTCAGGCAAACATCCAACCGTGCATGAAACGGCATGTTCACACAGCAGAGAGCTGTGTCTTCGCTCATCGATTTCTAATTTGGTTTGCGCACTTGCGTCAATATTTTGTTAATGCCGAAGCGGGTATGCCTATTCATAATGTCTGACGACACGCTGGTAGATCGAGCCTGCAGATTGGTTAGGTTGGAACCAAAATTAGTACGAAGTATGGTTGTTTTTTTTTTAGATTCTTCGCAAAACATTCTTTTGTTATATCTCCAGGAAAAATTATGCCCATAATTACCAGAGCTCTTGACAATATTATATGTATGACGACATTAATATGACCGTAACTTTTGTTTGATGATGACAGCAGTGTGTTAAAATAAATTTAATTTAAATATAAATTATAAGAAAATGACGTAATTAGGGACTTATTAATAAACATCTCATTTTCTGTAGAATTATCAATACTACGATTTTTTTATTGATGCTCTCAGATGAATCTCGTGATAAAATGTTTTAGAATCAAATTTTTTATTCATAAAATATTAATGAAAACATTTATCAAGTAAACATAAAAATTAAAAAAACATTAATGTCACGCATATTTAGCATCATATTTGCATATGACATATTTAAGCCAGGAACATTTCGTTAGAGATTAAAAAAATATTAAAAACATTTTAAATATTAATCGTATTTAGACTAATGTAACTTAAATGCTGAATTTTCAATTGAATAACTTAGATTTAAATGTAAAACTTGCTGACAAGTTTGAAGTCAAATATACAAAACTCTATTAACTCGATCGAACTTGAAAGTAAACTAAAACGAGGTCTATAATTAATAAAATCCATTTTTCGATCGACGCCAAAAACAAAGACAGCCTTGGAGCGATTTTCTACGTTTTCAATTAAAAAGTTTCGGTTCGAAAAAACAAAATCTCGGTCGTTTACCGTATCGACAGAGGGTTGAATTTTACCACATCGTAACTTAACAAAACTTGATCTTTGTGATTACAGATTATAATCATTAGTTAAAAGCTATTTTCTCCTATCTCACACCGTCACACCCTCGTCAGAATTGAAGTTTCAATTTTGTGGTATCATTTTCAATTTTAAGTATAGTGAAATTTTCATCAATCATGTACCTTTGTTATTGCCCTTCAATGTCTGTTTATAGTTATGTATTTATAGTACTTTTTTCGGTTTCATAAATGAATATATGTTACAACTTTGAATATTTAACTTACATGCAATTTTCTATATTTTCTCCAACTTGATTATCATTTTGATTACGTGAAAATTAGAAAATATAGTTATATTTGACGTTATCCTTTATAATTGTCACTTCCCTATACTGTTCACTTTTGAAATAAACACATTTTTTATTTGAAATATTCATGAATTTTGATCAGATAATACCGTAACGAATAATAATAGTAATCGTCTAATGGTCAAAAATATAATGAGAATAGAACCCAGCTTTTATAGAAAAGAGTATACGAGTGTAAATGAAAAATAAACGACGAGAAATAGTTTCCCTACCGCGCTCGAACTACATCAAAACCGAGTATTCACGTCCTATTAAGCAATGCCTAAACAATATCAAATTTCCATAACATATAATATAAACTAATACTCACAATTAAATGAAACTACGTATTGTAGTATTATTTCTATTTCAGTATTGCTCTTTATTAATTGTACATATTTTATTTTTGCCTGACACTTCAAAAAAATATCAGATATCAATTATTATAATTTTAAGTGTTTATACATGCAGAAACAATGTTAATTTTTTATCAGACACGATAATGTTAATTTTTTGAGAATATGTTATCAGTACTTATACAGAGTGCAAGAAGGGGATAATTATTCAAACAGGTGATTATGTGCTTCAAACTGATTATATTGTAAGCGTATTTCTGTGAAAAATGTAATATTTTTCGTTGAAATCGTAATTTCGACACTGATTTTTTTTTCAGAAACGGTTGAGGACTTTCTCAGTTTCCTCACATGTTCTATTCACAATTAAATGAAACTACGTGATGTAGTATTATTTCGTATGATGTAGTATTATCCCACCCGAAGATGTAATGCAACGAAACCTAGGTCGTGGTAAAGAACTTAAAGAAAGTAGAAATAATACTACATCACGTAGATTCATTTAATTGTGAATAATGAATTTTTACAAAATTAACGCCAAATATATTCAATATATTCTACTTAATATTACACAACCCATATATGAGTTTCTTAAATATATTTCTAGTCGTGTCAGACCTTAACTTGTTGGGAAATGCTGACTTGCTGATTTAAATCGAAGGTTTCATTCCGCTGAGTAACCGTGGCGTTTATTTATCATTCAGTTACATGAAAAATAGTCCCAAAAAATATAGAATTACAACTAGTAACAAAATTCAGAGAAATATTGACACGTGAATAGATTGAATTTACCTATACCGAACGTAGTGAATTGTGTCTCGTATCGATCATAGTTGAAAAAGTATAAAAGCTGAACCTCAGAATGACGTCTCATATACAGATAAGTTTTATACGAAGAGCTAAGGATAAACAGCTTAAACCAAAGACAATCGTACTACGTACCATTGTCTTTGGTTTAAGCGACGCAGAGACAACGTAGTTAATTAATCGAAGTCGAATGGAAGAGATAAAAAGTTGGTAAAATTCTCCCTTCTGCCTGCAAAATAAGCGACATTCTGTGCAAACAATATATTAAAAATAGCTACAAAATATTTAGGGTAAACTATAAGAGCGTCAATACTCATTAAATAGCAGATTAAATGGGTATTAGGAAACTTCATTCGAAGTCGTGTTAAGAAACACTTCATTTACTATAGTTGTAAATAAAGTCTAGCAGCTAGCAATTAATGCACGTACATTTAAGACATTTTCATCTTTTTTGTTTCTTTAATACTTACATATACAAATAATTGTTTTATATTTTCTAAATCAATCTACAAAATTTCTTTAGTGATCTCTTACTATATTACTAGTTATTTTGCCTGCTCTTCGCGGGGAAAACTTGTGCTATGTTGCATATTCCTGTATCTTCAAAATTTCTACTTTTAAGAAGTATCCAGAGGAATTCTACGTATCACATAAAAATAAAAGCGCTATAAAATGATAGAAAATAATAACAATAAAATGAACGGCACCATCTGGCTGAGAATTATTAAACTGTTTGTGATAGTTGCCTCTAAAAATAATAAATGTCACTAGCGATGTATTAGGTACTAATCTACTAGATAATTAAATGTTAGTAAAGTTAAGCAATAAAAAAAATTAATGTCGCAAATATTTAGCAAGCTTCTATCATATAAAAATGTTTCATTAAAATCCATCTAATCGTTTTTGTATAATGCGCAAATATGTATAAATTATATACGAGGTAGAATTCTATGCCGTTGTATTGTATTTTATACATTAGTAACATCGCATGATTAGAGCTATGAAGAGAGTAATCAGTCAAGAGGAGAACATTCTTTACCATATCATTAATATCGTTTATCCACGTATTAAATAAATAAATGTTTAATTCCGATTTTATGGTTAACACAATTTAATCTTCAGAATGAATTCTAATGTTTAGCGAAATGGTTTCTAATCACCAATGTTGGAGTGTAAGCAAGGTGCGGTTCATTAAATTGAATTTTACTTAATAAATTACACAATTCTTATCGGCTTTCTATACATACTAAACTACATTTTAATAACATTTTTCTTGGAAGCGATGTAAGGGATAACACCTATCACAATAATGAAACAAAGAATACACCTAAAGATTTAATTAAAGCAAGGTTTAATAAACAAGAAATGTAATTTAACATGTATGCCATAAGTTGTCCATTCATGTGCATTAAACTGTGAACTGAAACATATTCCTAGTGATTTCGCTAATAACCGGTATTCAGTTGGGACCGAATAGCACCAAATCAATTTATGTCTCGACCCCGTTTTGACACGGCTCGCACGAACGGTTCGAGGTATCGATTAACACCGCCCGCCCTACGCAGACAGCCTTGGTGCCTATTGCTTATTAGGTCTTTTGCACAATAAAGGTAGCATGCCATAATAATATTTGCACACGAGTATGTAAAGGGGGCAGGAGTGATGTACTTTATATGTCAAGGTCTATCCGCGGGAAAACCTTTTTCGGGTGTATTGAGCTAATTAATAAAAGATATACCTGTTAATTACAGATTTAACATGTACAGTAAAATAATTATATTTAATAATTTTTTGTGTTAAATAATGGACTTTCTTCATCTCAGTTATTTCAGTGTTAGTATTTCAAATTATACATATTGGCGCATGTTTGAATATTATATAGACTTATATCAGATCTTGCTAACGGCGATATTTTATGAGAAATACATCGCACCGATCGTACGTTCATTTACTAAGATAAATAATAATATAAATTAGGTAATAATATATGACTCAGTCAAAAAACAAACTTAATTTTTTAAAAATAAATCTGATTTCAGACATAATTTCTTTTATGAAGCACTGAAAATATTTTTTTTTGGAATCGGTGCCAGGATAAAAAAATATATAATTACTTGGGAACGATTCCAAAAACAACTAATAATTATTAGAAATCGTTTTCTATTGTTATTACAGTGCTTAGTAATTTAAAAAAAATATTATTTTGAGATTTTCAGTGCTTTATAAAAACGTTCGTCTTTGAAGTCGTTTTTTAAGTTTAATTTTATTGACTGATTTTTATTGAAATTTCTTTTAAATGGTAGAAAACATTTAAAGAAATATTTTTAACAAAAAAATGCATTTTGTCGATACTGCTGTTGTGGTTTATTGAAATTAAACATCACATGATTGTTTTTCCGACTGTATCTTATTTTGCTCACAAAATTGAGAGCGCAATATAATACAGTCAGAATGAACTGGACCATGATAAGACCTTCCAAAATGAATAAAAATACGCATTTAAAAATGAAAATAATGTCTGTAATACATTTCATTATTCCGCACTATCAAAAAGTGCCACTCATTTGCTATCTCCCTTTGTATATTTTAATCGATTTAATCGATTTCAATAAAACTACTAAATTTTTTGTTCATTTCTTATACACATTTTCAGTCTAAAAAATATTTACAAATAGTAAGAGGCTAAAAATAGAAAAAAAACTCAAAAGATAAATTACAATTAAAAATAATAAAATTGATTTAGCGACTTATGAATGAAAACGACAAGTAAAATTTTGTTTAATCTTAAACAATACGGTAAATTAAAAGGTCCCGGTTTCATTGCAACCGTAATTTTTATTACACTTGAAATTTCTATTTTATCACTTACATCACCGGTAACGTTAAAGTTACAATATTTTTTTGGAAATTCACTCGCACTTGCTGGAAACACATTTCCAAATAAAATATGATTATAATCATAAAGAGGCACATCCGCTGTTTCATTTTCGATCGTCTTACTGAATTAATGATGTTTTCGAGGAATTTATTATCCTAATATAAATAAATATTTCCTGTAAAAAAATAGCTGAACTTCAGACACTGATGACAACAACTAAAAAAATAAGAGTTTTAAAAGCTCCAGACATCACCGTGCTGTTGTAAATTCACCAACAAAGATCACGGTATACAAATAATTCGCCAGTATAGACTCAACATAATGTAAGTCATTTGCAAGCAATTTACGCAAAGAATTTTATTGCCTGTCGTTTTCGAATGCGGTATATTTATTTTCATTTTAGCTTTACAATTTATATATCTAAGGGAAATTTATTTGCTATAAAATATCTCGGTCACAGTAAGATGAACATTTTATTATTATTAATGATTTATATACATCATTACAGAAAAATTTGTCCAAATAATATTTCACACTGTATCTGAAATAATCTAATCAGCGACCGTAATTAATACGTAGAGAAATCTTTCTTGACCAAAAACTGAATTTACTATCAATTTCATGGAAAATATATAGATCGGCGTCGTTAATTTTTTTCTTTTATATTCTTCATTAATTTATGAGATTATGTTACTTAATTTATCTTGAAATAAAATCGTACAAAATCGTGAAGTTCGTTGAAAATTAAAAATTGTGGGTTTAAAATCTTTTAAAGTATTTTAAACAAGCATTTTGAAAATTAGTATTATATATACGTTAGTAAATTCTTATGAACATTATACTATAAAGTTCAATTGTTTACAGGGATTTATTCTAGTATTTGTTGTAAAAATAATTGTTGCTTGTATTGTTTTTTAAAACAAAAATATTAAATTAAGCTTAATTTACACCTAAAACTTAAACATCGTTTCGCTGAGAAATTGAAACGGGTTAAACAATGAATGAGTTAAACAAAGTATAAAGTTTGAGATCTTAATTATTTTCATAAGGTTTAGCTAAGTATGGGACACGCCTAACTGTACAATAGGAAAATGTTATAATATTTTAAAGGTCTCTAGTAACTCTAGAATGACATGGCATATTCGTCATATAAACTTCTCTCTATCGATGTATCAACTACGTGTCGCTATTTACGACATTCTTACTCTGGAGTAACGTAATTTATCCGTAGGCCAAAGGTTAAAGCTGTGTACGTCGCGGAGCAGCGGAAGCTCTAACCGCGTTATCTGCTTCCGGCCGGGTTGAGGGGTGAGCCGGCGCCTTCTTGGACTTATCGAGATCAAACTTGGCCTCTGTGGAAACCGCTTATAAACAGATTGGTTATGCAAAATTGTGAACTCAAAGAAGGCGAGGTTGCGTTCCTATCATTCACTGTTATTGTTTTTTTTTAATGCCTCAAAGGTAGTTGAGACTCAAAAAACCACGCAAAATTATAAAAATGAATCTAAAGTCACTTAATTTTTTTTTATTCTGCGTGGTTTGAATATTTTTATTAATATAGAAAAAAAAACTCATTCAAAGAGTAGAGTATTTTCTTTGTTATAATATAGTAAAAAATATCAAAGGTAAATAAACTCTTTGTTATTAGACGTCATTTAAAAATTAAATCTCATTAAGAAAAAATAAATTACGAACCCCAATACAGCGATATTAACTTAATGCTACTTAGTTATGTTACAAAATAAAAATACTTGTCCTGATTTAGTTTAATTTTATGCAGAAAAAAGAAGAAAATCTCAAATAATGAGTTTTGTGGAAGTTTATAGGAAGAACATATTATAAACTCTCATATGGAATGATATCTTTAATCCTTATTGCAAGGATAAATATTTTTAATTGGAGAAATCGATCATTGAAATAATAAATTTTATTAAACCGCTTAATTTCCTAATTTTACCAAATAAAATAGTTATAATATTACTTATCATCATAAACGTCTGTTCGAGAATTACCATAGAAGATTAATAAACCTTTGTAATAAATTTTAAAAAATTATAAATAAACGTACGCTGCAGAGCAGAAAAAAACAACAATTACTTGCTACGAAGCTATAAACGTTGGCGAACTACGAAGCTATAAACTTATTTCCCATTTTATTCTGGTCTTTGAAATAAAAAATCAAATAATTATATAAACAAATTTTAAAATAAATTCTCTTTAAAACCAATTGACGTCAAAAACAGAGGCCTCGAACAGACGGATACAAATAATGACTACATCAATCACAGCGGAAGTGTTATGGCCGCTAACAGGAAATGGCGAAATCCACGGTGCGACTGCGATTTGACAGCGTTTATCAAACAACTAAATTATGTTTTTCGAGCTTTAAAGGCTTCTAATGACCAAATGTGTGTATATTTCTATATTGAATACGAAGTATATATATTGTATACGTATAATTAAGTAACGTTATGTAAAATTTTGTATTGATTGCACTTGAAGAAAAGCAAACTTTGCGTGTTTGAAAAATCACAATTATAGTTGATATGACAACTCAAGGTAGGCCAGGGCCTTCTTTTGAAAATTTCACGGGTCTGCTTATATCTAGATTTGATGCTCAGTGGAGCAGGTAGGTACTGACCTATCTCCTACAATATTGGAATTCGACTCCACAAAATTAATCCACCTCAATTTTGGCTACCCTCTTTTGCTATTTCTCGTGGATTTCACCAAAAGTATTTTCTTGATAGATCATTCGCCTCTATTAAGTGATTGAGCCAATTAATTTTATATATTTTAATATATTTAATAAAACTAGGATTTTTACATAATTTATGTACTTGAAAATTAAACCTTTTTCACAATTGATTCATTTTCCTAATCCAACCGAGAATAACGCATGAGATACACCTTTATACAAATTCATGTCTATTTTCTTACTTTTTTAATAATGTCTATATTTCTGAACTATATTTTAAAACAGGATATCCAACTATATCTTAAAGCATCCTCACGGGTGTCTAACAAATCAGAAATTTCATTTTCCTGCACAAAAATTACAGGTTTAAGGGCATAAAGTTTTGTGCTGTGTATTTCCTGGAACGTAATTGAATATAGTCATTGATTCGAATATTTATTCTACGGTATAATATTTTTTGATTTATGATTTTATTTATGTTTTCTTATATTCATATTTAACATGCAGATGTCACTTTAATTATAAAATTCTGTGAAACTAAACATTGCATTAAAATAAATACATTCCTTACATAATTACTTATGCACAATGAGCTAATGATATCTATATGACCATTGTTAGACACTAGCTTTTAATAATTATCTTATATTAACAAAAATTAAGTCAAAATTGGTTAAGAAATTATTTAAGTACAAAAAAATGATCAAATAGGGAAAATTATGTCCTGAACGTCTGCCCCTATTTCAAACCATCTGGTATCAACTTATATTATTTACATGTGCCCTCAACACCCCGAATATGCAGACCAAAGTAAAATATAAACAGAAATATAAAATAACATATCATTATTCTGACCGATATATAAAAAATATATATTTATCCCTTCTGTATAGAAAATCTCCTTGATCGCATTTTAATTGCTATTAACAGCTGCTATTAAAATACAATTTACTTTTATTCACAGCTAGTTTTTTCCCGCAACTCCGCTCGCATTAAAGATTGTGTTCCAACATCTCATGAAATTGATATATTCATTTACGTTTCTGTGAATCTGAAGAACGATGATAAATACAAAGTTTTCTTTAATTACAAGGTTAATTAAATATGTCGCAAGCCGGTGTACTTTCTTTGCTCTTATTAATTGCATTCTGTTTTTGTCATTGCTCGCATGAACGAACTTATGGCTACATGAGCAACTTTTCCTATTATTTACACCAACGAACTTATTGCAAATATTATATTAAATACTAAATAAATAAATGAAAATGTGAATCGAGGGCGATTTCAAATTTGTATTATTTTTTTGTTGCAATAAATTGTATTCAAAATTAAAACATGTGTTTTCCTACTCGCAGATATATTTGGAAAGCTATTTATTAGTTTTACTGGATTCCAGGATGTATGGAAATATTTTAATATTAATATGCTGCCTATTCGTCAGTTAGTTATCTATAGCTCTGAAACAAAAAAGCTATCTATTTAAAATACAGACGTATTTTGCAATTGAGGTTGCAAAACATTTTAAATAAAGAAAACAGAGTTTTAAATAAAATAAAAATATTTAAAAATTTTCCTTATAATAAGATTTTCCATATCTCCAAACTTCCTAATTTTTGACTGTATTTTTGATGTGGAACATCTAATGGCGTATTTGGATGGGAGTTAAAATATTTTGATTGCACGTCACGTCTTACCATTTTGCCAGCTTCGTGTCTTCTCGGCTCTTTCCGGCTTAATTCGGCCAGCTTTGCGTCTTGTCTACCATTCAAATATCTTCGCGTCTTATCGGATCTTTCGTACTTAATTTGGCCAGTTTTGCATTTTGTCGGCTCTTTCCTACTTAACGCTTCGCTGTGTACTATACTACAAACATGCTACTATATGTGTGTTTTAGTGAATCAGCATTGTTTCCTATTTACTAATGTTTACAACAGTACTCATTTGTATTAATGTATACCATTAAACTGTTTTGAAACATTAAAACTGTTTAAAACATGAGTTATAGTGATAGTAAAAAAAATAGATTTTTCACATCTGCCACGCATCTCATGACGGTTCGATTTTTTGTGTGTTTCTTTCTATGCATCAAGCAAATAATTACTGAAATCATATTTTTTAATTGAAAAAGTACACATCTTCTATATCAAAAAAGCATACGTGTCTGTATTTAACATACGTACGAATCTATTGAATCCTTGAATTTGACGCGCACTTGGCCGATCGTATTCCTTTTTGTGCTTAAGTCGATACCATCTCAGTATTAACACAGATTACTTCATCGAAAAAATCTGAACGTCGATGGTATTTTTTCTACGCGAGATATATTGATTGCCGTTTTCTAATTTATTACAATGCAGTACCCATAATAATCTCATCATTAAACTCTGAAATTCCATCGAAAGAATCTCTAAATCTCTACTTTCTTACATTTTGCTCTTTTTATCCTTACACTGTATACACTATACACAATTTGGTTATTGTATACGGTGAATGATAAACGGGATTTATTTAATGGAATGTATTTATTAATTTTACATGTCCATAAAATGAATTTTAAAGAATCAACACATACGCTTATAAAATTTATAAGCACTAATATTAATTAACAGAATGTGTTTTATAAATTTTATAAGTATTCTGAATTTATATATGTATATATATATATATATATATATATATATATATATATATATATATTTATATATATATATATATATATATTAGGGAATACTGTTTAGCTATGCTAATTCATAGTTTTAATTCATTTTAGTATTTAAGTTGATTATAAATAATTTAAGTTATAACCATACAAGGCAACATGAATTTCCCACAATTTTATTTATCCATTTATTCGCGGAATCGACTGTACTACCTAATACTTGATATACATACATAAAACTGTTTACATACTAGCCTGAGCCTGACAAAATAAGTAACTACTATCGCACGCACGTCCATCAAAGCGACGACGATTATCTCATCTTCGTAATAACACGTAATGCATATATGACAATGTCATTCTAGATAACGGCGTAGGATCTCAACAAATCCATTATCGAAGATAAACTACCCATCACAAAAAAGCAATATGGCTGATTCGTCAAAGCAACTGGAAGCTGGACAGGTGCTCGTCAAGAAGACGATGGATGAACTCATCCAGCAAAAGCAAACGACGGAAAAAGTCACCATACAGGCGAGACAGGAATTTAAAGAACATTTCTCCTCTAGCTACGAAGAAGAATTCGAGGAGGAAAGTTACACTGATGAATTTGGTAATACGACCACTAAGCGCACTGAATCCAGCGCTGAATCGGAGGAGAGATCACGCAGTGCCGATGTTCAAGTTAAGGCTACAGGCCTGAATGACCAGCAAGTGCAAGCTCTCACCGACTGTGCCAATCAAGCGGGACAATTGGCACTTGAAGGCAGCAAAGACTAACTCACCATCTGAAGTTACTTTGGATAGTAAATATTATAAATGTGATTAAGTTTGGATTGCCAGCATGGACATGAGAAACGTAACCTTTTTTTAATATCCTTTTAAACATATTTTTCTCTTAACATTTACCATATTTCAATCTAAAGCCGAACTAAAGAGTTGATTTTATTATTAGAAGAACTACGTGTAAATTAGTAGATAAAAATGTACGTAAACATTCGAACGGAAACCATTAACATTTTTTTTTCTTTCAAAATGACACAATTGAATATAAAATATAATGCTTTCAAACAATTAACTACTTCACACTTAAAGCTGTATATTCTAGAAGAAAATTTAAAACTTTTATTCAAACTAATTATGTGAAAAGGTTGACTTGTGTTGTGTTAGTAGTATGAACTTATTCTTAACATCGCTTTAATGAAACATTTTTAACAAAGTATATTTACAAAACTTTCACACTCACTCTTTTATAAATAATAATAATTATTTTAGCAAATATTGACGCAATTTTCCGCACCTATCCTAGTAACACATTTTCCATTGATCCTGTACTGGCTTAAATGTTGCCGTTTGTGTAAACCATTATTAGTGTCTTGTGATGTTAGTGATGTGAAATGCGATACGCCCCCGCTGAGCGGCGGGGGTGCTTTAACACTTGGGTCTTGGCTTGTTTATATTGAAAGTTTTGCGCTTAGATAGCTTTCGCTATCTGTCCTCTACAAAGGGATTATTCTCTGTGTTCCAGGTGGATAAGTTTCGACGTTTCGTCCCCATCAACGATTCGTGTTAAGTGTGCGCCGTGCCATCAGTTCTTACACATTATATAGTTCGGTGTATCTCTTGTCATTTAATTTTTAAATAAAGATATCGTTTTGTAAAAAGTAGACATTTTTTTTTTAATATCCAATTCGCCCTAGGAATAATTGAGCGTTGATGTCGTGACACAAGTGGGAGCTCCAACCGGACGGAGACTGTCCTCGCCTAGACCCACAAACATGGAAGAGGAGGATGATGACAGCAAGCAGCGTCGCACTATGCTCGCTGCATTCGGAGCCCGCGCCACTTTTTCCAGTACTTCTACTAAGGTGACGAGCTCTTCGCTGGAAGAAACCGAGACGCGAGAGACGCGTACCGTTCAGCATCAGGGCGCTGCTTCCAATGAATCCACAGAATCAACCTCTGCTGGCGCCACGGAGGCAATTTCCACAACAATCACTCAGTACAGCGATAGAAGTTACGCGTCAAAAATGAGCACATTTTCTAGAAGCGGAACTTCTAGTTCTAGCCAAGAAGACGCAGAGGGTGAGATAAAGTTGTTTGGGCAAAAAACCATTACTAGCAGTGGGCAATTTCTTACAGCAACACGTGTGGAGACAGCAAGGTCAATGGAGAGTCTTCGTCCGTCAAAGGATTCTTCTCCTGCAAGGCCCTCGTCCTCATGCACAGTAGCTCGAACACATCGCTCCTCTTTTCTCACAGCTAGCGAGCGTGACGTACGTGAAGCTGTACGTAGTGGCACTACAGGTCCAGCTCGACGTGCTCTCTCCGGTGAAGACGTTCCTCGCGGTGAGGTAACAGCTGAGCGACGTCGCGGACTTTTCGCTAGCGGTGAGAGACGTGTGTTGCAGCAACTTAGCTTACCTCCTCCAGAACGTCGCCTCACAATTTTGTCACCACACAGTCCCCTTGCAGCTCCTGATGGTCTTTGTTTTTCACCTCCTGGCGCCGGCATCCGTACACGCCGCAAGAAAGGCATGGTATTGCCGAAGCTCATACTTCCGCGCAGTGACTCCGATGGATCCGACGTCTTCTTCGACAGGTGCTTAATTGAGTGAGTCTTTATATTAGTCATAATCAATAACTAATTGGAACAATATGATATGCTACTTAAAGTATATCAAGGCGACGAATACAGCTTTAGTTGTAAAACAACGTCTCTTTTTGCATTAAGTATTTATCAAACATGGATGATGTTTGATGTGTCAAACATCATCCTTAAAGAAGTTTTTTAGTTTTGTGATGTGTTACTGCTCTCCCCAATATATCTGCAATCAGTAAGCGTTCTAATCCAAATAAAATATAAAAAAATAACAAAACTCTTCATTCAATGTTATTTTTTTACACAGTGAATTTGGAAATACGTTTAAAAATAAATATTTAAATAGGCCAGCTTTTTGTGTACAAAATCCCTTATTTGAATTCGGCAACACGGAACGAGGTGAAAAACGCTGTCCGCTGTAAAGGGATCTATCGCTTTATTTTACGCTTTTCCATAATTTTCTCTCAAAATACATATTATTATAACATTTTTAAACATGAATAAGATTAGGTATATAAGATTTTAATTTTTACCGTTTTTATGAAATAGAAATTAACAATTTTAAGGTTAAATGTGACTGCCCTAATTACTTTAAAAACCTACCGTTTCATTCATAGTATACAAATGCGAAGAGCTAATTTACTCAACTTCTTTTGTTTTCTCTTTGTAAAATAATAACTCTCAAAATCCTAGATACGAGAATATTTTATTTACACAAATTTGTCGTTGAAATTACACCCTTTATATCAACAAATACCATTTGAAATTAGGAAATAAAATTATGTACATGCATGTATTAGCTTCCGTCAACTAATGGCTCCGTGAATAAATTGACATAAATAATTGAGATCATTATTACAAAATTTTGCACTGAATTCAAATCGAAATGACTTGGCTTCATCCTTATTTACGTTTTATCAAGGCAGTCAAAACACCTTAACTAAATGTGTTAGTCTGCAACATTAGTAAAACTTCACTCAAAAGTTTTCAATTAAGATACCGTAGTCCGCAAACTTGAGGCAGGTCGACCGCATGAACTTTTGGAAGCCAATGTGAAGGAGCTTAAAGCTTGTTTGTCGAAAATTTGATAGACGTTTTATTAATGGCGGGGGTTTACACAGACCACTACGAGTAAAGCATGGGTTGTCAAATGAATTTTAAGAGTTAATGAATACTTTATTAATTATCAGGTAAACAAACTGATAAATGTGGTTCATATTTGGTTTCCGCTTTGCTAAAGATATTTACGATTAAATAACTAATCATATTTTTTAAGTGTTCATATTTAGTGTTTTGATAACATCGTATAGTACCAAATTTATTTTGAATGAAATAAACTTCAATTTTTTACATTAAATGTCCAATATAACAAATTATTGATATATTTAGCGATCCAATATATCAAAATTCTCAATATTTTAGTTACTTTTGTTCCCAAGAGTCATGATCCTATTCCTAATAGAGTCTGCCTCAATTAATATCGATAAAGTTTTGGAAACATGGATTGACTGGGTACAGGATTTTTAACCGACGATCACATATATAAATTATTGCTTTTTTATTAACTTTCGCACTCCACCATATCCCTAAAAAATATTTAATAACATTTTAGTAGCCATAATATTTATTATTTTATTAATTTGATCGAATAAGTGATTTAGTGATTTTATCGGGTAGGTGATTAATTTTATGGAATAGGTGATTTCTTACGACTCATCGCCCTAAGAAATCACCTTTGTAACAACGACTTGACCCTATATATACACAGATTTCTCCGGTTTTAATGATATTTTTTAAATCAGATGACGTCCAATCCCCCCATAGATTTTCGTATTTGCTCTCTTGTTAAGAAAGTTAATTATTGTGTTGTAGAAGATTCTATACGAATTAGTAAATTTTCTATCAAATTCAATCACGTTATAAAAGAACTTTTCGTATTTCCTTATTCGTAAAGATATATAAGCACATTTAGACCTACTGCTTTCACTGGTTTTACAAAGTATTGCCGTTAATATCCTTATGTTCCATATTTTTTTATTCAAGATGTTCCTCTATCTCAACATCTCTTATATTTTCATTTCTGACAGCTCTTCACAAATCATTATGTCAAGCGTGTGCCTTAAAGATAAATATATGATACGTCTTATCTCAAATTTAATTTATTTTTGGTATTAAAAAAATCATCCCATTTTTTTGTAAAAGCTTGAACATAAATATGTATATACGTGTCAAACTATTTAGACATTTCCAAGGCTTAGATCCAATATTGTCACGAAAATATTATTCACAAAACCAATTTTTATAAGAAAAAATTACTTCAATTTATTATTCAGTATAATAATTATAACTAAGTACATGTATAAAAATAAGCGCTCACGGTAGCATCAGTCAAGTAGTTTTCCATTAAATAGATATTCTATTTATATCGGAAGGCATTTATCTATGTTTAACAATAGTTATACAAAACATTAGACAATTAGTTGATGATGTCATTTACTACATTTTATGTTAAACGCTTCTAACGATAAAAATATTATAATACAACGTATAAAATATAATTTAATTATCTGAGGATCGGTAAGTTTCTACAAATAAATTTTTTTTAGAAAATAAACAAGGAATTTAAGTAGAGAAAAACTGCTAACCTCGGTCTTCAGCGATTTAAAATTTCTATGAGTTTCCATGTTAAACATTGTCCTCTGCTATTTATGCTTTAAAACTTTGTCTGTTAACGGAGTAGCAAAAATACTATTATGTTAGTAGCAGTAAAAAATGTCTAAGTTTTACTTCAGCAAAAAAGCTCGAGCTTTTAAATGAGAGGATAGACTTTTTTTCTTTTAAAATATTAACTTGTTCTTTTATTTGATAAATAGCAAGTTTTATAAATTGCTTATAAGTTTATTTAATGTAATTCTATTCACTTCAACTTGGTACGACGTTCCGTATATTTATAATTATTTTATTTTTAATATCTATGCAAATGAGAGTTGCAGTCATAATTATATATCCAATGTAATTTCACTGAAAACACATTTAGCAAAATTGATTAAATCACTTGGTTGGTATTGTCTGCCTGTCCTCATTTCAAAAATCGCTATGTACAAACATACATTATCAAGTACTTTATTGTGCTAAGTGCAATTAAGTCACATTAAGACAAAATTTCGACAATTGTAATTCATTTTCAAAAATTTGTAGATATAAAGCTAAAATTAAATAAAGGTTGATGTAGGAAACAAAGAGAGAGAAGAAAGAGTGAAAATGAATGTTAATGTTGAATATTACAAAATAGAACTTGCTGTTATCGCCCCAGAAAATGAAGCTTTTTTTTTATTACGGACGACATTTAAAAACTATCTTTTCGGCATTAAAGTGAAAAAATGATATATATGTATATATATATATATATATATATATATATATATATATATATATATATATACATATATACTATATACATATATATACACATATATGTATATATATATATATATATATATATATATATATATATATATATATATATATATATATATTATGTACATATATATATTTACGTTCACAGAAAGTATAAAAATTAAGACTTATTTAAGTATTTACATATTATTTATTGTGTTCAAACTCATCTAGGTAAACCTTGCTTCAGATAACTACTCCACTGGTTTATACTCGAAAAATTACACACGCGTTCCCGAAATAAACTTGTTTAACTCAAAAACGTAAGCATTAGCAATTAAACGAAAAGCCAGTGAACTTTACTCACACATTACTATTTTGGCTATTTAACAGAAATTCACTGAATTTCACTGATAATTCACTATAATTTCACGAAATACGTTATAATTAAATTATATATCCAAAGTTAACCATAATAACTTTATTTAATGTGATATACCATGACATGTAAGTTATCTTCATTTATATATGTAGTTATGAACTTTTGCAACATCTATTTTTGATATTATATTTAATCTTTGACGTCAGTTTTCGTTTTAAAATCGAGTTGATTTTGCAATATTCCAATTTACTTAACCTACCAACCTAATGACCCTGCAGATAACTTACTTTAAGCTGCCTTATCGATTTTTATCTTCACTGGCATATCACGTAAAAGAGCAATACCTATTTTTGATATTATATTTCATCTTTGATGTTAGTTTTCCTTTTAAAATAGAATTGATTTTGCAATATTCCAATTTACTTAACCTACCAACCTAATGATCCTACAGATAACTTACTTCAAGCTACTTTAACGATTTTTATCTTCACTGGCATCTCACGGCTTTTGTTAATACCACAGTATTCATGTGAAATAACCGCGACGGCTTGATTTTATCTCAGCCTAATTATTAGATTAAGATTTAATAATTCATAACCTCCTTCTCGTATGTTAGATATTTGTAAGTATATTTGCTAATATACATTCTGAAGGGTAAGTATTTCTTTTGTATTGTTCCGGATCCCAAAAGGACAACGGAACCCTTATAAGATCACGCTTTCGTTTGTATGTGTGTCTGTCACAGCCGTTTTTCTCAGAAGCGGCTGGATGTAGGAATTTAAAATTTGGCATAATAATAAAACATATTAATCCACACATATCTCAATAGCTAATCTTCAAAAATATTCTAGTGAAAATTTTGGAGGAAGAAGGGTTTAGCAAATTAAAGACTAGAATTTTTTTATTTCATGTATATATGTATGATGTAGGGTATCCTTTGAAAGGGCTTATTACGCGGATATCAAAACATTTTTTTAAATTTTAGGTAGATTATCTTGAAAAATGTTTAAAAATATATATTCCTCCCCTTATTTCCCAAACTACTCAAACTAAATTTATGGAGAAATAACATTTTTATATATCTATGTAAGATTAAACTATGGCGATGATTCTAGATGTCATATTTTTTGTAATATACACCGTGATTTTATGCCTGTGAAAGATACAGTTGACAATATATTTACATTGTGAAAAATTAATATTATAGTTTAATAGAAATATGTACCCTTAAATGTTTGAGAGCCTAAATGTATACGAAACCTCCGCAGTGCGAGTTTGGCTCGAATTTGACAGGTTTTTATGATAGATAACTCTAGCGCTTCGACTTAAAAACATTGTTTTTTTTATTTTTTTAGAACATAAAACCAGGATCAAAAAATATTTTCAACTTAATTGTCTTACGGGAAATGGAGGCTAAGTATAATTTTTTATTGCAAATGTGCTTTAAGATTGTTATATTTTTACCAATTTTACAGATTAAATATGTCTTCAATTGTTATTGTTTATGAAATATGCAATTAAGGTTCTATATCAATAATAATGTTAATATTAGATACCAAATCAATAAGCATGTTATCTCATGATTATAACAATACTTTGAAATCGGTTTCTGACTATGGATATAATATGCCTTCAAGAGAACTATATTAATACAACTATATAAATAAACCAAGAATAAATCGTTTCATTTACTCTCCATTATAGTATACATTTTCTTTATTTATAATTTGATAATTAGGCCATATTCATTAGAAAAAACTTAAGGTATATTCACAACAAACGCGTTAACTTGTAATATACTTCTAGTAATATACTTCAATATACTTCAGTAACTTACTTTCTATGGACGAATAATTTCAGTCGATTGTTTAACTAAAACCTCAAGTACTTATTTAAGGAGCTCTACATAAGCTCATTAGAAGCTTTAGCTATTTCATAAGTTATGTTGAATATATGAATATTTTTCCTTTACAAAATGTAATTTTCATTTCGAAAGGAAAAGACACGTTTAAATAAACATACCCTACGTATGATGGATGAAAATGGATGGTCCCATTTTAACAGGACAAAGTCGGAATGGTGTTGTGGTTTAATCGTTTCATTAATATTGTGATTATTTATTTGTAATTTATTCTTTTATCGAAATGAGGTAAAATATAAATTCAAGTTATATTTACAACTGAGCTTGAACTTTAGGAATACATTATCAATTTATTGCATAATTTAATAACTCCCTAAAACTTCTCAAAGTAGGTCATTGTTAAAAATAAATCCATTCAATGAAAGCTTGCTTCAAAACAAAAGCACAGCGGGATTCCTTAACGAAAGGTATCGCCTATTAATTAATCATGACCGAAACCCTAGTGAATTAGTAAGATTTTACTCTGATAAGACCTTATCTTATACAGGGTATCTGCATTATTAATGATCTTTCGTGAATTTATAAGGCCACCAAGATATACTAGCGTATTTTTGTTTATTCCCAGCGGGTTTAAGAATAAATTTGATAATGGCAAAGATATTGGATGAAAATGTTTTCTTCATTTTTCTTTAATTACGCCTACTATATATAAGGAAAAGGTTTCAATGCTAGCTTGGGGCAAAATATTTATATCTTTCATTTCTTCAAAAAAATAGTGTATTAGATGAATATTAATATTTTTCCCTAAATCTTAGGGAAATTTTTGGAGCATATGCCTATTTCTCAGATTTATAACCTAACACTTTTCGAAGTCTCTAATGCTAAAATTTCCACAGACTACAAATTTGTTTGCCAATATTAAGTCACTTAATGTTTCAAAACCGTTTTGAGATTTGTTTAAATCTTAACATCCTGATAATAAACAACGCACTAACATTAATTTTAATACTTATGTTAAATGTTTTGACTCAATGGCTGGTATAATACAATGTAAAGTTCTTCCCCCGCCGTTTTTATTTTTCAATGTCTTTAAAGGCTGTTGTCAGAAATTTACATTTTAATCATCATTTGTATACAGATGGTCTGTACAATTACATGAAGACATTTTTACTGTCTTACGTCATCTGTGCGTAAATGCGGATCTCTCTTAGACTGACTGGTGAGTTAAAATAACGGGCATGACAATGAACTGAAGTAATTCCCAGACTATGATTTAAGAATCGGTATCATAGACTTTCTTTTAAATTTCACTAATTAAATTTAACACAATTAACGTTAAATAACAGTGTAACCCTTTGTGTTCAATTTTCAACTTTTCAACAATGTTTGGAAGTAATAACTAAAGGGTTTCTTTGTCAAGCGCTTGTAACTATTATTTCATTACATAGATATGTTCTATTTAGACCTCAGTAACGGTAAAGAAATTAATATATTGATATATAGAAATTGATAAGTAGCAGGGTGTTAGTAGGTAGAACTTAATTTTACTTAAAAATATCCAATGTATAGACTGTTTTTTTACGATTTTATTATATGTATAGATATAGATAAAATACAACCATAATTCCAAGTTTAAGCCTTAATAATTGAAGTAAGGTAAGTACTATCGTTTAAAATATAAAGTAGAAAACAATTAAAACTTTCATTAATAGTATATAACTAAAATAAATTATATAAATAATCCTTTTTAAGTATATCGTTTTCTGTCAAAGTTTTATTAATTATATATGTATATTTGCATTAATTTTAGATTAATTTTCAAGTTCTTTTGTAGCTATAAGGTATTTATTAAATTGTAGAATGCTATATAACCCGTTTACAATGAATCTACTTAAAACTTTACACAGCTCGTGGTAAAAGTTCCAAAGATTATACCTATGGCTATTCCTAGCATTTTTCTCATAATCGAAATAACATGTCAAAATTAAAACCTACTAATAATTACTATAAATCCTAAAATAAAAGTATTTGTTTTTTGTTTGCAATTACCTCGTATTGACTGAACGATTTTCGTGAAATTTGGAAGTCTATATTATGGACTGCTTTTGTTTTTGTTTGACAGTGAATATATTATTCGGAAAATTGTCTTCACTTTTCACTTCTCATTTTTTTTACATTTTTAGGTAATGTTTTATTTTTTTCTTTTTGCTTTCCACATAATTTCATAAATACAAAAAATATTAACTAAACAAAATAAATATCCTTCTTTAAATTCATATTTGTGGAAAATATTTTTAAAAAATTACTTCAAAATTTTAAAAAATTTCTTCAAAATGCCGATAATCATATCTTAAATACACTAATTGATTTTAAAAAAACCTTATGTTTAGACATAAAATGACAACGGATAAATATACCGCAGAAATACCATTCCACAAATATTCCGTTTTTTAATCAATTTAATGATGATGTCATTTTTTGTTCCATTTTGGCTCTCGGAACAAACTAATACAATTCCACCCCACAACAAACCCACCCCTACCAAGCTAAGCTCTACAAGATTGTTCTATTAAGCAAACTACAAATAAGATACTACAACGGAGGCATTCTCGTTGGGTTTGCAAACAACGCAGCTTGTAATACTCGGATTAATCTCTTTAATAGTAAGTCCTTGAGTGCGATCATTTAATGGTCACAGAATGGAAAGGGCTATTTAGGTTTAAGAACAGTGAATTAGGAATTGTACATTTGTAAACGGGTCAAATGAATTAAATGATTCATTATTTATGACGCTCGATGGCTAGTTATATAAAAAACAAAATCACAGATTTTTTCAGTGTATGTCTTTTCTGTAGCCATTTTATATTTATATTCGTGTTATTTTTTTAATATTTATATATTCGACTTACTAAAATATACTATAGTATAATAATTTCGAAATTAAATATGTTTAGCCACTTATTAATCATAAGCTTCAACAGATATTCGTTTCACGAACTAAATATACTAAAATGTACTAAAATATACTAAAATGTACACATAAGAAATTTAAAACTAGGTATAAGAAATATCTTCTTAACTCGGAATCAATACACACACAATGTACTTTATATCTCATTTTTGGTTTTTCATTGTCACATAGGTGAGAGGGTTCAAGTACTGTTTTGAATTCGGCTTGCTTAATTCTTGCCACTTTTATTTTTAAATTATTTTACTTTATTTCTTAATATTGAATATATTTGGCGTTAATTTTGTAGAAATTCATTATTCACAATTAAATGAAACTACGTGATGTAGTATTATTTCTACTATCTTTAATTTCTTTACCACGACCTAGGTTTCGTTGTATTACAACATCTTCAGGTGGGATATTAGCAAAGATTGCTAATAAGATTGCTATCTTTGCTAATAGCCCACCTGAAGATGTTGTAATACAACGAAACCTAGGTCATGGTAAAGAAATTAAAGATAGTAGAAATAATACTACATCACGTGGTTTCATTTAATTGTTATTTCTTAATCTTATTTACAGAAACATCTCTTCGCGCTTGATTTATAAAAGTATAAACAGAGCCAAAAATATTTTGCCCTAGATTTTATATCTTAAGATATTATGCATAATCTTAATATATTTTTTACTTACATTATTTCTTCAAAATATACACTTTAAAATCGCATTTCTTAGAATATTTGTTAACCTACCTTAAAGTTATAATATATTAGATGTATAATTATTTGCTGCAAAAGAGCACTCAGTTATTCTGATCGCAGTCATTAAATTTTATAGTTATCAGATTTATTTTTATAATTTTCTGATCTACTCGAAATTCCTACATAGTACACAAAGTTTGTATTATATAAATATTCTTTTGATTTAGGTAAAAAGTGATGAAGAAGAGTCGCATTGTGCTTACATTTTAACATGGCAACTCATCATCTCACGAAGAGATAGATTTAGTAAATGTCATCCACTTCATCACTATGATCACAGTTGAACGTAGAACACGTTCAACTGTGATCACAGTTGAATATTGTAATATGCCGCAGCCCGCAAAGAATCCGCGCTTCTGCGTGTTGCTTGTAGGGTTGCCACCTGTTCTTTAAAACAAAGTTGCTTATATTATTTTAGATAAACGTACTTTATAAACTTAATAAACTGTGTTTAAATATACTTATGTTTATACATTCAATAAATGTATAATAAAATGTACTTATACGTCCAATAATTTATCTTATTTCCAACCATTTTCCAAAGTTAGTTGCGCTTTTTAGAAAAACAGAACTCCTCAACAATGCATGGGTGGAAATTTTCTTATGTAACAGAATATTTAGTCGTAAGACAAGTAATATTAGATATTGAAAATTTCTGGTAAAAGATATAGATAGCAGCAAGTCAACTATTTGTACCGTATGTATGTGAAAAAAACTAAATGTGAAAAGAACTAAATTTTTTAAATCAATTGGATTTTCCCCGTGGCTTGTTTCGATTGCAGATTTAGAGAATGCATAGGTCCAGCGAAAAATCAATATTTTGAAAGGTTTTTAAAAGAAATATAACAGTATTTTGAAAAGAAATACAGAAAAAAATTAAACTAAGTACACATAACATTTTATTTATTTGTCCTTTAGGTACGATATAAAATGTATTATTTTTTTCCTTAGTCAATCAATGTTATTAGATATTTATAGAGTCATAAGTCGAAAAAATATTGACCCACTATCTATATCGTAACTTCTTTCAAAATAAATAAATCTGGAAAAATCGATACAAGATTCCTGTAATAGGGTCATTAGGTCGTAATGACTGGTGACGTTTAAACATCAAGCCAAAATTCGTTACCCAATTCGGTAACCCATAAATATATCCTAAGCAAAATATGACTATCTATTTTCCTTTGTCTCGTTTTAAGAATTGGACTGAGGTTTATCATTTACTTGTATTTTTGTTAATAAACACGCATATTTTCTAGATTAGGTCACCGTTTGAAATTAGATTAACGATAGTCAGTGGACCGTATTAAATCTCTAACTAACGAGCTCTAATTATTTTCCGCTGGAATTAGTGACAACGATGAGTTAACAACTATGTTAACGATTAATAACGCCATCGACAGAAATTTATGCTGGCAATCTGTCACTGAAAGAATTGGTAAATTTAAATTTGTTGAAAATATTTCTGCGAATTTAGTGTTTTCAATTTGTTATTTGCAACATAAATTTATTCCAAGTTCCATTTTGTAATGATCGTTACTCTGGCTTGTTCCAATTATGGTAAATAGGTATTTATGTACTATATTCGAGAAATCTTGAGGTAGCAAAAAATATTTTATTAAATTGTGTTTAGCGATAACATTTTAGAGCAATTCGCAATTTAAAATACGTGCATAAAATATTACGTAAAGAACGTTAAGTATTGAATAGCTTTAGATATGTTTCTACCATATCTAAGTACGAAAATAGTGTAATTTTGAACAAAACAATTGAAGTATAATATCTTACACGTTCACAGTTACTCTAAGCCTTTTCATACGTCTCGGTTGCCGGATGGCCGATGGGCGTCCAGTGATTTGTCCGGCGTTCATGCGGCGACCGGGTACCAGAGCCGGTGCATTTGAAAGCTCTCATAGACTTACTTACCCGGAACCGGCAAGGCACTTAATGTAAAAACATGGAATATGACTGAAATGCATAAAATGGTATTTTCCATTTACTCAAAATTATTGTAATAACTGTAGTAAACTATTCTGATTTCTTTCCTAATTCTCTTCAATATTGTGTCTACAAATTATTTTTACAATAATGTGTAGTACTAGGGTAGCACTGAAAGTTTCTGGAACTTACCATTTGTAATAATGATAAAATAGTAATTCAAGTTTTAAAAATTTGACTAGTAATTCATTTAAATAGTCTGTAAATTTTTTTTGATTTTTTTTCAAATTGGAGGCAATTAAAAATTGTGAGCAGTGCAACAAAATCAATTTAACACGAGAAAATTTCGTTTTATTTTTTTTTACTATTTTGTCGTGATCTCAGTCAACAACAAAGTTACGATCGACTTTAATTGGTAATTTCTGATGAAGCCCCATCCCGCGCTACTGTTTACAGATAGTATAGTATAGTATAATGACACGGATAGTATAACGAGTACAGATAGTATAGTATAACGAGTTCAATTCAAGTTACAGATAGTATAGTATAACGAGTTCAAGTGCGGTCGAACAAGTTTCAGGGATGATCTGTGTGATGGATGTTCCTCAAAGGGACAACTGAATATAATACCAATGCTGTACGGCTCATGAGAAAACCTATTTAAGCAAACTGTGCAAGTTTTAGGCATCAATTTAAGTTCAGTACAGAAAATTTTACATTGACGACGCTAGACAACAAGATTTACGCTAGGTGTATACCTCATAATTTGATTGAAGCTCCAAAACTGATAGATTGGTGTCATAAAATATTATAAAAAAACGACATATCACATAAAGGTTTTAGAAGAAAGCATAGCCTGTTGATGGTAACTCTGTTTGACCTAATAGAAAAAAAATTGAGTGAATAAGGTGAACATTTAAAATTTAACTTGTTTCTGAAAATTAATTAAATGTACTTCAATTATAAATATATATTTCATTGACCTTCCAAAATAGTTGAAGCAATAATACCATTTCTCTACAGATAAGTCTTAATTTCAATAGCCGACCAAATTCCTAGACAATATAATTGATGTACATTACTTTCCAGGTGAAACCGCTAATTAACCACTGTGGTTTTCAACAATCGTTTTTAGTTCATCTATTTGTATCATCGTAAATCATCAATTATCCCTATCTCTCTTTTATCTATTATCAGAAACGATAAGTCAAGGCGGACAAGGCACGGCATACTATTCCTTATATATTAATGAGCTATTTTAACGATAAAACGTAAAAAAAAACAATCCAGGCAATATTGTATTCTGTGTAAAAAACAAATTGCACATTTGTATATACTTTCGTTCGGTAATATGAGACCTTCGCACACCTTCGACTCGTCTTGTAAATCTATTTCAAAAACTTGAGTACATTATTTTATAAAAAAAATAGTGAAAATGAATGCCTTTTAAAAAACATTGTTACTTTTATCCACAGTTGCATTAAATATACATTAAACTTTATTTAATTAAAGTCAATAAATATTAATAAAACTAAGTGTTACTTTATTTTTACTTCTTACTTTACCTTAGTTAGCTAGGTTATATTTTGCAATTAATTTTTTTTTTAGAAAATAATTTCTTTTTATCTTAATATGCATTACATCTTACTTGAAATTCCTTTTCTTCAATGGCTTGACAGTCCAGGATGGGACCCTGCCTTCCACAGAATCAACTCCCAAGCTTTCGTGTTCTTGGTCAGAAACATCCAGTTCGTTACTTAGGATTTTAAAGTCTTTTCCCAGGTAGTTGATCCACTTGAGTTTAAGGTCTTCCTCTTTTTCGGGAGCTCAATGGTCTGGCTGAGAAGATCTTTTTTGTTGCTGGAGTGTTGTCCATCCTGCTCAAGTGCCCTGCTCATTTTATTCTCTGAATTGCGATATTTGATCATATCCGGTTCTTTAAATAATTTGTAAAGTTCAGAGTTAGTTCTTCTTCTCCAGGTATTGTTACATTTTAGCCCACCAAAAATACTTCTTAAAATCCTTCTTTCTTGTACTTTAAAAATAATTTTGGCTCCTAACGTACTCTTTTATCTATTATTTTTATTTCCATTTTTTAGCATATCTCAATATAATAAAAATCGTAATAGTTATTTTCCTAATCAGCTTATTCCCTTTGCCAGTAATTCAAGAAAACTAAATATAACTTTATATTTTCATTAATCTCGTATTAAATTATGTTTGGCAGTAACATTTATTAGACGATTTCTTTTGATCATTATTCTGTGTCTTTATCTAGTTCCATATTTTCAATTTCATATTATGAAGCATTTCGACAAACTTGAATTTCTTAATCTAGAAAGATTTCATTGTTTCAAAAAACATTTCGTGCTGTTAGTGTTTCTTGATTTTTTGTGAACTAATGTTGGCCAAATCCTGAATTGTTTAGTTGGCTACTTTACAATAAATAGTGTTTTCTATTCTAGTTTAAATACTTTTATGAGCGGACTTACGGTTCAAAGGCAGGACATCGTTATTTTTTTAATCAAAGTAGGATTTTATGTAATTTAAATTAGAAAGAAAATCTATAAATTATATCAGAAAAATAATAATAGATTAACTTATTTAAAATAGATTTATTTAAAAAAGGACTTATAAAAAAGATATTTTTTATATTCAGGGTCATGCTGCATCATTTAGTTTTGGATTATTATTAAGGTTGTGAAATGTTTAAAAAACCTTACAATTTGTATTATTTTGATATTTTATATCAGATTCGATATTGCTTTGTACCCAGTTTTAATATTTTATAATTGTTATGTTTGTTACATTGATTTTACAATATAAAATAAATTTTAATGGTTTTTTTTTCTGAAATTAAATAAATATGCTGATTTTTTTACAAATTGACATTTCAGATATGAATTGGTACAAAATAAAAGAAAATCGTTAGGATTTGCATAACATCGATGCACTTGTCCAGACAGGCATCTTCTTGTGGCATACTAATGCCAATTTTAGTAAAATATTTCGTGAACTTGCAGCTTGTGATTAATATTGCGTTTATTATCTAACACTTTGTTAATGGCTACTATAGAACACCCATTGTACTGTGTTTGTAATTTGATAAGTATAACTTAGATCGTTAATGACAAAGATATTAAAATTCTGTTACACTGCTAATATTGTTTTGTTACACTACTGTACACTATAATTAATATGTAGTAAATTTTTTTCAGAATCCCTTATACCTCTTCAAAACTTTTTCCCACTCCAATCCAAAGTAAAAATTTGTAAAATTCCACATCAATCTATCCTAGTTTAGGTTGATGCATGTTATCAGAACTTAATCGAGCAACTTTTCTACAAATTATAATGACTTCAAACCCTATTTATTTTATTCATTTTTGACCTCAAAAAACTTGATAAACAAACTGAGAATCGTTCTCAATTTTATCACTTTCGTGTATATTCTAAAGAATCTTTTATAATCCTTTAATCCTTATTTTCCATAATAGTTTCTTTCATCCGTTCATGTCTCCGACGCAAATTCCAGCATATTTCGGCGTGGCAATGATTACAGAAAATAGTAAAACTGTTTAGCGTATACGCCATAGAAATATAAAATAAATTAAATATAAATATACAAAGTATACCCTCAGCGTTTGTGTTTCAAAGTGATCTAAAATCATATTACATACTTAAAATATTCAAGCAACTTCATCAACACAGTACGAAAAAACACAGTTGCCGACGACGACCAACTTCGCTAATACAATATGAAAAGGACACAGCCACCGACAATCGAATTCGCTAACACAGTACGCAAAAAGACTCCATTGCCGACAATCAACTTTGTTATGACAGTACGAAAACCAAACAGTAGCCGACAACCAACTTCACTAACACAGTATGAAAACCACACAGTTACCGAACAACCAACTTCGCTGATATAGTATAAAAACAACGCAGTTGTCGACAACCAACTTCCGTAACAAAGTACGAACGCAATACAGTTGTAGACAAACAACTTCGCTAACACAGAACGACAAACAAAACAGTTACCGATAATCAGTCTCCGACAATCAATTTCGCTAATACAGCACGAAAATAATGCAGTTGCCGACAACCAATATCTTTACACAGTTTTCCAATACAATTCTAGGATAAAATAAATTTTATGATTTATAAATTGAAACCCCTACTCGTCGTTATCTCCCTCTCTCATATAAAAATCTAATTTTTTATTTACTTCATTCGTTGTAATTTTTTATTCTTTATAATCAACAACTCAACTATTATTTGTCACTTGTTGCATTGTGGTTGGCGGCAAAAGTTTTCTCTGCTAAGTCCTTCATCTTTGTTGTTTGGTCACTATGTTTCATATAAAAGAAATAAATCAATAAATTGGTCAAAAGCAATAAATATAGGATAACACTAAGTTTAAACAGCTCATTAAAAGCGATTATTATGGTTTGTTTACGCATTGAGACACTTTAAAAGATAATATAACAGAAAATAAAAATATCAAAACTAAATTGATTCAAATTTGTTTCGATATTTTTACTTTCTATTATATTATTCTTGTCAATAAAAGTTTTTAAAGTCAGATTATAATCTTGTTAGCAAAAAAGGAAGAAAAAGATGTATATAAAATAAGGGTTCAACGGGTTAAATGAATTGTACATCCAGTGCAAACGTCACTATCCTTTGAACATACATAAATCATTTCACTACATAAAGCAAATTTTTTGTGCATAAAAATCTCACAAAAATACTTTTTGCTGGCGTCAGTATTAATTTTTAAATTGAGAGAAATCCTCAATAACTCAAACGCAAACCGATTTCTTTTGTGAATATTACCCTTTATTCTATGTATCTTCGCCCCTGCCCTTACGTATACCCTCCATATTGATATGCATTTATTTATTTCGTCACATATACCATGTCAGGATATTATGATTTATTTCAAAGCTACAGGGATTTTACTCGACGCAGTGTATTCCATTTGAAAGAAATATTTCAATATATTCTTGTAGTCTCATATAACGCTCTTTGTGATGTATTCTTACGTTTGTATTTATTTATAAATCATCTATGAGTGTAGAATTTACTCTGACACTGAGATCACTGTATCTCAAAACATAATTCTTGTAGGACCACAATTTCTCCCCCTTCGTATCTGTGACTATGAAACTGTTGAGAATACACTTGTATAATTTATTTATTTACAGGTAGTTATAAAAATATTAAAATCTAACAGATATACGTTTCAATAATTATAACTTTAATAAATTCGATGCATACTATTTTTAGCCAAGTTTGGATGGTTAATTACAACAAATCAGAATTACAATTTCATGAAGATTTTCTCACTCGACAAATCATATGCTGATGCAACCATGATCAAGTGATTGAGTAATTATGTACCAGCGAAATGTGGGTCGGGATGGCAATGTAATTGAATTTTAGATGCTGGTATTACAAATAGGCTAACTATGCACGGAAGAGTTTTTGCGACAAAATAAGTCACGAAATTTTTTCATTTAAAAATCAGAAAATTAATTTTATCTAAAAAAAAATCTTCTGTGCTGTGAAGTATATCGACTGTGCTACAATGAACGGTAAATTATGAAGATATGGCCTATACGTAATAGCAGACTTATACATAAAAGAGGTTTGTTATCCGTAGATAATGCAAGTAACAATTGAAACGGTTTTGGGCTTAGGCTTAAAATGTAAAATTTACGAAAAAATAACAAAAAAATAAATTTTACAGAAAAATGAATAGACTTTTTATTATTTTCAGACTTTACTAGTATTATGTGCATTAATGATGCTTATTTTTAGTAACAGTAAATGAAAATAGCACGATGTGTCCTATTATAAGTTAATAGAGTTTCTTTGTGGCAGCCAATTATTTCGAAATCAAATTATTAATAAAAATATTTTGTTGAACGATATTTCAATTACCTAAAAATACACGTCTAGCTTTGAAAATTAGTTTCAGTTACATGTCCAAAACAATTGATACTTTTTCCTTATTCATATCTTTAATTACATTAGGCTAATCATCATCATATTTGGCACGACAGCCCAGGGGGGGCCAAGGCCTTCTGTTGAAGATTCTTCCAGGAAGTTCTACTCTTCGCCTGGGTTTTCCAGTTCTTTATCCTGAGAAAGTTAAAATCTTCTTCCACTGAATCGATCCATCGTAATTTTGGTCTGCCTCTTCTACGATTTGTTAGAGGTTTTGCGATGAAAAATTTCATTACTGGGTTTTCATATTTCATTCTAGATACGTGGGCAGCCCAGTTCATTCTCTTGATTTTGATGGTTTTTATGACCTCAAGCTCACCAAACAACCTATAGATTTCTGAGTTAAGACATCTTCGCCAAATACCATTTTCCTTGACACCCCCAAAAAATCTCCTTAGAGCCCTTCTTTCAAAGGCTGCTATTTTATTCTCTCCAGTTCTAGTCAAAGGCCAGGTTTCTGAACTATATGCTAGAACTGGCCTAAAAAGAGTTTTAAGTACTAATAATTTTTTTTTCTTGTAAGAAAAGAAGATTTAAGGATGGAGCTTAGTCCAAAAAATGCTTTATTGGCCGATGATATGCGATTCTGAATTTCAGAGATAGTGTCATTCTTATTGTTAACACAAGATCCAAGGTAAGTAAAGCAGTCAACCATTTCAAATGTATGTGAGCCAATCTCCAAACGATTATGCGCATTATTTGGTGGAGATTTTTGTACAGCCATATACTTAGTCTTGGAGTCGTTTATTGCCAGACCCATTTGATTTGCAGCTATCTCCAAAGACAGAAAGGCCTCTCTTAAGGCTGGTAGGCATAAGGCACATTAGGCTAAATCGCACTTAATTCTTGTAAATATGCGTTAATTCCATTATGCCAAGATCAGACGATGTATAGCACAACGTAGGATAATTATAGTATTAAAAAATATGCAATTAGCTGTGAAAAACGTTATGGTTTTCTTAAAGTTAGTTGTCGGCTGAGTTATGATAAATTGCTTTTACATGGCGTATTTGTCTGTTTTTAGGTAAAAACAATTTTTTTAAATACCAAACGGCTTGAAATCAATCATAACAAACTATCAAAATATTAGCCTATATAATATTAGCCTTTATAGGTTGCGTAGAGAAAAACGTTAAAATTTATTTCATGTTTTTTTTTTAATTCCTATTAACAATATAACCAGCCGGTTATGAATTATTAAACAAAAATAATAGAAAAATTTAAAGAAAGAACAAATAATTCTAAAATATAACCTAAACAAAGACGAGCTATACATAATAACTAGATTTAAGAGGAAATAAGGCATTGATGGATTGTGACTCATCTAACAAGTAACACATTAAATAGTGAAATAGATAATGGGTAGTGGGATATTGAAATAAAAAATGTGATGAGTGAATTATAACTGGATTTTCTATTCACATGTAATTGAACAACATTAAATGAAGAAAGCATTAGATAGAAATAAATACAAAGTTCTTATGCAACTCATTTAAAAAACTGTATGTTTTCTATATGTTGCTAGCAACCTTCCTCCAAGTATATGATGCTATTGTCGGTAATTTTCGAAAATTTCAGTATCGGCATCGTTGCATACCAAAACTAGAAAAAATAGGTTAATCGAAAATTTATATGCACACACAAACACGCACACAGACAACACGCGCACACACACACACGCACGCACACGATCGCACGCACGTACGCGTGCACGCACGCATACATGCACGCACTCACATTCGTACACACGCACGCAAACGCACATGTATGTACAAATCTCCGCTATGGACATTTAGATGTTTCAAATTTCATATATAAATATTTATGTACAAAATTTCCTCCGACGATACACTTTATAATTTTTATAAATCATTTTCAAACTTGGTCGAAAGATAGATCTTAGTATATCACTACGTGCTTGAAACTCTATATTGCACATTTGCGAAATTCGCAGCTTTTACATTCAATCTCAGTAAACTTTTGCATTCTTTCTTAGGTCTCCAAAATAAATAAAACTTAATAATAATAGGCTTTCAAATACAAAATTCATTACTTTCGTTCCCACTCGGTACGATGGACGTCGGACTTTTGAGAAATTGAACAATAAATAGGTGTATTGCGGGTTTGCATTTTTCTACGTAGTTGAAAATTATCTATTAACAAACGAAACTGTAGAATAATTGAATTCTGTACTTAGTTGAAATTGTAACGTAATTCTCACGTTACCTCGTATGGCGGCTTATACCTATGCAGGTTTATTACATATTGCTGAAATAATCCGTTACATCGTTCAATTTTATTTTATGCTACAAAAGTAATCAATTAAATTATGAACAGTGATACGAATTTTATTCACATACAATCATTATACACATACATATATTTTTTTCCCTTCGCCGCTTACGTAAAACGCTCGATATTAAATTTAAAGATGAAATAATAAGATTTAAGGAAATTTAAGAGAGCTGAAATAGGACATTGATTTGGAATATGACTTTCGTCTTGATATTATTCACAGCTTGTAATATAAAATAAATTATTTCCATTATCCGATTGCGAAAACTAATATATTTTCTTCAATTAGAAATTTTGTAGTTCTGAAAGTTTTAGATCTATGTGTATGAGATTTTGCAAGTCGATTTTTAATATGTAGCAAAATATTAATGTTTTATAGTTCTGTAGCCAAATGGCAAAAACTGAATCCTTATAATCTACCCATGTCAGAGCCATTTTACTCGAAGTCTATCGACATTATATAGATGAAATTCGGATTAGTTCTATCAACCGCTATACCATGAAATAATGGAATTATAAAAAAATAATAGGGCATTTCACACATGTAATTAAGGGATGAAAAAAATCCAATGCGCTGAGCCGTATGAGGTATCATTAGATAGGCGTTAAACTGATACAGAGGTAACAATAGTCGGTGAGATATGCGCTTCCAAAATCTTAGAAAGTGTATCCACCTCTAACTTTTCGACTAATATGCGTAAAATTCTGAAAAAAAATGAAAGCAGTAGAACTAAAATAATTTTTCAGAGAAAATTTGTTTAAATAAGTTATGTTGTGTAGTTTTTTAGATATGGAATATTTTCGGCACCGACTTTTCTTTGTTTCGGCACCCAGCAATAACTTTGTTTTTCACAGTGTCTGTGAGGAATACAAACTTATAAGTTTAATATTTTATTTGGTGTTGCAAAACTGACTCGCACTTGGTCTGTTTATTTTGTAGTGTACCTCGACCTATATACAACAGAGGATATTGTTTTTTCCGAATCGTATCCAATAGGATTTAAAATTATATTGATTATTTTTCAAAGGACACAGTCATGCCTCCTGTTCTAATTTTTTAATCATCATATTGAAAAATGGTACAATTAACAATAAATTACATTTTTTATTTATCAACAATTGTCAATTTTTCGATTAATTTGCATTAACCATTTCAAAAAATATGAACAACATTAAATGCACTTGACCGGTTTTATTTCTTTATTATGGCCTGTTATATTCTATGTACTCCTACTCATGAGTTACTTTTGCATATCAATATTTTACATAAAATTTATTCAACTACAGCCAGATTTACCGATTTATCCATAGTCAGACATTCATCAGGTATTGTTTTTAATAAGGAATTAAATTTAAAAATATCTAACATATTTTCGATAATTTTGATAGAAGGGTTTTTATAGTTTACTGTGCATTTAAAAAGTAATGGACGCGCATTAGTATCCTCTAAAAATAAACTAAGGAGAAGTATGAAAGAACTATTGGAAAAGAATATACATTAATATTATTTGTTACATTTTTAAATGAAGGTTTTAAAATGGTTTCAAATTTACACTTTAGAAAAACGAGGTCTATGTCTAGCATCCATTGACCTAAGTCATGAGTTAAACAGTTTGACATATATGAAAAGTTTTTTTTTTAAAGTTAGTTATAGTTATTTAGACGCATTATGAAAAAAGGAAAGAGAGTGAAATTTTACGAATGCGATAAAAATTTGACAGAATGAAATTGCTTACAAAAAAAATACAAAAAAAAATCTATAAGAAATCGACACAATAAAGTTGCCCAGTTAACATATATTTACATCGTTTATTTGATAGACAAGTGGCCCACCATTTTATTTTTCTGCTAGCTTTCTATATTAAGCCATTCAACTGCCAGACCGTTTCCAATTCGGTAGGAATTTATTTGCATATTATTGTTAAATACTAAAAAATAATAAACTACAATGAATTTTCAACATATTTCTTAATTTTCACAATTTATTATACGCACGTCTTTCAATTAAATTGATAAGTATTCATTTAAATTTTTGAAATAATTATATTCAATTTTAAATTTAATATAATTAATGTAATAAATAATAATAATCTTTGTATTATATTTAATGATCATGATTGCAATTCTAGATAAAATAATTAAATTTTTTGCTATTCTTTCGGAATGCGATGAAAAAAAAACTTTATTTATTCAGGTCTGTTGATGTTTAACTAAATATCGCAAATCTAATTTAGAAAAACATAAAAGATATCAAGAACATGTTTCTTCATCAGCAAATAGACAAACTGGATAACAAACAATGAAACGACGATATTTATATACGTGAAATTGATTTGATGGAAGAATTTCCCATTTGTTTTTCGTTGATTTTGCTGTATCCATAAAAAAGCACAATAAAGAGCTTTTTGTGATAATATTTATTCATGAATGATTGTCTTTCCTAGAATAAATGTACTATGTACAATTATTAAAACAACAAAAATAAATTATGTATCGTGCACATAAAAGGTTTATATGATCGCGTTGTCTTGCCCATTTAATTAGCAAACTAAAAAGATGTTTTATTTTGACTAAAATAATAATTTGAAAACTTATCGTTTTAATTAGAAAAGAAGAATAAGATATTTAAAGAAAACTCTAAGTCATATTTGAATTAATACGTCACAACATATGAATTATAATGCATTATCAGCATTACTGCTGTTTTATTGAATATAAATAGAAATAGATGGGACTGCGATTAGTTTAATGGCAAACATTCTTTGCCAGTTTATTTTCAACTTTGTATCCTTCCTCTCCTCATATTTATCTTGTACATATATCATGTTTATCATAATTTATTTAGATAAAATTATGTTTCCGTTTCAATAACTTTATTTCCACATAAATAATTTTCGATACAAATATAATCTTTCTCTTAAATGGTTTCGTATTTTGCTTTAAACATTTTAAACTGATTGGTTTATTTAAGCCTATTTTTTATGTGTTAAAATCTTAAACGCGGGTGATTAATTTCAATAGTCTTTCTTAATCCTTCTATACTATATAAAAAATATTTTCCGTAACCCTGTGCTCTACTTTTTCCAGAATAATTTACATGAAAAATACTAAGCCCCAGATCGTCGCATTGGCCACAGTTTTTGCGAATGTTGTACGAAAAACAAAATCGAATCCGAAAATTTGTCCCTAACATAAAGCGTACAAAGGAAGGGTACTTCAATAAAGCGCCGGACATTTTTACGCGTTTACTCGACGGCGTACGAATGGCAAAGTCCCCAGTCTTGCTAATGAAACTTCCGAGTTTGTTCAGCTGCCCCGACGAAACGTAATTCGGTATAACAAAAATAATCTTCGGCCATTTGTTGCATCTGAGCAAATAACTACGTGTTGTCAAATTCACTAAAACAAAACCTCGCATGCTTACTAATACAGTCATCGCTTTTAAAAGACTCTGTTTTGAGCTACGTTACGAGTTTGGTATTTGTTTCTGTTTAATAAGTTTACCATTGTAGTAAAAGAAAAATATACATTCATAACAGTCAAATGTATCAGTGTATCAAGTGTTTTCTTTGGGAAATATGGCATTATAAAGTATTATTCTATCTTAGAATTATATAATCAAAATAAAGATTTTTATTTTGTCCCGTAAATAACCCATTTTAAAACTTTTGTGGTTACTCCTTAAGAATAGACTCAGATATTTAGCGCCCGGTATGAAGTTTTATGAGGAGTAAAATCAGAAGTTCAGCGCATTAAAAAAGTGTAACAATTTGTAAGTTTAGACGTAGGAGGTGATCTGCGAAACTACTCATCCAATTTAAAAAAAAAATTTAATTTTTTTATTATTAAAGTCCTTTATTCTGAACTACAAGGTCTATCTCGCAGTTCACTATGCCTTTTGGCATAGGCCTCTTCCAGCATCTTCCATTGTGTTCTCTCACCCGCCACTCTTCTCCAATGGTGTCCAGCTGTAAGATTTCAGTCATCTTCCCATCTTCTTAGTAGGCGCCCTCTATTTGTAGCTTGCTGTTATGTAGTCAATCTCGTTTTTATATTTGCCGTCGGAATATATCCAGGTCCACTTATTCTTCTTCTTTTTCTGAAACAACCCGTTGAGAAACATTAGATTGTATTCTAGTAAGAAATCAACTAGCAATTCTCCATTTGGGCTTCTTCGTCCTTGTCTATGGATTCCTAATACGTGTTCTTCTTTGTATTCAAAAATTACTTCACCAATATTTAGAAAGGACCTCAGGATGGACAAAGGTTTTAAATTATCCCGTTAAAAAAAATCATGTATTATAAAAAAGTTAAATTTTGTTAGTTTGGATATAGGAGGTAATCTTCGAAACTACTCGTCGGATTTCAAAATTTTTTTCATCATTATTTAGAAAGTACCTTCAAGATGAACATACGTTGTATATTATCTCGTTAAAAAATTGTTTAATGCAGACCAGTTTTGCAATATAAGTCTATGAAAAAACAGTCGAGGGAATGTATTTCTTATGAACGCTGCCTTAACGGTAAGAGATATATTGATACATGATATTAATATTTATGTTTATATACAGCGTTACTTATTTTATACATTCCAACATAATCGTAATTAAGAAATAAACTCCAATGGCACATTGGAGCTGACACCCACAATGTTTTTCCACGTTTTGCTTCATACTTAATATTCGGCTTCTGTTATATATGCATACGGTATATTCAGTAAATAAGGTATATCTTTTAACTAAATTAATTTTCTGTTTTTTTATTTTAAAAATAATTATTTTCCTAAATATTTAACTTTAAAATTAAGTGGGCCTTATTTGCTGCAGGTACCTTATGATATAAAAGTATTCGTAGTAATTTTAAAACACACATATAACACATATAAACAAAAGGTCTGCCGTGAACAAACATTACAAAAACGACGCGACTCAAATACTGATTGTGAATACGAAGCCTGTTGAGAAGCAGAAAAATATGCTTGTTTACAAGGAGAATTAAATCACATGCTTCTTTACACATATGCAGCGTGTCTAGAAATAACAAACAATACCCATGTCGATATAGGTATATTATTAAACCATTACGAAACTAAAGATTTTTCAGAATACTTAAACATAGCTTATAATTTTTTTATTAGAAAAAAAAGTTTTGTTTGTAAACTATGAATCTGATAACGAATTATAGCCCCATCAAATATTAAATACATTCTTCTTGTGATATACAATTAAAATTGGATTTTGTGTTATAAAATCACACAAGAAAGGAACAGACAGATTTTTCTTTGTAATAATCGACTTAAAAAAAACAAGAGAGTTATTAATTCGACCCGTATATAATATTATTGGTACAACAAAATTTCGAATATTTTGTTACGAATTTTATGTTATTGTATTAGGTCTTCTGAAGAAATGTGAAAAATTTCATAAATGTACGTATGTATGTATGTCTGTCACGTATTTCTCAGAAACTAATAATCGAAACGCAAAAACTTTTTCATTGCCTTTCGTATCTCTCAATTAAAGTACAGTAAAACTTTCACCAAAATTAGTTCAGTAGTTCATAAGATATAAACTGTTAAATGTGTTACCAGACATTACTTGAGATGCACATTATCAATTTATAGCGCAATTTTCCCAATTCTCAATAATAATAATAATACATGTGAGAATATAATATGATAGTGTAAAAGAAATTATTTAGATTATAATTTAGAAAAACTGGGTTTATTAATTCATATTATTAATTAATATTAGTATAAATTATTATTTTTCAATAGTTGACAAGATATAACTATAGCTATTGAATTATTAATACTATAAGATTAACTAATATTATAAGTACAACTAGTATTACTTACTACCTATAACTAAAAAGGAAAAAATGATAAGCATTATAATATGCACTAAATCAATGCACAATCGAAATCAAAAGTAGATGCTAACCTTACTTAGTTTATGGTATGTTAACAATTTTTTTTGAGGTTGGCGTCAGCTAAGGCATGTCAAACATACGTACTAAAACGAAAACAAAAAAATTATCTTGGCTGGCACCAACTCCAAAAAAATTGTTAACATACTTACTCAAGTTAATATCTACTTTTAATTGGGATTGATTTTGTGCAAAGTAATTATACTATGCACAAAATCAATCCCAATTAAAAGTAGATATTAACTTATTAACTAAAAAAGAAGACATAATAAATATTAATTTATTATGTCTTCTTTTTTAGTTAATAGTATTTTTATTTATTTCTTTATTTTAAATGGTTATTTTATTTTATTTAAATTAATTTTTATTAAATTTTCGCTGAGATGAGACTACCGAATTAGTTAAAAAAATATATTAAAGAAGGCTTATTTATGATGCAGTGCGAGATTTATAAATATAGAACGACAAGTCAATAATTAGCAATTAAACCCCTGTTATAATAGAGAGCTTACATGTAATGTCAGAATGGTTAAAATGTTTGGTTTATTAAGTTTTTCATATTTTTTCTGAACTTTTTTTGCTGGTACAATTTATTATATTTTATTCTTATTTGCTACAATTTCCAAACACAATAAAAGTCAAAACACTTTTTAACAACAATGAATAAACAACTTTTACTGCGTAGTGTTGTCATTCTTTTGAACGTTAAAAGGTTACATTTATAATTAAACGCAGAGCGATACATAATTATACGTGGAATAAATAAAATAAGATTATATAAGTAAGATTATATACACGAGTAACGGAGGTGTTAGCAACCCTAAAAGCTGTATTTCGTCAAAGTTTGGGCCCTCTACGTGATGAAAAAAAAAGTATGACGTCCGGTTTGGACATGTGTCATCTTTATTTGCCTAACTTTGTTGACAAATGACGTAAAGGCTCATATAAATGGATAAATGGTTGCTTTTGTGCTGTAGGTATATTAATGACTTGAATATGTTTGCAATGTGATTCCTATATGATTCCTAAAGCTATTACCAGAATTAATGCTAATATATATGTCGACATTTGCTAAGCTGTCAACTGTAGAACTTTCAAGTAACAATCAACTGTTATTGCTCGATTCATTTAACTCCTATAGAACAATATATGCCATACGTTATCTTGTTAGTTAACCTCATATACAAAAAAATCGAGCTCTACAATAATTATGTAGTAAAAGATCCAAATTGGTACTTAAAGTCTTTCTTATCGCTTGAAGACTGGAATTACATTTTAAACCGAGTGTAATTACATGAATGCCAAAAAATATGGTAAATGAATTCGTTTACATTTCGTCGAGACAAAAACAAATTTGTTTCCTTTTTCTTACTCTCATCCGTTGTAATTTTGACTAATTTGCTCAATTATTGTTTCTTACCGAGAATTATAATTTTAAATGAAAATGTTTCGTTTAAAGGTGACTCTTTTCCGCAGGTCAGATTGCCTATATTCTTTTATGACGAACGTGAATATATTATCTGATAACTCGTAATTGAAAATGGTCATTCATCATGTAACACGTTATCACTTATTTCGTCCGTCATAAGCTATTTTAAGATTTACAGAATGGTTTGAAATTTTAAAAAGGCAAATTTAAGAAGCATGTCAATAAATATTTTTTTGTTATTTGCTTACATTTTTTTTTCATATTCAATTATGTTTCTATATTTATAAATTGTACTATGTAAATATTTTTTATATCGAACTTTACTTGACTTCTGTTTCAGTTAAACAAATTCCGTAAATATAAGTCGTGACTCCCACAGAATAAAACCGTAAACAAAATCTTAACTCTTCAGAATAAAAGGAAAAACTTAATAAATATTAATTTTTTTGAAGTGTACTTTAGGGTTTATTGAAAGTGAAAAACGGAAGCCTAATATTATTCGCGTTTCCGTCTATTTGTCATAACCGTTTCTTTCAGAAATCGTATTAAAAAGAAGCTTGAAATTTGGCCCTTTAATAAAGCTCGTATACAGAAAACACTCAAAAATAATTAAAAAAATATTTTTTAAATTTCGTGTTCTGAAATCGAAAGAGTAATTCATAAAGATTTAATTTTTTTTACAATATTATGTACCAATATTTTAGAGAAACTGTCGAAAGTTTTCACAAAAATAGATTCCCTTTCTCTGTCTCCGAAACTCCTAAAGTTAAAATTAGGAAAAAACGGTGCTATTAGAAGATTGATCGTAAAAATAAAGCTGCCATAATTATAAACCTCAGTTTTTAAAAAAATTACAATATTTTTATGTCAGTGAAACATGTGTTTTAAATATATTTGCGTAGTATTAAATAATGTTTTATACTTAAAGTAATAGAAATGGTCTGAACCTTTAAATGTACATATGTGTCTAAATATATGCGTAATCCTATTACTTTGAGTTCTGCTCATACTTAACACATTTTATTTTCATTCATCTATGAGGTCTATGAAAGTAGCCAGATCTTTTTCTAAGCCAAAATTGTTATCTCAAACAAAACGATGAATTTTCACCAAGAGCTAATGTTGTATTCCAGTACAAAAGATAAATGCTAATCTGTCAAGTATATACGTATGTGTGTGTATATATATATATATATATATATATATATATATATATATATATATATATATATATATATGAAAACGTCTTACACAATATCGCCTGTTCCAGACACTCCTAACTTAATACAAGGCTGTAATTAACTAAACGCAGTAGGCGGCTTATTAGGATCTCAGTTTCGTAAGCTCATTTATTTTTACAAGGGAAACAGCCTGATTTTCATCTTTGCATTACAATAGGTAAAATATTTATTAATTTTATTTATAGAAGCTACCCTCGCGTATTGTAAACTTCGGTTTGCGTGCAAAACTTTCAGGCGCATTAACTTTTAACGTTACCAAAGTTTTGTTAACATTTGAATACATTGTACCACGTTTTGTCCAATATAAATTGTGTAATTTAGTTTAGGTTAAATTATTTACAGCCTAATCGCAAGGTGGTATGCGTCATACTTGATGTAATATTTTGAAAAGAGTTTTATGTTGTGTACGTTTTTCTCTTTTTCTTTTAAATACGTGTGTTCAATATCGAACTGAATTATTTGTGTCATCATGTATCATTTAAAATTATATACAAAAATGATAAGTTTAACTGTCTGATCGTTACTTAAAAACGACTTTACAATTTTTTATTTTAGCTTTCTGCAAATGTTAACTGATTACTCAAACTATACTGTTAGAAACTCAGAATGATTATGTAATTTTTTACTCGTTCAAACTTTTTTCTTCTTAGATAAACATTATTAACAGGATGTTCATGGTTGCGAAGTGTTTCTAATCATAGACGCCGTGACTTCATTTGTCAAACAGTAAGTACTTCTAAGGATAGACAATTTTATGACAATTTTTTTTATTAGAGTTCAATCACGTGACCATTTGCCTTCTATACAACTTTAAATGATCATTTACCTTCTATCAAACTTCGAATGATACCCCATTGACTCGTGTTTTGGGAAACGTATCCAAAAATATTACCATTTCGATTATTGACAAAAGCCTTTGTTTTAGTCAAAATATTTCTAACATGGAATCTTTAGTGTGGTAGTGGCCGTTGCTGTTCGTTTCATTTTTAGGGGGCATCTCTCTACCTTAACCTTCTCTAGTATTACTGTACAAAAATACTGAAAAAACTGTAAATTTCATTTCATTGAATTTTGTGTTACACGAAGGTATTTTTAAATACTCGTAGCCTAATCTAGATCACAAAACCTTTTAATCTCCCCTTCAACCTTCGTTGTTATTAAAATAAATATGTATAATTGTTATTTAGGACAATGTGGACTTTAGACCAATATAAATAACCCATTTATCTTACTTACAGAATCTAGCAATAATCTGAAAAACTTCTAAAAATGTAAATATGCGTCTAGGTATTTTAATAGATTTCCTATAAAATTTTCTTATTTTCCTATAAAAATAAAAACCTATTCATAATTTCCTACTTAATCAAGATTCAGCTACTGGGACGTTGCTTTCTAATTTAGTTAACAGTTAGCATTGTAATCGTTAGACTCGTATATTTAAAAGAAATTCTCGTTACCTGATGCCTGAGCTTGTAGGGGTAAAAAAAAATTAAAAACCTTTTCGAGTCTCTTCAAGATGAAAAACATATGCAATATCGACCTTCGTTTTGTTGCAGTGCGAGTAAATAGGTTGACCTCCGACTAAAGTCCGGCTCATAGGACACTAGTTCTGTTGTTGGATTGCATGCGTAATGTCACTACTGTGTTTCAAACGAGCTGTTGCGCTGAACGTTGTGGTGGCTCTTTTGTGGTATTAGCGACATATGATCTGCGTTACTGAATTGGGTTTCTAGACCTGTAAATTGTTGCAATGGATATGTAGTGATAATTTGGAAAAATGGATGTGATCATATCAGAAGTTGTTCATCGTAGATAATTAGCATTTAACTTAATTTTATTAACTGTCGAATCCAGGCGAAAAAAGCAGTCATCAGACATTAGAACTTAGGTTGTCCCTTTGTTCGTTGCGTTGCATGACAACGAGTAGAGTATTTTGAAAATATTATTTCAAACATATGCGGATGCGAACTTCGTTCTCAAATATTTCGACTTCAAAACATGGATTTATTACTTGTTATCAGAATTCACATAAACAAAACATTTGCTCGAATACGACTAATTTAATTTTGTAGTTGTACAAATAAATTAATTATGAAATATATGTGATTCATTTAAGCTTAAAATACAATTTTAACATCAATCATTGATTATTTTCTTTTGGAATTTCATCCAAATAAAAATTAATTGCAAATTAAAAAGTTTTCTATCAATTAATTATCGGTTTATGAAACTCAGCAACAACTAATTAAAAGCGGTCTTAATAAAAAACAACTAATTAAAAAGAAGGTGTCATTCTTATTAGATAGTATGTAAAACCCATTTTTAAACAATAAACTATCAGCAGTTCTATGAGAATATATACATATTTGGTAAAATGCTTGACGGATTGAATTACAGTAGGTAAACAAACATGAAAATATCATATGATCTGTCACAGAATTCCAGCACGCGTCCCCGTGAAAGGGGTTGCAGTGACGTCATTTCCAATATGACAGACGGCACGGTTACCATCATATCTCCCCGTAAACAATCTAATAGGGAAACAAGTGTCATGTAAGCCGGACGTCACGTCACGTCACGTCTGTTCCAATCGTATAAATACATAAACACAATGTAATCTTCTGATAAAAATAACAAAGAAAGATATATAAAATAATAATATTACTACAGATATTTCGCATCTTGTTTAGTTGGATATTTCATAACGATGCCCATTTTTTACCCATGTCGCCCATTATATCATCATTTAAATACACGTGTAAAAATATCTAGAACTAATTTAACTCTTTATATATGTACATATAAAAGAACATATTTAATCGAATAAATAATCCAAACATTCAAATTTCAACGCGACTTTCAAAGCTCTAAGAGCGTTAACGTGTAAAGAGAGATGCGTTGCAACATCAAAGCTCGCCATAAAGCTAAGTGAAGTCATTGTGAATCTAGGCTAATTTCTCCGCGAGCACCGGTTTTGTAAAGTCTCATAAATAGAATGCTGCATTAATGGCATGCTTATTTAGCAGCATACGCTGGCATGTTTATTGCCCTTTCCGCATACGTTGCATGTCTGTCGAGCGTGAGAAATTTTTGTTGTGGCATTCATTTTTGTAGTTACATGTACTTTAATTGCTGATGTGCTGAGTGAAATTGGAAAAGGAAAATGTTTTTATGGAAAATATGTCTTCTATTCATATCTACTATACTACTGTAATAATGTAATTCATATAGAAGGAAAAACAGCAACATCCAAATACATATGTCGGAAGTAGGGGAATATTTTTTAGATTCATGTGCATACTTATTTACTCTTAGTTATTATAAAATATTAATAATTAGTTATAGAGTACAATGGTTTCGATCAGGAAAAAGCCAAACTCTATATTTTCTTATAATTAGTAATAAAAAATATAATTGTTTTATAAATATTCTTATTTTTGCAACTAACATTCGGATGTTGTTATCATTGCTTCTATAAGTCTCATATATTTACTAAACCGAAATTTGCCTTTGAAAAATTTACCGTTTTTTAATCTTTTCGGACTAAAGGAACCTTAAAGCTATCTTCTTTTTTAACATTCCACAATAGTAGTTGCGGGCAAAACCAACTTAATTTCGCTGATAATTTCCTATATGGCTATGTACCCATATGCTTATTTGCCACTAAGCTATATTTTTGAGTGTTTTAAGATATACGCTTAAACATTTTGACATTCTAAGTGTCAATACGTGCCAAAAGAGGAAATTGTACCTCTCTAAATATTACTTAAGCAAGATTGCTACTTTTAAAAGACTCATAGAAGAAAACGTATTTTACGAAATAAAAATTCTTTGGTTCAATATATAGAAGACCAAGTCACACAAGCAGAAATAAAGTAAGGTAATGTAAATACGTATTTATATGTGTTAAAAAGATATCAAGCCTGAATCCTATAAAGGGAAAGCTCGTATATACCCACGAGGCTTATCGCTGTCAAACATGTGCTGACGTATAATCATTTCGTGATGTTGTTCGAAACCTTCATAAATTCTAGTCTTGACACAGAGATGCTTTTCTGCTGATAAAGTACGTCTGAATCTTTTAGATACTTACGGTGTTTAGTTAAGTTTCAGATGAGTTTATTCCAGTTCCAATTTCCTTTAGCGGAATAAAATTATTTCAAGTTTAGTTCCTGAGGGCGCAAACCGCTGAAACTGTAAACTCTGCCCGAATATTTAGCAGCTAATAAAACAAATCGAAAATAATTTCTCCTCTGATAAATGAAATATTTGATGTGAGGGCATAAGTCTTATTTGTTTTTGAAATATACCGTTTATATTACATATATATGTATATATACAAATAGATGTAAATAATTACATTGGAAATATTGCTTAAAATAGTATAGTTTTTTCCATCACATATCGGAAAAAAGACAAAATGAGGCACTTACACTATTTAATTACTTACTATTTTGTCCCATATGGTGTAGATAGGTACGCCATTTAGCATCATTAAGCTAGATGGCGTACTTATCTACGCCACATGAGACGAAATAATAATTAATCAAGTAAAATTTGACATTTCGTACAATTAATAATTAGGTTTCTACTGGGATTCAACTAGATGAACAACACCTTGCCATCTAGTTGATAAGCTGATACTTGATGACTTCACAAAAATCTAAATTTCTTGAATTTTTTTCACAAATCAAAAGTGCCAATCATATATTTTTGCTTAATTTAGATGCATGATATTAGTTCCCCATAAACTATGTCTTATTATTATATTTATTTTACAGTAAATATAATAATGTGAAATATACTCCATATAATTTATAACACAGTGTACCGAGAACCACTTATAAATTAATTTAAATCAAAATTTGAAATTTGTGGATGATCTGCGGGCTTTTTTATTTTCACTGAGCTTTTTAGTGACGTATTATTATATATTATTAATTTACGTTTTGGCTAGAATTTCAATCGTTTTTTTTTCTATTTTAACTTGAGGTCTTTAAAATTGTTCATGTATGGTTAAGATCGTGGTTATCACAAAATTACATTTTATATATTAACTGAATTAAGTTAAACATACATTTCATTTTTCATTTCAAATAGTCCTGATATGTTTCGTGTTGCTTTTGACTGAGATATGTTTGAACTTATAAATCGTTAATATCCATAAATTAATAGTAACATTAGGTAAGAAAAGATATTTTGATTCAGAAGTTTTTGAAAGTCAATTTTAATTTCCAATTTGAAGAAGAAAGAAAACTTGTTATTATGAGCTACTATGTAAGCCCATGAAAAAAATACAATATATACATTATACATTTAAAAAATACAATCGCCATTATATTTACTATAAAACGAAAAAAAAATAAAATACATTATAAACACCAAACCTGAATTTACTGCTGCTAAGAAAGCAGCAGTAAATTCATTATGTTTTCTAACGACATACGTTTATAAAATTGATAAATAAAATTTTGAAATATGAAGTGCATAAAAAGGAATTAAAAATACAAACATTGAATTAAAAAAAAAATCAAAGTGGGGCTAAAAGTAATAACAAAAATAATTTATTTTAGATAAATAACAACAAATGTATTCTCAATAAATATTTTATTTTATCTTTATACAAAGGATATTCCAGCTTTATACTGGTATTGCCGGAATTGCATATAGAGCTTAATATGTAAGAGACCTTTAACTTATTTCTTAACTTAACCGAATATAATCGAGTTTCATGTAAAATTGAGCCGGAAGTCATGAAAATTGAGGCTAAAGTTCAAAGCGATCAACTTTTTAATTAAAAATTAAAAGCTCTTAATTTTGCCAATAAGCGTATTTCCCTTTAGAAAACTGTAGGGTGTGGTTAGAATTTAAAATGCCTTCCTTCGATTAAAGGAGGTTTTGTGTACATATTATCGTCATTTTCACGACAGAGATGAAATATTCATACCGCATCAAATATAGAAAGTGTGACATGCCGAAATTTAGAATTTTGTTAACTACTCGGTGAATAAATGTTACACTTACTAACTATAATTATGGAAAGTGTATAAAGACACAAGTCTATTTGAGTAAAAGAAGTCGCCTATAATTCATAGAGAACAAAAGTCATTATCACCAATTTTAAGGTAACTATGCAAGGCGTCATTTTTATTGGAAGTGAAACTTCTTACGCCGGAATTCAGCATGAGAAAATATTCGGGAATAATAGAGTGACACGGCCGAGTATCTCGACATATCGTCAGTGGTCGAGCATCTCCGTGCATCATCGGATGTTTCCACCTCTTTATTTTTGTGTACACGCTCTCGACCATTATTAACCCTATGCAAAATACATGTCACTTGGATAATTTCAATTTTTTTAATTATTGTTTCACAATTCGATTTATTATTTTATTTTTCATGATTCTGTAATTCTATTGCTTGTATTATGATATTACCTTTCAAAGAATTTTTTTTATATTTTGTGCAGTGCGCACAAAACGTAATAAGTTTCACCGCAAATTTGCATCCAACTTTTTTTTGCAACTTGTTTGTAGAGAGGCAAATGGAAGTGAATTGAAAAATTTTAAAATATGGTATTAATTTATGTATCAATAACTTACCTCAACAACGTTAGGGAAAAACTAATAAAACCGTTTTCCAACCCCTTAATATCGTAAAGCAATCTAGAAAAAAATCATGAATGTACGTGATAGCGTTTAGGAAACGAAAATTACCAGGAGCACATATATCCAATAATTTAGAAATATGTTACGAGACAAATAACGCACGAGTTTACGTTTTCTGTATACATTTACTTTATATACAACGCTTAGATTCCGTTCGCCATTATTGAAATATTATTTGATAAACTATTTTTTTTAATTAATTTATATATATATATATATATATATATATATATATATATATATATATATATATATATATATAATTTGACTATCAAATACAACATTACGCAATGTCAAAATATGGCTAAATGACCTACTCCTATTGAATACTCGGAAAACTAAGTACGTTCCATTCAACATTGATAATCAACAACAACCTACTGTCCAAACCACAACGATTCATGACTGTATGTTCGATATAACGCGCAAATGCACACCGTTCGAAAACGCATGCAATGGCAAATATTTAGATGCCGACTTTAACTACTTCCGGTAGTGGAATTTTCATATTGATAAACTTGCACCAAAAATTGACGACTCTTTTATATTTAAAAAAAATATATGCAATATACTTGACTCGCATACTATAACGACTATCTGTTACTTACTATCAGAATCAGTTATGACTTATGGCGTACTCACTTGGGAAGCAGTTGCTAAAACAATAATTGATTCTCTCTTCAAAGCCGGAGAATGTTTGATCAGAATAATCATTAAAAAGCCATACCGCTATCCTACTAACTTATTATTGACGGATTTTCCGGTAATAAACATTCGAAAATTAATTATGATATACATGCTTATACACTTCCATGAAAATAAAGGCGATCACAAACTGGTTCATGACAACTACAGGATTTGAGCGCATCACCGTGTTGATGTATTTATAACGTATACTGGGACTATAACGTATACTGGGATAACTACGTACGTAGACATTAGGCATTTCTTAGATCAAAAATTTTAAATTTAATCACTTTTGGACTCACAAAAATAAAATATTCAACATTCGTCTCATTTAAAAATATTGGGATCCCGCTGGCTCCTTGAGAAGCATAGATCGGATACCAAAAGTCTCGAATCGTCACAATTCTTAGTGTAGGGTATAGCATAAGTTTGTTTTTTTTTTCAAAATAGCACTATAGTATGCATGCACACGCACATCTGTGTGTGTGTGTATATATGTTCACGTATTTGTATGTACCAATAAATATATATATATATATATATATATATATATATATATACATATATATATATATATATATATATATATATATATATATATACATATATATATATATATATATATATGTATATGTATATATATATATATATATACATATATATATATATATATATATATATATATATATATATATATATTTGAATACACATGTATTATAAAAATACATATACTCACTTTGATAAAAAAACGGCCGTGCTAAATACTTGATGGTTACTTAACACGGATACCCTGGAACACGCCTTACTGCTAGTTGCGTGATATATCCAGACGAATCGCTGCTGACCTGTTAGCAACCTTGGATAACCATTGTAAAGCAGTATTTAATTGGATTTGTCAATAAATAAACAAAAGTTATTATTTTATGATTGTTAAAATTATTTATAATTCCAGTAAAACATATTTAAAATTTTGTACTCTGGAGTAAATAATTAGTGTTTGTAATAAAAACATTAATACTTTTTTTGAGAATAAAGTTTCAGCAACGCCTTTAAAACAAATTTATATCTTTATCCGTTATTCTTAAAAATAGTAACCAGATAAACTTATATTTTATGGTAACTTTATAAATCTATGTAACTTTACTTGTAAGAATAAATTATAAATATTTTCCAAAAGCAGTTTCATTTAATTTTTTATCATAATAGGGATAATCAGGATTTTCTTAAAATAAAATAGTTTTCTGAATACTTAACATTTTTACAATTAAATGAAAGTACGTGATATTCCTAGGTATTATTATTATATTAGTATTATTGAAACTAGCATTATTTCGTATTATTTCTACTTTCTTTAATTTCTTTACCATATCCTAGATTTCGTTGAACTACATCTTCAGGTGGGTTATTAACAAAGATTTTTGCCTAGGACTTAGGTCGTTGTAAAGAAATTAAATAAAGTAGAAATATTACTGCATCACGTAGTTTCATTTAATTGTGAACAATAAATGGCTACAAAATTAACGCGAAATATATTCAACACTTAACATTTTATTGAATCAATTGACGTAAATGATTTTTATTGAATCAATTGACATGCCAGGCATATTGTCACAAATAAAAAAGTCATTCTTATTCTTCAAAATTAAGCAGATAGTCTGAATGTTATCAACAACTAATTAACATTAATTAAATTAACATTATTAAGTCGTTAAAAATACGATAAAATTTGGAACAAGGGCAAACTGTATGACAAATATTAACATTATATTATCCTTATGAGCAAACATATTTTTAATTCAAACAAAAGGAAGGCTTTTATTGAGATTAACGCAATATATGCGGTAATTAAAGATAACAAATCCTTGTTGAGACAAGCATATTTATTCAGTGAAATTATCGTAATTGGGTTTTTAATCGCAACGTGACGAGAGATGATAAAAAAATTTAAGAACTGTGCGTAAATCTTGTCCATCGAGACGAAGTATTTATAATTACTTACATGGCAATAAGAGAAATGAAGCATTCTTTTGTCGTAAAATGGGGAGAATGTCATAAATTCGTTTCTTTGGCGAAGGTCTCTGTAATCTTTCACTCTTGTCTTTGATCCAATCTTATTGAATTTGTTTGTTAAGATTGGTTTCTCAAAAAAGTTTACGTTGTATTTACATAGAGATTGTATTATTTACTTGTAGCTATAACATTGTGTTATGTGGAAAATTAAATAGTTGCAGTTATGTTAAATTTCTTGTGCCGTCAATAAATCGTATTAGAACTTATTCACTAATAAGAAACACGTCTTTATAGTATTTTCACGTTCATCATGAAACTAATTTTATGAAAAGGAAAAATTATGTTTCGTTGTTTTTCAGGCTTTGCACAAAAATGGCTTATACGAATAATGTGAAAGTTTCACTATCGTATAGTTCATAGTGTCCATATAGATAAAGGGTATATAATACATTTTTAGGACATGCGAGTAACGAGCAGTAACGATTTAAGTGGAGAAGTTGAAGTGCGCCAGGCGCATACTTGAGTTAACTTTTAAAATATTACCACTATGTTAAAATAATTTACAACGATATAGCGGAAAACATAAAAATTTACAAAAAAAATTCGTTGTATATTTTTACCTTAATTTGATTACCAAATCATAGATAAAATAAACCGTTATAGCTACACCAATATATTGTTTAAAATATAAAATATGGTTGTTCGGTTAAACTTAAATAAATTTGAGAAAAAAAACCATTAAAACAAAATACAGCTCAAATTCAGTTTTGCCTGGGTGAAGACGGAATGTCCTATCTAATTATAGAAGAAATTTTTAAATTTTTAAAATACCACGAAAAGCATTTTTAATGATTGCTTTTATTATAACTTTCATGTATTTTATGTATTAGATTTTGGAATTTTACTTAATTGTATCCATTAGAATGAAATGTAGTTAGATAACCGAAAAGTAAATCATTAGCGACGCGCAGAATAAAAATGAGTAATAAATAAAAATCAGTCAAACGTGGGTTCAATTCATACAATAGATTCCAATTAATGATTTATTGTAGATAAATAAAAATCAGTCAAACGTGGGTCCAATTCATACAATAGATTCCAATTAATGATTTATTGTAGATAAATAAAAATTAGTCAAACGTGGGTCCAATTCATACAATAGATTCCAATTAATGGTTTATTGTAGATAAATAAAAATCAGTCAAACGTGGGTCCAATTCATACAATAGATTCCAATTAATGATTTATTGTAGATAAATAAAAATCAGTCAAACGTGGTTCCAATTCATACAATAGATTCCAATTAATGATTTATTGTAGATAAATAAAAACCAGTCAAACGTGGGTCCAATTCAAACAATAGATTCCAATTAATTACTTATTGTAGATAATTGCACCAATGAAAGTCCTCTGTATCTCCGTTGTGTCCTATCGGGCACCCTATTATGTAATAGTATGGATCTGGTAATAGATATTCTCTCTAGGATACCTAAATGTTATGTACGTGCAATGAATAATAGGGTATATATTTTTATTGTCTTATATTTTTGTGAGAACGGTTTAATTGTGGGTGTTGTTTTATTTATTTTGTTCGTCACTCTATTAAGATGTTGACAATCTATCTTCAATCTATATGTGTGTAATGAATAAATAAATTGACAGATTAAGCGCATAAACGTTCGATTGAAGTTTAGAAAAATATTAAATTGTATAATATTTGTCATAAAAAATAAACATTTTCCATTTTTTTTATTTTTTCAAAAATCTATCTTTGCGTCGGAAACAAAATATTTTTCTTATAATTTGAATGTGCAATGAGAATTTTTTTAGATTTTTGTTTCCAGAATTGTTTTTGAAATAAAAATATTGTAGCATATATTTTCGGAATATTTATAGTATTTATTAAACCTTTCTTTCACACTCAATCTTTCTTTCATTTCTTTTCCACTTCAAATTTTGATGTAGAGCAATAGAAGCAATTTTTTTGATTAGTAAAAATTTCTAACGCATATTTTGCTTGGCTGTATAAAATGGTTCAAAAAATAGGTCGGATAGTTAAGGGAGCGTCGCCTTAAAGACTCTTATATTACTTTTGGTACACCCAAAAAATAAAACAAGAAGAAATACTAATTTCAAAAGTAACTGTTCTGATTCTTGGTATTTTTTTAGTAATAATCAAATAACAAAGCATTTCATTTGTGAAATAATTCAAAAATAATTATAAAACAAACCATAGAAATAATAACAAATAAGGATCCCCAATAACTTAAAATTCTCTGTAGCGTCCCATATTTACACTTCTCCTTAATATATTTATCCTTTGTCCTTATTGTCTCATTGACATAGACACTTGTCTGCTCACGACCTCGGATTACGCTTTGAAAGCTTGCCCATCCTCATTCCGAATCAAACCGTTATCCTTTACAGTCCAAGCAAAACTTTAGGTTTAATTAGATCCTGGGATCAGGGAAATATCCGAAGATATTTAAATCTTTTCAAAGATCGAATATATATATATATATATATATATATATATATATATATATATATATATATATATATGTACATATAAGACACAACTCGTTCGCATCTATTAGGTCTTTACTATAAAAAAAACTCTAATAAAATCTAATAATTTACTATAATCCAGTGTGCAAAATTTCCTACAGATCTGTTTCGAAATTTCAGTTTTATAGAGTAACGAACATCCACCCATCCAAAGTTTCGCATTTGGAATATTAGTACGATAAGGAAATATTTTGCAATTTCCTTCCAATTTCAAATATCAAATCAATATTTGATAAACTTGAATAAACGTAGTTACGAACGGACCATCTACGGAGTGACGTCGAAACGTAATTCAATCAATGTCGTTGGTCCTATCCTACGTGAGTAACGTTTCTATATGCGAACATATTGCTCCACTGTTAATTTATAGCAATATATGTGGGGAAAAATAAAGTATTTACTGATTTTTTTACAAAAGTTCAAATAGGGGGAAAGCTTACCAATCGCTTTGACATCATTGCAATAATAAAATGTCATGGAAATGAAAATAAATTCTATATTTACATAAACAATTTGTGTGGAATTTTAATTTTAATGTTACTATAAATAAATTTAATGTTACTATTATATAAAAAAAAGATTTCAAATTATCATTAATTGGTGATTAGTATTTCGTACCGTAAACGGAAAGATTTTACGTTTGGAAGATCGTCTCAATTTGTTTATCTAGAATAGTTAAAATCGAATAACTTGATACATAAGGAACCGTTTTGATTAAAATTTGTATAGAAATATTCTCTTATTTTCCAAAAACAAACATCAAAATTTTACTTAATTCTACAGCTATTTTTAAAAATATATTTTATAAATAGATCATCTATGAAAATTTTTAAAATCTACAAGAATATTCTTCACATAGTCATTATTATTTTACACTTTATATTAAAAAAAAAAACTTCACGACATTTGCAAAACAAACAATTCTTCTTTTAGTGTCTCCATTTCATCCCGCCTACTTATGCCATAGAAATTTTAAAATGCTTCAATGTATTGTATATTACCTAATTATCTCTGAAAATTATTCCTGGTCTGGTAAATATTTTGCATTTAATAAAATAACCATGAAATATCACGTTGAAGTACGCTCAGTTTCCTGAAGTAAAAATAACAATTTATTTGTTAAGGCTTTGATCCTTAAATACAAATTTAAATAAATAAAATCCATTGTAGTCTAAACTGCCATTTCTAAGATAATGCATGTAGTTTTAAATTATATATACTTGTCTTTGGTATGGAGCATTGGACAAGTCTTACTCGCTTTTATGTTTTATATGTTTTATATCGTCGGAGGGTTTGTGAAGGTGTTTAATCTATTTCAATTAGTGTTTCTGATGTTTTGAGTAGTTTGTTAAAATGTTTGTCCTTCAAACATGAGTCATATTAAAAATGATATAGCTAAATTACCATAAAAGCTTTCCTTCTTATCAATTTATTTAACTATAAAGGTGTTTAGTGATACGACGGTGTTTACTAGAGACGATGACTCATCATGACTTTTTATCAGCATGAGATTAACTGAGTCACGTTGACGCCTTTTGTGTGCTCTCGTATCTATGGATTAGATGCCTATTCTAATTATGTCCCACGTGAATTCTTATACGTTAGATATTCATTACGTATCAATATTTTTACGAGCGGGAATTTTGTATACGATACCCACTCTTTTCCATAGATGATGTATACAATACGCAAACTTATATTTTAGAAATACTTAATCACCATAAATGTCTGTGAAAACCAAATCGCAAATTTTACAGTTCTCGTTAGGAATGAGTATTGTCTAACCATTTTTTATCTTTGCTTTATTATTGAGCTCTTTCTTTCTTTATAATTTTACATCACAAGATGTTAAAAATTATATTGGTGTAAGTTTTACTAAAATCGATCCAGTAAACTAAGTGCTTAAACATTTTTAATATTAAATAGATGTACATACATATTTATTACTTATGTAATAAAAATCTATTCCGTTTTTTCTTTTCATTTATCATAAACAAGTAACATTTCGGTGATTAGGTAATTGCCCATTTAATTATCGATGCGTGTTATTAAGTAATCAATTAACTAACTAATATAATGTGTGAATAGCTTACGGTTTAACGTTTAACGCAAGACGACATAATGTTCAAGTGAGCATTATTTCGCTTTAAACCGCCATTCACGGCATTCCACGTGCCAAAGGCGTCAATTCAACTTTATAGCTGTACACAATATATTTCATTTTATTTCTCTTGTAGTTAATTTTATTTCTTTTCTATAAACACATTAATAGTTCAAACAAATAACCAATAGCGTGCTATATTCACAATCATAGTTAACCTGAATAAAAGTAATCGTAAATTCAAACCCTATTGACTCCTTGACGTATAAAATACAGTTTAGATAAGTTTTCCATTTCATACATATATTATTCTAACATCAAGGTATAAAAAAACTAAGCATAACGATGGAAAGAACACCTTGCTTATTCATAGACGGTTTATATAAACATATTTGTCGATGAAGTCGAAAGCTGTAGAAATAAACAATATAAACATAAAGTTGAAAGACTAATTCTAACGAGTCATTGTCAAGGAAACAAGTGACATTTAGAACCGAATTAAGACAGCGCAGTTTATTCGTCATAAAAAAATAGAAATTACCAATGCCACCGAACGTTGCTTGAATGTAAATATGATTGGAATTAACAAGTATATAATAGCCCTAGAGAGTCAATAGACCTTATTAGAGTCACAACACGCGGTAATGGAGTCGTAAACATCTTAAAAAGGCTATCGAAGTACTTCTCACATTAATGTTATAACAAACTTAAGAGTGGAACGAAATTAGTATTTAAGTTTTTATCATCACTGTATATTTACTGTTACAAACCAGTACCAGTACTGGTTACAAACCAGTTAATAATTTAAATGTAAAAAATATCAATTTAAAAAAGCGATTATGGGAATTACAAACATTCCACTGTATATAATTTTGTCTTGTGCGTCCTATCTTTCATGTGTCACAAATGTTTTCTACAGTTTTGGATCTATGTACATGAGAGTTTGTAAGTATATATTTCATATTGAAATATTAATAATATTAATAGACAACAAAATACATATAAAACATGAGCGATAATTTGTTTGGGCATTCCATTAAATATTCATTAGATAGGATAATTTGTTTGGGCATTCCATTAAATATTCATTAGATAGGATTTGGGCCTTTAATATATTAAATCATTAGATAGGTTTTTTAAAATAAATTTCAGGTTTCATTCACCGTTTTTCATAAAGCACTGTTTTTCAAATATTGAACTTCAAAATAACGTATAATATTTCTGCCGCCCTCTAATTTTTAAATCATGGGTTTCAAAAATCTGAAAAATCATCAAATTCTGTTATTTCAGTTAATTTGCACCAAACTACTTTATATGTGTTCTAATGCACATTTTTTCAGGATTTCTACTACAATCTCTATAATTGCGAAAATATACATGAAAAGAACTATATCAGTAAAATCACTTAAGAAAACCAAAGAAAAACTGTAATATAAGTTGATACAAAATTTTTAATGAATCTCATCAACTAAATTTTAAATACTTAATATTGACGATTTAATGCTTCCGAAGCAATTACGTAAAAAAATATTTATGTAGACGAAATTTTGAAATGATTTTTGAAATAAATTTCTACAGTAGACGCTGCTATATTTATAAATAGATTATAATTTTATGTGTGTAAAAAAATTTATTTTCCGAAATAAAAATATGAAGTTGATTCAAAGTATAATGTATATTATGGAGATTAATAGACATTACGTCTGGTTTATTTTATTACGAAAAGATCACGACCAATATTTTGGACTTTATTTACTTTTTTCAGAAAACATGATTAATTTTACAAAGTATCATAAGGATTGGAAAACAAATAGAGACGGTCCATCTTGCCAAAATGAATTTCCGGTTAGTTTTTCTGGACGCGACGACCACAACGGAAAGTAAATGAGAAAGTGCGGTCGTGCGTATATTTACGGAGTCAATATTTGTTCGAATATTTGTTTTGTAATTTATTACAATTTGTATAGCATAAACAATTTCTACATACGTGTATATACATTGACAATATATGTATATACATCAATATGTGTATTTCCATTTACATTGCTGAAGACACTTATTATGCGGGATAGATATGCACATGATTGAATATATAAATGTTTAAAATTTGTGTGTGATAACATATTATTGTAGTCGTGTAGATTGGTACCAAATTATATTGAACAGATTTATTAAACCGTACATATATACATATAAACAAATATAACAAACCTATGATCTGCCTCCATAGATTCGTCATATTACATGTGATTCTTTGTGTTGAGTGTGAGAGAAAGCTAAAATTTTTATATGTGTTACAAAAATATTAACTTATATACTACAAATACATTAAAATATTCATTGTTTATGTTCGTACTGTCAATGTCAAACATATCATAAATAACCTGTGGTTAAACAGTCGCACAGAGTAGAGATTGTCGCCAAAGACATTTTAAAATGTCAAATTGACTAAATAACTTTTGAACTGTGAATTTTGTGTGATTTCAAATGTTCCTTTTTCAATAGTCTGTAGAGAGTATGCCAAGACAAAAAAGCGTTTATTTTATATTTTGTATAATAGATATCTGAGTTTTATACATTAGTGAAACACAACTAGCTTGATATACACCTCTTGAAACAGCAATCTGAATACACTTACTCTCGCCTATCTATAAGTGTTTTCAATAAAGTAAGTAGATAAGTACATTACGGTCCAATTTCTACCACTGGGCGACCACTAACATATACAATTATGAGAACTCATTACTACAATATTGTGTTATTAGAATCTACGATCCTTTCCATAAAACACTATTCAATGTGTTAAGAACTAAATATATTGAGGAACACAAACAAAACTAGACACGAAAATATTAATTACAATTTATCGTAATTTACAAACAACTAAATTAAATATTTACAAGATTAAAGAAGAGGGTTAGAAAAGGAGATCAAAAGATTACAGTAATTATGAGCTCATGGATACATTTTTCGTAAATTTTCTATACCTTTCTAATGTTAAAGTCAAGTCGATTTGGTAGCATATATAATGAAGGATAATTTAAATATTTCTTAAAAAATATGGTGAAAATTTATAACATAATAATTTACACGTTTAAAAATAAATTTCGAGAATTTAATATAGGATGGAAAACTAACATCATAATAGTAAATGCTTTTTACAAAATTTAAATTCTTTTCTTGGACACATTTTATCAGTGACTGTATTGTTCGATAATCTTTTTCTTGTGTATAATTCAATTGACGTATTCGTAAAGATAACGGGGCATTAACACATCTCAAAGCTATGTGTTAATGCCCCGTTATCCTTTATACAAGCATTACAAAAGATAGTATTGTACCCGTATCATCTTCTCTGCCTAATTCTTATATTGTCAATCCGTACCATGAACTTTATCTACAACTCGGTCCGAAACTTTTATCGCAATCCCTGCAAAAGCATTATTGAAAAATGACGTATATTGCTCGGAGAAATAAAATATTTATTGTGAAAATAAAATAAAGAATAAAATATTTTTCATAGAATATTATCACGTTATAGTTATGTAAGTATGACACTTAAAGTTTTTTGTTTTCGTATTTTCGTATATTTTAAAAACATTTTTTTTGTTGTAACTTTGTTATACATTAAGGATTTTATTAATTACAATACTTAAATCATCTTTAATAGAAAGTCAGCCGGGAGATCAATTTGTTTGATAGTAATTTTGTTGATTTAATCGTATATGATAAAAAATATCCGTTTAAAATGTATTAGAGCAAAGATATGCACCTGGCATGAAAACGTATTTGTGCATATAAATAATATTTGTTACTGGTTCTACCTTAGTCGTGACACTCTTGGCATAATGTCCATGTTTGTTGCATCAAATACGTTAAAGATGAGTGACTTAACATTTTGTCATTGCTCTCTGGCAGCCGTTCTCTGCATGCACTCGTGTTCCCATGAACGTCCAAAATTGCCTCGACCTGATCTATCATCACATCGCTGCTCTCATGCAAGGTCATGTCCCTTCTATTTTATCCTGCACCACTAGCTTCACTGTAACAGGTGTCCAAAGACTTTGCAATGAGATTTTGTACAATATTGGACTAACGCTGTCTGATATCAAGTTTTTGGAACATGGATACATTAGTATGGAATTCAGTCTACGATTTTTTGAGTGTTCAGCTCCAAAATTAGAGTTTCGTCACTGCATCGGTCATTATTAGAAATGAATGGCTCAAGATAGACGTAGGATTGAATCATCTCACTAGTCTGTAGTTATGTTACTTCGAGCAAGTTATCGTTAATAGAGTCAGAGCCTATTATTTTTATAAATTTTACTGGTTGCACTCGTGAAATAAATACTTATCAACACGGTAATTAATAAACTCTAATTATTTATTACCTCAAGATAAAACCATGCATTTATTAACAATGAGTTATACTAACGGATATTTTGTTGTAATGGTATTCAGTTGATAAGGGTTAAGGCATAGTGATGTTTGTTTTTGAAAGAGGATTCATTAGACAAATACTAAATTTTGTTGATGAATAGCTTGTGATATAAACACTTATTTAACGAATCTAAAGCTACGGCGAAAAAAGACTCGTGGTATAAACACTCATTATAGGAAGCTTTAATTTATGGTGATGAACGGTAAGTAATGTAAACATTGGGCCAATGAATATTAAGCTAGCCCTTTTCGAGACATTTAACTCAAAAAATTGTGAAATATACATTACTCAATTTTTTAAGTTATAACCTTATTATGTTTTATTATAAAAGTTTACTTCCATTATCACAATTACTTTTATATTATTCAACATATATAATTACGTTAAATAATTTAAAAATGATTAATAACCATTTTACAAATACTTGTTAAAGCGCTCGCCTAACTTTTGAGACCTGTAACAAATTACAAGTTCATTTCCACGCTGTAGGTTACTTTATCTTAGAAACACTTTATTTTATCACAATTTATAAAATGGATTGTGTAAGTTATATAAAATGTACAATGGGTTGTGTAAGTTATATAAAATTCACGAGATATTTTGCCTTTCCTTTTTCCATTGGTTATCTATTTTTCTATTAATGTTTAATTTTCTTTGTTTTATTATTGTGTTAAAGTTGGATTACTCTATTATTCCCCTTATGAAATAAACTCAACGTCTCTCCGCCCGTATTTGGCGCCCTATTTTCATAAATATCTCCAGAAAAATGAGATTTGACGTATCCATATTTAGTAAAAATAAAAAAATAAAGATTAAATATTATAACCGGTAGTATTTTGGATAAAATTGGCATATTTTTTACAACTTTTTTATCGAAAAAATGTTATCACTTACTCAAACTCAAATCAAGAATGTTATAGCTTCTTTTCGTCCTATATTATTCAGGTGAACCCGAAAAAATATTGTCGATTACGAGTAACCAACAACCTGAATACTGTTTAACTAAAAGTTATAAATATATTTGCACAGGTCAAATATGAGTGATCAAAATTGCATTAAAGCAAAATTGCATTAAAGCATTTAAATAAATATCTAAATTGATTGGTCACGTAATATAGACGTAAAAAATTGATGTATAGCTAAGTACATGTGAAATATTCTGTGAAGGAAACGAAATCACCTGTCCTTAAAATGGAGAGTTTTCATCGATTTTTCATTTGGAAACTCACACACTAAATGCTGTAATGAAGTACAATAACTTCCGTAGTGACGCTTTTATAAAAAATTACACTCGACTGAAAATTGATAATCATTTAGACATAACAAGAAATAGATCAACTTATATTCAACATTTTGATATATCTGTTTTCTATTCATCTTATTATTATTATTTTAATCACTAAGTGTTATACCACCCCTAAATATTTTAATCGTATACAACCATATCTATAGCAAGGCTTAAACTAAACCGTACAATATTATGTGTAATATTTTGTATTAAATAAAGAAATTCAATATTCAAGTTTTTATTTGGAAATTTTCAAATATAGAAATGAATCGATGGAAATCTATTTTTGTTACGTTATTATTTTTTATGCTCCATTCCTCTAGAATATTATATACATGAAATTATATTAAGTTCTTGATAGATAAACTTAAAAAGGATAGTTATATTTATTTCGAAGGAGTATGTAAAATAAACAACCGTTTGATGAAAAACAATGAAAAGCCAAGCCCTATTAACCTTCAAATAACGATCCACCGATACGCTTTTCTTTCTCTTTAACGATATCTAGACTGTTATTCTATTGTAAACTAAGAAAGGTCTTATTTACAAAATAAACATGTAAATAAAAAGAAACTCAACAGCTGAGCTCCAGCCCAGTTATGAATAATATCGTTTACTTATTCAAATCGTTGGAAAAATTCATCCAACTTATAGTAACTCAAAGTAAACAAAATTATCTACACGTGCCCACTTTGACTGTCGGCCTCCAGTCTGAATATATAATTTGTAGGAAAGATAAAGTAACAATGTGAAAACGCGTGGGAAAACAAAACATTCGTGGAAGAAAAAATATTGATATCCTAATTAATAAATTGAGAATTGTGTATTCGCTCTGGATAACGTTTAATATATCAATTCAGGTTACTGGTTTAATGTTGATCGCTTGTAAAATGACCCGAGTTATAAATTAAATTGCATAATTACTTTTTATTTTTTAAGAGTTACAAACAGTTTTTATGTTTTAAGAGTTATACACTCCATGGATGGACATTATATTTATGATTATTACCGACTAGCGAAACAGCCTCGAGTTTTGATGATTAAACTAATTATAACTCGGATTTACAAGTAGTTAACATTTGTTATGAAAAATAAAAACATGATTTGCACAACTTTTGGTTTTATCGACGACTTTGTTTTTTTAATATGCGCTTACCGTTTAAATTGTACTAATCACAACATATGTATAATTCAAAATATCTTAATCGTTAAAGCAGTAAAGACTTCGGGACATGATCGCTCAGTGCCTTTCAAATTATCATTCTTATGCAATTATCCAATGCACTTTTATATGAAACGTATGCTAGATACGTGAAGAACCAATTTAATCAGTAAAGCTATTGAGTTCTATATTCGATCAGTGAAAACTAAAGACTTCAGAAGATGGTCACTGAACACAATTTAATATATCATTTCTGTACTGATGTAAATATATTACAGGTACCTCATGAAAATTATAAATATTTTTTTAAAATATTGTTTTCTAAATCATATACAAATGTGGTAATAGAAAATTTTACTATATACACTTAAATATTGATATTGAAATAAATAATATGCAATGATATAATCCAACGTACTAACATTTTGAACATAATTTTATTTCTAATTTAGTAACTCTCAAAATGAGGGACCATGTCCTAGAAGCGCTTTGGTATAATCTAACATACATTTTTCCTTCGCTCATATCGATGTTATAATATATTTAATCACACCGAAACAATATTTTCTTGCTGAGAATAAAATTATCATCTTTACCTAAAAACAGTGTGCAAGTCAATAACCTTGAAAGTGGATTTTTACGGCAAAAATCATAGAAAGTTTTACAAAAAGCCACCGCAAAGTGCGTCTAAAGCACTCCAAAATTACAAAAAGAACACGAGAAAACACGACGTATGCTGCCGTCCTCTTACAGTGTGTGAAAATAATCCCGACTAATCCGTTTAGACGAAGATCACACATTCCGAAAATATCGACTTATATCTAATAATATACTTAAAGTATATTCCACATGAACCAAGACAAATGGAAGATTCCGGCGCTGCTCCCGTCTAAAAATATCACTTCGCTTTTCACGACCGATACTCGCTTTCTCGCCGAGGCACACGGTAATGCATTTTGTTTATCAGATGAAAAATGTAATACGTGAATCGAATCGTAATTTTTCACACGATAATAATGTAAAGTTGTGTAATATTAACGTTGGATACGTTTATAGGGACGTTTTGTCCTATTGTGTAATTATATTATTTGAGCATTTCCATTTGAGCTTGAATCTGGGCATTTAGATAGTAGTTGTACATACCTAGATATTCACCTAATTGGCATAAAATTATAAAAATTGGCATAAAATTAATTATATCTTCATTTCATCGTTTCTGCCAGTAAATCATTAACACAGCATTACAACATTAGGCTCCTAACTCTGAAACACTGGGTCCAAATCAATTAATGACTTTTTCTTTTATTTTTATTTGAAACTAAAATAAGACAGTTATTATTTAAAACAAATAATTTGTAAATACAGTTACTTTTTTAAATAATATGTCTAACTTCAGAAATAATAATTGAAAACATATGTTAAAATAAAAGCAAAAGTTTAGATATTGGTATATTGGCACACCTGTAAAACTTGTATACGTATAAATAATACGTCACAATGTCCTTTTTTCACAAACCTTACGACAATTATGTATATTTGTTGCGGCATCAAAAGTTAGCCATTTATTGCCTCTAATTTTACAATTCATATTAATATAACGATGGTGTAATATTAATATTTATATATTATTTAGTCAATACTAGTCGAGTGATCGAATATGTATTTGTGCCATCCATACTTTAATTATCAAAGTGATTTGTTGGTAACATTATCGCATTGTAGTTTTGAATAGAATTGGTTAAAAGTTCTGAGTATCAGAACTTACCTAAGAAAATGAAACATATTGAAAATACATACAACTTGAGTTTGTTTGTTTATTTGTTTATCTCGATATCACGTCCCAATTACTCAAAGGATCTCCATAAAATCTTTGTGTAGATATAGCTGTTACAATAAACATGAACGTAGAATGTTTTAAAGAATATCCCAGTAGACATAAGAGCGTAGGCATATGTACGTATGTATATTGACATAGTAAGTAAATAATTTCGTCTTAATTTAACAATTTGTTTTTCTTTTCAATTACACCGCAATTTTCCTTTCCTGTTTCAAAACGAATAAGGCATTATTTCCACAAATTTATTATTGTGCCCAGTACGGACGCAATAATAAATTTGTGGAACTGTAATTTAATTATTGAATTATAAATCTCATAATTTATAAAGCATTCCGAAATAATTTGTTTTCAAACGTCGACTTTACAGAAAAACGCCGAGTAAGTGCACTTAGTCAAGCTATAAGCTGGCAATTACACCAACGCAGTTAGGCTATAAAATTATTTTCTTTAAAGTCTTTCTTTTAAATCTTGCAGAAAAAATGTATCAGTAATGATAAACAGACATTACCGGTAGCCGTACTTGGCGGCAAGGCTTTTAATATTTAAAATATAAGTGCAGACTTTTTGAACGATTTCGCCAGAAGAAACATACCGCTCGTTTTGCTCTCCCGTTGCTGGAAAATGAAATGAGGTTTTTAATATTAAAGCAGCCGAAATTACTTTTTAAGTGGACGAAATTATATTTATTTCATCGTGATTGGAGGACAGAACTCATAAAAAAATGTGATACATAATTATGGCCCCTGAGCAAATATAGTTCATGCGAAGGATAGACTTATTCTATTTATATTTAGAATTAATATTTATTGTAATATTTTTATTAAATTTCTTTTGTTTTTATTAAGGCCTTTCATAAACATCAATTGACTCAAACGTTTTGAAAATAAATGTTACATAATATCATCTAACAAAACAATAAAAAGAAAGTTAATTACACGTATTGAAAAACTGTTTTTTTTTAACATACCAGACTGATGTAACTTCATCTTAATACATGTTATATAAAAAAAATTAATAAACAATATCCTATTTCTCGAATGATTTTTAACTATTACCCTTGTGGACATTAATTTTAAATGAAAATGAAATTTTACTAACAATATTAAATTAACGAACCACCAATTCTGATTAATTTTTGCGTTAAGTCCAGGAGTTTGTTCTTCTACGTTATGTAAATTACGAAATCTCTGCATGAAATGTATTGTTAAAATATTTAATGAGCATCTAACGCAACCAAACTTGTATAATCCGCAATATCACTTTTAAGCAAGTTGGTAAATAATGGTGACCTTTTCTCATCAAAGTAAATGAATAAAGTTGGAACTGATTAAAACTTTAAAATGAAACAGAATAGATATAGTAACTATAGTTATTAGATTATTAAAATGTAACCTCAAATAACCGTAGAAACTTTGGACATCAGGTGTTTTAATTTACATACAAAATAAACATTAGCTGTTTGTTAGGAACTTATACATCCCAGTGATTATGTCAACACAATAACTGCGTTTATGTAATCCCCGGTATGTGTGTATATATATACATATATGTGTGTGTGTGTGTATATATATATATATATATGTGTGTGTATATATATATATATATATATATATATATTCGATTTCTTCTTAATCTTTAATTCCGCACAAATAAAGCCATTGGTAAAATCTAGTTTAACGAACACACGAACAAGAAGAGAAGTAAAATTTTAAAAAAACATTTTCTGCCCAACTCTAAACTGTAGCTATATATCACTCCTTATTTTCTCTGTGCGGCCTAAATTGAGAGATCGAATTAAAAACTTATTTCAATTTTGAAAAAGAAACCTTTGAGTAGAATCATTGATGTACATCAAATATTTGTTCTGAAAAACCCCAAAAGAATTTTCTAGTTCACTTATTTAACTTTAGTATTTTGTTGTCTTGACTGCAGAGTGAAATATACATATATATATATATATATATATATATATATATATATATATATATATATATATATATATATATATTAAATAATGTTATTCAAATACATCCTTAAGACTGCAATGTATTATTAATGTTAAAAGAAATAAGAAGGGGAGTGAAGAAAAAGGGTAAGGACAATGAATATTTGTGAGAATTCGACGTTCCAGAACATTAGAGAATTTTTTTCAATTTTCTTGAACTTTCTAGAAAAAACTGGAATTTTAATATTGAAAGTTATACATTTTTAAAGTTACCGACGCATAACCACCCTAGTACACGATGGGAGGGTTGAGACTCCTATTACTCATAAATGCCATTCGTCTGTGATATGACTGCAGAGTGAACACGACCAATTTTATATAATATATATAGATATGTATACATGTTTGTGCATTATGTAATATATGTAGATATGTATATATGTTTGTGTATGTTTGTGCGCGCGCACGCGTGATGTGTGTGTGTATTATTCTAATGTAGTAATACGAACCTTAATTCAAAAAATTTAAATTACTTACATAGCCTTTCGTCTTCCGTCTGTCGTCCGGTATTAGTTTTTCGATCCGACCTTCCGTCTATTACAACCTCTAATTTTCTTTTCTTCATTTTAAGATCTATGTGCGTGATGATTTTATATGATATTAATGAATATCTAGCAAGACGTTCCTTTTTTTAATTTATCTCTCTGTATATATAACTTGAGGACATACCCCATCGAGTATCCCACTATAATAAGGGTTCAAAATGACTTACAATAAGTCTCCCTCCTATACTAATATTTCAACCTTGGACTAGATAAGTCATTGATAATTCTAGATACATTTGATTACAGCTTTTAATTAAAGTTATATCGCTTAACTTTCATCATTAATTTCATGGGATATAAATAAACGTGGAAGCCCATTTTGTGTTTGTTTCGAAATGCACTTGGCCGATTTTTTTGGTCCAAAAATGTGATGTGCTTGAAGAATTGCGACATGTGAGCTATTTCTAAATTAAATATACTTTTTATACCTACGTTCAATCTAGAAAATATACACATTAATATTGTGTGATTCTCCTTAAATCAATAGCTTTTGTGAAAACAAAGAACATGCGTTTTTTCAAAGGAAAACATTTTAGTGACTTCAACATCTCGCAAAATAGATTTGTAATTTGCTAAATGTGCTCTTAAAGTTTTTATTTGATTAATTCTACGCACTAGCGAAGTTTAAATGCACGATGTTTGTTTCATTGCATGTAGCTCAGTACAGAATATTCATACAACTACCAATAAACGTAATATAAATTAATTATTTAATATTATTAACAAAAATTTATTTGATCTGGACGAGCCCACAAAATGTCACGAGCTTTTTCTTTAAATACTTCTTCAGAAATAAAACTGTTAAAATGAGCTATTCAAAAACTAGTAATTAAAAAAATTTAAAAACACTTTTAAACCTTTAGTCTCTAGTTAATGTTGTTGCAAGTTTACAAGAAACTTTAAAAAACACCTATGTTGTCGTATATATTAAATAAGTAATGATTCATCGCAATGAGATACTTCTAAGAATCCATTGTTCTTCATGTGAGGTCAAAATTTACATTTCTGAGCAGTTTCGTCTCTCATAAGCCAAAATGAATAAACAAAAGGAGACCACTTCTTCAAGTTCCGAAAAGTTTTACAAGCTGCATCGTATTTGTATTGTTTATTGGCAGTCTTTGGTAAGTTCATAAGTCAAGAGAGAATAAATGCATTACTTGTCTGATGACATAATTACCTTGATAACTTTTGTAACTTCTTCCTTAATAAACTTTTAATCTAAATATTTAACATAAAATTTTAATGTATTTTTATTTTACTTAATCATCATAAGTTTAGTTGCTTAATAAAAGATTGGTAGCTTGGAGCTATTGAACAAAAGGTAAGAAATATGTTACAAAAATATCTTCCAAAGTGTTTGGCCAATATTTAAAAATAGGATTCAAGATGGAGAATGATGTAGTAGATTTTTTTTGTTTAAAACTTAATATGTATTTTTCGCAAACAGTAATTGCATAACGCATTATTTTATTATTCATGTAGTTTTTATTACATAATTTCAGGGCAATTTTCGTGTATAAACCATTAACTTATAAGTACAAGAATTAAACAATTAATTAAATTTTATTAAAGGGTATTTAGAAATATTTCTTATATTTTAATACTACCTGGGCTCGTTGCTGGATCACATGGATTTTTGAAAAATATTTTTAAGTTGACTTAAAGTTGAGGATTAAAGTATACGTAACGCCATCTATAATCATTATAAAACAAACCTGTCCCAGATCCTAAAGAATATACCAATTAAAACTCTATTAGAATCCTTCATTTGTTCTGATATGGGAACTTGTAAACAGGCAGACAAAAATTCCAAGAACAATATTTTTGTGTCTGTTACTTTTATTACGTCCGTCTATATTTTTTTCATAAAAATGTTCAATGTGCAGACTTGCCAATTCTATAATTTTTCTTTTTATTTTTTCTTAATGATAAACATTCTATTAAGTAATATACTTGAAGTTGATTTGAAATAGTCATTAAAGTTATTATGAGCAAAAGTTACTTTCTATAAAATATTTATAATTGGGTAAATAATTTTGAAAATAACTAAAAAAAATGATAAGTGTGAGTCAGGCCTGGCATCATAAATCTTCCGCGCCAGTAAAACTGTAACACGTTAAGTTCCAGAAAAATTATTAGTCATAAAAAATATTTTATATATTTAAATATAACAAATTTATATAAGATATTTTTCCGTCATTGAATAGGCTGTCTATAATGTGATAATTTTGTACGTTGCAGATTTTTTTAATTTTTTCATTATTACTTTTAAAGATAAAAGAATAAACCAACCGGTTTTCATAAAATAATATCAGAATAATTTCTTAAACATGCGATTTTTTTCGTAAGTTATTTCAGAATATTGAAAAGTGTCCGAATTAAAACCACATTATCTAAAATTGAGTATGTCATTTAGATGATTGTCTTCTAAATCCTGTAAATAACAATTATGTGTCTAAACCAATGACACGCAACTCACTGTGGCCAACGTCATATGCATATAATAAATCTCTCCTTGATTCAAGTCCGATATCTCGTTGGGATACACATGCACGTATTTTAGTCAACCCATAAAATATTTATGAGGGTATGTCTATTCGTACGTGATATGGAAATAGAAATGGCACTATCCCATTTTTCTAAGTCTAAAAGAACTACTTTCTGCAGACATTTTATTAACATTTATTACCCTATCATGCTGAATACCTGATTAACATTTTGGCTTGATATGAACTTAACTATTTCTCTTGCAATAAGCAGAATTTCTGTTATATTAATATGCAAGTGTCGTACCCTAACGTTGTACCCAGAATAAAAGTAATTTTTGTACTACACTCTGTACACCACCAAGGAAAACTCCTGAATCACTGGTTCATATTTTTTATTTAGAGAGTAGCAAGTATTCCGCTTTACATCAATGAAACATAGAATGTTTGAATATATCCCCTAAAATGTAAACATACTGGACATTCAAAACACATCGTTCTGCATTACATAATTGCCAACTTAATAAACCACTTAATAAACCAATTTAACAATTTGGAACGGCATTTCTTTATTTCTATGACATACCTCAAAGAAGTTTTAATAGTTTTGACAGGCTGTAAATTGGTTGAACTTGGTGTCACATATTCGGCTTTTTCTTTATTCTTTAATTCATGTCTAAATTTGAAATGAATGCAATAATTCGAATGAAACTTTTTCATATTGGCTAAAACAATTTGGCGTATGTCACATTATAGTATATTCATTATATGTAATAGAAAGATAAACGAAATTGATTTTTCATGATATCACGAAACATTGAAACGGAAATTTCATCATTTTTGTTTTTGCTCATATTTTATTTTTTTTTTAATTTATCTGTTAACCTGCGTTAAAAAATACAAAATAAGAAATATTTGTCATTTAAATTTTTTAATTTTTCTTACTATGGTCTAAAAGTAAATTTAAAATACATAATAGAATTGACTTCAGTATATAGCCGCACTTAATTAATTTAAATTAACATCTTCAGAAACATAAAGATCAATGCTATCTTTTTTGAAGTACTAATTAATTTTTGTCAAGATTATAGTTTAAAAAACATAATTAAAATTAGTGGAACATTTTCCTTAGTACTCTCCGAATTCTCAGTTATTTTGTTTTCAATAATACCTGCTCAACGGTTTTGTTAAGCAGTGGTTGCGAATTTGACTTTGGCATAGTTAATTTAAACCATAATTATAGTAAATGTGATATCTAAGACTTGACAGCTATAAATAAGTGTACGTCAGTAATAATTTTCTACATGGGAAACTAACAGGAGCGTCGGATATTCATAAAAAATATCCACCTATTCTGCACGTACTTGAACCACTTCCATAATATCTTTATAAAAACAATATAAGCACTGCCAGACCACTGACTGAACAAACGCGGCCACATCGTTGGGTTCTAACAAATTGTGAACTAGAATACATTTTCGTTGTTTGATGAAAATTGAAGGTCACACGTCGGACTCGTGTGGCCTATGTAAATGAGGAAAATTGTTTATGAAAACTCCTACCCGACTACCTTCCGCTCAGTCATAGCCTAAAGGCTTGTGAATTGTTAAAATATTACCTGTGATAAATTGTTATGTAGGCATATGTGCTGTTATGTACTTGCTTATTCATAATTTATATAGATACTTCTATTTAATGGATTGAAATAAAAAGGATTTGACGTTAAAATATTATACAATATTATACACACACACACACACACGCACACACGCACGCACACACACACACGCACGCACACACACACAGGCGCACACACACGCGCGCGCACACACACACACATATATATATATATATATATATATATATATATATATATATATATACTTGTACACATATATGTATACGGATGCATTAAATTTAGGAAAAAGCGTTATTTTTTAAAGGAACGATATTCTCAAAATTTAAAACCGTTGTTTATAAAAACACTTTTCTTTATTTAATGTACGGATGTTAAAACACATTTTTATATGTTTTTCTTCCATTTTCTTACTTACAATATTGTGAAATAAAGTATTTATATACACAAATAAACTTTATTTACGAATATTTCAATATAATTGTAATTTCATGGCATCTACAAATGATCGGCGTTACGATACTTAGTAGAGATTGAACTCATTTATCAGTCAGGTTACTCTGGCGCCGTTTACTAAAAAGAGTAGCGAAGCCAATATACAAATTTTGGGGACATTGTGATTGATCACTTTCTAAGTCCATATTTTAAATTTCACAGAGTTAAGTTGGAGAGAAATGAAGTTAGTTAAAGATTCATTAAATTGTAAATGTATCTATAAGAGAAAGGGTTTACGATGTTAAAATTGTTGCTAAGCGATTTATCCAAGTTTATTTAATTTTTGTTTCTTGTCAAGAAAATTAAAAAAAGGAATTCGTTCACACTTATCTTGGGAAGAACTCTCACGATAAGTATAATGTATATAATGTAACACTTAGTAATAGATTGTGTTAATGTTACCTTTAACAGTTAGCAATAGATGAGGTTATCTCCTATATTTTATATCGCATTAATTTATATTAATGACATATAAAATATAGAAGATAACGTCATCTATTGCAAACTGTTAAAGATAACATTAACACAACCTATTACTACGTGTTACATTAATATATCTTGAAGTCTTGCACATACACAAAGGTGTATTTTTCCTTACAACATATTTTCACGAATCTTATTCCTCTCATTAGTTTGAATGTAAAATATTTGTGGTCAATGTGAATAACTCAAATGAAATAATTGCCTTACAATTAAAAAAATTAATTGTTTGTCACAAAATCCCTTCAATGCGTTTATTTTATTAAACCCTACTACTCCAGGAAAATCAATTTTCAAAAACTATCCGGAAACCCTTCAAATAATATCAGTATAAATAATTAATGTAACAATACGTGGACAGAAAAATATCTTGAACAAATTAACGTACGTGAAAATATACGTGTGCGTTTTCGCGTACGTAACGTATTTTAAAGTAATTTTCATTGTGACACAACATAGATTTATAATTCCTAAATCATCACACAAAAATTATATAATTCTACAAAATAATGACACACGAACAAGTTAGATCGATATTACATAAGACTAAATTTCTCGTCAATAAAAACAAATAAACGGCAATTTCCGCGCCACGTCAAAGCTAAAATTACGTGAAGCGAAAATATACAAATTGAATGAATCAGTACAATTGAATGAATCAGTACAACATAAAATTGAAAATTGTGAACAACAACATGAAGAAATTTTCTTCATCATCACCATAAATTATATTGGTATGAAATAAAGTGAGAAACCTTTTTCCAGTATTATTTTTTGTAAATTACATAATAAGTTTTAATTTAATATCAAATTCTATGTTATAATATGACGTGATGGATAGTATATGGATATGAATTGCAACAAATATATTTTAAAACTAATGTTTATATATTTACGCGGGACGAACTCTCAAGATAAGCATAATTTGTATTAATAAGATATTATTTTGCTGACAATTTTCATTCGTTGTAGACTCAACATAATGCCTAATTTTTCCACGTTTTCTTGCTGTTACTATGACAGATAGTGTAACGAAACAACGATTTCTAATGAGTTTAATAACTTATGCAAGATACATTTTGATAATATAGAGGAATATTACATTTTTAGATTTTTCATTTCACCAACTTCAAGTGAAATATTGTATAGAAGATAGAAAATAGAAAAAAAATTGCAGCTCATTTATCCCTCCAACGATTAAGGTTAACGTTGAATTGAGAATTAACATTTTTATACGTTCTTTATTTTCCTAAGTTTTGATAATCAATAAGACTAACTATACAATTAAGTAATTGTGTTGTATGATTTCTGAAAAAATAGATTGTGACAGATGAACAAATAGCCAGATTTCATCAATGTTCCCTTATTTTAGTTCTAGTAGAGAATGCAAAAGTTTGAAATATTAAAAGAATAAAAACAAAAAAAGGGTAAAGAATAGAAAGGGTTAATTCGCACGTTATTAGAAATATAAGTAGGCTAAAATTGTAGATGCGTCGTCTCCCTAAAGTAACAAATAGATATAAGTAATAAAAACCAATTTTAAGACGTTTAGACTATCTTCATCAAGGAAAAACAACTTAAATAAATATAAGGCCAGACGTAGATTTCTTGAATAATAAATATTCATAATATATCAAACTCTTTTAGTAATCTACATGACTTGTAAATATGTGTTAACATAAAAAGAAACTAAAATTTGTGAGTCTATTAATTCAAGGTAATTTAAAATTCAACCAAAAATTATTTCACTAATGGAGATTGGTGGAGAGATTTTGTCCAGTATTATATAATGGAATTGCTAACGAAAAATTCTACCTTTCAAAAAATATTCTTAGTCTATGTGGTTTAGTAAATTAGTTTGCAGTCGTTTTTGAGAGAATCTTAAGGGTAGCTATAAGAAAGAACTTCAAGTGTCTCAGAAAGCTACACGCTACACTCTGGTGTGTAAAATAAAATAATCCTCCAATTAGATCGTCTAAAAATTTACTCCCTATCTTTAAGGGAACAGCTTATTATATATAGCACATATTCGATCCACTCGCAACCTGCTAGGTGCCTTCGTGAGCCGTTGATTGCGACTGGCGAAAACGTTGACGGGACTGTGACGAGCGTTGCTAAAGCACTTACTCCGCGTATCTCAATGATTCCCATGAAAGTACTATTCATATCTAAGTCTCTTATAACCATTTGGAAGTATCATTTGCTTTCACGCGTCATTAATCACAGGGACAAACTTTTACAATGGTAAGAATCCATTTTTCGTCAGAGTGATTTTTTCGTAGGTAACTATCGTCTTGGAACAAAACCAGTGTATTTTATATCTACATGATGGAACTAGAGTATGGAGAAGCTCTTACCAATTAAAAGTATATTAGAAAATAGAAATTGTAACACAGAAAAAAAATGTAACAAGTAAAAAATTTATAAAAATAAATCCTATAAGGCGTAACCAATCCTATAATGTTATCCACACGCATAAATCACGGACAAAAATTAATTAAAAACAAAATTTTTTTGTGTATCACTTTTTATTTATTTTTAAATTTAACTTTTCTTAAATTTATCATTTTTAGGGTTCCATACCTTGCAAGAAGATAACTGGAATACTTAAAAGATCACCCACGTGTCTGTCAGTATGTCCATAATAGCCATTTTTCTGAGAAATCGCCTGACATAAAAACTTGAAATTTTGGCACAGTAATAAAAACATATTAATCAACACAAAGCTAAAACTCAAAAATATTCATTGAGAAATTTTAGGGAGAGCAAATTAATTACATTTATGGCGAGTCGCCGCTTGAAATGACTATTTATAAATGTCTGAAAAATATTTTTTTTACTGAGAATTATGCAAAAAAGTATATCCCCACCCCTTATTTTCGAAACTATTCAACCTAAAATTTTGAAAAAATATGGATTTCCAGAAACCCACGCAAAGATTATAGGAAAACTATAGCGATGAGTCTAGATGTAATCATGTTTTAAATATTCCCCATGTTTTTATGCCTACGACAGTAGTAGGCAGTACATTTACATTTTACTATATTCAGAGCCAATTTTCTCAGAAACCATGCGATGTAGAACTCGAAAATTTGCATAGTAATATATCTTATTAACATACATATTTTACACAAATTTCACTACACCAACTTTTATAAAATAGTCGAACAAGAATTGAAGTAAATAAATGTCACAAAAATTTCTTTTCCCGTTTTATAACACACAACACAAAACACTTTAAGTTGCATATTTAAAGACATTCTAAAAAATATGCAAAAATATAATATTCTACCCTCTTATTGCCGAAACTACTGAGGCAGAAATCATGCATTTCTTAGATTTATCAATGCATTTCTTAGATTAATATTGAATGAAAAAACCGGGTTGATAAAGTCTAAGTCGAAGATTATGGGAAAACAGTAACGATAATCCTAGATCTTTTCATTTTTGAAATGTGCGCCATGATTTTACACATGTGAAAGTTATAAATAGGTTGCAATATATTTACATTGCGAAAAGTAATACTTGGAAATGTTTTAAGACAAAAACAATGTACGCTTAAATGGTTCAAGTGCCGAAATGTACATAGAACCCTCCTAGTGCGAATTTTACTCGTAATTATCAGGTATGTGTAAAAACGTTGAGAAATAATATCCTCCACAAAAATTAGACGCCATGAAGTTTCTAAAGCCGTTTTGTCCGACTTTTAGATGGAAGGTTTCATTACTGAAATGGAATTAGCTAACTAGCTAGTAGGATCTTTTTTTATTTTTTTTATATAATTCTAATAATAATTGTATCGAAACGAAAACACTTTGTAAAAAAAAGTACCTACTATTCAGTCGACAATAAAAATCGAAAACTTTACCAAATTTATTTTCTATATAATGCTTGTAATTAAACATCTTGTATGGATAAAATAAAATATATTTTCAATTTAATACCAAAGTCTAAACTTAACAACAAGTTTTTTTTCACCTAGTACGTGTTCAATTAGGCGTATTTATATGAATCTCAAATTCTGGAATATTATTAAATACGAAGAACTTATCAAGTTCAAGCTTCAATATTATATTAAAAATATAATTTACTTTAACTTAAAAAAACTTTAATTTCAAAAGTGGCTCGGAATGGTTCATATGGACAGAATAGCCTGCAGCCAGTTTTGCTAGAAATTGGCCTGCCACTACCGTGCGCATAGATATTAAGAAACTACAAAGGAAACTATCGCTAATGCTTGCAGTGATATATTTCTTGCTATATATTATAAATTTAAAAATCCAATGGAGGATGTAGGATTAAGCTATTAATTTTTTTGATGTCTCTATAGACGTACACTCTTCATAGACGTTCTGATACAAGCTTAAAAGTAAAATTTTTAAAAAAAAAATAGAATTTTAACGCATTTCTTAGATGGATATTGAATGACGTTCTTCATAAAACACTTTCCATTTCTCGCCTACGCTTAGTACTTGTACTCTAAACTATGATAACTTTACGGCTTTAATAATTACTGGGGTTTTCCTACTGGTGTTTAACATATACGTATCAGTTTTAATATTCTTTTCAAGATATACACCTTTCAGGATCTTTACAATGGATTATTGTAATAACATTTATTACATTCATTTATTTTTGCAAATAAGATTAGTGAGGAGCATGTTGCTTTTTTTAACACTTCTTTTTGTGCTAAAAGTTCTCTTTGTTTGTAAGTACTCTTTCGTAAATTAAATAAGCGTTCACTAGTGACCCTGTTAAACTAGGTTTCCCTTACTTTATCAAATGAAACGCAACTGTAACAGTGTTGAGAACCTTCTATGAAACTGTACAAGTTGTCTGCAATTACAATGTATCGGACGAGACTCACTTGGAACCGCGTTGTTGCAAATTTTACTTAATTTCCACTAATTGAGACTCACTTGCATTTTGTTAATCTAAGTAAATAACCGCTATAAATACCACATTACTTGTCTTCCGTTATGTAACATGATATAAAAATTTCATTCCAAACACTTATTTTGTGTTCAAAGTTCACTCCGTTGTGAGTTACTCTTTCGTAAATTAAGTAAATCTTTATATAAAAAAGCGTTCACTAAAAACCTTATTGAGCTAGGCTTCCTTTATTTTATAAAATTAAATATAACTGTAACAGTGTTGAGTACCTTCTTGGAAAAGTACAAGTTATCTACAATTGCGCTGCATTGAGTTAAACTCACTTGGAAGTGAATTGTTGCAAATTCTACTTCATCTCTTCTAATTGACACTCGCTTGCATTATGCTGAACTAAATAAGTAACCGCTGTGATTACCGCATTGTGTTCCATTATGTAACATAACATAACAATTCCATTGCAATAATTGTACAACTCGTATTTGCATTTAATATTGAAAAAGACCCAACTGAAACCGCATTGTCGCAAACTCTATTTTATCTTAAGACTTTAGACTTACTGCACTATATCAAAGTTATTACTTATTCTTTTGAAATAAATCAGGTAAATTACTATATGTTACATATATATATATATATATATATATATATATATATATATATATATATATATATATATATATGTATATATATATATATAAATATATATATATATATATATATATATATTATATATATATAATTTTTATTGGTTACCTACGGAACTAATTAGCAGAATTTCAGTTATTTAAAATCTAAGTCTCTCATAAACTTTAAAAAGTAATAAACATTAATAATCATATTATTACATTATTTTAAACTATTAAATTACAATACTGATAATGGTTATGTCATAACAAATATTTTAAATTTATTTTTAATACTTTGATACTTATCGTCTGGATAAGTTGGAACATAATTAATCATTACTTAATATTTATAAACACATATATACTTCATTTTCTTTTGTAAATATAATGAAAAAAATCTTAACAAATAATTAAGAGCAATAAATTAAGACGTAAAAATGTACTTCCTTCTATAAACAAACAAATTCCAATTGAAATTCAAAGAACGTGATATGATTCTCAACGATTCAATACGCAACTGGAAAGCGTTTTCCTTTAAATCAACATTTATTTTCATGATAAACTCACATAGATCCGAGTAAATTCAAAAACGTTTTCCGAATAAGACGTAAAGAATGCTGCCTCAAGTACTAACACACTGTGCGATTTCCATTTGATATTTTCATGTTATATTCTTTGTGTTAAAACAAGCATTTTTTTCTTATTTCAGGTAAGTGACATTTATACCGACATATAAGAGGAAGACAGCGGGTGTAAGTAATTTGTTTTCATTAAAAGCAATCTATTTTGTGAAGCACTATTCCCCCAAGTTTTAAATATTATATGCAACAAAATTAACTAATCAATTAATACTGATGAAAGCGTTTCGAGTAGCAATATACACAGTATAACAGAGGATTGATTCTGTGCAACACACTAAGTGTACAAAATATTAACAAATATATGAAAATTCCTAACCGTTTATAATAAATCACCAGCAAACTTGCGATTTCAGTAAAAAAGTCTACATTTTTTTTTATAGAAACGGACTTAAATATACTCAGCTTGATCACTTGCTTGAAATAGTAGCTATTTAATAGTGTAGCTATTTAATATGTTAACAGGAGTGTCCTTAATCATTGTATAAATAAAATTTTACATACGTAACCATTTCTTTAGGTTATGAATGTTATGGTAATTTCTTGTGACCTATTTAAACATATTTTATTTATAAAAAAAACCCTTCAAGCACATGTAACTCGCACTGCTAGGATTCCCCACATATTTTGGCACTTATAAACATTAGATCATGCATAGTATTTCTATTAAAATACTTACACATACATTTTTCACAAAATAAATATATTGCAATATATAATATAATTTTCACAGGCTTAAAACATGGCGTATGTTTCAAAAATTATAAGCTCTACGATGATCGCTGTAGTTTTCCCGTAATCTTTCAGTCAGGCTTTACCAAACCTGTTATTTCATGATTTTTGGCTCAATAGTTTCCTCATAATAAACCTTACATTCCCTATAACAATCGGAAATCTTGGAACCTTCGCTCTAGCTTTCCTACATTTGCGTTGGCTTCAAAAACCCACATTTTTTTATAATTGTAGGTTAATTAGTTTTGAAATAAGGGCGAACATATTCCGAAATAAGGTTGGAACATATTTTTACATAGCTCTCAAAATACCTCAGAAAATATAATAACTTAAATTGTGCAAAAAATATTTTTGAGATCCTTTTAATTAGTCCTTTTAAACGACACTCCGCAATGAATATCGAATTTGAAAAAAAAAAATTTGAGTACTTATTTACCATACCTCAACAAATTTCAAATTCCTACATCAAGCGGTTTCTGCGAAAAACGGCTATGACGGATATATACTCTTTTTTTCTTTTTAAGGTTAATAAATAAAAATGTATTGAACACCTTACTCCAGTTGTAACTATTATGCTGGTGTAAGTTACCAGATTTGTAACTAATTCATTACGGATTTTTAAGTATTTTTTTTTAACATGTGGTGTAAATAATTTTAAGCAAGTTACGAAAGTGAGTGACGAAAATAAATCAGCTTGAATGGAGAAAGCGCGTTATGTAACAACCGAGCATTACTTTGTACACTAATCACGTGGCATCATTAGTAACATATACAAGTTCTGTTCGATATCCTTGTCGTAATCACGCGATCACATTTCTTGCGTACAAATATTTAACTAATTTGGGAAATACGTAGATAACTATATTATTTATAATCTATCAAGGTTTTGAACACAGCTTTATATTTTGAACCTTTTGATTACGGAGTGCTATCCACTTCTCTATAGTTTCGTACAGAGAAGTGATAAAAAGTAACTTTTCACTGTGAAAGTCGCTTTGATTGAAGAGGGTTCATGGCTCCACAGGTGTTATAATGTTGAATATTTTTATTAAGGACCAAATCATTTTATTATGTTATCTTGCAATAAAACTTTAATATCTTAATTGGAATTTTTTGAAACGTATTTTATAGCACAAGAAACTATGATAAAATTCAACAATATCTGTGTTATGTGGCAAATTGGATGATTTAAGATAATTTAAGAAATTATTAAGAAGTCACTTTTTCAGTTAATCTATAATATTTATATGTGTATATATATATATATATATATATATATATATATATATATATATATATATATATACATATATACAATGTAATTATGACTACAAATTCATATCCCTCCTAGAACAGATTGTTATATTGATTTAAAACTTTTTCCCTATCAATATTTATTCACTCCTTAGTGCAATAATATATTAGTGAACATTGTACTACATAAATAACAATTTTCAGCCATCTGCACTGTATTTTGTTTTTATTTAGTCATTAATCGCATTCCAATATATTAATATTATTCTAAATATATTCCCTCATGCTTTCTACGTTCGGCTAGACTCCATTATTTATTATTTTCCCTTAAATTTTTAAGTTCATTGGCAATATTTAAAAAAATATTACCAATGTTTTAGTTCACATGTAATCGCATTGTTTTAATTGGCAATTATCAATTATTTCCTAAGGCGTATCCGTATTGAGCACATGGAAAATATAGAAAACAGAAGTGTGGAAGTTTTACTAAACTTTTTTCCAGTTGCTACAATATTTTCGTGCCATAATTTCCATACTAAAATGCATCTCCTGAGCATTACGTTTTGCAACTTCAGCCAATTGCATCTTACTTAGTAATTAGATGTCGATAAAAATATGTATTAATATGGCCACAAGTATCCACACAGTTACGCAAAATTAATATATATATATATATATATATATATATATATATATATATATATATATATATATATATATATATATATATACATCATTATCATGTAACTACAAATGTTTTTTAAGTCCACTGAAGTTTATTTTAATAGTTTACTTTCATTGTCAGTTTGACCATCTTGGAATTTATCTTTCATTATAGTTTAAGGCAGTTGGATAAAAAAAACATATTTTAATGGATTAAGTATATCTTAATATTATTATGGAAATCATAATACGATCTCATAATAATTAAAAGAAATATTTTGAAACCGAAAATACGATGGACCATAAGTTTATCCATATTTATGGACCATAAGTGCCAAACTGTAGTTATTAAAAAATATACTTGTATTTAAAAAAACAAAATAGTGCTTGTCTTTTCATTACATGTTAGTATTAAATTTCATAAAACTAAACTATATAGTCATGAAAAATTAGTAGTTTCCAGTAAATACATAACGCTCAGTGTTTCCATGTACGTACAAATGAAAATCTCTCTCATATAGAATAAAGATAAACTTTATTAATTTCCACCCCGCCTCGTATAAATTCATCGAAGCGAGCCATTTACCGGAAGCGAAAAGCGCAACACGGGGCACACAAATCACTTTATAATGACATCCACTAGCATGAAATGGTTATTACCGAGGAGGGTGGTTGTAATTGCTGTTTCTACCGAGCGTGGTCACTTCAACCAGCTGTTTATTAATTGCGTATGTTTGCCTTTTTTATTTTGCACAACTGGTTAGAACTAACGAGGCCCATGTGGTAATGTTGAATCAGGATACGTTTTAAAATAATTGGAAAAATAGGTTCTTAATTCTGTTATTTTTACTTACTGGGTACAGGATTTTGTATCATTACCATGTCATAGAAAAACTAAGAACTAAACTATGATTAAAATAATGATTGCTTAGTAATTTATTTTATATAATTATCTAATATTTTCTTTTATTGACATGTTATGGCAAAATATATATAATAATTAGACATAAAATATATATTCTCTGATAACAAGTTTAAATGTATTTATACGGGGAAAAAGACTATTTAGATTAAAGTTTGGAAAGTAACATTTTCCTACGTAACGTTTTAAAAAAGAAAATTAGTAGGATGCATTTCGGTACATGCATAAAATAAGGTTTCGTAGTTGTCTACATCTCTTTAAGTTATTGATTTGGGTTAACCAAAATAATTTTAACATTTTTGTTCCAAATATTAGAGAGAAGGTGTCTCCCTTCTCTTCTATTGTTGCTCTTAAATTGCACACAGAATTTATAAATGAAAAATAGAAAATGAAATTTCTATTCAATTTTAAGAAATATATATGGGAAAAAATCACTCTTACTTAGTGTTTATTAAGACGGATACTTTAAAAAAATATAATGTTTTCTAAATGTTAATTGAGATTTCCTCGTGAATCGCGTACATATATACTTACAAAATTTCTATAAAATTAATCTATTAGACATCGTAAAAAGTCACTAGAATTTAAATCGTCAGGATAAAAAGACAGTATCAAAATGTCATATTTTTAAAGAATCTTTTATTGATTTATATGAAAAGTTCTAGAATATTTAAGTTTAATGAAAAGAAATGACACATATTCGGTTTTTATTCAAATTTACCACTAACATGAAACGTTATCAAAAACCCAAATTAAGTCATATGACCTTTGACAAATAGACTATGGTACTGAATACCAACTTCATTACCCAAGAGAAATTTGATAGAATTTATCATCCCTAAAAGCAGACAACAACAGCTTTTGAAGACCCTCGCTACACAGTTGCCACAACTGTTTGAACTAACTTGTGATTGATACTTTTTAAACATCTGATTTTCTGTATTTCAAACAAATTCCAAAGCAACCAAAAATACTGTTAGACCTCTTTGCGAGGACGAATAATATTTTAAGTGTTTAAGAAAACACCGTAAGTCTCATTTCGGGTCCGCGCCCTAGATTTTTCCTGAAAATTGTGGGATAAAATCATGACAAGTATTATTTGGCATTAATATGTAATTTAATTACCAATCGCTCTGGAAACTGCTTTCACTTACACTTTGATTTGCCGCGACTAATGGATATTTTTGCAGTGCGTCTTTCAATGAGAGTGCAGCAGAGCTGTAGCACATCGAATCTCGATCACACATAAGTTCATGCTCAATATTTATATGCTGCTTTTTGAAAAATTCTTGCATTTGCTGAGTCCTGGATGTTTTACATTTCTTAGATTCGTTTTGACGCGAGCTTCTCTCTGATTTACATTTTATATATTTACGATTCATATAGCTCGATGGGCCAGCTACATAATAATATCTTTGCATCATGTTTTTCATTTTCTTTCTGACGTCGGAACTTTCACATTTCTTCAGTCCTGGATTTTTTACGTTTCTTGGATTCCTTTTTACTTCTCTCTGATTCGAAAGTAAATCATTTCCTCTGTCCTGGATTTTTGGGTTTCTTAGATTCCTTTTGATTCCAAGCATTCCTCTGATTTGCGTTTTTTCTTAATAGTGAGCATATTTACAATGCATATGAGACATTTGTAATTTTTTTGTACTTTTCCATTTTATGCCAATTATAATTTATATTCCGGGGAATATTTTATTGTCTCACATTACGTTCTAGTAGTGCTTCTTGCGCTCTTCAAAATGGCAAATTCTATTACATACAATTTATAACTTTGCACACCGCTAATTTTCAATGGTTATTAGCGATTGAAATCTCTATGTATTTTGTAATACAAAAAAGTTCGACCGGTTGTCATATATTTAACGAGCGAATACACGTTTTCACATCAAAAAGTATACTTCTTATATATATATATATATATATATATATATATATATATATACATATATAAATATATAAATATATATATATATATATTCACAGCCAATTTTCTCAGAAATTTGAATAAAACTTATAGATGCACTTGATAAAATAAGATGCACTATATGCAATCTTACTAAGAATGAAAAATTACTTCTTTTCTCAAAAAGGTTAAAATGTTTACACCTGATTGTAGCTGAAGAGTTAGTATTTTATCACACTGCAAATCAAGAAGCTTATTTTTATGAAGTAAAATTTTTAGGTTTCATTTTATTTTATTTTATCAGCACCAGAAATTGCAGGTTATAACTAGTAATTATTATCACTCCTGTGAACAACATCGATATCAATGAATATACAATAATATTTGGAAAATAATTTCATTCTGTAAATTGCTCTAATCACACGCACGTAAAATATGATAATGATTATTATAATGATTAATTATTAATTCCTGCAATGAGGAACACAGCCGCAGCTTCTTTTTTTTATTTTTCTTTGAGTTTAAATTAACACAATTGCATAATACAATAATATCTGTAAAATAATTTCATTCCGTAAATTGATCTGATTACACGCACGTAAAACATGATAATGATTATTATAATGATTACTTTTTGATAATGATTACTTATTAATTCCTGCAATGAGGAACACAGTCCCAGCTTCTTTTTTTTATTTTTCTTTGAGTTTAAATTAACACAATTCCATAAAACTTAATTTTTGATTTATGTAAAAGCTTTTGAGCAAAAAATATTCAGCTGTAAAAACTGATAGCGTTATTAATATACAATTATCCGTCAAAACGTCTGTAGGTAATCTATTCGTTGCCAATTCATATTATTTGAAAACAGTGTGTTTTATATTTTGCACAGACCCTGAAATTCGTCGGCTCTTAAAGTCGCATTGCTTGCACGATCGACTTTGTCTAAGAGGGTCTTTAGTGTTACGGCTCAGCAAGACTACTAAACATAGTATACATGAATCATTTTACTTAACGTAAATTGTAGATACAAAGACTGACATTTGTTGAAGAAATTACGGACGACACTAAGTAATATAAAACAAAAGAAGCGCGCTCGCGCCACCTGACCTTTTTAACCGTCAAACGAATGAATAAATTCATAAATAGTGATGATATGTGAATATTTCTTTAATTTTCTGTATAATGTAATATCATAGCATTAAGAAAATAGAGTTTTATTCACTATTTTTAATTATAAATTTTCGATCATATAAATTTTCGAAATAAAATCTAAATAATTATAAATTTTCGAAATAAAATCTCGATCTCATTTATAATACAAAGGAGTAAAATCGGTAATATAATTTGTACAATGCGCATACTTTTTAAATACAATTAGCAGAAAACATACACGTCACGTCCTTTTAATATGTTTGTTGTCATATTAACAAAGCGCTGGATAAAATGATCAAAGTTTATTTTGGACACAAATATGAGTAGGGTTAATTGAAGGTGGCAAAGGATACCTGTTATTATTATCGTTAAGCTGTTTCAAACGTACGTGTAGTTTACAAAGTTATACGTGAAGGAAGTCTAATCAAATTTACCACAAAAATAGGAATTATTTCAATATTTTTTGGAACTTTCAAACAACGAGTTTAATTATTCGTATGTTTGAACAATCAAATTAATTACCATGTTTAATATGTTTTTTTTTCAGATAAGGTTCCATTAACTTTTTTCCCCCCATTTGGTTGTTTTTTGCATTGATAGCTTTTTACGTTGCGTTTCATTAGAAATATACTTTAAACACTACAAATCAAAATCTAAGTATTTTTTATATGAAAGTAAATTTTTTAATTCTTTGGTAATATCATATCAAAGTAGTATTATAAAAATAATGTTTTCTTATATGTTTATTTTTCACGTTCCCGCGCAAAAATGGTTTATTTTATTACCCTTAAACTTTCAACATCGCTTTATTTCTGTTGATAAACACAGGGTAAATGTTAATCCTTCAACTTTCTGTGAATAAGGACAATAATCATTAAGTACAGGGAGTCGCAGCGTAAACAATGAGTTTTTCAGTTATATCGTTTAAACCATTTTAATTATATTGAAATGATATTTAAACAAATTGCTGACAACTAAAAATATTCTAGGGTATTAACTATTATTATCCGTTAAACTAAATATTATCCGTTATACCGTTCGTCCAACTAAATATTATCCGTTATAAAAATGTTTGTATTACAAAATTGGACCGTATAGTTCTGTATTAGATTAAAGTATCAAATAAATAAGAGAACCCGTAGAATACCGTTAATAAATAAACTTTTTAAGAAAATCAAGTAAAAATAAAAATTCAAATAAATTTTGATCATATATTGTATTTTTCAAATCAGAATGTAGTCAGAGTTTAATAGTATATAAATAATTACATTTCGTAGTTTTTTTTTATATAAACCTCATAAACTCGGGAGTTTGTTGACCCAGATTAGATGAAATTTGACGAAAAATGTTTTTTTTTCTCTCCAAAGTATTTAGTCTAGTGATTTTCTCTAGTTGTTTTTGTTTTTCTAGTTCAAGGTTTAAAAAAAATAAGGTCAAGAAAAACATGCAAAATAAGCGGAACATAAATAATAAAATTCATTCAGCGCACGTAGAAGAATATAATAATATAGTAATTACAAGATACTATAGTAAATACCATAGTAACACGGTATGCGGTATTTTTAAATCATATTTTCCCAAAATTGTAACTATCAATAAACAAACAAATTTTTTTTTATAATAATAATAAATAAGACCGTGTCAGAATACTTACCCGTTAAATAAATATCAATAATATTTAGTATTACAAATAACGTCAATATTTAGATTCAAGAAAAATCTTCTAATAATTCACTTTCATATTGTACAGTTAAGTAAATAAATATGTTTTTATTATATAAATTAACGTAAGAATTATATTTATAATAATATAATGTTTGTCAAACAGAAGCTCGCTCCTCGCCACCCGTGTCAAGCTTTCGGGGAAAGCGGACGAAGCACAACAGACATACTATAATAATAATAATTAATTTTTCGTAATTTATTGAAATTACAAAAGCAAAGAAAGTTTAATTTAATGTTGTCCATTAAAACACACAGTCTCTTTCTTGGGTTAGTAAACTATTAAAATTTATTACAAATAACCGACTTATAAGTTTCTAAATTGAATGGTTAGGATAGAAAGAGGATATCTTCATTTCTCATTAGTCGTCGTGGAATAAGCAAGCATTACTAAAAATGTAAACGTTAAGTTTAAACCTTTATAACTCGGTCAATTTTTTAAATTTATCAATAACTGTTTCTCTCCTTTTGACGCTATACCTTGAAATTTATGATCTGTGTAATAAAAAAAATATTCAAATACCTATTATGTAATTCTTTATTGTAAATCATCATGTGATGAAACATTTAATCATTTCAGGATGGGATTGTATTCATAACTATTTCAAACATTTCTTGAGCTCGCATAACGTATTAAATTTTAAGTTACTTTCGCCACAAGTAGTCAAATGCCACACATTCAATGTGAATTATTTCTACTCCAAAGAAAGCGTAAAGGTTAGACATTCTTTATGTTATGTCGCAGGAACAGGGCCCTGAAAAGATGACTAGACTTCACAACCTCTTCTTATAAATTTACATTACATAATGTTTAAAAATCTGTAGGATATCTTTGAATTTATTTGTTTATTTTATAATTTTAAAACTTCGTCTCGAACATAATATTTCACTTCACTGTGAAGCACTCAAAGCGAAGTTGTTTGCGTAATTTAATTAAAAACTTTAATATTATAAAGTTTACGACATGTTCAGTAAATATCTTTACGCTCCAAAAGCGTTTCGTTACGTGACAACCATAAAATATTTAAAGCATCAGCATATGTACGCTCTTCACTCTCGACTAATTTATATTTCATCTCACGTTCATCCGTTTTAGAACTGTGAAATCTGTTGTCAAAGTGGTCTGAAATTATTTCGAACTCTTTGAACGAAAATTCGAATTGTGTTATTTATATTTTACGCTTAAATTTCGAAATGGCTTCTAATCATTCAATATACCTAATCTACAATTAATATTATGCATAATAAAAATAAATAAACATGTTTAACACACGTATAACACATAGAAACGGGATACCTTGTTCACTTAGTGGGTTGAGTAAAACTTCGATTTGATAATTAGATTAGGAGTAAGATTTATTTGTGAGAGTACGTTTTTATTATTTATATAAAAAAAGATATGAATACAAATGGCGATATAAATTGGTGAAACGTTAGTATGTGGTCAGCTCGTTGCAGTCTCGCAAGTCTATAAATATACCCGTGTCGAACATGCTTGACCTTTCCGCCGCCAATCGCCGTGCCGAGTGGACGTGATCGAGTTCCGTGGCTATGCGCTCCGTGACTTCGTAAATAATTGCTATACTTTCACGTATACTGTCGGGATGGCGTGTCGATTCGATTTCTCGGAGGCGGACGATTATATTGTTGGAATAGGTTTCTTCGTAATCTCATTAATTTGTTGGTGGTATAATATGTACAGGTAAAATATACTAGTATACATTTAACAGGCATATCCACCTAATTCTTCCTGTAAAATTCTTCACGATCAACCTTAAACTGAAAGGGATATAGTGCTGTGATATCCATACTGACAGATGCACATTACGAAATTATAAGGGTTCCGGCATTTGACTATAAAACCCAAAAATAATTATGAAATCATTTGCTTTATATTTTAAATTTTATAATTCTAATATTTATTTATAATCGATGAGCCTAAATGTGATAAATATAAAGGAGCGCACGACAAAAAAGTAACTTTTACAAGTTTTCGATTACGACAAAATTATTTTATTTTACGTTACTCTCATAATGTAACCATGTGGTACACAGTAACGTACTATTGCTTTTCAATCCTATACGCCTCCATCTCCACAAGAAATAATAGAAATAACCTCATGACCCTAAAATGTACATTTTACTAGTTATATATAAAGATTTACGTAACTAACGTGACCAATGACCTCAGGTTCATCCACATTCTCATACATGCCACGAGAACACACGAACGACAAGTTCTTCCCGAACGTCATAATTCCCTTTCAAGAACCGATGCTTTATGATATCAACTAAGCAATTATGTCCTAAGCACAAGGCGGTTAACAATGTGAGTACAGATTCATAATAACTAGAAATTTCTTAAGCTCATTATAATTTCTACGTTACAAAAATATATGAAATTGAATTAATGCGTCTAGTTACCACCGTATAATAGAGAAAGCGAAATAGATTTGTTGTAAATGGTACGTTTACTTCCTTTCAAATAAGAGATCCAAGGTAAAAAACAGCCACTTAAATACATTGTGGTTGTTGTTAAGGTACATAAAGCTTGTACTATTTTATGTAATAGTCGCTCTAAAACAAAATATATTTGGCTTTAGAATGTTGTTTTGTCATCTCTCTAAAGAATGGAAGAAAGATATCTGTTGACTTTTAATTATGAAATGTTGCTGAATTCCAATTTCATAATATTCAATTGACCTTTTTGCAAGAGGTCAATATAAACAATATTTTTAGGCCCGCCTATTTAACCACTTATTACCACTTATTCCTCTTATATAACACATGTTGCTTGAACTCCATGAAAGCGTATTTAGGGATTTAATATATCCTACAGACTAAATTTCGTGTAAGGATTACGAAAATTGTAACCAATAAAGATCAATTTTGAAGAAAAAACGCTATTTCATATTTCGCTCATTTCTTCATATAGTCAAAGTGAATGGGGATTATGTAACGACATTATCCTTTATATTAATGTGACTACTTTTCTTCATTCTTATTTTGATATTTCCCCTGTAATAATTTAATACGATTTAACTAAGGGGTAGTTTACTGACCATAAAAACACATAAATATTAGATAATATCATTATGCGGAATGAAAATAAAAGATACGCCTAGTGACATACGTAGAGATTTGAAAGGTATTTACTGGTATCGATATTGATCTATTAATTTCTAGACGAGTAAACTGGCGAACACATGCTATCTTCGATATGATACATATATCAATTTCTACCCTGAATTACGAAGTAAACGTGCCTTGCCCGAAGACATAAAAAAATGTATTCTAAGTATAAGATAATATGACGAATAAGTGTATAATTAGGTATCCCAAAATTATGTACTTCGTCTAATGTACTACTGTTAACGAGCCTTTTGTAAGTTTTGTTTGTTTGTTGTCAAGGAAAATGTAACGAAATAGGCTTTTTAACAAAACCAGCACATATTCTTTTGATGACTGCAGTTGTTATCGTAACACGAATGCGTCCATTTAATGGAATAAAAGCAATGGCTGTGTGTGTAAGAATGAAACTTACAAAAACGTGTGTTTTAGGTTTATACGTATTCTTGGCAGCAATTTTTGCAATTACTATAAGTAATCAGAAAGTACGCGATAATAAAATAGAATAATTTATTAAAGGTCTGTGTATACATACGGCTACATTACGGAACCTTTTTATTAATCTATCTGCATTAGAATTATTGCAGGGACGTGCTCTCTATATTAATAAAGCAAGAATTAAAATTGTTAAAAACCTTATAGCATAGTATTGAATAAATTTATTAATATGAAAGCTGTTAAACTGTTAACACTAGAATTTTCATTACAAGGATTCCGTAAACATTTAGGCACTTATAAGCATATAAGGTTACGTAGTACTTCTCTTCAACTATTTACAAATATTAATTTTTCACAACGTAAATATATTGCCCACTGTATCTTATAACGTGTATCGTAAATATATTACCCACTGTGTCTAACAACGTGTGTCGTAAATATATTGTCCACTGTGTCTTATAACGTGTGTCATAAATATATTGTCCACTGTGTCGTATAACATGTAGCAAATAAATTGTTCACTTTGTCTTATAACGTGTGTCGTAAATATATTACCCACTGTGTCTAATAACGTGTGTCGTAAATATATTGCTCACTGTATCTTATAACGTGTGTCGTAAATATATTGTCCACTGTGTCTTATAACGTGTCGTAAATATATTGTCCACTGTATCTTATAACGTGTGTCGTAAATATATTGCCCACTGTGTCTTATAAAAATATGGTGCATATTTAAAAAAAAATTGTGAGATCTGCGATAATCGCTATAGTTTTCTTACAACATTTTTGTAGGCTTCTTGAAACTTTATAATCCTAGATTAAGTATTTTTTGAAATAAGGAGAAACATATTTTTAAGATATAAGATTGAGATATACTAATTAAAATTGAGTAAAAATATTTTCAGGCCCTTATAATCCCTTAGTCCTTCCAAATAATACTCCGCACTATATATCGATTTAAAAAAAAATGTTTCGTGTACTTAACTTGCTTCCTCTCAAATTTCTAAATAAATATTTTAGAACGTTAGCTATGGAGAAATTCGCGGGTTAATATACTTTATTACTATGTCAAATTAAAAATTTCTACGCCAAACTGTTCCTAAAAAAATGGCTATAACACAGACAGAGGATTCCGTTTTTGCTTTTGAGGTACAGAACACCTAAAAATTAAATATCCCAAGTTCATTCTCTATTTTCAATTACGATTTTTTAAACTATTGAGCTTTAAAATGGTTAATGTTCAATCAAAAAACCCCGTCTACCTTTTTAATTTTGTAACTTTTTTTTGTAATAAAAAGGAAAGTCAGAAATAACTTGAAAGTAGATTTTAATAAGCATATTCATTAAAAATATTCTAGGCATATTGCATTAATAAGCTTTTTTTAGAATGATTACGAAACCCTACTTTTTGACTTCCTTTTTCAATTCTACATACAATGTTTTTCTGTTTATTTAACCTACTAAGCCTAACAGTATATCACTGAACTAAGGCAATAATGTAAAGAAAGGTAAATTATAATTTTAAATATTATAGTCAGCGAAGAAGCTGATAACTACGGTCACTCTGCACTTGCTGCCTAAAAAGTATATTTATAAGAAGGTGAATGAATTCCACCAGGAACCAGGGGCGTGCTATGTCGCTGTTAAAGATTGCGTGATGATGTATCTAAATCGATAATACGCTGATGAAAATACATTACCTATACATTTTAACGTAGGGTACTTAACATGATTGATGACAGTAAGGTGGAAAATTGATGCCTTGGCTTTTTATGATTTAGTGTCCGCCCATGAGTCACTGCAGTTTTCTTTGTAGCCTACAGTAAGTCGTAAAGTCACAGGCAGCAATTTACGAGTATATAAAGTTTTATATTTTCGTCTGCAAAACTTGTTTGAAAATGACGTCAACTACACTTGATAGTAGTATAATTTTCATGTAATTTTGTTTCAGTTTATAAGCGTACTTTAGGAAAATCATGCGAGGAAATGCTTAATATCCCCATTGTTTTAAAGTTTTCTTTTGTTTTTATCAAATATTAAATTAATACTTCATATGGAATGTATTTGGCGTTAATTTCGTAGAAATTCATTATTGACAATTAAATGAAACTACGTGTTGTAGTATTATTTCTACTTTCTTTAAGTTCTTTACCACGACCTAAGTTTCGTTGTATTACAACATCTTCAGGCGGAATCTTTGCTAATAGCCCACCTGAAGATGTTGTAATACAACGAAACCTAGGTCGTGGTAAAGAACATAAAGAAAGTAGAATTAGAGATTGTAAACAAAATTGTTTGAATTTTTTTTTATTTTCGATAGATAATACGCCATTAACAGATTAAAAGTGCGCGTACATCTTGCATATAAGTTTAGACCGAATTCATTTCAAACGAAAATTCAAAATCAATGCTAGTAACTACATTATTTATAACAATTTTTCGAACCGATAGTTCAAAAATGAGAGGGGTGGACTCGAATCTCGTTTCGATGCTAAATATTTCACAAAGAGAGATTAAAAATTAAATATGATGGACGAAATTTCAGATTATAAACATATTACATGCTACAATTGAGAACTCCATATAAAGAATGCTCCTGCAGAAACTGCGCGACTGCCACAGATGGACGGATAAACGTGATTAAATTATAGGAGTATTTTAATTTACTATAGAACCCGAAAAGTTATCAATATATTGGAATAAAAAATTAGATAATTCCACTTCAATCGATTTTTTATATCAATATATCTTTTTTATATCAATATCTCTTTTTGATATCAAAATGTCTTTTTATATAAATATATTGAGAGAGAAAAATAGATTATTCCAATTGAATCGATTTTTGTATCAATATATCTTTTTTATATCAATATATCTTTTTTACATCAATATGTCTTTTTTATATAAATATATTGAGGGAAAAATTTAGATTATTCCAGTTCAATCGATTTTTGTATCAATATATCTTTTTTATATCAATATATGTTTTTTACATCAATATGTCTTTTTTATATAAATATATTGAGGGAAAAATTTAGATTATTCCAGTTCAATCGATTTTTTATATCAATATATCTTTTTTATATCAATATATCTTTTTTATATCAATATGACTTTTTTATATAAATATATTGAGAGAAAAAATTAGATTATTCCAGTTCAGTCGATTTTTTTATATCATTATATCTTTTTTATATCAATATGTCTTTTTTATATAAATATATTGAGAAAAAAAATTAGATTATTCCAGTTCAATCGGTTTATTAATACGCAAGTTAGCATCGTCAATTCTCAAAAAGTCTAAAAGTATATGTATTTGCGTGTCGTGTCTTTGTATTTTTATGTTCGCCTGTAGCTACTTTTTCTTTATTTTAAACAGTATATCTTGGGATATGTACTGAATAATAAGCAAATAAATTGTCCCTTTCATTATTTTTGGAACTACTCAATCTAAAATTATAAAAGATATTTTGGAGGGTGTTTAGAATCCTATGCAAAGGATGTAGGATAACTTCAGCGATGATTATAGATATTATTGTGAATATTTTAATAGAAAAAATATGTACCTTTAAATATTACTCAAGCTTGACAAGTTATTTATATTCCTATATTGAGATAAACAATAAAATAATTCCAGTTCATTTGGTTTATCAGTCTGCAAGTAGATACCTTCAGTTCTCCTGTAACTCTAGTTTGTGTAATAAATGAAGCGGCCATAAGAGCTAATGTTTTTTTATATCTATATATTGGGATAGATAATAAGGTAATTCTAGTTCAGTCAGCTTTTTAGTATGCAAGTAGGTATTTTCAGTTCTCCCGTAGCACTTGCTTGTAGAAATAAATGTAACCGCCGTGAAATCTAACGTTTTCATGTCTATGTATTGGGATAAACGCTTAGATTATTCCAGTTCAATCGGTTTGTTAGTCCACAAGTAAGTAGATATCTACAGTCCTCCCGTAGCTCTAGCTTGTAAAAACAAATGAAACTGCCATAAGATCTAACGTATTTTGTATCTATATATTAAGATAAACAATTAATTAAAACCAATTCGAGAAGTTCATTAGTCCACAAATAAATAGCTCTAGCTTGTATAAATAAATGAAATTATTATGATATCTAATATATACATATATATATATATATATATATATATATATATATATATATATATAAATATATATATATATATATATATATATTTATATATATTTGATTTGTTCTTAATCTTTAATTCCGTACAAATAAAGCAATTGGTAACATCTAGTTCAATATACACACGAACACGAAGAGAAATAAAATTTTAAAAAAAACATTTTCTGCCCAACTCTAAACTGTAGCTATATATCACTCCTTATTTTCTCTGTGCGGCCTAAACTGAGAGAATTAAAAACTTATTTGACTTTTCAAAAAGAAACCTTTGAGTAGAATCATTAATGTACATCAAATATTTGTTCTGAAAAACCCCAAAACAATTTTCTAGTTAACTTATTTAACTTTAGCCTTTTGTTGTCTTTAAAAAAGAAAGAAGTAAGTTCTTTTTCACAAATATTTTAACAATAATTGTTTTCATAATTTAAAACCAAAAACTGAAACACACTCCGAAAATAAAATCGATCTGCCTCTACAATACCTTTAAACCTTTGGAAATACCCCTTCTCTATTACTTTTATTTCTTAAGCTTTATTTATAAAGTACTGCATGTTAAGTGCTGCAATACATACATAAATAATGCATAGATAAATCAATATACCCTTATGTAAATAAGTTCAATTCATCACTCAAATCGATTTCCATTTTCACGAATGAAAAGAAATATAACCAATGCAAATTATCGTTTGATCGCCGCTTCAGAAAATCGGAAAAATATTAAAGCTTAAATACTAAATCATGCGGCGTTGAGGTAATTTTCCTCGACACAAGCTTTAGCGGTTTTTACCTAGATGTGATCCTTGATGTGGGAAGGCGGCAAGATGAATTGGGTAAATATTTCCTGCTGAATTTGTTTGTAATTTCATAACCCTCAAGTACCATGCAACCTTGCAGCTTCTTATCTCGTTACCGGCATGGACGTGAATTTTTAAAAAACAAGCGAGTTTGTTTGTGTCTATATGTATGTGTGGGTTTGTTCACATATACATTTATACATTATAGTGAATCATCATTATAATTTAATTAGTTAATTTTAACAGTTACATTAAAGTTAAACTATAACTTCCCTATTGACATGCATAAACTTTTTAAAAATTTGACAAATTTTAATACTTTAGTCAATATTTAGAAATATTTATAATAAGCTTTTATAGTTAAGAAAAATAATTAATTACAATTTTTGTTTTTTTTTTCTAGAAAGCAACAATTTTTTTTTAACGATTTCATCATATATTCCACTTTATGTCATACAAACGAAGTCAATTCAATTTATATTATAATAAGGATGAATTTGTAAAAACAGTTTTACTCTTAATTATGAAATAAAAATAATTTCGGAACAAGATTTTCTAAACTTTCTACGAAAGTATTATAAAATCTAGTACTTTACCTCCATGCTTTATAGACCGTTAAGTGATACCAGATTAACAAATGTCTCGGTGTTCGAATATGTATAAATAAAACGCAATTAACATTCAAACAATTCATTCAATAACCAAAAAATTCAACGTGTCACACCTATCTAACCAGATGTCTTTAACGTGTATCCATAAAAGCTTCTTATATATCACAATATCACTGCAAGTCATCGTGAAAAAGCATTCCATTAGAGCCAATGCGATCATCAATGTAATTCAGAATTTTTTTGTAAAGGTAACTTTTGTAAGGGAAATAAATTTCTATTTACAAATTTGTAAACTATTTTCTCAGCTTTTCAATTTCGATTATGCCCTAATTCTCTTATAAGCCATAGTGAAAAATAATAAATAGTGTAGTTATGGACAAGTATCCTGCTAAACTTAATTTTTAAAATACTTGAAAGAAAGATTGTGGTAACCAAATAATCCTCTGATGTTTTGTTTCGGTATGTGTTGTTTTTACTTAAAATTATTCGCAGTTAATTCAAATTCAAAATGCGATAGAATGTTACGCAATATATTTTCTATTTTATGCTGTGGTGAAATTGCAGTTTCCTTTTTGTTATTAAACTCTTTTCTCATTATTCTAAATGTTTATCATTTTAAAACACTAATTAGAAATTGTTAATGCTTTATTTTATTACTGAAATTGTTGTGTAATCATATAAATTTCATAATATTCATATAAATTTCATACTTCATAATTACACGGCAACATTTCAACATACAAGGTCCAAACTGAATGTTTTTAAATTCTCTAAAATGGAACCAAATATAAAGTGTATTATCACTTCACTGTTTTTGATGTAGTTTTTGATACGGCTATACTTGTATCCATCGCAATAATTAAGAAAATACTCTATCCACTCTTTTTATACTTTGCTTCCTTTTATAAAGCAGCCAAATCCTCAATTGCATTTATTAAATAAATATCTCGTACTTTATGTTTACATAACTTTTCCGAGGTGCAAGTTGAGACAATTTCGTAGAAAAACTCAATAGCTACTTTTTAAACATCATTTGTTTAATAAACGGAACGGAATGGTGCGTTATCATGGGGAAGGATATTTTTAGGGTGTAAACATTATTTTTACCGATTTTCTGGGAAGCAAAGAGCAACAATTATTTATTATCAGTCAACGATGACTATTTTTTATTTTGCAAAGAAAAAATAGTGTAATGAATAGGTCTTTGAAAGAGATATTAATGTCTTTTGCCCAGCACTTTGTCTTTTTTAATTTTTGCCAGCAGTTGGTGGTAAAAATTCAATCAAAAGGAACTACCCACTCTACAGATGTCTTCATTAGCACAGATTTCTAATAGTAAATTCAGTTGTCGTTAATTTTCCACAATATTCAATATAACCTTAATATGTCGTCCATGGATTCTTTTATGATGTGGTGACAGACCATATAGTGACTTTTTGTCTTCGCTTAAATTGTAGAGTATATGGATATATATATATATATATATATATATATATATATATATATATATACACATATATATATCTTGCACAGAACTAACGATAGCGAAGAATTTTCGTGGAGAATGATTTGTTTGTGCCGCATAACATTCCCCAAAAGTGCCCGTATCTACTTTAACTTGTACTTCTTCTGTGATTGGTCTGTTTCTAACGTGAACCGCGTAGCATTAACATTATATTTAGTCATTGTTTTCGCATGATACCTTGTTCCCGCATACCGTCTCTGAAGCGAGTGTGACTTGATTGAATCAATTAACTCAGTTGCAAGTAGTAATACTACATGGAACTTTAACATAGAATGCTAATCGATATTAATTTTTGCTCCAAATTTAAATAATTTTTACTACCTGTTACCATGTCTAAAGGACCGGCAAGGTTACGAGATAAAATATAAAAGCGTTCTATTTTCGAGACTGTATTAGCTTGTTTAAATACCACAAGAACAAATGATTGTTTCGAGAAACTTTCAATGTCGCCCAATATAAACTTTTGGAAAATTGAGAAATATTTTCATAAATATAAAACTATATATACTCGTGGTATTTTATAATCATTTTATAGTATATTAGATAGAATTAAATATTAAATTAAGTTCACCTCAATATTTCGCGACCATATTTGAATAGGTAAATATTCAGAAATATCACGTAATGGAAAAAATTAAATAAACAATTCTACTTCCAATGCGTATGTTCTGTATATTTTCAATACTAAATATAATTGTGATTGCACTAATTTACAAAAAAGATACGACAATTAAGATTTCAGTAATAAGATACGTTAACGTTAGTACGAATAAATATTTAAAATATTTAAGCTATGATTTGAATAGGAGAATAAGATAGTATATCAAGCATCTTAGTCATAGAGCTGTTCGTTGCCTATAGCTATTTTGTCATGTTTGAGCATTTTAGTCTATTTCTCATATTATTGCTGATATTCGCAGTGTCACGCTCAATTATTATTTGACACTTCCCGTCGGCGTAATTGAGCACCGTGATGGACGCAGCACTTGACTTCGAAATATTTTTCTCGTTGAATATTTGAGTATCTCGCAGTTTACTGGGGTCGCGCTCGAGATGTATTTTTTGCCTTTTTCTCTGTTACGTTTTTATTTTTAGCATTGTTCAGGTGCTTTATTTTTTTTACTTATCTTCCTTTTTAGTCTTGATGAACATGTTAAGCAAACATGACAATCATGTTAACCAGATTCTTTTGTAAACTAACTCATTGCAACAACTTTCTGTTTATGTGATTGTGAACATAATAAGATATTGATTCAGTGTTACCTAGCCCTTTTAATGCTATTTAAATATATTTTATATGAATAAACCTTATAAATACGGGTAAAACGCATAATCATGTAAGTACATAAAAAAATTAAATATTTAAGGGCGTTCGTTTCCAATGCTTCTAAGAGTTATATAATTTTAGCGTGACACGATAACTCAGACTTTCAAAATACTATGCAATTTTGAAAGTCTGAGTTATCGTGTCACGCTAAAATTATGTAACTCTTATAAGCATTGGAAACGAATGCCGAAGCATCCGGCCAACTGCGGAACCGAACGAGCGCTAACAACAAAGCAGTCCGGAAAGTCAAAAATGTATTATAAATTATTAACTAAAATAAGAATCGTTAAAGAACAATGAATTTAAACATCATCTGTGGGCTTACATTGGCGAGGTTCAAATCCGTTTATTAAACTATTTCATAACGATAACATTAATCTCAAAATATTAAAAAGTAAACAAGTAAAAGAAAAATATGTTGTGAATTTTTTAAAACTTGTGAAATCAAAAATCAAGGGTTATAGTTTTCTAATTCGTGATAAACGTTAGACGAATGTTTAGTACCCCGGTTTTACATAATAGTTTTACTTAAAAATATCCAATGTACAGACTTAATTTTTTTATGATTTTATCATAAAAAAAATTGTGACATCCGGAGTCATAGTTGTAGCTTTTAATAATCTCGTTTTTATCAGTTTAGGTTTAATAGTTTCGAAAATAAAGATAACAGTTTTTTTGCATATTGTTTCTTATGTCTCTGAAGAAAATTAGGAAAAATATGTTTAAGTCCCTTCAACTAGGCCCTTTGAAACGATATTTAAAATTTGCCCCACTTCCATGGAATTTCCATCTAAACATTATTTCCATCAAAAATATCTACATCAAGAGGTTTCTAGGAAAAACGGCCATGCCACATGGACACATGAGTGAAGTCCCGTAAAATACATTACCGTTTTACCTTTTGAGATACGGACCCTAAAGATTATATATATATATATATATATATATATATATATATATATATATATATATATATATATATATATTTGACATATAAATCGATCGATCGGGTTATACTTAGGTTTCATAATTATAAGCATATTTCTAATTAGGAATAATAATTATGAATACAATCGACGAGGAAGATGCTCTTATATCTTAAAAAAGTGATGCCTTACGAAAGTTATAGCTTTGCTATCAAGTTATTGTTTCAAAATGGTTTAATGTTACTCAACTTTAATATATGTACGATAACATAAATTCATAAAAATACATAATTCCAGCATATCTATATGAGTTGATTTTTGAAATATGCGTCTCTTATATTGAATTCAAATACTGAATTATATGTATTTGTTAACTTTTAAATATTTTGTCTAGTCAAAAAATCGCTTGTCATTATGCAAGACAAATAATACAATATTATTTACTACGCAGCGCTCTTTACGAAATCAATTATTTTACATTCAGCATCTACGCTTGCTACGGCGGAAAATCTGTCATTACCGAAATAACGTTCATAAAATAATTTTCCGTCGATATATCATCGCTTCGTTTTATAGAACATTTTGATTGATGCGACTTGAAGTTAGATAGATGCGGCGGCTCGTTATGCGTATTTATCGCTAAGTATTGGAGAAACTTGTAGAATATTGTTATATATAATATATTTTGTATGTGTATGTATATGTTTATAACATTTCAAAATTCTTATCGTTTATATACGATGTTTGTCTTAAATGTGTACAACAAGAAAATTACGGTGGCTATTTTAATGAATTTTCTGCACATAATTTCATTGTTTTTATCACAGACTTTTATCGTATTAAATAAAATGATATATCCATATTAGGTCATATATTTTTGTCTCATAGGTTAGGTCATAAAACAACACCGTAGTGTAGCGAATTTACAATGAGAAATGGGTCAAAGTTAATAAATCATCATTAACTTTGACACATTTCATTTCCATTGTTTAGAAATAAGACCTTTTGTATAAATAACTAATCAGTAGGGTAACAAACGAGAATATAAGATAAAAATTTGAATCGAAATAGTGATTATTTTAAAAATTGAAAATTTTTTCGTAATGTCTGAAGGCAGATTTAAGAATAGACAATATTGCAAATCTTAAGAATGAAGGAGCATGCATTAAAAAAATATTTTTCTATTTAATTTTATGGTGTACCATTATCCCATGTTTACAATACTGCAGTGAAAAATGATTTCGTCACCATACTTATATTAACCATACTTATATAGATTTTATTAGATATATAAATGTGCCAGCGTCAAGGATTCACGTAGAGTCATCGTTATAGGTACATGTACATTGTGATTTCGTTGCTTTAAAATTTTAATTTTATTATTTTTCTTTAATTTTTCAGTAGCACTTCGACTACGATAAAGCTATAGCTAGTTAGTGTATATATATATATATATATATATATATATATATATATATATACGTCTTAGTATAGATAAGGTGTATATAGTATAGATAGGCGGGGATTCGTGGTTACAATAATCTTCGATATTCACTTTCTCCTCTGTAATATTAAGGTATACACAAACTCGGTCTTAAGTCAATTTCGGGTTGCGGCTTTGCTTGCACAAAACTATCTCCCCCAAAGCATTATCGATTTGTTTTGTGCCATATTGTCTAACGGTCATATTTTAGAAACCGTAAGAGATTATTTGAGCTTTACCACAACAGTAAATTGTTAAACTTTATTATTATGTCGCATCAATATTCTCATCATCAATATTCTTAAATGAATTAATTTAATTTCACTATTCTGTTTGAATCACTTTAATAAATTGGCATGTAATAAATTGGCATATGAGTGATAAATCTCTGGGCCTGTATCCTAATTTTGTAGCATAGATTTTCATAATAATAGAAAGTGTTCCGAACAAAACTAGTTTTCCAGCCGAAATGAAAATGCGATTTTTTCCAGCATAAAAAATAATGGCAATTTTGTAATAAATAAAGGATTGTATTAATCCTATAAAATATTCCAATACTTATAAGGAAAATCCCAAATTCAACTGTCGTTTAAAATGACTATTTAGTTTTTTCATTACTATTTTACAAATAATTGTAAAAAAATCTATTTAAAAACGCGAATATTTGTTGTTTTAGTTAACTTTAAAACAGTGATATGAATAATGATTCAGTTATATGTGTTTATATATAAATATATATATATATATATATATATACATATATATATATATATATATATATATATATATATATAATATATACATATATATATATATATTTATTTATATATATATATATATATATATATATATATATGTAGTCAAATGAGGTTAGGTCCACAAATGTAGCAGCATACACTTTTGATGTTTGCTGCTACATTTGTGGACCAATATAAGTGTAGTGAAATATAAGTGACCTAAATATTCGAATATTAACGAAAAATAACGACTTCGGCTAAAATTAACGCAGGAAAAAAGGAAGTTTGAAATTATACTTTTAAAATTTTCTTGTTAATGAGAAAAGCCCCAATTACTGCCATTCAGTGGAAAGTACGCTCAAAAATTTCAGGAATTTTGATAATGTAAGTTTCAATGTCCACATTTTGAAATCACACTTGAATTAATTTCCGATAAATCTTTGGGAACTTTAGTTAGGACTATGGTGAGAGAATCCACCAATTCGTAACCATTTTAACCTTGTACAACAAGGAGGATGTTAAAATGATTACGAACTATTACTGGGTGTTGAAGAGGGAAGGTGCGACTAGCTAACATAAGTGAAAATCATTAAAAAGAACTTGCAAGGAATTCGTAAGAAGTACGATAAGAATTTGTAATACATTTAACTAGTTAGCTACGTTTATTGTAAATTTTGAAAATTAGTTCTTTCGATTTTTTTTATAGAAAGAACCATATTAATTTCTTTTCATTTCTATATTTCGAAACCCTTTAATGACAGAAAAATTTAATAATATACCGGCATTCAGCGTCTCAAAATTAATTATAGTAAATACCAATCAAGCAGACAAATTTCAAGAAAATAATTTTGTGCGCCCCTGCGATCAGTAGTTCGTGTACGGTAAATTATTTTTTTTTTACTTTGTTTTCAATATTACTCATTTACTATTATTTTATAAATTTAAAATGTTTCTATTCTTTCAAACTACTAGACTCATATATATTTTTAAGGCTTTAATTCAATCCATAACTTTGATGTAAGTAATTAAGCAGGTGAGAAACTTAAATGTCCATGTTTACGGGGTATTCGCTAAAAGTTATGAGTATTTAACTTATATACATTTGTTTTTATATTAAAAATAATCAAAATATATGCCTTCCATATTTGTATTAATTTTTGTTAAACCTTGCTCTAATTTTAATGTTAATTTTAAATTTAATTTCATTATAAAAGAATACATTAAACTATTACATTAGGAGTTAAATAAATGTTGTTTGCCTTTAGTGTCAAAGAAACATTAGCTCTAAATTTCTCAACAGCGATGATGGCTCAGTTTGACCAACTGTTGTGCTCGTAAAGTTCAATAATTCTCTCATCAATCACACTTATTATTAAAAATACCACAGACAAATAACTTCCACTATCAACACCGCTGATAACTTCATCATGATTTTATCAACATTCATTAAGCGCGCCGGAGTATGTCGCCATTAGAACCGACAACCCTGTCCGCCCCCAAATTCTCCCTTTATTTGCTCTCCTCCCTAATTTCACCCCTATTTGTGCCCACTTTTCGCCCAGTCGAATAACGATGCCGACGGTGGGCAGCTGCTATTAATTTCTCCCTAATCGCACAAAACGAGGTTCGCTTCGAAGATGACCTAAACCAGTTCCGCTCAGGAAAATGTAAAAATTGTCACATTTTACGCCCCCTCAGTGGATAATTGCTATAATTTTTCGATAGAAACAGGCCATTCACAGGTTAAACCTTTTGTTTATGGGCAATTTACGATCATTACTCAGTCAGTTTTTAAACGAAATGACGATGTTTAACTAAAATTATAATGTCTCGACTTTCAAAGATTTTTTATTACATGACTGTTTTCAGAAGGTGCTTATTATAGAAGACTTAAAAATCTGTCTATTCCCTTTTGTTAATATAATGATTTTTTTGTGAAAAAGTTACAGTATTGTTCAATTTTTGTACTATGTAAATTTTTACCTGACGATATTATGTGGACTATATTCTCTGAAGCATAATAAAAAAAACTATGTAAATAATTCTATATACGTTATACTAATACTGAAAATTCAAAACAAGTGACAATACTAACTAGTCTCATTATAAAAATCTATTTTCTTCTTTGTTGTTGAGATCGAATTGTCTAGCAGTATCTTTTTTACTTTTTCGCATGTTTTTACGTTTCACTTCTTTCTTGTACCTCTATAACTAGCTGCAAGACTAGATAATGTTTTCGCTTCAAGGTGGATATTTTTTTTATATTTTGATAAAAGAACTGTGTTTTTTGTAGATAATTTAATGTACGCGATTTAAGATTCGATAAAAAATGTCATATATACTAAGTATTTGACGCCAATCACTTTGGAGTGTGTGTCCGACTAAACAAATCCTCATAATAACTAAATTCCGCAATATTTAAATAAATAATTTTGTTTCCACTGCTTAACTACGGAGATGATATCGGAAGATAGGACAAAGGTGTTTTGAATATTTGAGTTTATAAGTTTAGGTTTCGATTCAAATGAAAAGAGGTATAACACCGGTGTGATCTCGTCCCTCTTTAAACTTCTTTAATGTATTTAAACAATTCCAGTAATTCATAATTTCTTATTAAATTTATATATCTCTGCAATGGAGATGAAATCTTTGTAAAGTATCTCCCCGTGTAACAACCACGCAAACTGGTTTGGAGAGCTAAACATAAAACATTTCTGTCTAACATCAAACGTATGCTACTCTACGGGCATAATATATTAAGGAAAAAGAAAGGCCTCATTTGAAGACAATTATCCACTAATATTATTAAAATATTCTAGGCCGAGGGCTTGTTACTTTAACCCGAAATGTTGCCAGGATGCTGAAGGGAACATAAATCTTTATGTCCAATATACTTAAAATTAGTAATATCGAGGAAAGAGAAAATGTCTCCATCGTGAGTAACCGTGAAGGTGGAATGTGCTAGAAGTAAAACATATCAACTAGACTCAAAGTAAAACAAAACGTCATGCGTAAGATACATAGGAATGGCGAGTCATCTTCTCTCGAATGTCTTCTACGAAATCGAATAGAATCTCTTCTACGAATCACCATGGATGCCTTCTGCTTATCAAAGATATATACTTAGTATAAGTGTATGTAAAACATTTTCTTCTACAATACGCACTTTCCCTTGATTTTCACATTGCACACCATATTAAAATGCGTATATGTATGCAATCGAAATATGTATCCTTTAAATATCTTGTTGTCTTATTTTTACTTTTACTAACTTATTTGAAATGCAAAATTAGAAAATATTTATAAAAAATAGTATAAATATAATTTAGAAATATTTATGTACAACAGCAAATGAGGAATCGTTAATAACATAACATTTAAATAACACTAGCTTTTATACATTAATTACCCAAGGAGCTTTCAAACTCTAACTCGTTGTGGCGGAATAGTTACATCGCAACAATAAGCTTTAGACCTAAATATCCGCCTGTCATACTATAGGCCTCCTGACGTAAGCTCGCTTCGAGTTAATTTGAATTATTGAAAATTTAATATCGACGGGAGAGCATAAAATTTCCTGTTCAATGGATGCGTCTGCTGAAGCGATAATCGAGATATGCCTCGTCTGATGTTTAGTTCAATTTTGTATTGGTATTGCAAATTTTGTGTTAATTTCGGTGATAATGCGTATGGAGCGTAGACGTCATCGTTTGATTACAACATGTAAATGCTGTTATGCATTTGATACCACTAACATAATTTCTATTTTTTGTCAAAATTCACGAATTAATGGTACATATGTAATATTATAACGCGAAGAATTATTTTTCTTTTAGATTCGTTGTAATCGGTAAGCAATTTGAATGTAATATTCAAATATTCAGATTTTCTCATAGATTATGAAAGCCATACGAAGAGCGAATGAGTTCATCTGCATTGCAAAGTATGTATATACTTATTTAAATATTTTAATAGATATTATATCAACTGTATTATCAAAATTTGGCCAAATTCGAACCCAATTCGATATTGGTATTTTTCAGTGTTTTTTGCATAAAATTATGTTTAAGCCAATAATGAAAATGAAGTTATACAAATATTATAAATGAGAAAAGGAAAAAAACATGATTAGCGTAATAAAAACTACCTAGTAAAATATATAAGTTTTTTAATAGTCTACACACCTTACTGTTCAAAAATTTATATATGTTTGAGCAGTAATAAATAAGTTAAAATATATTTTTAGGGTGGAAAAATATATGCTTTACGTATAAATATAATACTATACGTATTACTTATTGGCAGCTTCAAAAATGTTATTTCGTAATTAAGAGCTATATAATGTTATTTATTTGGTTAAGGTTTAAAAACTTAATGTATATTCAATAAAATGCTTCAATAATATTGTGCTTTCTATCTTTTAAATATGAAAGTATAGCATGAAGCATGAATCTTATAGGCGCATAAGCATGAAAGTATACACAAGGTTCTAATAAAAATATTAGTAAAATTTAGAAACAATAATTTAACTTTGCAGATCTTATAAAATTTACTCGTAAAATTATGCGATTATCACATTTTGATACGACTTTTGAATGTAACCAGTATGAACACTGGAAAAAATATAACAAGGTAATTATTTACCGCCAACTTGATTAACATTAACTGTGAGGTGAGTTAATTATCTTGTGTTTAGTCTTTTGACATCATCATACATAACCTTGAATATTGTGAATTTCAAAGTGTGATTGATAGAATAAAATATTACAATGAATTATTTATTCTTTAGTTATCAATATTTTTTTTATAATTGCGTCATCCCAAAACTTACGCTTAATCCTTTATTATTTTTTACATTTATTCAGCTACTTTCCAATGCTTAGTCTGTATAGTATAAAAGCATATATTTGTATAAACTCGTCCCACTATATTCTGATTTTCAATCATTTTTAAATTCAACGATTAAACTTTAAGAAATATAAAACTAATCTTAAGTTCGAATTGATACGCACGTGACAAAACTTTACAAGACTAAAGAATATTAACTATGTTTCTGAAGACGTAAGATACATAAAAAAAGAAGAAACAAGGTCCATCAATTACCACTATATTATGGTGGAAAAGGTGGTTAGTACTTTAATTACGTTCCTAACTGGATCGGAGAGATTTCACTTTAAATTTGCACTCGCTCACTGATTTCCGAGTATAGAAAAGAAACATAATATTACTCACTGTATTTTTATTCCAATAAAAGTGTGATGGATATTATTATATATATCCGTCAAATATCTAACCTTAAAAATAAAAATTATCTATTATTTTGAATTTATTGTAAAAATTAGTCAGTTTTATAATTTTCACAGATATTCTATTGCAATCTTCTACAACACTAAATCCTCAACATAAAATTTTTTGGTTGGCTAGAAGAGATGGCTCAAAGGGCAAAGGAAGGCCTGATATTTGGAAAGATCAGGTGGACAAATACCTTTGAAAACTCGGGGTTTCCAATTTAATAGTTTGCATCAGAAAAATATAATATCACAGATAGAGAAAATAGTGGTTTAAAATCTTAAAGGAAACCAGGATTCTTCAAGCACTGGAACGTGAAGGAAGAAGTAAATTAACATAAAGAATGGGAAAGATTATTGATGTAATAATGAGTTTGTCGTAATGCATATTTATATACATTGAGTACTACAATAAATAATTTAAGTTTTTAGACACACAAAAAGAGTGACAAAAAAATTTCGGGCGTACTCTACTGCTAATCTAATAATCTATCATTTGATTCAATGCTAATAGCATTATAAGTGAAAATTTACACCTGGCCATAACCAATCTCGATTTCCGAATTTACATCGACCCTACACCTCAAGTTCCACCATGAGAACTTAAGCCGCAACTTGACGAGGTTGTTTATTATCGCGACATCAGCCTTCAAGACCCTTGCGTCCCTCGATAGCCTCATGGGTGAGAAATCGTAAAGGTCACTAAAAATTAACATCGTCGCCCTTTGTCTACATAGCACCAGCAGTAAGCGGTGCAATTATTACGTAAGCTTTGTCAAGTATACCTTTACCTGGGAAATGTTTTTGTTGAAATGAGACATTGAAAGCAAGTCAAGTTTTTTTTTAATTTCTTGCAGTATTTTGGTGAAAATAGTTCCAATAAGATCAGTATCAATGGTGACAAAAATATAAATAAATTAATATTTGTCAATATCGATTCTATAACTTTTAGTTCTTTGCGATGCCTGCATTGTGTTCGTACAAGTAATAATCATAAAAAACAAGATGATTACAGGAACTAAATATAGCATAATGAAAAAATAAAGTATTACGAATTTCTTACAGAAAATGGTGACTTTATTTAATAAACATTTATTTACAATTAATACAAAAATAATAAAGCACAGGTTATGTGTACCGTAGTAAACAACAGCGTCGAACTGAGTGAAGAAAGGGTCGCGTAGTCGGTTGCGCAGGGCGACACGTCGCCATACCGTACACTATACTACATGTAGATTACATATATACCTTAGTATAGCGTGGCGACCCGTCGCCACTTCAAGCGTCGCCACGCCAACGATCCGGTTTATACCTGCGCCTATAGATGTTTCACATCAAAATACTGTAATATTTTTCGAAAGAAACCAAATGAATAGAGTGTATATTGTAGATATTAAATTAAGTTTCTCAGTTAAATTCAATTAAACTTCTTAATTTAGTAACCTAGTTCTGAAGAAATGGTGAAGAAATTTCCATTCATGATTTCATGGAATTATAAATATGTTCTTATTATATTTTACTTATATTCATTATTTCCAGTAAATAGTTATAAATCCGATTTTAAAAATCATTGGTACCACAAGCGACGAGCAAACGTGCGACGAGCTAATAAAAAAATACTCAAAAGTAAAACAATGAAATTAATTGCGTATATTTACAAATTCGTCAAGTCCATCTATCTGTCACATCTTAACGGTTTCTATAACTTCAGACCTATATACATGAAATTTTACACATATGTAGGAGCATTTTTTTATACACTCCATTGAGTAAAATATCATTGGACATGTTTTTCAAAAAGGAAATTGCGTTTTGATTGAAAATTGTAGTACTGGTACGTAGATAATTATTTGTAAACATTTTATATTGCAAACTTTCCTTGACAAGTTGTTGTTTGTGGCTGAGTGCACGTACAATCCAAACAGGGTCATAAATACAGTAGGTTACTGTTGGCAGTAAATAGCACTCGGTCGCCTTTCGTGACGACCTACATTATGCGCGCAACCAACTTGTGTCTAACGTTAACTTATTGCGGAGCAAGGAAACACCTTGCACAAGCCAAGTATTTTGATGTTATTTTTAAAACAAAACGCGAGCGCTCCATAAATCTTGCCGATGCCAGTTCGCGAGCCTCGAGAAAAACTGATTTTTCGAGCTTAGGCTTTACCATGCCTTTTCTTTGCGGATTGTTATGAAAAATTGAATGAAAGTGAAAAATGTATGTTTTGTATATGGTTGGATTCAGAGCCAAGACAAAAAATAAAAATATTCAATCCATATTTGCGTTACATGACGAGACTTGATTGGTTATTTCTTTTGTTGTCATAACACGTAAGAGCAAAAACAAGGCAATTGTACATAAAAGTATATATAGTGATATATATTGAATATAGTCGACTGTTGCTGGAGAAATAACTAACCAATCAACCACAAGAATTTAGTAAGAAATTTTAGTTGTGTGATGGATATTTTACATCTTAGCGATAAGTTGGTCAGATAAAATAGATTTCAAATATTAACACGATTAGGGATTTTCAAAAACGGACAAGAGGATGACACTATTAAAAATGTGGACGGATACGATTTTTTTTAAATACATTAAAAGCATTTATCGAAAATGAGTTGCTATCATCAGAATATTTTTATTTTTTATTTATTTATCTACTTTGATGTATCTAATTGATACATATGGCGGACTTATTGCTACGAGAGTAATCTCTTACAGCCAACCACAACACCAGTCCAGCCCCGTTCGACGAACGGCCGAGAATCGAACCCGGATCGCCGCGGTGCGCCGCATCGTCAAAGGCGACACACCACGGCAACGACATTTTTACCGATAGTCACCGTGGTGTATTGAGTTGATCACAAGGCATAGAGCTTTTGACTGCAGCTTTTACAAATTATAATTTAACCTTAACATAATTGCGATTATTACGTGACTTCCAAATAGATAAATAAATTACTTCTCTTTTGGCTATACAATATATAATATAATAAATATTATGTTTAGATCGACAAACAAACCGTTTAACTCTTAATTAGTTGAAGAGTATTTATCCTTTTCAGTAATTATTTTTAAGCTCATGAATATAAAAATAATTCAAAGGGAAATTTTATAAGGTTTCTCCATTTTTATCTGTTTTATGTACATATTTCACTTTCATATTTTTATTTATACAAAACACTTCACAATACCACTACGCAATTTCTATTATTTTTCACCAAAAAAACAGCGAACCTTAAAATTTAACACGCTAATTAAGCACAATGAAACAGCTGAAAAAGTTTAATTGTATCATCGACTACTGCCGTCGTTCCTGATGTTTATAATATTTCAATATGGAAAGCAGCTCTGGTATTTAAATAGACGTACAACACGACATATGTATCGTACACATGCTAATGTAAAGTACATAGCTAATAAGGTAAATATTTGTGAAATATTTGAATAAATTCATAACAGAATTTGACAAATTACATTTTTCATTTCATTCATAACTCTTCGCCTTTCCATTTATTGATGTATTGCAAACAAAAAAACTACATGCGATGTGCAAAATTCATACTATTCTGCGAAATATTAGTATCGCATATTACCTTAGATAATAATACACATTATTAGTAATACATTTGTCTAGACGGTACATATTAATTTTAATAACTCCGAAAATAACGAAAGGCGAACTTCAAATTACACGTCTGCGTGATGGTCTTATACACGTCTGCGTGATGATCTTATACACGTCTGCGTGATGATCTTATACACGTCTGCGTGTTGATAACTATTTAATCCGCCATTGCAGCCATCATGTTATTCTTCTACTGCAATATAAGAGTACGAGAATATATGTACAAGTGAACGCGAGCTTAAATCTGTTTCAATTTAATTTTTTAACTATAATGTTAGATTTCGTTATGATGAAGATTATCAAAGAGGTCAATATTATAAGAGAATATACTATAACCTATCGTTGTACAAATTGGGTTATGTTTCGCTCGATTTTTGCCCCGAAAATAATATTTTTATTGTCCTTCACTCGCCGAAATTTAATTAATAAATGAACAGGATATCGAATACTGCGTTCTTTATATACCCTACCACAAATGATCGAACGTTTTGTCTAATATTCCAGAAATAAATGAAAAACTGACGGATTTGTCGGAGTTGCCAACTTAAGAGACAAGAATTTGTTTTATTTCATAGAGAAAATTAATTTTTTGACAAAAAACATTTAAACACAAAGGAAAATCAAAAGCGTATGCACAATATTAAGTGCAATTAATAGACTGCTAGACAAAGATCAATCGAATACCACAATATTAAACTATTAACTTTGTCTCCGATACATACGAAAAATCAGAAAAGTATATTTATTTAGTTAAGTAAAGTAAACACGTGTGAAACAATAAGTACTCGTACTTATATATAAATATATTTATGTGTGTGTATGTATTTGCTCTAAAACTCATGAAACTACACACTACTAAATACATGAAACTACACCAACTTGAGTTCTGTGAATAATTTCCCGAGCGCCTTGCACAATTCTCGTATTTGACAACCAACGCAAGCGTCAGTGATTCAGCCTACAATTTACTCAGTAAATAACGTTTTCAGAAAAGATTCTGCTAACAATGTTTTAAATTTAGAAATACTCAAATTATATATTTTCTAAACTAAAGGAAACTTCATTACCCAACTTTTTTGAATATTTTATTTAAGAAAAATAATTTGATTTGGTTTTAACTTATGTACCTTCCCTACACCGAGGGACCTTAATGTAGATTAAGCGTTTCCGCCTGAAGCTGTTTGCCAAATGGAATATTATAAACGAAATTTCCGCAAAAGCCTTTAAAAAGCTCTGTGATAAAACTTTTGTTGGTCTCTCCCCTTGATTCTGGCTATGTTGCTATGTTAAAGCAAAGTTCGAAATGACAAAGCCATTACTTCCAAAAGTAATATTTAATGTTCTAAAAACAGACAGCTACAATGGTTTCAAATTTAATTCATATCTATACAATATCTGCCCTTATAACTCTTAATATTCCGTAAAATCTTATCTTCAAAGCTTTATTGGTATATTTACTTTGTGGTAATTAATTTATGCTAAATTGTGCTTAACCTTGATTTCAAATTGAAATTATTTGTTTAAATATATTTATATATTTAATACCAGAGTGTTGAATGAGCTAACTGATTAAGTATTTACTATTGAACCAAAAACAATTTACGCAGTTTCCTTCTTCTAAAAATTATTTTTAAATATATAGTGATTAAATAAGATTAATTCAATATCATAATTAAAGGATCTTAAAAAGCTAAGAATTAAACATTTATGTATTAGGAATTTGAGTGTATTAATAAAAGTACGTGTCTTAAGCACATGAAATTAAAATAGTGGTCTGCAATTGTAATACTTTGATTAAAAAGAATAATATTTTTCTTTGTTAGCTAGTTTTTCAAAATCTAAAAATTGTTATTTTCTAAATTACTTTTAAGAATGTGAATAAATTTTTGACTACTGATTATTTAAGCTTTCATTTAATTAATAAGTGATGTTATTATTTGTAACATAATAAAACAAATAAATAGTAAGTGTATCCTGTATTGAGTAATTTTACGTTTATTTTTCGTTCTGAAATTCATCTACAATATTTTCATGTTGTCGTTTAGTTTCGGCTCTCCCATTTATTGCATTTTTCAAATATTTTTGGTGACTACTATTTTCCAATATAGTAAAATCACCAAAAACCATTATATGGCGAGGTACCATTATAGTAAGTTATCTTACCCTATAATAATTTAAGAAATATACTGGTTCAATTACATTATTGTAAATGAAAATAAATAATTAAATATTTACTTTAATTAACAATAACGATTGCTTGTAACTGAACCAATTGAGATACGCACTAATTGCTAATTTGTTTTCTATGAATCGCCGGTGGAAATCAGTATGCGCCACCTTTTTATTCATAAAAACTTTAATGTTCTATGTACATTGATACTACGATAATAAAGCTATCTACCCAAACAATACCTTAAAACGACGTCACTTTAAAATATTCAGACAAACAATTCGTTTGATGTTTAATATATGAGTATTTTGTTAACTACAGGTGCTTCGTGAGTAGAAAGTCAAATAACCTTCTGAATATTTCTCGTAATTCAGGCAAGTACATGTTTCGACGGCAAAATAAATAAACAATACGTTAAGTAAAATATGAAAAAAATCAAAACTCACCGCGAAAACTCGGAATTGAAAGGTAAACACTACTAATGGGGAAAGCGTGCATATTTATAAAACGTGTTATGAAATTGAGCTATAATGTACTATTATGGGGAACATTATGTTCTGCCGGAGCTTCCGACGTAATGCAGTAGCGTTGCGAGCGCTTTTTAATATATTAAGGCTACTTAAGAACCCCGGGAGCGTCAGATAATACGAACCGTAGTTAAAATTGCCAGCAAAGTCTTTAGTTTAAGAGTCCTTTATGGGAATTCATATTTTTTTTGTCTATATCTAAATTGTTCGATTTTATCGTATGACATATAGCTCAATTGGCTTTATACGATTTTATCGTATAAAACCAAGTGAACTATATGTTCGTAGATGATGCAGTTTGTGCCCTGCAGTAGAGGGAGCGACAGCTGCATATCATGTATTATATGTTATTTTGTTTATTAGTGTGTTAATTGAACAAGTTATTTACGACCAAATTTGGCTTTTTATTTGTTTATTCAGTTTATGGATTGTCTAAGTTCCTATGAAGCGTATTACATGCCATAATTTGCTTGCCTGTACCTCTTTAATTAATAACTGAAAAGTGACTGAAATAGAAATAATTTCGCACTGAAGTGCGAAATTATTTCTAAATTCGGTTATCCATATTTTTTTATTATTGACATACGTTGTTAAAATATCCCGTGGTAGGAACACAACAAAATACTTTGGAAACTTATCACGAGACGGAAATGTGGCAATAGAAAATTTTGACGAGGTCCTAATAAAAATGATGTTACTAAAACTGATTACTCAATCCATTTTCATTCAAATGTAGCAAAATAATCCTGTATCAAACCTCGTAAAGAAGAAAAATACTTAAGAAATCATTCAATAAACTTAACTCATTTATAACAAAAGAAATGTTTAAACAATTTCATTCATTTTACCATATTCTAACCATTTTTATCGATAAGGACTTTTTATGGGGCACACAAATAATAGATAAAAATACCTTAGAATAAAATAATCTGCTACTTTCCCAACCGTGACCAAAAACTCATTAGCCAACCTAATAATATTTCAAATTATTTCGATACTTAAACGAAGGTCGTAAATGAATTGAATTTAATAATGTAGTCATTTGACTACAATTTCCGCTCAGTTTATTTACTCTTGCTGTACCCGTCGCATGCTCCGTCTTGATGTTTATTTATTTTCCTTTTCGTTTCTGTAACAGCCCACTTATTTTTACGCAATTTTATAACTCATGTTTATTTACTTTTGTTGGATTTTTCTTTAATAAACCTGAATATACGAAAATAATATGAAGTGTATTAAAGAAGAATTTTATAAAACTTTATGCATATTAATTTTCTTAAATCTCACGTTAATAAAACAATCTATATATTCGTATTTTTGTTATTACAAATCGCTATATTATTAAAGGTTCTCTGCAATATTTCTTGTTTTTTTAACTGCTAGACACCATAATTCCAAATTATTTTATTGAAAATACGGAATATAATTGTTTAGGGTTTCGTACGTTGAACTGAAAAATAAAACACTTGTAAAGATCACTCACGTGTCTGTCTGTCAATTCGTCTATCACAGTCGATTTTGCCTGAAACTAAACACTGATCAACTTTATTGACTTGCATTTTTGCAATTTTTTTTTCATTTTTGTACAATATGGGGTAACATTTGAAAGGGGTAACTCTTGCTATGAAGAATTAAAAAAAAATTTTTTTCGTCATTGTAAGTTGCATATTTAAAAAAACTTTCTAAAAAATATGTGAGAATAGAGCATTCCACCTTCTTATTTTGGAAACTACTGAAATCAAAATCACAAAAAACAGAGTTAACCTGATTAGAAAATTACAAGAAAACTGTATCCTAGATCTTATAATTTGTTCAATATGTACTGTGTTTTTACGCCTGTAAACTACAACTATTTATTGTGTGACAAATTAATATTTATAAATAGTTTAGTAGAAATGAGGGCATAGCTCTCAAATATTTATAAATGCTTAAACGTATTCGGAACCCTACGAGGGTCCTTGAGAGTTCTCCTTATATTTGGCAGGTTTTTCAATTATTTCTACTGTGCTACTACAAGTAAAGTGATCTAATAAATGTAAAAATATTTTTTACCTTAACAAATCATATATCGAATAATTTGAATATAACCACAATATATAAACCATATTTCGCTGTATAGTATAAATGCTTCAAAAAGACACGTCTGGTAATTTCGTTTTACTATCAACGAATACCTTTAAAAAAAAAACATTTTCTTCTCATCGATGATAAAATACGTCAATATTTATTAGTTATGCTCGTGAACGCAATAAGCTCCACTGCAACCGCTCTTTCAATTTAAATTTTACCCGTCTGACACTTTGAGTTGAATATACATGAAAACGTTTTCACAAAAGACCCCTAAACTTTAAGTAATTCCGTGTTTCTTACGTCGAGGGACTGAAATATATCCCTCTGCACCCTCAACGATACAATACCTCTCCCTTAATGGAAATGCACCTGTGTAGATTTCGTCTCCGTTCTCCGAACCATGTTCTCCGACAACGTACACGTAAACATACTCGTGTAAAAGACATCTTAAATATCCGGTGGGCCATTAATGTTACTTTGTTTTCAAATTGATGTTATTTAGAGCGACATCGTGGTAGAGAATTGATGATGTCATCATATAGAAAGCGAGAGTGACATTCTTTAAAATTACATTACGTAACTTGGAGAATGATTCATCATTCTTCTTACTGGTTTCTTCTGGTTGCATTTTCGATCGGTGCTTATTTATTTACTTATTAACCTTACTTTAATTGATATTTTATAAGTTTTCCACGTGCACGAAAAGTTAAAGGGGTATGAAAATAAATACAATATGTCGTTTCTAATTAATATAGATATATACTGTATTTTTTAACAGAGTAGATAATAAGATTTATAACATACTGAATTAACATTCCACATTATATGTAAATTTTGTTTAAAATAAATAAATTCTATTATAATACTTTTATGTAGGATTTCAGAGGAAAAACAAATTTGAGTTGAAGGAAAATTTATATAACTTCGAAACTAATAACACAAAATGTTGTAGAATAGTTTTCCATGAGATAAATTATCTACTTTCTCCGCCTTCAAGTTTTTCTTCCTAATTTTTTGATTCGCCTTTTCAGAATTTTGAGGGGTAGCTATATATTATGAGGATTGCTCGTCTTGAATTTGTAAATTTCTAAAACTTGAATTAATGTAAAAAATAATTATTAGGTTAGAGCAGGGTAAATTTTGCCCAAAAAAATTAAATTATTTTTTTTACAAATTGTCAAAATTAACATATTCGAGAATCTTAAAGTTATGCTGCACATGATCTTACCCTGAAACGTATATAATAAAACTGAAAAAAATTATGTTTCTGTATATTGAAAAAATATTTACGTGGATAAAATAAAATTAATTAAATATAAAACTATTGTTTTTGGTTCTTTGTCTGTTTGTTTGTGAATCGGTATATCCGTTCTATATCGTATATCTGCGCAAGTTAAACTGAAGAACTAAAATATTTTACCCAAATAAAGATTTATATACGATGATCTAATGACATATACGAGGTATAAAAATTTGCATATTTTGACTGGCAGGATATGGTAAACTGCATTTTTCGGTTTCTGTAGTAAAACAAGGAATCCTGTTACCTCGTCTTGTCCGTTCGTCCACCACAATGTCACAGTTCCTACAATTCTAAACCTCAGAAAAAATTGTTGAATGAAGTTTTACATTTTTAAATAGTACATGTTTCTCGGAAATAAAAATATCATTTACTAAAGTATTAACAATTTTCATGTGTAGGTACAGCATTTAATCGCGGACAAATTTTTTTTTCAATCTCTTAAAGCATTGTATCAAATTTTCTAAACTAAATTTGAGTACCATTTCTAATTTTTCATTAAGCTCTTTTTACGAAATATTAAGGATCTAAATTATGTGCAAAATATCGATTCATGACGCTAGCCTCCACCCCGTCGGTAAACATCCCCCAAGCCCTTACCCCACCCCCTACCTTACTACCTTATGTATATATATATATATATATATATATATATATATATATATATATATAATTTCCATCTCATATTACTGCAGTAACATACAGAATACATGTCACAAAAAATATAAAAGTTTTCGTGTCAAAAAATAAGCTAACCGATCATCTAAGTCCCTTAAAACGACGATCATTTTAAAAAACACAATAACCGATACGGAAATAATCGAAGACCTATCGGGTAGTAATATCACGTTGGCGTACTCGCATTGCTTTCTACCGCACAACGACAGGAAAGGATACGGATAGAAAGAGTAATATATTACAATAATAAATATGAAAATATATTGATAAAATGAAGGAGGGCCTCTAATAAAATAGTCTTCGGTATCTGATGCCAATTCATTTGAATATTACGTAAAGAAAAAAGGGATAATATGGAACAATGTTCCATGGATGAATAAGAAATGAGTCGCATTGTGAATAAACGAAAGGCTTTATAGAGAAATGAGTATTAAAAGAGAAATATTTTCTTCCAACTTTCCATTAATATTAAAGAACTGGGGAAAACTTATGAACCATGACGAATTCCTTTCAATCTAGACAACAGTCTACCAGCTGTATCAATGACGTAAATAGGATTTTGAAAAGATTTTCTTCTATGCTCTAAAAGGCCCGTATAAAGGATTTTCTTTTACGCTACGGATTGAATGAACTGAAATTTGTAGGTGATTTTATATCGCATTGATTCAATTTTCTCAATATGAAAAGATCAAACCAGCTTTATTACAAAATATTGGCTGGCAAGTTGCAACAATTAATGATAGATGGAAAAAAGTTAATGATTGTTGCATCTCCTGTTCATTAATTTATATCATGAAGATAGATAAGAAGCCGCTTGAATTTGAAGTTAAAAACAATGATTTAGTATTAATTCTTCACGGTATAAAATCTACTTGAAACTTATAAATAATTAACTCGAATGCAAACGATATCTTAGCTTTTAATGGATTCGGTATTACCTTTCTTCAAACAGAAATTACAAACCATATACAACGCTATTGCCTCGAACGAAATTTAAAATTATACTATTTTTGAACGCTAATAATTACCATGTAGCGTGTTGACAATTCTAGAATGTGTAACGTCAATGTTATTGATGTACAATATAATATTGACGTTACATGGATCTCTTTTGGAAAATGTCGAGACATGTCAATGGTATTGATCAATACATATCGTGATTAAGAGGTTTTAAATATACTGAAACTTTCCACTGGTTTAGCAAGCACAATGTACTTATTTTTAGTTTTCCAACACTTGTTTTCATAGTGGAATTATGTTCAAAATAACTGGATACATTTATATTGGAAACATAAATAACATTCCCTCACGCCGTCTTAAGTGTGGATGTTATATGATTGATGACGATAGAAAGAAAACTAAACATTTCTGAGGAAAATTTTGATGATGAAATATTTGCTAACCAATATAAACGCACAAGTTGTTGTACGGGTTTATAGACAAACCATAGATTATTGAAATCATCATCTATACTTTCTGGAGAATTCGATGACAAAGTTACTTTTACTTACAGAAATTTCTGAAACGTCCTTTATTAATATATAAGATGGCGCTCTTACAAAAATCTTAGTTTATTATTTTAATTTTAAGCGACAAACTTCAATGTGAATAATCTAACTATGTATGACTTCATAGAAATTATCCTGCTATTACGTGTTTGAACATAAATTAACTGTGCAGTTTCTTTATAATTCAAGCCACTTGAGTTTTTAAATTGTAAGTTATTGTGCACAGTCTAGGAAATATAATAGTTTGGCCATATGCACTTCACAGCATCGGCATTTGGCTGTATTGGCCAACATCGGCAAGCAGTCCACACACCGCATAAATTGGCACACGTAATGTGTTGATGGCATAATTCATTCATACGTTATATAAAATATCCTCCAAGAATATTTTTTTTATTTTAAAAAATCTTTTAGTGCGAACAGAATAGGTACTAAGGGTCGCACACCTAGGTATCTATAAAATTTTGCACAGTTAAATATACGTAAACATTCTATCAAACTTTTTACTAATATTTATTATTTTTTACCATACAATATTTTACCTAGTATGTTTTTACTGGCGTAAAATATTGTTTTATCTAAAACTATATGACCTAAAATGCTATAGCTTTCATAAAAAATTTAAGTAAGCTTTTAGAAACTTTTTATTTCCATAATGTTATGTTCGATCATTTCGAAAATAAGAGAGATGAGGAGAATGTATTTTTCCTCTTGTTTTTCAGCATGTCTATGGAGATGTGCTGAATAAATAAAAAACATATTTATACAAGTCTTTTCTAATAATGTACGGGGTACATGATATAAAAAAACAAATTTCGAATAACTAATGCACCCTCTTCGAAATTTCCCTACGAATATTTATGAGCAGTGGTAACAGATGGATTATCCATTAAAGGTTTTAGGCTCTGTTCTTTTTTCCTTTTGAGGTAAGGTAAACAAATCAAATTTAAATTCACGTTCGAGTGATCTAATATAACATTCTAAAATTTGCGAATAAAAACTTAAATGAAATTATTTTTATAGTTTTCCTATAATTTGTTTGTACCGTTCCATATTTCATAATACACTCGTCCATAAATTATTTTTAGTTATGTTGTCCAACAAAATAAATGACATATTCTACTATGATGAATTTTATAAAAGAAGGCCCATAAACTGGCTTAAACAAAGATTACGGCTCTTATTTTTCCACAAAAATTTGATATTCATATTATATAATTAAATAAAATTATTACACGTATTATTTACACTTGTGAATATTTTTGAATAATTTATTATTTTGCAAACATGTAACGATTTCTAGCCATTTTTATAATATTATTCTAAAATTATGCATTTAATGTGAAAACAGATCTATTACCTGAAACTATCTAGTAAAAAACTAAAAAAATATACCAGAATTCTTGTAATATTTTACCCCTTATATTTCCATTTCACCCTCAAACTTGCTTCAAAGCTAAGAAAATATTTCAGATACAGATATTAGCATCATAGGTACTTTATTTATTACCTCGTTGATCGTTGTATTCCAATTTGTATTAGCATCATAACATTTTACATTGACGGTATATAATGAACCTGTATTTGGTAACTAACTCACTTTTTAAAGCTTTCCTGTAACCAAGATGTTATTGGCTACAGGCAAGCTTTGAAGACGATTCGGTATCGATAACTACCATGCTTGTTATGTTGAAATTTTGTTTGGTAATATCTCATTAATTTTTTTTTAAATTTGAGTAGTTATTTCTTTAACATGAATGATTAATGTTTTTATAAAGACTTCAAATATAGGTACATACATCTAAAAGCGTCGATACTGGGACTTACTTGCTATTTAATCGTGAAATATTCTAAATAGTTTATAATATATCTGTAAATTTATAATATTTGTAGATTTATTAACAAAATTCTATATCTAACTTACGGGTTGCCCCAAAATGTTGGATACGTGCAAGCGCCAAAAGTACAGCAATTATGAGTATAAATTAAAAAAATTATTAAAAAGTGGAAAAAACACACAGTGCAAATCAAACGTAAAACTGACTAATTATTGATCGACAACTGTCAAGGAACTTCAAAATCGCATTCATAAACGACCAACGAGCAGAAAAAACTTCAAGATTGAACGTCTCTTGCCAAGCTAGTTATTTAACCAACTGGGTTGGATATTACAATATATTCGTGCGCACTCGAGGCAGACGAAATAAGAGTTGTCCTTTCACGTAACAGCCAGGGGCATAAAGCATTACCAAACCCAACATCGAGGGGTAATTAATGTAACTAATTAATAATTTTAAAAAATGCATGACAATGCCCATCGGAGTTGAAGAGAATTCCGATCCGGAACATTCGACCACAATCTGATAGAAACAAATGAGTATAGTAACCGCAATTTTTATTTAGTATAAAAATCTATTAAATATTTTCTCTAACATGAGTATATAAATTACCTCATTCCGATACCAGATGACTCCATTGGTTTCAAGAATACTACGTAATATAGAGTTGAACAAAGTCGCAATACACTCATTGTTATGAAATCGTGTGAAAGTAGCGAAACAAATTCTAGGCCTTCTAATATAGGTTTTGATGATATAATCGTGAAATGTTAGTTAATCGTCCATCATCACAACGAAATCCCATACAGATTATGCCTTTTGAAGCGCCATTCTATTTAGCTTATAACTGTGTAACACCAATAGTACACGTAGGCGGCACGTTAATTTTTTTTATTGCTTATACTCTGCTGAAATATTATAATATAATCTAAACATAATAAAAACTAAATTTAATAAATCGGTTTTGAAAACACATTAAGGAAAAGTGTTTCAAAATTGGTAAACGAAATTTTAACACCTATTTGATAACTTCCATCGTGACTTAAATAATGTTTAATAATTAGAATGATTGTATATTATATTACTTTTAAATTTAGAAAACGCAATTTACAAGAACTTCAAAGCCACAACAAACAGATGCACATTGTAACATGAAACTGATAACAAATACGTAATACATACAATTAATTAAGAAGAATCTGTCCAAGAAGCCGTATCAATGGTAACTTTTCTTGTTGACAAAATTGACCGCTAGCTATCAATTATTCTGACTACGTTGTCTAAGTGTTTCTTAGAATATATACGAGTCCCTTAGTACGTGAAGTTGTTGATAAGTTCTACTCATCACTTACGTAAAAGAAATAAAACAATTTTTTGTAGTCTTGTTTTATGTACAATATATCCATCCAGAGACTTGATAAATAATCCATAATTGCTAGGAAATATAATTTTTATTTCCCTTAAACCATTTAATATTTTTATGAATACATTTTGCTTTAAACCTTTCTCTAAATTTGATAACATCATTTAAAATATGAAATTATTTTGCTGGCATTTTTGAGCCGGTTTTTTTAAGGATAAGAATACTCGAAGCGAAGTTTTACTAATTTGTACCTAATTTTGATAAGCGGCATAATTTGTTTCAGACAATCATCTAAACAAATTTCCAACAACAAACTATTGTATGTAATTATAGAAACTATACAACTTTTTTAAATCTTATTTTAGGCATGTTCAGGATAATTCCACTTTTCCAGCTTATATACAACACAAAGAGAGATTAGTAATTTTTTTTTCTTATGAACCCACGGATAGTAAAAAAACTGACCAAGTCATTTCCACCAACAGAACTTACATGATTGACATATATACTGAGACTGGAACATATCAAATAATTTCATAAACTCTTAAAGCGAGTCTTTTAAAACAATGCTCCATTAAATATTTTATAAAAAATTTGTTGTTTTTGGTCTCGTACCGCAACAGCACACAAAACATCTAATTTATTGAAACATGTTATTTACGGAAAATTGATAATAACACAAATCCGCAAAACATTTAACAAGTCACTAGACAATGTTGAATATATTACTAGACAATATTAATCACACTACAGAGCATGAATATGGATACGATATTGATATAGCAATGACCACGAAAGTTCTGAAGCAGAGATAATTATGTTTAAATAAATAATATTCAAACGTAAACATTTCCATATATAGTTCAACTTCAAAGCTTTTCACCCACTCGTACCCAGCTGAAAGATAAAGAATAAATAATTGGCTAATATAAACTATAAGATGATAAAAATGTTATGGTCAAAGCTTTTTTATATTTTTATTAACTGCAGTAACACATTTTTTTATGACACAAGGTTCTTGTAGAAACATAATTTTGTCAGTTACGTTTTCAATATGCAAAAATTTTCTTTCATTTGACAAAATTAAAAAATATATTTAATAAAACGGATATAGATCATCATATGCAAATCTGAAGTATGACGTCACGAAGAACTTCAAACTTATGCCCTGCTCGCTGGCCCAAGTTTGCAGTTCGTCGCGACTCGATGAAAAGGCCATCAACGTTGACTACCCAGCACAAACCATACGTGATAAAACCTTTTGACAATTCTTTAGTGCTAACAGTTACTGGATAATGCGTACCACTTCAGACAACACTCACAATAACGATTCACTCAAATTTTCCGTTAACGATAACGTAAGAGAAAACTACGTTTAACGGCGAATACTGAAGGCGCGGTTAACAAGCGGGAAAATTGCTGAAAAATATTTTTTACATTAAATAAAAGTACTTAAAATAAAAGGTCTTATACTCAGAAAGTGAAGTAATTTCTAAAATGAAAAGTAATTGCTATAATTATGACGTTAAATGTTATTGATGATATTAAGAATAAAAATTTGTTGGAGAATAGTAACCGAAGTATATTAAAAGAAAAAGAGAAAAGAAATTGCCTTAAAACTTTATTGTTATTGACATAAAAAAACTCCAATATAACACCTAGTGTAATGCATATTTTCACTGGTATTTCCTCAGTAGAAAGATACTTATATATACTTAATCCAAATAGGTATGCTGATTTTGCATTTAGAAAAAAAGACATGAATCATTCATTGGCAATGTTTTATTTCTTTACCTATTTAGCATAAAATCATTTATGTAACTTTGAATAATTCACTGTCTTCCAAACAAAAAAGTTGAACGAACGTAATGAGAAAACATAAAAATAAGAATGTCTTCCCTTTTTGTTTCCCATTCGATATATTCAATAACTTTAAATTTGTATATAGAATATATTTGGCGTTAATTTTGTAGAAATTCATTATTCACAATTAAATGAAACTACGGGATGTGATATTATCTCTACTTTTTTGCAAATATCTTTGCTAGTAATCCACCTAAAGATGTTGTAACACAACGAAACCTAGGTCACGGTAAAGAACTTAAAGAAAGTAGAAATAATACTACATCACGTAGTTTCATTTAATTGTTAAATTTGTATGATAAATAGAAACTAAAACATAAAATCGTTAGACAACCATAACGTTACGTCATGGATTACGATTATAACGCAAAAGCTTAAAAGAATATATATATATATATATATATATATATAAATATATGTATATATATATATATATATATATATATATATATATATATATATATCCTAAAAATCTGACTGAATAATAATGGAAATTAACTGCATGATAACAAAAACAATTCCAAAATGCTTTTAGAATCTATCTTAATAAAAAAAACTAATATTGTATTCAAAAAAGGTAAAAAAATATAAACAAAACAGGTCCACAATAAAAACATGAAAAAGTTATAAATAAAATATTAAATCAAATACGATAATCGGATATCAAAAATATATAAAACAGCATTTTTTTGACATCCGATTATAATCACATATCGAATATTCGCTTAAACTCTTATTACACTTTCCTTAGGTCCTGATTTCCTTTCCTAAACCCTAATTAATTTAAAATAGTATAATAGCCCCTTAATTAGGATTCTAACCGTTCTAAACTCTTATCACACTTAACTTATTTCCTATTTTCTTTCCTAAATCCTAATTAGGATACTTAAATTCGTAGTAGTGCAATAGCCCCTTTATTCATGAAAATTAAATGTAAAAAAGTCATAAATTCAATAAAGCTACATCATACTTATTAAAAACTTAATGGGACTAACGTATTAAATTCTTCGTCCAACCTTGTTACAATGTTCAATTGTATCATTCATATATGAAAATTCATAGATGGCGCTGTAATAAAATACATCACCGAGCGCCATCTTCCTTCACATAATAAAATGTAACTATTTTCCACCTACGAATTTTCAACCAACTTTGTAGTGCACAGGGTTTTCAATAACAGTAACAGATGGCGCCACCGACAAAGAAATATTTTTATTTTAGAGGTTTATACATATGCTAAATTAAAAGTTTCAGGAATTGCTTATAGATGGCACACCTTTCTTCAATATGTACAATTTTTAGTGAATAATTTACAATACTCATTTGTTTATGCAATATTATTATTTCCTTGCCTAGATTGCTAGGATATAACATGTATATTTCCTGCCTTTTTTAATAACTATTTAAGAATATTTTAGACTTATTTTAGATGTTTTGATTTAATTAAAATTCAGGAAAACACACGTGCGTACAAAGTATTTCGATTAAGTTTTGTACTGAAATTACAACCATTATAAATAAATTGATACAGTTCTCTTAATAGGTATGTAATTGATTAAAAAATATCTGTTATTATTGATTATATTAAGAAGATACGTTCTCCTAAGTAAACGTACCCTACGTATAACTAAAATCAATATAATATTGAGCATAAGTATCCTTTAAAGTTATAAATAGGTTCGCAGAAAAATATAAATATCGCGCGCTAACTTTTCCCTGGCTTTCTATTTACAAAATTGACTGACACAGCTCAATTACCTGAAAAACACAACTATCTACCATTACTTTTTTCTATTAAGCCCTCCTCGTCAAAGTTATTAATTAAAGAACCAAAGTCTCAAAAGCCAGCAGGAGGCCTCGGAATTTTTTATGCACATAAAGCTCCCGCAAGGGGCTGCTTCATCCGTTAATAGCTTTCATAAATGCTAATCGAGTCTGTGAAGCGGAAATTTAGTGAAAATATTAATCGAATAAGTCATCGTGTTTGTCAGTCTAAGGCATCGTCACGCTGTCTACGTCGTGTTGGACGTGTAACCTTTTCCTTTATACAAATTTATTAAATGATTTGTCATTAAAATTCTGTTTTCACAATACAAACATTTGAAAAAATTGAAATAAATGTGTTAAACATTTTAGATAAACTTGATTGAAAAAACTCCCATTAAATAATGACCTGCTCATAAAAGGAAACCAAATTTACTTTTGTTATGAAATACCTAATACTATTTTATGAATTTGTCTTTATATCTGTTAACTGTGATTAAATATTTTATCGATCTGTCTATATACGTAGCTCCTTTTTTGTTATTATTTTACTTACGTCTGCAGGGTAACAGTAAATATACGTCAATTAAATGGGATTATGACGATGATTATTTATACTACTTACTAAAAACGTTACTTATATATTTACCTAAGTTACGAAAATATTTTATTATAATTATTACAGAAACTAAGTAAGATAATAATAAAAAACAATTTGCACACATCATTTCACCGGCATATAACAGAAATATCGTATTTCCATTTTAAGTCTCATAATTCATTCATTCATTCACAAAATAATATTGTTCGTCGTTGCGAATATCATCAAATACTACCTAAGATAATATTAACCAAATATACTAATTTAATTTAAAATAAAATCAATTGCCCAAAATAAGTAAAAGCTTCAGCAACATAATTCAAGTGGCGCTACGGCAGACCGGGCGGCGTAGGCCGTAGCATATCGTAGCGTCGCGGCCGGGCGCCGTCGTAGCGCGCTTGCGTCGCCACATCGACCCGCGCAAGCTACGGCCCCGTCTCCATACCGCGACCAAATAATCTTGGCCTTTGTGGGGTTTAATTTTGTCCACTATTAAATTAAATTTATGTAATTTTTATTGCTTAATAAAAATATTTACGCAATTGTATTTAAATTACTATATTTTTGGACTATCACGTCTCTTATTAATTATTTTACAATAGTCGCTGTAGAATAATAGGAATTTTTTTTTTTAAATCATATAGATTATTTCGCATGAAATAAAGTTTGATCATAATATATATGAAAAGGTATTAAATATATTAAAGTCTTTACCATCAACACAAATGTTAGATATAGATTTTTACATATTGTTTTTTATTCCTAAGAATCTACTATTAATATTTAATAGGGTAGATTCCTAGGAATAAAAGTGTATGAATAGGCAAAAAATTCGAATGTTTATTTTTAATTTAGTGATTTACCAAATTGTGTGTTGTGATTGAGCCTAGTTTGTTTAATGATAACATTGAGAATTAGTAAAATGATAATGTATCTTACTTGTATTGATTTATAAGATTTTGCCTTCTTTATTACTGCATGTGCTCAAAGTTATTTGATATCATGTTATTAAAAAATCGTACATAATTCATAATTTTCAAACTTAAATAGACGTATCCATAATTTTTATAACAAAACTTCTTTTAAGCAGTATCGCTTAGCGACCTTAAGTGAAAACGCAGGTGAGAAAATAAACATTAAACTAAACCACAAATAGGGGAGCCTACTTAATCCATTTATAAGTATATAATTTGGTCCGTCCTATCATAAAATGGACCAACTCTCGCTGTACTCCTTGAAATATATCATCTTATAGGATTTATAATATGTTAATCAAGCATAAATCTTTGCGTAAAGTCTGCGTCCCGGTCCTCGTTCGTCGCGTTCGCGAATTCATGATTTAATATGAGGACGTTGAACTTCGGTCGCGCTGGGGCGAGCAGACGACGGTGTGACAGTCAGGCTGTAGATAAAAGATTATACATGTGTATGGATACATGTGTGTATTAGATACACATCGTCGCAGGTACATGGGCACTTTAAGCGGCCATGTGTGTGTATATTGTACGTGTTATTGTTACCCTCAGGTGTTCGGGATGTATGCAGTATATAGTGTAAGCTGGGATCAGCTGGTGAATTTAAAGGAAGCGGTTATGTAATACTACGCAGTTTCGTAGTTTTGAACTACTTTGTCATGCATAATTTCTGATAATAGACGGATGTTAAAATAATATTCCTTTCCAATCTATTGTTGAAGTATTTAGTTTTACTCAAAATTTTGTTATCGTCACCAATTTTTTGGATGTTTATCATTAATTTATTAAATACCATCAAACTTGCTTAAGGTTGTCGCTTCGTTATGTCTACAATTTTCTAGTACAAATATGGCACATCAAAATGAAGTTTCAAAAATTACATTTACTTCTACTTTATATACTCGGGATGGTGGTGGAAGTTGCAAGACTTAATGAACATATTATATAATAGTCAACAAAATAATAAAAATTTTACGTTTTGAAAAAAAAATGTGATCATACTAAAATCACTTGCATAAATAAAACTATATCATATTAAACTCTTTAGTTCGATAAGGTCGTAGAAAACATTTTAATCATGATCTACATATTTACTTGAAAAGAGAAAATGCCAAGGGCTACAAATCCGCAGACTCCATATAATCAGTTATATTTTTAATTTCAGTTTTTTTCTTATCCTATTTATAATCTGTAAAAATTTACAAAAACTATCGATACTGATTTTTTTTCTTTTAAGTGTCAATGTAGGCAACATATTAAATTACCTACTAAAATTGTTCATCCAATCGAATTACATTACGTCAAATACTAGGAACTGTGGAAGAGTGTTATAGATCTTGTTTCAAATACTATATATAATTATAAACATGTATGTTATTTATGAACTAACACGTGTATTATTTAAACATAGATTAGATACGAGACTGAACAGAACAAAAGAGGAGGGAAGAAAGTAGTGATATAGATTTAAAATAAGAATTACTTTTCAAACGTGTTTATTTGTGTATTATCGATATGTTTGTCGTAAATGTCACAATTTTACTGTGGATTAACACGTGTAATGAACAACTATTCGTAAGGTGTGGTGAGAATAAATATTGATGAGAAAATACCATAAAACTGACATTAAGACTAGACTGCTTATGAATAGGTTAGGTTCTTAAAATAAATAATCCACGTTTCCAGAAGTGATTGTACGTCTAATATCTTAGACTTTCACGAAAGTATTCGTATTTTAGATAGTATTCAAATGATTAACAAAATAAACGTGAACGCGACAAAGTTAATGAAAAGAAATAAATGAATTATTCTAATTTTTTTGGTCAACTCTATTTTGACCTTACCTTTGAAATTAATAGTGTAATAATAATAATGGTTGTTATTATTTACGATTTTTCAATTACGTAAATAATAACATATCAACTTACACGAGTGAATAATTTAAATTTATTGAAAAAACGTGGTGTACGTTGAGAATTGCCTAATATGTATAAATAGATATTCTCATTTTAAAAGCGACTCTCCTAAAAAATGGAATAGAAATTATTTGAAATCAAACAATTGTTCATAAAATTAATTTTGTCATCTGAACTCTTCTGTTAAAGGGTTTTAATGGTAATTGAATATCTACCATTTTGCCAAAATCCTTCCCTTAAAACAAATATTAAACATTACCTAAATAAGGTACGGAATTATTAACAAAACTTGTGCGAGGTGAACAACCATAGCATGAAACCAAATGAACAGTCTCGCCGTATAGAGCAGTACAATTATCTGTTATGCTAAGTGATATTACATGCTTACAATAATATCATTATGGAACACACGGATATAACATGACAGATGCGAAGACACAAGAGAAGGCTCTGCGGCGAAGTGCGCACTCATGACGCAATTGTTAACTATACCGGAAAATGTGACAAGTCGCATATGATATCCTGTTTTGCAGATGTATCCGTCGACCTTGGGATGCTGAGTACATGTGTCTTGTGTGATACTATCGTTTGTCACTGAGTTATAGTGTAACAGATTTGGGTTGGAATTATTGTAGATACTTTACTAATTATTTCGTGGAAGCTTTAACTGAGAAGATTAAGATTTTAGAGCGATACAACTATTGTTGAACATAGAAATCATTAGATAAAAGAGTCTAGCTAAATGACCTTATCTTATAAAAACATATCAACTAGGAATAGAACTCGCACTAGAAATACATATAATCATTTATTTGTGCATAATATTTCTATTCAAATATTTTCAAATATTAATTTTACGCAACGTAAATATATTGCCTAGTATATCTTTTAGGGAGATAATAAAAGTATATTTTAAAATGTATGGAGTTTTATATAAACTTTTATAGATCCAACTACATGTCATAAGTTGGTCGACTATTACTCGTTAACTAATAGAACTTACTTATCTATGAAAATTTCCCTTGTAATTTCGTTATACATAACACAATATATATATTTTTCTGATATTCAAAAATGACGACTTACGTAACAGGGGTGGAGTCACATAACTGTGACATAAATGATCAATAACAAAGATTAATATTTCGCAAACGGATCCCTTTATCGAAAATGTGTTTATTTCATATCCCCAATATTTTTAAACACCTGTTCGGCGATACCCTACACAACGGGGTATACGAAAAACATAACGCCACCTTTATACGTAGGAGAGTTTTTAAAGATTGTATTATTAGTTTTGTAGATATTGTAATTATTTATGACCATACTAAATTTAAGGCTTATGACACTCATAGACTGCGAGTAATATGGCTGTGACGTACAGATGATCAGACATACAGACGAAGAAATTATGAGGGTTTCTAGCTTAGGTACCAAACCCTAAAAAAATATTCAGAATGCACAAGTATGTATTTAAAAAATTACGCAAGTGTTTCTTTTAAATATTTCTGTAAAGTTCCCCAAATCTGTAGTGATTTTCTTGTCGTTAATACTCCCAATTGATATTGTCCTCATCACAGGTTTTTTTCTTGTTTTGTTTGTATGGAACTTTTGAAGTATAAAAGAAAACAAAATAAAACCTTTATTGAACGCAGCGTAATGTTCGATAATAAGTAAAGTAAATAAGATGTTTATCATGTTATTATATTTAGCGAAATTTTTAAAAAATAATTTTAAGGTTAGCTTAATGGGTTTGTCCCTTGGAGTTAAAGTTGAAACTTTTTAAAAATAATTTATCTTAACCTAACTCTCCAGTAAACAGTTTCTTTTTTCTAAATTAATCATTTGTTTTTCTTTCTTTTATCACCCTTTCAACTTTTTATAAATAATACGACAAATAAATGTGGACACGATGTTTTTGTTTATTACAACTTCCCATTTAATGGATAACTCATCGCCGATCAAAAAATTACAAAATTAGCTTCTAATTAAATTTTATTTTTTTCTTGTATTACCGATCCCCAAATATACTCCATGAATGTAGTATTATTGCAATAAATCGAGGACAAGAAAGAAACCAAACTGCAATCATTGTCGTCCTAAATTATATTCCGCTTTGGCGGCGTCAAACATAAACTAGGGATTAACAATTCACTACAAACCAGGCGCTTATACCTGACGCGTTTACAGCATGGAGATACCTCACGGTTCTACGGCGGAAGCACCTGGGCACTTGAAATTGAAAAGCTCCAAAGCAATCGCGTGCAAGTGGTTACGGACCAACCCAAAACTGCGTAACGCTCAGATCATGAATAAATTGAGTGGACAAGTGTTCGTGTGGCTCGGATTGGAAACGATGAATGGCAGAGTGCGAACAGTGCAGAGGAGCGACTTGATCGACTTTGAGATTAAATTGCAGCACTAATATCCTAGCGGCCTCACGCTCGTAAAACTATATTTGAGTATAAGTTATCATTCTTTTATCTAATGTATAGACTTATTCGGAGGTATGAAAAATATGTGTACGTTATCTTGTTAGGTAAGTCCATGTATACATGAAACATTGAATTCCTAATTATTATTAAACAAAAGTAATCGTGAATATCGAACGAATATTTCAAAAATTAGATCACGCTTTTTTATTATATATTATTGTATTTTTCTAATGTAAAAACGCAATCAAATGCATAACATCGATTTATTATCAGACATACATTTTTATTCAAATATTCACAGTAACAAATATCTATTTTTAAACACTTCTAGATTTTAGACTACAATTGCCTAATGCAGTCATAATTATAAAAACAAGTACACATAATAATAGGAAGCCCTATTGTACGAGATAGTAGAACGTGATGCGAATACTCAACCATTTTATAAAGATAGTCTTCTTCGTAAAGAGCTGTGGGGCTCTATATTGTACAAGTCCTGAAGCTAAAAACTACTGTATCCTGGCTTCATCAGGTTTACGAAGTTCGACATTTTGAAAATTAAATTTTCTAGTATACATTTTTTCTTTGATGAAACTTTTGGAACCAAAATCTTTCAGAGGAAAGGACAATTTCTCCGCGCATTTATGTATAAGTAAATGAATGAATTCAAACGAAATCCAAAAAAATATACTGTCTCGTCTTTTTCCTAATATTATGTATATATATATATATATATATATATATATATATATATATGTACATATATATATATATGTATATATATATATATATATATATATATATATATATGTGTGTGTGTGTGTGTGTTTGTGGGCACAAATTAAGCAACACCGATATTAGATATAATACGTACGAACAAAGTTTATATACATAAAACAATGTGAGGAATTGACTGCGAAAATACGAAAAGAATTACTTAGATAATTCGGTGGTCGTTTCAAAAATAAATACAGTCCGAACGAAATAATGAGACCATATGTCATAAAAGACAGAAAAAAAGTAAAAAAATAAAAGAATTTAAGAATTAACCGAAAGTAAATAAAATACTTATATTATGGAATATCTATCTTGGCATGTTTCACTTTGCTCAAATGTATACAATTTGATGAGATTAATTGGTGAAACAAATATAGTTTAGCACTAATGAAAATTTCACAAATTATTACTTATTAAATGGAAAAGAAACTAAGTACTTAAAAAATTAATTTCCGTTCGCCGTTATTTATATTAAAAATTGATTTGAAACATATTACCCATACCAACCACTTTTTTGAATAAACTACTTGCTATATTTTTTTTACTTAATTGCCAGTGTGAACAATGTTAAAAAATAAATATATCAGTTTATATTAGAAAAAAAAAGAAACCAGACAGTACCAAAAATTTAAATAAGCAAAAAGGATAGGGTAAAGATAGGTTATAAATTTTATGTTTGACAGTCAAATGACAGCCGTATCTTCATAGTTATGTTTTTGAAGCGAGTGTTTTTGAAATCATTTTTTATTAAAATACGCCTTTATATGCCTTAATACGTTTCACGAGCGGAAATATTTTTATTATATACGTACGTATTGTTTTTATGCCTTTTCTTTTAATATAGCAAGAAGAAAGTGAAATAACAGATTCTGTATTATTTGCAAAACCTTGAAATTATGAATTAAAATCGAAGAAGATTAATTTTATTATATCCGGATGATGCAATTCACTATCCTATGATGCATTTAACTTCATGTCTTCTGAATTAATATACTACTAATTACGTAACATGATAATTACTTTCCACCTACTGTAAACCTATTTAAATATTTGATTATTATCTTCTCATGATATTATTGTAGTAAATGAATGATCAATACGTGTTATAAATTCGCAATAATAAGATTTTATTTAGTATTGATTAATTTATCCATCTGCACCAATTTGCTTAATACGCAAAGATCTGAACATAAAATGAAACCTGACGTGAATTATTATTTTTCTCTACGCGATTGTTATTATTCCATTGAGGTGTCTCCCTTTAAAATCACAATAGTTCTCTGTTATCATCATATAAGCAAACATCAAAGAGGCCACATCGCTCTCTATCTGCCTAAATCACATCCATACTCCCATTTAACTCGCATCACTTCGTCACATTCCAAAACAATCCCCATCCATCGCTCCCACATCACCGTCCCGACGCTCCCTCACCGCCCGTCCCATCACACATTAAGATCCGTATCACCGCGAGCTCATCACCGCCAACGCACGGGGGCCCCCGCTGACGTCAGCGCGCGGCCGTGACGTCACGTGCCGTCACGGGGGAGGGGCGGGGCCACACCCCCATTCATGAGGCCGCGTTTAACGCACGAGGGTGGAGGAGGCCCGACTCTATTCTGCAAACCCGCCCCGTCGCTATGGCATGCGGCGAGGCGGATTTGTAGAATTTGTTTTTGGTCAGTTTTGATTCGGGGCGTGCGGATTATTGGGAAAATTTAGCAGACGGGTTTTGTCTGGGATTTGAAGAAATATGTAAATGCAGTAACTATACAATACCGTGCAGTTTCCACAAATAACGTTCTGTGTGAATTGCTTACACGAGTTTCATTTGCAATTTGTGTAAGAAATTAAAACAGACTGAAGATTAGTATTCCATTTTCACGGAAAATTTCGTCTTTACTCTTCCAGGAGTATTTCAAGAGTTAGGGTGAAATTCTTTGTTTTAAAATACTAAAGAGTTGTGCACCAATGTGTTTTAGCAGAATTAACTTGGTTGACTTCAAGACCGTTTTATACAAATTACTGAAAATCATGAAAGTTATCGTATAATTTTGATTTATAAATCGAATGAAATAAATAAACATGCATTTAAACACAACAAAGATCCTTTTTTATGGAAATAACGAAACACATTTAATGCTAATTTATTTACTGTGAATCAACTTATTTGTGAAAACAAAAACTCAGATATGCAATTCTGAAAAACTTTGCTTCAACATGTAACAGTGCATTTTGTTTTAAATTCAACTCCTTTTTTTAAAACAACTAAAAAAAGTAGGTAAATTATAAAAAGAAAAGTAAGTATTTTTATGGACTACCTACGTACTTATATAGTTGAATAAATAAATTATATTGCAGCAATGAAAAGTCGTGTGTTATTAAATTGATTAAAAATTTTAAATAAGCTATTTGTACCAACATATATAACTTTAGCATATTATTAAGGAGTAGCGCGACTGTGATACTGTGATTACATGGTCTTAGCGCTAATCCTTAATAAAAAGTGGTATAAAAGACATCGTTATTGAAATAATTTTTATTATTTGTAAAACGTAAATAAGTTGGTTTCATTATAAACAATGTAACACAAATATTATATATAGGTAATAATTTTTGTAAACGTAAGGATTGACTACAGAAATAAGGAAAAAATTACTTAGATAATTTAATAACAATATGTGGGGTTCGGTAAATAAATTGTCATCTTATAATAAATATGGGATTTAACAGATGAATTTTTCGCTTGAATTGTATAAATTGTATCATATATAATTTTTTTTACCTTTAATAATAAGCAAATAATTAAATAAAACATAAAATTTGTTAGATAATTTGATAATAATATGTGGGGTTCGGTATATAAATTGTCATCTTATTATAAATATAGGACTTGACTGGACTTGTTATATAAATTTCATTATATATAATTCTTCTTATCTTTAATAATAACCAAATAATTAAATAAAACATAAAATATATTAAATATTTGTAGACTTCCATATATTTGGAGCACTTTTATTTCTTGCAAATGACATGATCATTTTTTACTTATAAAAACTTCTTAGTTTATCTTGCTTATTAAAACCATGCACTTTATGTATAAAAAAATTAAATCCTCAAAAAAGGACGTTAAATCTCTCCATCCATATCAAATGGGCGTGCGGTGCCCTATGGTCATTGTTTCAGGGTAATTATTGAAATTGCAACAGTCTTGCTTCCATCAATACTACGTATAATCAAGAAAAAGATTCTACCGATAGAATAACCAAATAATTATTACTTTTCAAAACATCGGATGAAGAAACCGTTTTTAAAACTATGGAAGTTGTGTGTAAGCCACTAGGCATGTACTATAGTTTCTCCCGAGAGTTGATACGACACCAAAATATAAAACGAAAATATAATCAGAGTAAAACAAGATATTTATGAAGAATTTAGGGGGACGTAATAACAGTAACAAAGCACAAAAATATTGTTTTTGGAATTTTTGTGTTTGTATGTTTCTTTGTTCGCACATTACAGAAAAATTGTTGAAGTGTTCTAATTAGGTTATAACTGATAAATTTTATACGAGCTAAGATAATATATAGACGTTGTTTCATTGCAATCAACTCAAAATTTCAAAAAATAATAATTTTAAATTTCAATACAAAACACAATTACCCGAAAAATGTTTATTACTTAATCATTATACATATTTTAATCTTCGTTATAATGCATTACGTATATTTCAACCTGATTTTGCAATTAACTTTAATTATATTTTGCAAAGGTCCACGCCAACGAAATCACGGGCACAACTAGTTTAAAATAACATTCCAATTTTGTATCCTTTTGTATATAGAAATATATCTGTACTCTTAAACATCGTATAACTTTAGGATACAAACTACGATTTATTTTTCCTGTATAAGAATGTATAACTATAATTATATAGATAATCAAATAAAAATACTTCTACCTATAAAAGTACTCAAATGCAACTAAAACAATTTTCTTATAAAGAAAATATTTATAACTCCATATTCTCTCAACGATCAACACAATGGAAGCAAAGAAACCCCGTGCTATGCAAAAGAAAACAACCGGAACGCATTTTCAGGTCAACGCCGCCCCGAGCGAGCAACGCTTATAGGAATTTACGTCAAAAGTTTTAAAATCCTTTAGCACGCGCGTGGGCGTTTGCATAATCGTTGAAAGTTTACTCCAAATCCGATCCAAACTTCATCACGTCCCCATTCAAGCACAGGTATATAGACCCGCGGATAACCTCAAAGAACAATCGTTACATTATTTAGACAAACACTCGCGATAAATACGTTTCTTAACCAGTTGAGTTATGCGTAACGTAAATATGAATAGAATTAATGTTGATCTTTACCGGTGATTAGCGGTTTGTAATTTAACTTTAAGTTACTTTGAATTTAATATTGGTGGGCGACAGGGTTAATTTTGTATATTGGCGTACCGCTGACTTTTCACGTATTAAATAATTTTAAATTAAATGGAGAATGGAAAAAAACTTTTACACCCTTTTTAATTCCATGAATTTCCGTTGAGTGACGTCAAGCTTATTAAGTGTAAAGTAAAGAAAATAAAAAAAATTAACTCTATCTCAAATAAAACTTTTTGATAAAATGGTGTACATTTGAATATGAGCGGCTCAAGTAAAAATTGTTACGTTTTGTGCGCGTTGTACAAAACAAATACACTTTGAAAGGTAGTATCACAAAAAACTAAGCCGAACTATGAAACAACAATTTAAAAAATTCAAAACAAGTCACAATAGTGATATGTATTTTGCGTAGCGTTAAGATTAGTCGAGAACGCATATATAAAAAGATAGAAGGGCCGAAAGTGCATGGAGACGCTCGACCACTGACGTATGTCGGGACACTCGGCCGTGTCATTCTCGCTAATTATGCTGAGACGCGCCATAAGAACTTTGTTTCAAAAGTTTAGTTGAACTTATTCTAAGGAATCTTGGGATGCTCCATTCAATAAATATTACATTCTTAATAAACGTAACTTTTTGTCCAATTATATATACATACATATATATATATATATATATATATATATATATATATATATATATATATATATATATATATATATATATATATATATATAATTATAACATTTAAATACCCTTTTGTAAATAATGTAAAATAACTTTTAACTTTTTGCATTATATATTATATTGTAATTAATACCAAGAACTTTCATTTCAACCTCGCAGGTTTTAGCTCAAGGGTATAAAAGTGTGGGTTTTTGAACTATTATTTGTTTTATATTAAATTGATCAAATATGTTCCATACGATAAATATTATCAATTTTAGTTATAATACAGAAATGTGAAATGACAAAAATTATATTGCATTTATTACATTACAAATAATTCACAAGCGTGAGCTATCTCTAAGAAAAACTAAAAAAATATACTTTTCTAATTTATGAAAAAAATTCGTCTGATTATCCGTAATTTTTTTTATACATAAAAGTAATTTAATATTTTTTTTATCTAAACCTATATAATTTCTTTTTTCACACTAGTAAATTCTGTTACTAAAATCAAATCATTGAGACTTTTGACATTTGTCAAAATTCATTAGGACATTTCTTTTCAATTTTTTTTCCTTAAAATTTTTGACTGTAATTATTTTTTCATTTTTTCGATTTCTGATGAAATTAAATTATGTTTTCGTTAACTCTTTGTAGTCATTTATTCTTTTCTCTAATTTTTTTCTGAACCCCTTCATGTGAAAAAGAAAAATTATTAAAAAAATACGTCAATCAGAGAATTAATAGAAAATTATTTTAACATCTAACATCTGTAAGACGCAATTAACAAGCGAGAAAATATAGGTGTACGAGAACAATTGAAAATATATTTCCTATTCCGTAATATGTAACAAAAAAGGTCTCCTTACTCCATGAAGAATTTTTCAAACCTTCATTCAACATTTATGCCTTTTCAAAAATAACATAGCACAAATATTAGAAAAAACCACAACTTGGTTCTGAAATCAAATATAAATGAACCATTGCAACATAAGCAAAAGCTATTAAAAGGTTCCCATTTTCTGTCAATGATTTCGTGTATTATAAATTATTTTTTGATCTAAACCTTGTTATCCATTATGCTTCATTTAGATTATAGGCGAACAATTCGCGGAATAATTCGTGCACGAATGCAACCACGTAAAGATCGTGATCGTATTAGTGCACGAATTATTCGTGGCGAGTACCGAATACACCCGAATAAGTTCTTTACATACTCGTATTCATACTTATCCGCCTGTACTCCGTGAGTATCTAAATGAGAATTATCTACAAAGCAATCGTTAAGTTTGGTTTTCAACGACAAGTAGCAATTATGAACGATTTTATATTAAAGACGAAATAATGATTTTAAAACGTGTAATGGGAATAATAATAAATTAAGTGAAATAAATATATGATTTCGAACATGCGATTCGAATATATATTTTTTAAATAAACTAAGAAGAATAACATTTACGTACAAAAAGAAATCAAATCTAAAGAAAAAATAAAAGATCATGCGTCGTGGTAGAAGCTAATAATACAATCTCGAAGTACAATTAGCCTAAGTAAATTATTGTCATACACTCATAACAACAATCTATTCGTTACATAAAATATGTAATTAACCATATGAACTCGACAAATAAAAATTTTAACTAAATATTCAAAACTATAACATTCAAACAGGGGAGATTCTATTAATAAATAAATAAAATGCGATGTCATAATTTTTAAACAACGTTATTTTATTACCTTATGATTTTTAACAAATAATGACTCTAAAAATAAAAAAAAATCCCTAATAGCTAACTTTCACGATATTATTTTACAAAAAGAGATATATATTTTTTCTGCTTCAGTTTATTAGAAAAAATCATTGAACTAAAATTTAGCATTGCAGTTTATTTTTTCAATTCAAATCTTCGTATTTGACAACTTCTACGCAATGAAAGTTATAAGTTCGCTCAACTGTAATGATTATTTAAAATAAATAATGTTATAAATTAAATCTAGTGTAAAATTAGTCATAATAAGTTTACCCCTTTATGAATATGAAGAGAACATATTTATCAACTGTAAAATTAGTCATAATAAGTTTACCACTTTATAAATATGAAGAGAACATATTTATCAATTCTCTAAACATATTTGTACCTATTACACCATACGTATTCTAAAGTTACAAGGTAATTCCGAACCCTGTTACGTCTTTCTTTGTACCTATTAATTCATACGTATTCTAAAGTTACAAGGTAATTCCGAACCCTGTTACGCCTTTCTTTGTACCTATTACATCATATGTATTCTAAAGTTACAAGGTAATTCCGAACCCTGTTACGCCTTTCTTTGTACCTATTACATCATACGTATTCTAAAGTTACAAGGTAATTCCGAACCCTGTCACTGGTGTTTTGTCGGTATACCTTCTACTAATTATTTATCGATGCAAGACATTATACTTGGCAAGTTTCTGTGCGTACTTGGCAAACTGGATTAATATATTACCAAGCTGCGGTTTGAGTGTGCTCACCTCGACTTTGCGGATATTCGGCTATTGTGTCCGATTTGTTTTGAAATATCGATGAGTATTAATTAAATGTGGGAACTACCTTAGGTACACGTTTTAGTTTTAAGTCTATGTGAAATGTAAAATAATACTCCCAGAGTCAGTTTTTATTGGAAGAAAAAGCGGTCTGGGCAGTATAATTAACTTCTTGAATTGACCATCTATTTCAAATGGGACACATTTGTGTTAGTTTTAATATATCGCTGTGACGCTTAAGTTATATATTTGTTTTATGGTATATATAATTATTATTACATCATTATTCTTTCCCTAAAAATTAATTTTTTTACTATTAAAAATTGTTTAATACTGTTTAATACTATTAAAACGATCAATAATTGTTTTGTTTATTTAAGATTTTTTACTGCAAGCTAAGAAAAGTTACAGTGACTGGGAATTACTGTTGCAAGAGCAATTGTGAGAAAATAAGTTCTATGGTAGACTGTAAATGATTTTTGAATGCTAATTAATGGTACTCACGAAATGAAATACATAATAATTAATTATATAGGTATAAATATGAAACATATAAAAATAATATAAACTTAAATAAAACAATAAAGATACAGGGACATGTTGGGTATAGGTAGCGGATAAGAAAGAGTTACACTAGGGGCTTGGATCCGTTGATTATGACAGGTAATATATTTTGAGACGACTTTTGCACACGGACAATGAAAAGTACAGCCTGTACTTTTTATTCAGTTTATTAAATAATCTAGTAGCATGTACGGTAAAAAATTCCCAATAGAACGCAATTCTATATATTAAGCCTATATATTAAGCCTATATTACCTAGATATTAAGGGGTGTAATTATTTTTAGAACGTAATTCAAAATCCTGGGAAGATAGATATTCCAATCTATTATAATATCAATATATAATAAAAAGAGAGAAATATTTCTGTCAAAGTCTGCAAAACAGACAAATTTAACTGAAAATATGCTTTCGTGAACGAGAATGAGAATTCCACGCCAAAGTCCAGAGCAATAAACTAAGGATTAATTAATTCTTAATCTCTCTGGAGCTCAGTCAGCTGGAAAATGTAAAAATACTAGAGGCATCTTCACAAGCGTATAGACGCATTTTCACGCATACTAGAATCGTCTTCACGAACATTCAATAGTAATGTCTACATTTTAAAAAGCTCTTTGTTCTTGAATACTCTGAACTTTCAGAGCAAGAAGGAATGTATTATTATCACTCGCGTACGCTGCAGCGGAGGTGAATCGAGAATATTGAGTTTTCTTGTTACATTTAAATAGGGAATACAGCTTGTAATAGGGTAAATCTATATTATATACAGGACAAATACCATATCACAATGTATTTATTTTATTTTGCGCATTTGCGTAACATGTATATAAAACTCAAATTGAACCAAATTACAGGAAAAATCTCTAGTTTTCATGATTTGCAACTACTTAATCATCTAAATTTTACTATTATTTTAAACGTTAATTTTTTTACTTTATTATCCCTTGTAAGCGAGAAAATTTTACAGGTCTCAGTTCTCTACAGATTCGTATAATTCTTTTTCCTTTACTGTCTCCTATGATAGACTTTTCTTAAAAAAACAAAATATATATAAATATACATATATATATATATATATACATATATATATATATATATATATATATATATATATATATATATATATAATTCTCTATTCTGCAGTAGTGCAAACTTTCTATAAAAAATAAATTCAAAACTCAACTCCAGTAAATATACTAGTTTTTCTGCGAATATTTTACAAAATATTAATTATTTTATTAAAAGTATACTGAATTATTACTAATCAACTAATTAAACGAAAAGAAATAAGCAACGTTTCATCTCGTGTTAATTAATTTGGGAACTGTATTGGTTCAATTTCACAAAAGATTACTCTTCATTATTATTCTCAACTGAGATATACAAAAATGAGGTATTGCGATGTCAACTTTAACATTATCTTAAGAGAACTTCAAGCAGGTTCATAGTGATACAATTAAGAAATAAAATTACAACAAAATATTAATATTTATATTATTCTAGATACGAATTGGTAGTATTTTTACAATCAATTCATAGAAATTTTTTCTTTATATTAAATTTATTTTACTCATAAAAACACTTTCAGTTATAAAGCTAAAAATTTATTCTTTCTATATACTTATATATACATATATATATATATATATAATATACATATAATATATACATATATATAATATATATATATATATATATATATATATATATATATATATATACACATCATCAAGCACGCAGTAGCAATACAAATTATGTGCAAACATAATATTTCGTCGCCAAAATTTACCATTTACATATATTTTTATTTTTTTAATTCAGTTCAAAACGTTGTGGCAACTAAAAATTTCCGAAAAAAATTTAAAAGGGAATCTCTGATTCTGAGTAAAATGTTGAGTAACGATATTAATTCGTAACATTGTGTATAAACAGCTAGTTTGTTTTGTAATTAACCTTCTGTAGATAACTCATTATTATATATGTATTATATATTACTCACCATAAGTGAAAATGGCAAAATATATTGTGTCCCATAAAAACCATGTTTTTCATGAATTTTCTCTAACAATTTACTATTTTCTAGAGTTCCTTAAAGATCTTTAAAAAAAAATTGTGTATGAAGCTACGAGTGAAGTATTTGTGTTGGTCATAGTAACTAAACGGCCTTTTAAATTTATACTCGGCTATTTAATAGTTGCGTGTTGAGTCCAGCGCCAAGGGAAATCAAGTTAATAAATTGTTTCATTATTTTAATAACAGACGGTATCACTGCATTAAGTGAAAATTAGTTTCAGGATTAAAATAGAATTGCGCTTAATGATAAAACAAAATATTGTACATAATTAATTAAAAAATGTTAACTTTGTATCAAAAACACAAATCCCTTTAGTCATTAAAAAAATTAAATGACGCAACTGAATTTAGCTCTCGTTCTCAAAAGAATTAATCAGAAGGGCGAATCTAATCTTATATAAGGACATTTGTGAAATCATTCTAATTTTCTTTGTATGTAATGAAATCCCTGGGTACAAACATTTCATAGTTAAGGAAACTTCAAAAGTTAATCAGTTGAATGATAAAAATATTTTTCCTAACCTAACCTATTTTCTTTTTTTGTTGCAGGTAAGTTGACGATCGTGGAAATACCTTAGCATACTTTTTTGAATATACGGACGAATCTTGGATGAAATTTTAAAATGTAAGGGAGAATTTGGAGAGAAGGTAAGCAAAAGTTAATTTTTGAAACAATGAATTATTTTTATTTAGTAAATGGAAATCATATTTATCGTTCACAAAACGGACTACAACGTCAATAAAGTGTGTGAGTCTATTAGTACTCAAACAATCGGAGTAAGGTTACCAACTTAGCACTGTAAGTTTAAAAAAAGAGGTATCTTTATTATTTTTAATTACACCAAAAATATGGTAAAGCGCCTCAATAAATTATTTTTCTGAGAAAATTAGCAACAGTGAGACTGGAAATGATAGGTTTTCTTTTTATTAAATCATATTTACTAAGATTATACCATTTGTTAGTCTAGTATACAAGTAACATCAACAATCGTGAAAAGAAATTACTTTAGTTTTATAATTATTAAAGATTTTGTCTACGAATATGTATACATGTATATAGATATTTTATTCCAAACATTATGGATATTATTTACAATACTACATTCTGTAATCGATATCAGACCAGAACTATCTCGCTCTTCACATTGTTATATATACCATCAAGAAAAATTTCATATAGTTAAGATAAATGAACGGACTACAAAAAAACACATTTTTCTATTACGTTATATTATTTAAATTCAATCATTATTATAATTATGTAGCAGACCTTCTTCACAATTATTCTGGTTGTGTCACTGATTAAGCTTGCGTTACGTCATAATGTAGGCCTATTCAATTCAAGTATCCAAACAGCAAGTTAGCTTAATTTAAAGTCTGCAAATCTTATAGCTTTCACTCTACACATGCGATAAACAAAGCAATCTACAAGGTATAGAAGCCCAACAAAATAATTTTACCGAATTATAAATTGCTTCTGAAAAGAGAAATCAACTGTTTTGACTTCAACGAACTAACTTCAAGACTCGAAGCTCTTTGTCAATTTATTGAATATTGAACGAGCTACCAACACTTAAATACGTCTTTGCCAACGGCGTGTATCCCGACGCGACTATTGAGGCAGAGGTTTCTTCTTTGTCGAATCCTTTACGGTCCAAGTAATTCAAGTTCGTATTGGACGACGACACGGCCCTTAACCCTCCCAACGTAACTCACGAATTTCTCCTTTAGAAGTTTATTTTTAAATATCTCTTATTTCGTCTGGGGTTATTTGTGCATCTTTGGTCGACGAACTTCTATATCTGATGATGGTGTAAGATAGTTCTGCAGTCACAATAATAAGTGGGATGTCTGTTAAGAAATAGACTACTTATCTGAATAAAAAGTGAAAACACTGCGCGTAATCATTTTGTCGTTTATAAAAACTAAAACTTATTTAATATATATAGAAAATATTTATGCCATAGTTAACATATAATGTAGCCATTATATATAATCTACTCTTTTTAAAAAAAAGTAAATTTTGAGTGAGATTACTTTGTGATTATAAATCTAATCGAATATACGCCTATGTTTGATGTATATTTTTAAAATGATCGATTTTGTTAGAAACGATTTATAGATTTTAGGCATGAAAAAAAACGCACAAATAGTTAATTAAAAAAAATAATTATTCGTTATTTTTACTTTGCAAGGAACTTAGTTTCATACACATTGAACATAGATATTAGAGAGATATCAGTCTTAAAAATTATTACTAATTAACTTGCTAACATACATTTTAGTGTATTAACTTTTTCTTAGTTTATTTCGTTTCGTTTATGTAAATTTTCATATATAAACACTACATTTTGTTTATATGTAAACATGTATCTCAGGAATCACCGCACTAATTATAATAAATTGTTATAAATGTCTTTCATTTTTTATATTTCATTTTGTATATTTTTTCTTCCATTTTTACAGTAAAGTGAATTTCCGAAGTGTATATTTTTATAGTTTATTAGCAAAAATGTCGTACGAAGAAACACAGGTGGTAGAATTAGCTCTGTATATATAAATCGTTTAGTGCAAACCAGAGAAAAATTATTAGTAATGTTTCTACAAACTATTCTATTACACCTAACAAATATAATTTCATATTTTCCACAACTTGAAAAGAATTCGTTTCAATCACTTCATTTAATATTAAAATATTAAACTTATGAACACTTAATTTACTCACCACAAAATATCCATTAATGCTCATACACGACTTTCAAGGCTTCTCTTTCTTTTTGAGCAAGGATTAATTTCCAAAAATACTGGGAAACCTTAATGAAATCTTCACAGGTTTCCAATTATTTCTGAAAGCATTGTAAATTATATATTGGCATGGAAATAAGGACACGATAACATGAGCAATATTCTAAATATAAAAATGAGTTATGTCATAAGAATAAAAAATGAGTCAATTTATTTTGTGAAATTCTACATACGTAGATATAGCAATGTATATACGAATAAATTTTGAACTTTAAATTTAGATAGAACAACGATAAATATTTTATCTGTTTAAGATTGTATATCACAATTACGGTAACCGACTTACTTATTAAATGAAGAGAGGGTTTTATAAGGCCCCGCTACAGTTTAAAAGTTTAAGAAACTTTGAGATCAAAGCCCAAACTTCCTTCCAATGTCTTATTGGCATTACGTAATTTAAATGTAATATATAAAATTCTTTACTATACTATAAGCGGATTTCGAAGTTTCATTATATAGACTTAACTTTGTTTTTAGATCACTTGTGTTATAGAAACAAATTTATAGTAATCCAAATATTCATAAATCATTCTCATGTAAAATTCTATTCAACTATACTTAATCATTAATAATACAAAAATAGTCGTTTTAAACGGCGGTTTTCTTTTTTTTTATTAAATAAAATAAAATCATAAATAATAGTGGCGGGAAATTGATTATTTAATCAAGTTTTTAATTATTTAGTCAAGTTTTAGGTTTATAATATTCTAATGTAATAACCCAAATGGGTTATTACATTAGCCAACTTTTACCCGTATTTATTTCAAACATTTAAATTCGAGAATATTATAAACCTAAAACTTAATTCAAAATGATTATATATAATTTCAACATTTTAATATATATTTACTTTTTCAACAAATTAATATATATTTACTTTCTCAAAACGTTAAAAAATTGAAAATGTTTCCCTTGGGTTCGTAACCGTTTGTTTTATTGTTTGATCGTTTGAAATTTTCGGAAAATTTTCATTTACTTCGCCAAAAATGTTTAAGTATGCAGTTAACTTACTTCATTTTTTTTATTAAATGTTTTGTTTTAATATTGGAAATAGAATTTTTCACTCAACTATCGATTTTCCTAAATACCTAAATAAAATTAAATCAAAAATGCTCAGTCTCAACGCATTATGAACCTAAATTAGTCTGTATATTTTGTGGTTAAATGATAATGTAGTGTCATCAAATACGATGTTGATTCATCTGATTAACAAATCAGATTATTAATATCTCTTCATTTATTGAATATATTTTTTCTAATTTTTTAGAAATTCATTATTCACAATTAAATGAAACTACGTGATGTAGTATTATTTCTACTTTCTTTAAGTTCTTTACCACGACCTAGGTTTCGTTGTATTACAATATCTTTAGGTGGGCTATTAGCTTATCTTTCTAATAGCCCTTGTAATACAACGAAACCTAGTAAAGAACTTAAATAAAGTAGAAATAATACTACATCACGTAGTTTCATTTAATTGTGAATATCTCTTCATTTAATATCCGTTATAAAATTGAAGGCTAACAATGCAATCAGTAACAAGGACCTTATTCACGCGTAAATATGCTTCCAAATACTGCGATATATTGCCATACGTACTGCGAAGGGGCTGCAATAAAAGAGGTTGTACCTTTACCTGCACTGAATTATTCAGGCGCATGTCCTTTCGATCAATAAACTAAAATAAATTCTGCCTTTCCGGGCGGTGGTAAAAGTTGCCAAAAGATCTGACCGAATATTGAACAGCGTGGTTTACATAACTGAAAAAACGTTTGTATAAATTATTTTAACGAAATTAGTTATATTATTTCATGTAGATTGTTAAAATTATTCGTATTATTAAAATTAACGAATATTATATTATTTCATGTAGATTGTATTATAAAACTAAAGAATATATAAAGAAACTCGTGGCCAAACCCGGTTAAAAGCATATTTTTATCGTTTAAATAAATTCATTATAATCAATTGGGTGTTACTACTTTTTTGTACTGACTAATTTTTTTTTATTTCATTAATCATAATTTCAAGGTACAAGCTGATAAAGAGTGACAATTTTTTTTAATAATCTTAAAAATTGACCGAATTATAAAAGTTTAAATTTAATGTTTAGACAAGGACGGGAATACTGTGTAGTAAGGTCATATTTAATATTGCACATTATATTCTACAAGAGGAAAAGAGACAGGGATATACCCAATCCTATCCGTATCTTCAAATTTAGAAGCTTATAACTAGCTTACTTTTCAATCAATTTTTGAATTTTTTTCAAGACTTGTTTTTAATTAACTTATATTTCACAATATTGCACGAAAAATATCAAAATTTTGAATAAGTCAACTACCGTATTTTCTGCCAGCCGGTCTATTAGATATTAGATAAAATCTTTTCAACAACGAAATTCCTTTATCCGTCATAATTCCAGCTAGCCCTATTCATGAAATGTAATTAAGAATAAATTTTCTGAGCTCTCAACTTCGCTTCACAAATGTCATGCAACAAACAGAAAGTTACTACTAGTGAAAACCATGACTTTCCTCAAGTTCTACAGCTAGATTCGTCTGACAGACGGGAAACGGATATGCAAATTTAATCTCCCTTCGTGTGTATTAGCGTGGACATGTGTACGGTACGAACTTGCCACGGTAAAGTTTGTAACGATGTCTGTTAGTAGAGACGGCACTTTAATATTGCATATCTCATTTAGTAGTATAATGTATTACACATACGCACATTGCTCGGTTTGACGTAAACTGAGCTGATATTTAGCTCACTTCATATGTAAGCCAAGAAAGTAATACTATTAAAAGCTTTATTCAACATTAGTTCCGCTTGACAGGTCTCATTTTGACACGTGCTTTTGTCGTGTGCCTTTGAGTGATTTAAGGGAATTTGTGTAAAGGGAGCTCGAAATTTATACTTAGTTTGTACATTTGTTCAATTAATTGAAGTTAGTAAAGTTAATAATTATTCGTTAGTTAATCGTTATTAAAATTTCCCATCCTAGATCTGGAACGCTCTTAGTGTAGCTAGTCTCTGCTAGAGATGCTGAATTATACGACTTTCGGCTAATATGATCCTTTATTCTTAGCTAATTCAAAACTCCCTTTTTATATTTTTTATAACTTTGACAGTAATACTAGATAAAAATATAATCCCATTATGAAAAAAGTTTGTCACAAACGTAATTTTATTTAACGTTTTGCTGTGTGAATGCTTTAGTTTTACGATAGTTACGCTAAAAAATTAACGGGTTTAAATAATAGCGATGTACTCAACTTAAAATTGGACTAATGTTTGAGTCTCTTTTCCCGTGAATTTAATATAAATGTTACGTTTTACTGTAAAACAAATGTTAATGTTATTCAAATATTACTACGTATTATAAACTTAAAATATATTATGTCCTATGTCTTCATTAATTCCTAAGCATAATTTTACTTTGATAAATTAGTTAAACACGCATCGGTTTAGAACATAAATCATAAGTTATACAGTTATATTTCCAATTAACTTTTCCAGTTTTTAAGATTCGATGTTCAAATAGTCCGAACAGAACCTTATTGTTGTGTCAACGCTGCTTGCCTATCTGTCTGTGCATTCGTCTGTCGGAGGCTTCTAATTTCTAAAGGAAATAAGAAAAGGGACCGGAAACATCTGCACGCGCATGTATAATATCGTTGAAAAGAAGTCTTTAGCCTAATATATATATATATATATATATATATATATATATATATATATATATATATATATATATATATATATATATATATATATATATATATATTTTTTATTTTTTCTTTTTTTTTATTTTTACTGAATAACAATTAATACATAGGGAATTTAATCTGAATTAAGTATTAACTAATGTTCAACCATAAATTTCTACCATTAAGTTACATTAATTGGTGTAACATTGAAATTGTTATTTTTGGTTCCATTTTGAAGGGATTAATTAAGAAAATAATGGTATTTCTACGCATGTGAAAATAAAAAAACAAGAGAGAAAAATTATATTAATACTTGTACTAAACAGATATATTTATTATAGACAGATTTCCATTTAGGAAAATTCCACATCAATCCTCAAAAGCAAAATAAACAATAATCAATGGCAAGAACAGAGAGCGTACCATTTTAAAAATTAAATGAAATCGAAAATTTGTTTACTGTATTTCGGTCAGCCAACGACAATACTTGAACCTCGGTCAGCTTTTTACCTGGGTATCAATTGGCCACGAAACAGTCAATTAAAAAACGAAAATATATTTTTATTAATTTGCTACCTCGCTTATATTTATAATTAAAACAATAGAAACTTGTATTTTTAGTACTTAGTTTGTGTACATAATATGATATTAAAATATTTAATAACGAAAAAATAAATATTGCGTCCATTTTCGAAATATTATTTAATGTCGTTTCTATGTACATCTTTTCGGTGGCGCAGTATTTAGTCGTTTATTATGTTCGCCCAAATTTTTTATGTAAGGCTATTATGCCTTTTTATTCCGAAATATTATATAATATTTACGTTAAGCTTGGAGAGTTATTTTAACAAAAACTAAATAATAAGGCATTATCAATATTTAACTATATAAAAGACAAAGTATCATTAATAAAAGTTAACTTCAACAATGCTAAGTGTATATCATTAATCATTTTTATTTGATGTAAAATTTCTTAATGGAAACGAATTTTAAATATATTTTCACAAAAATTAATTTCTTTAACTATAACTAAAAAGTTTAGAATTATTTTAAAATTTGCTTTTAAATTAGCAAATTGTCCTAGTGAAGCTTTTTTTCTAAAGGACTGTATCAGAGCGCATGAACATACCCCACGAGCATAGGCTCTTAAGAGTGAGCCGGGAGGCTTTTATGGAAATGTGGCTCGGCTCTGTAGAGAGCGCCCCACTCGACGCAACTGACAGTATGAGGTGGGTTCTGCGCAATATGTATGCCTGCTTACGTATGTACTACGGTCTACGAAGTAGCTATTCGTAGACGATTCTACGTTTAAACGTAGGTATCTACAATAAATATATTAAGTTGAAAAGTGAAAATGGGCATTTTGCCCCGAAAATAGTAATTTCAAATCTTTTGTGCCGGTTCAGTTGATTAAATTTTAACATTTCACTCATTTCTTTAATTCAATTATGGGGAAGTCTATTAAGGTTACAGCACGAACCATAACTTTAAATTAATAAAAAATTGTGCATTCGATTCTAATCGATGCAAAGTATAAACTTTTATTTATTATTGTCTTGAACTGAGATGGCGATATGTATTAGGCTGGCAATTATTAAACACGTTATCTCAGTTCATCAGCAAGCAAATAAATAAACATGTATTAGTTCATACGGTAGCCAAACAAAACATTTCCACTTCTCTAAAGCATGAGTTTGTTTTTCTTTTATAATATGACAACATAAGAGTAGCTCTGCCAGAAAACACTTTTTTCAATTTTTTTGTTTTATTTAGTGTAGGTAGTTGTCCTAGATGGGATTTATAAAATGAATCAAAATTTCTTTCTTTAAACCTTTGGAACTAATGGTTAGCTGTGTTATAGGTTCATCTACCTTCATCCATCGCTATATATTGCGTGTTTGTCATCTGCCTAAAAGAAATTCAATTCATGAAGCAAGAGTACTTCTTTCCTTGAAATGTTGATATTTTATTTTTTTTCTTTATTACCGCAACTCACTTGCTAACTGAACGGAATATCAAACCCCGCACTCTTCATATACCGTACCAAATATGTCTGAGAAGTTTCTATAACATTCCAGAAATCATTGGAAGAAACTGGGGATTTATTGTAACACCCGACATATACGTATGTGATAGTGGATAATGATAGAACAGATAATAGGAATAAGTTTACCTTTTTTGATCTTTATCTAATTTATTATTCGCATATTATAAATGGAGTAATTAGTCGCTTCTATAAACCATAATCACCAAGAACTTCAAAAAACTTATGTTTAATTTATGGTTAAAATAAAGATGAATCCCAAATATTGTGTCTGCGACTAGTTACCTAACCCTGTTCGTTCCTCTTCTTATTCTCTTTTCTATCAACACAAGATGAGCATCAGCGACTCTTGTCGATAATGCAGGTCAGTGTGAAGTGACGTTTTTTTTCACAGAACCGTAATGAGTTCCTTTACCAAGATAGTTAAAAAACACACACCTAAAACATTTATCGACGCCTTTTTTTGACGCGCTGCATCGTACTAATATGATAAATACAATTTCTTCAGGATTACACATTGAAAGTTTTCGTATTATCCAGAGTAGTCTATTGACATCCGCCATAAATATGACACCGGGGCAGAACTGAATTCTCTGTCCGCAACACAACCTTTCTGTCATCTCATTGGTTGTGTTTTATCACCAATTTCTCGCCATATATTATAAAAAAACACTTTCGTAACAGTAGATCTTATTGTTTGCCGCTTTGTGTACATCGAATTCGATGTAATTACATTGCAACCTGTGGTTTATAATAGTAATTTGATTCGTTTGTAGTCGTTATTTGAAGGAATTTTTTTTTATAAATAAAAACATAAATAATAATAGGTCTTATTATTCTACAATTTAAATTAAGAAATAACGAAAAGAATTAGAAGTTACTTAAATTGAAATGATATTAACCATATGACAAAATAATGATTTTAACATAAACAAAAACATTCTATTTTATCTATAATAATAAATAAAATCTCGGTCAACATCTCAGTTAAAATGCCGATTGATTAATTTAATTTTAATGCACACATTTTGAGCACAAATTATTATTAGAAAAATGAAATAAAGCTCCATAGCACAAGCATATTTTCGTAAAATGGTCAAGATTTGATTTTAATAAATATTTAACGTTCTTATAGATATAATTTACATTATTATAACATTAAATTTAATTTTCCTTTTAAATACTTTCGCCTCGTAAATAATACTTTATTGTTTTACATAATTTTAAATGTATTGTGTTCTGAAGGTGGAGTCTCACTAATTAAATTAGCGCAAACATGCTAATATTACCAACAGATTCCAACGAGATGAAAATGGCTAAATCAATTTAAACACATTTTTATACATTATTGTACTTCTATAAAATTATCCAATGGTCCAGTGTTGAAATACTGAGACCATGAAATGAAATAGCTCTGACGTCTTCAAACAATTTATCAAGAAATTGAAAACGAAAAGAAGCATCGTTAAAATTTTTAATAGACCTAAAATTGTTTTAATGATTTTAATTTGCGTCAATTTATATTTCGACGCAGCGAGACAAACTTTCAACAAGTAATTATCTCTTAATGTTATTCGACAACTCGATAAGTTTGGTATTAAGAAAAATTTTTGAATCTGTAATGAGTGTATATTTATTATGTGCGTTTATATACATATAAATATATATATATATATATATATATATATATATATATATATATATATACTCAGATTCAAACAAATATCATTTCTATTTATAATTTAAATACCAGTTACCTTACATGGTTGCATAGACTTATAAAGCCAATTTACTAATTTGTTAAGTTAGAACCATTCGATTTTCTTTATCATGAACTACTTCTGATATTATCATATTGCACGATATCCTTTAAAGGCAAACATCGTTCAATCAATATGGAAACTTATGATTCCTCAATCTTATGCTAAAAGGTGAAAAGAACCGTAATCTAATAATCAAATCTTGGTTACAAATTTAATGTAATATGTCTTAGAAACAGTTTTTTCCAATCACGATATATTCGAACCCACATGCTCATGGTCCCAGTACTTGTGCCACTAGACTGCAGTGATTAGAAAATGTATTTATTATGTGAATTAATAACGTAAAAAAACAGATCCTCAAAATTGCACCGACTTATTTCCAAATTATTGTTACGCCACTCCGCCGCCAATATTTACATAATCAAATTGTTCCCCTCGCCGTCTCGCCTCCTGTAACCGCCCGCGTCAAACCGCTCGCTGAATTTTTGAGCGGAGACGAAACGCGAAATTGAACGCTTCTCCGCGTCAGTACATCTCCTCGACGGAGAGTCATTACAAAAATCACCATAAGTTTCCTTACCTTCATCCGGGCTTCATTACAAAGAGCCGAATTCTATCCGGAGGGCGCATGCGCGCTTCGTGACGTCATCCGGGGGCCTACGCTTCGGGGGCGGGCGGCGACGCTCAGTACATCTCGCGACTCGGCCCCTCAGCCACCAACAACACGGCGACCGTGAGCGAGTCCGGCCGAACGAATATTCGGTCGAAAAATAAAACATAATCCGGCCGAATGAGTCAAATCTAAGCGCGCTCCTAAAATCATAAAATAATAATAGTAATAAATAGAAAAATCTAATATCCGGTTGAAGAGGCTGTCCGGTTCCAGTTAGGCTCGCCGTTTCCGGCTGCGTGGCCGGCGTAGGTACGGCGCGCGAGCACGTGACAGGTTGTGACGTTGCGATAGTGGTACGCTATTTACGTATGTATCTGCCGGTGCAATGTGTTAGCATGCATGCATTTTGTGCATTCATTAGATTCAATTGCAATATTGACGTGATTAATATTCATTTCTTAATATTTTATCCGAATATTTTTCTACCATGTTATTTCTATTAACTTCTTCCAAAACAAAACTTTAGTCGAATAATTTTCTGTAAAGCGTGGAAATGCAAATTGATAAGTGCAAGTAGTATGCTGGAGTAAAATAAAGGTTAATGTGTACGAGCATTCGGATTCCACGGACTATCTCTGGGACTATTACTTCAATCATATAACTTTTGAAATACTGCATGAACATTTTAAAATAAAATTTCCCATTACGTGTATATATTCAGTAGAAAATGTATGTATATATTTTCCTAATTAGAATTTAAGTAATAAGAATTTACTTGCGTTAATATTTTGAAGAATTACGTAAATTAACAAGTAAAACAACACATGATTTCGTATGTAAGTTACTAATACGTAACTGTCATATAAGAGCTTATTTACGTCAATAACAGTTCATAGAAATACATTTATTATAACAGCCACTGAAAGTTGCAAAATCTTATTTAATTTAGATTATAAAGAAATCTACTGTGAAGAAAACAAACAAAAAACGTGATTAAAGCATATACAACCAATAACGTCGTTAACCTAAGTGTATAAACCGGAACGCGTGGTAAATATTAAAAGAAACAATATATTTTTAAAAAAGGAGATATACGGCGCAGAATTTTAGAACATCCTTTGATACTTTAACTATTTCTAGTATTATCCATTTTATTTAATGAATTAAAACTTTACTTTTGGCACAGGTAAGCGGACTTAATTCTGGCCGAACATATTGGCGTTAAAACATTTATGAACTTAAATTATATAAATCTCTATCTTAAATTCCTCTCTAAGATATGGTATAACTGGAATAACCGTTTCAGTAATAAAATGTTAACAATTTTAGTTAGAAAATATTAATTTTACTTTAAAAACAAACAATATTTAATTTTCTTAAAAATTTAAATGTGTAACCAATTTATTCATGTGCCATGATCTGAATGTTATTCCTACTTATGAAACGATTGGATCTAAATTTAGGCTTAAATTATTTGTTACAATTTTTAAAATATCTAAATGACTGATTATAATGTAATTAAAATAATAAATGTTTTATTAAATATATTATAATTAGGTAGTGACAAAAAGTTATTGTTATAGTTTACGGTACATGAAATTTTCACTGTGCGATATTTTTTAGAGCACACATTTTCCAAAAAAAATTTAAATTAATATTATACGCATATTCATATTAAGCTACACGTCACTGAAATGGCGGACGAAGATTTTAAAATGAATCTTTTATCTACAATTACGAAAGCAACAAAGTTCATGATATCGATCGAAAAGTTCTCGAAAAGAGCTTAAACTATACAAAGTAGGTACGCGAAAGAAGCTTATGAAAACGTTTAAGGAGCTTAATGAACTTTCGCTCGTAGCGGATATGCTGTACTTTCAACGCCGAGTGCGATAAATATACATGAGGGTAGAACATTGCGAGGATATCGATGTCTTGTTGTACGCCGAATATCTTACAGGAACAAAATGTGAAGAATACCTTCATAAGTCCAGGACGAAACTAATTAGAGCGAGTGAAGTGAGCGAACTAAGTGTGTATGTTAACTCGGAATGTATGCGCGTGATCGGAATGTGAGATGTGGCTTATGAAAAAGTTGATGTGCAAAAAGAAAATAGTGTAGAGAAAGATGACTTTTCAGAAGTAAACTTCGGCAGTATGTCAATGTGTACGATATTTGATCCGATTACTAGTTTGAAGCTAAAGAAAACATAAATTTTGCTATGCAAAAAAAATTAATTGAATTTAATTAGAAAAAAAATTAAAAAAACAATAGCCAAGAAATTCCAATTTAAAAATAACTCTACGATTCGAATACTTAAAAAAATCACATTTCCCATTATTTTCCAAATTGAGCAGTTAAAAATTCATATTGTGAATAATCTGTATCATATTTTTTTAAAACCATGTTTTTCTACAAAAAAATTAATTTTTACGCTTTCATCAAATATTCACAGATACGCTATATACAGCCACTATTAAAATTATAACATTTTCAAAGAAGCTAGATATCACATCGAACGATATGCCCAAAACTTATGAATCAAACAAATGCACACTCCCTCAACCTGAAACCGCTCCTTAACCGTTTCTTCGTTGACAAGAAAGTTATAAAAGTGATTTAAATTATAATCACACAATTTCCTAAGTAACCAAATTGTTTATTTACAAAATAAGAAAAAAATCAAAGTGAAAACTTTAAACAGGAAATCGTTTATTAAAATAGTGTTTCCAATGGTTCCATAAATAAACCTGTATACAACTGTGAGCCATGTTGAAGGCGACAGACTACATACTGGCGACAGAATACACAGTAATACTGGCGACAGAATAATAGTAAGAAAAATAGATCCTATCGTAAGAATGATAAGAATAGTAAGAATAATAGACCCTATCGTAATTACTGAGAAGACAATTGGCAATAAAGTATGAATAATTCTAATACGCACCCCGTTTACTCTGCGCTTAGTACATTTTATTTTATTTTTATTATTTCGGGCCACTTAAATCTATTCATTACAGTAGCAGTTTAAAAATTATAGTGTGTACGACGAATTAGTTTTCTTCCAAATACCCTTTACAACATTCGATTTAGTAAACTTTCAGACTAAAGAAACTACTAAAAAGAAATTTACTACAATATTTAACGGGAGGTAGCGATTTCCCTTTCATATAAAAACGTTTAAAAAATTAATACACGTAAAAAATTGTGAAGAAGTCCATTGTTCTTGAAAACTACGAAAGCAATTTTTCATGGTAATTATTATTCTTTAACTTAATAATTCTAGATAACATCTTAAATTTTGTTTATATTACAAAGTCTTCATCTACTCAAAAAGAAGTGGCGAGACAGTTTTCTACTGTCTTTTTTGTTCCGTAGAAATGTTTATCGCTAGAAATGTTCGCAATGCAGGCGTTTAAAAAAAAACAATCTTTTAATTCTTTTGTTATTATTTAGAAAAAAATATTTTTCGTTTTTACTTCACGATTTTTTAATAGCTTAGTTTTATTTTTCCTAGCAATAATTTTTAATATAATTAAGAAATTAACAGACTTATGCCATTTTGCCTTTTCGTTTGCCAATAGAGTTTCTTTTTTATTCCTTTAATATAATTTGTTAGACTTTACTTTGTTCTGGTTCAAATTTGTCTACTTATTACACAATTATGTAAACATTTTTCATAGTACACGGTAAATAGATAAATATTCCAATTTTATAATATTATATTTTGCTAAAGACAACAAGTCTGTCCTTTTAAAACACATTATTACAAGCAAAGTAAAATATGGGTATTAAACTGAGTTAGAACAATTTATTGAAAACTTAGTATTAAATCTATTTATTTACTTCTGATGGAGGGTCGGTCAATATTTTATAATGTTAGAAAAGTAAAAGCGTCGAACAGCCCTCTCGTTTATAATCATATCCACATAGATCGTCAGTGACATCTGCAAAAATGTCTCTCGGAGCTGTATTATATAGGAGTTGTATTATATAGGAGTTGTATTATACGCGTAAATTTTTTTTATTACATCGACGTAAAACAGTCCCGATTGCGACCGTTCTGCCACACTTTTATCGGCCGACTTTTAATCAAGTTAAATTGGATACGTTGGCCCTAATCCAAAGGAACAATTTTCCTCGCGAACAGCATATAAATACATCGTCCGCTTGTATCTGAAGACGATTGAGCACTATATTTCCTTGTTCATATTTTTTTCTATTTCCCGGGGGTTTCCGTTGAAACTGTTATTACAACTAAGCTGCCTTGCACGATCAAAGGGCGGATTTAGAAGATGCCTAATGTAAACGAAGGGATTATAACGTACGTGACAATTATCTATTTCACTTTTCTAATACATAAAGTAAAAATTACAAAAAATAATAGCACTGTCGGTGAAACTGTCAAAATTTTATGGAACTTAAAAATATCTATAAGCTTTAGGAATCAAAATTACTTACGAGTATGATACTCGTTATTATCGTTATAGGCGCAATTAATGAAATACTTATTAATTTTAAAAACCTGTCAAGCACGAGTGTAACTCGCACTATAAGGTGCACATTTATGAACTATAAGTACACATTTATGCACATTTACAGGTACATAATATTTCTATTAAAATATATCATAATATTCCTATAGAATTTAAATTTTTTAGAACAAAAATATTTTTTATGTGATATAACGATTTTCGGATTTTCTTTTTTTTTTACTTGTGCCATGAGATATTGCTTCTTGCCACATTTCGTGATTCTAGATCAATGGAAAGTATCCTATAGGTTTTGATTTATTTGCGAGTGTGAAAATTTGCGGTGTAAATAGGTGTATTTCTTGATTGCGTTGACTTAGAAGCTTGATTTCACAACTCCTAGAGACCATAGACCTAAGTATTGACATTAATTTCAACTTGTTACCTCTACGCGCTCCTGAGAAAAAGCGTCTTGATATACAGACAGACAACGAAGTGATCCAATAAGGGTTCCTTTTTTCCTTTTAAGGGACACAAACCTAAAATTTAAATAGATTTATTTATACCATGCTATAAGATATACTAGATATATGAAATTATGAATTTATGTAGTGAATTTGAGAATATTTTCCTGGATTTAAAATTAAATATAATGTTATCATGTATGTTTACGGGAATATCAGAGCATCGTATCAAAGAGCCTAAATTGATATTATAAGGATTCCAAATATGTTTAACTTTTGTAATAAAAAACGAATTTTTCTAAATAATTCTTTTCGAAAATTACGAACTTATGAATCTACTATGACCGCATTTATCTATTTTTTGTTTTGTTTAAAAAAATAGAAATATTCAAATATATATTTAATTTGTAAAATGTCTTACCGTTTTACTAGTCTTTAAATTAGATTCAGTTCGTTCAGTTCGTAAGTGTTTTCCGAGAGGGGTGAAATCATAAAATAGGCTAATTGTTGAGTCTAATCTAAACTACCACTTAATTCAGAATAAATAGTAAGACAATAGAATGAACTATCATTTGATTTATGCCTCTACAGTAATGAAGGTATCCTTCAATTATATTAACATTTCAGATACAATTTGAGCCAGTGTAATGGTAGTTTTCAGTTGAAGTAATGCCTAATATAAAATAAGACGTTTTTGTTTCATAACCAAACGAATCCACTTTTGAAAATATTGTAGAATAAACGAAAAACTGTTCGCACGAAATATGAAACGTACATATTTATGTTATTCTCATATTTTTTAGTGTGTAGTAAAAGAGACTTCAGAACGTTATTATAGTGATAACCTTCTCATTGTTATTATCTATGAATCGAAACTTGAGTGCAGCTACATTGATGGCCGCTAGATTATTAATTATTTTAATTGCAATCAAGCAGATATTTTTTTCCATTTTTGAAAGTCTACTGTCAATATGTGAGAAGTGTTTGCTTTCCGGTTTCATTTTAAACAGGGGCATCATCTTTTATACGTGCAATGATGTAAATTTTAATGAAAAATGATTTTTATGCTGGGCAAATTATGTAAAGATGGAATGATACTGTCATCCTGAATTTAAATATCAGAATGTTTAGAACTAAAGTTGTAGTTTTACATAAATATTTTCTAGTAATGATGTTAACTCGATAAACAGATCTAGAGAGTTAGCATCATTACTGTCGGCTTTTTACAAAGATAAACAAATCTCACATCGACTGATCGGCTTTTCAAACAGATTTCAAACAGATTGATGTGGTTTTCAATATTTTATGTGTAGTAGATTTTACTGCTCAACATTATGTCACGAAGTTAAGAAATAATTCGTCTATACTACAACAGGTAAAAACTATTAAAAAATTTAGAAATAGTCTACTTCATTATATCATTTAGAGTTTAGAAAAATTGAGAAACGAATGTCTAAAGGTCAAACGTGTATCTGAACAAGCGCATTATAGGGTTCCGTAGTTGGCCATATCTGATCTCATTTGAAAATGGTAATCAAATGCTAGCATATAGAACCTTTGCATTATTTTCTAAACTCATAGTGGGAAAATTAGGAGAAGAACGTCACATCACGCGACACTTTGAAGCTTAATAAACGGAACTTAAAGATGAAAAATTTTAAATAGAACTTTGATAGCGTTTTAAAATACCTATCCAGTAATAACTAACCGATGATGTGTAAGAGAAAATTATTTTCGGTACCACTTTATATGAAAAGGAAGGGATTAAAGATTGTTTTAAACGTTTTGCTACATATTAATTAAAATCTACATATGGAGCATATACTTGCAAATCTCATTTACATGGGTCTAAAATTGTAGAAACTACCAGAGTGTGAGTACAGAGATAGACAGGAAGACGGTGAGAAGTGGCTAGACTATAAGGATTTTTGTCACATACCTATGAAACCTTAAAAATACGAAAAACAGACAGAATCGTCCTTTACATACTACAATTATTATCTACACTGGTATTTTATGAACATTATTCATAGTTTTTGGTCATTTTATTCCAATTTATTTCCTAAAATGTTATCTACTGTTTTGTATTTAATTTCATGTTTTAGTGGATATCTGAAAAACTAAAATAATATAAACATACATAAATATGAAAAACCTAGAAAAATATATGTATGAGCATTCAAATTTAAACGAGAAAGTTTAATATGATCTAAAAACAAAAATACAGTTTACTCAAAATTGTAAAATACGTGTCAAACTTTTATATACTTTAGTCTTAAATTAATAAGGTAAATTTTACCCGAGAATAACAATTGGAAACAAAATACTGTGGAAACTTCAATACGTAGATTTGTTTAAAACTAAATAAAACCTATGGCAAGCGCCAGTCAATATACAAATATTTTGAATATAAGTTACCTGTCTAAAAATCAATTATTGAATAAGCACTTTTGTATACGAAAATAAATTCTTAAAAAATATAAAAATTAAAATAAAAGGCAGCTCCATTTACTGACTCTAATAGCTAATTAATTAGTGTTTCTTAAAATAATTTAAATTCATTTTTATTATATAAATAATGAACCACCATCTTCTAGGGTTACCATCATGATTAGGGTTTGTCTCTTTTGCAGTAAGACGTTATAACATAAATCGGAATATTTTTTTTTTAATAAGTGATAAACAAAAGTTTTAATCAAAACTCAGTTGTAATATTTAAAAGTTGTTTTAAATAATGGTCATACATTATTTTCCATAATTTTGCGCAATTACTAAATAAACTTAGATTTTGATCAACGCTATTTTTGTGCTATGTAAAGCACAAAAGCAAACTATGTACCTTTATAGTTCTGTTCAATAATATTCAAAGTTACAAAATCTGAAAGTAAAAGTCTATTTTCAACATTGAAAATAAAAATATTTTATATATATTTATTATATATATATATTTATTATATACATATATATATATATATATATATATATATTCATATATATATCTTCATAAAATATTCACAACACAAAAACTTCCACAAGAACTGAAAAAAGGCAACATAATCAGAGCAAAGACAATAACAAGGTAGCAATGTTCGTACTGTACATACTGCAATGTAGCAATGTTCGTACTGCCATATATTCATTTCGTGTCAAACCTGCCAGTTATGTAAAGATGACCTTGAGTTTTGTGTGTTGGATCTTGGTGTTTGCCGATCAAGATCGGTTATGATAAGTGAACTCACGTCGAAATTAAAAGATTCTCTCTTATCCTCTCTAAATGGTAGCAAATCCCGATGAACAAAATAAAATCTATTAAATAATCAATTTTCAGAAGTTTATATGCAGTCAGAAAGAAAAATAAACTCTACCAATTAACACTCCTGTCACGTCTAACCTCGTTCAATCTCGAGAGGGTAGATATCCGCGAAAGGAACGCAAAGTCGCCATGCTTATTTCAATGAATAAACAAACGCAGCAGGACGTGCGGAGTTGGCACAATGAAAGGGCATGTGTCAAAGTGTCACCGGATTCCGGCGTTTCAGCGCTGCGCTTCAACCCGCCTCTGGTTTCGTTAATCAGCTAACGCGGCTTTGGCGTTTTTACAAGCGATAACGCAAGCAATCAGAAAATGTCACTTGATGAAAATATAACCTGATGTATCGAGCCTGGAGAAAAATGCGTTGGTAGAAACAACAGATATTTTACAATTTATATTTCCTATAGATATATTTATAAATCAAACGATTCTTAAAATAGACTATGGTTTAACGAAATTTATAAAGTTAATCAAATTTGCAATTTGTTAAAAGTCTGTCAAAAGTTGAGCCGCCCAGTACTGTGCTTTATATGTATGCACAAGAGTATTATAGGGCAGTATATTTATGTAACTTGTTTATTTACACATAGCTACAAAACATTGCAGTTGTGCATAAGTACTGTTCAGTAATGATTATAGAATCAATTAAATAATACACAAAACATTTATTGATGTTGTGTCACTAATTTTATAACATTTGTATCTATATATTATAAATAAATCTATGCTGGAATAACATATTATTGAACAAGCAAGGAATTCGGATAAAATCGGTGCTTGATGCTGGTTGCAATGCCATGGTAAATAGGCGAGAATGGCAAATTACTAGCATGAAGAACAATAGTCTTCTGAACAAGACAGGAAACAGTATTTCTAAAAACGAAAAATAAATCACATAAGTGAAATATAACTTCTGAATTATAAATAATGGAAGCCTGACATAATAATTCCATGTGTTGTTGAATTACCAATTTGCGCCCGATTTTTTAGCTATTTTCGTTTATATATAGCAATTTTAGTCTGGTCAAAGTCTCAGACTAATGGTCCATAATTACTTTCTAACTTTTAGTACATGATGATAATCTATGTTTTGTCTCATGTGGGCTCCAAGTAATTAAGCTGTCTTCCAAGTAATTTCGCACTAAAGACGTGTATAACAAATTAATTGAAGAAACACATCGGAATTCTTCCGAGTTATTTTTTCCGCTGCAAATTCCAAAGCCATTCGATAAGTCACACACGAATCGAATCGGACTCCCAAATCGATGAAGTTGTCTAATGTGAAACTATAATCGAGATTGATTCTATTTAATGTTAAGTGACAAATCCCTAAAGTGACAGGTTCTTAAAGTTACAGACTCATTAAGTGACAGGTTCATAAGTGAAATGTTCATAAAGTGACAGGTTCGTTAGGTATCATAAAAAATATCCCCGATAGAACTGAAACAAAATTTTTCCAACCATTGCATTGAATAAAGTATCTTCAAAAAATATCTTAGGCAAAGTGTTACAACATTATACGCTTTTCTCTATTTGCCACTCCTGTCTTATATTATCTTTAACTTTTTCCGCATATGTAGATATATATTGTGTTTTCCTTACTAACGCTCCTCCCAAACTATATTCATAACTTACTCCCATATATAATACTGCATTGAAATTCAGGCAACAGAAACTTGAGGTATCACAAACCATGAACGTATAGTCGATATTTAAACACATAACTATTACGAGTATGTAGGCTGTATATTAAAATAGTTGCCCCATCAAGTTAAATGGCTGTTGATCAAGTTGCTTTATATGTCCGGTAGTTAACCCTTGTAGCATTTGAAGCGGTCACTTAACTATAGGTTAGTTAATTGATGAGCAAAGTAAAGTGGATATTGGTTAGGCACGTGACTAGTCAGTGAAGTAGGCGAATAGAAAGGACAAATTACGCTACTCTATAGTATGTATATATCTATATATATATATATATATATATATATATATATATATATATATATATATATATATATATATATATATATATATATATATACACTATACACACACACATACATTATTAAAATCTGTTATGCAAAACTACTCGAAATAAATTTATTTTTCTTATTTTTTATCCGTCTACTAAATAATTTTATTAGTATATTAAAAATGAGTTCCATCATCTATAAACAAATAAAATCCTGTTTAAGTTGTTTATAAAGTAAAGCCATGAACAAAACAGAAATTACTTTAATGTTAAATTTAAAAAATACTGTCGTGTAAATTCGTAAACAAATATGAATAAATGAACCGTGTAATGTTAAATACTATGATTGGCATTACCCATATTTTTATGTATCTTACTTATACTCATTTTGTGTATATAATACTGAAAAAATAAGAAATGAGATAAATAAAATACGAAAGATTCTATAAGACGCGGAAACTAAAATATTCGAATTATTTGTTATGCGTTATATTTATGTATATTCATTTGTTTTCTATTTGTTTATATCTTAAACTGAAATATAAAAAATAAAAAGTAATCTAATTTACCTTTGCTTACGATTCAAAGTTCTGACATGGATTCGCTCATAAATCATGCACAATGCAACAAATTCGAATGTTCACTCGCCACCTTACGTTACTAATCTTCACATACAAATGCTACGAGATGAGAAATGTTACCAGGGTAATACCAGTATAGAAAAAATACCAGTATAATACATGCGTTGACGGTGCTTCCATATATCAACAAGACTACAGCTCACAAGTAGACGGACGGCTAAGTAACACGCCCACAATTTATTTACCGCGTCTCGTCATCAAACATTCGGTTCTCACTGCGGCTCCACGAGTCCTGATACCCCAATTAGTATCGGCTTTGGCATCCCTACGCGCTCTGGCACAAATTCGACGGGTTTTGCACAAATTGATGTGTAAAGGGATGATTTTTATTTCGTACGTGGATTCTACGTACTAATGAGACGTCAAATATGGACCAAACAAGCTACGCCGGCTTCCTGCGTGCGATTTGGGTGTTAAGGGTGGATTAAGTCGGGCAAAGGGAAAATAAATTCGACTTCAAACTGCTAAACAGGTTCCGTAACAATATAGATCTAAAAATTTATAGATTTTATATAGTAAGAATTTTATTTTTTCAATCCTTGAACAATAAACGAGACTCAAAAAGTAATGTTTAAAATGTATTTCGTTCGAAAAGCTCGTTGCCACCATCTTGTACAACAGATAGGTACTAGAAGTAAATAAACGTAAAGTGAATACAATTTATATTATCATATATTACAATATATACTATAAACGGACCTAATAACATAACTACGTTTTGATATTACTAGTAGTACACAATTGGTAATATATAAGTTTTATTTTACTAACCTGTGTAAGTAAGGTAAAGAAAATTTAATAAAACTGTATATATTTCTAAATACTATTTATTATTCTGTCTATTGTTACAAAAAAAACAAAACGTGAATTGAAATTCACTCATTTAAATTGAACCTTTTTATTTTTAACGTAATTTTAATTTATTTATTTGGGTTAAATTTATACCATCGTTATGCCTATAAGGTATATATGTAGATTATATATATTAGTTTTCTTTTAATGTACAACTCATAGTTGAATAATATAAAGAGTAGTTTCATAAAAAACAAAAAGCCTGCATAGTTTGCACATTTACGCTTGTTCCATATTACGGTCATTAGACATTTTCTAACTTCCTTAAAATATTTATATCTTTAGTGCTAAGCTCAGAAATACCACAATTATATTTATTTTCTTCTTAATTTTAAATGAACCATCTGTGATATGTTTTCCTAGTTCCATCTTTGCTCAAAATGGGAAAACTTATACAATGGGTTCCGTATTTACCTTTGGAGTTACAAAAGAAAACATATATTATATAGTACTTGAGACAAATGGGGCTACTTACCTGCATTGCTTTATATTCGTGTGATGTGGCGTGTTAATAGAATTTTATTGTTTACAAAAAATCCTTCTGATAATAACAAAATCTAGAGTTTTTAATTTAAGAAAATAACTACATTTATTAGTATCAAGTTTGTTACAAAACTTTTATTTAGGCACGACCAAGTATTTTAGCTAAATCGATTGAGTCGTAGATCTTGTTCGGCCTCTTTTTTAACATTATAACAAAAAATATGACTTCTAAATGAATATAAATAAAACTATAAACACCTTTTTACATGTCATAATTTTTTAATTAACCTCAAATTATATTCATTGAAAATAATTCTTTACGGAAATAAACTCAGAATATCATGAATCTCACTACCCTTAAACATAAAACAACTAATCATTCATACTTAGATGCGTACGAGTACAGGATGAAACATATTTAACGTCCGAAACGTGGTAATATTCATTACACGTTCAAGTCGTAATTTTTTCCACATAATTGTTTACATCTTCTGATTTTTCCTCTACCAGTTCACGCATAATTTGAGCACAGAAATGTTTTAAGCGAATACGAGGGGAAGATTCATCCCCAATTAAATTAAAAGTCGCAGACAGCGTGGAACGTTAATTCAGTTGAGTTTTTCCTTATTTCGTTTCAATTCCACTTCCGGTGGATATCTCCTCTGCGTTAGGTTTTTAAAACAAAATGTTATAAATATGCTATTAAATTTATTTGCAATAAATTAATATGATTTAAGACCGTTATGAATTATGTAAATATACGACCATAGAATACATTATCAGGTCTATATAAATGACCGTTTTGTTTTCAAGAAATCAAAACGTATAAACACCCCTATAATCGTGTCTGAGAAACCGATGGGTTAATTAAGTTAAAGTATAAAACATTATTAAAATAAAACGGTTTGTATTTTTTTTATTCTTTTATATAATACATTTATTTTAATTAAATATTACGTTTATTACAGTACTGATTATATTTATTGCTGATTACGCTTCGGAAAGCGTTGATGTAAATTTTATAACATTAATTAATGTTTCGGTGGTAGAAGAGAAGACGACAATTTTTATAGAATATCTCAAGAAAATAAAATCTCATAAATTGATTTTCTATTGATATCTAAGTACGTTGTGCTGTTCTGCTATTCCTGTCTATCCCAACTTAAAGAAAGAAATTGTGAGGATAAAGAAGATACAAAATGGATTAAATACGAAAAGTGGATAATAATTGATTATAAACAAGAAAAAAGCACGCAATTTAAATTCGAGCAAAATGAGATAATTTAATTATATTTGAGAATTGAGTAGGAAATAAAGACGCAGGAAAACGCAGAAAAAGATTTATTGGTATGTTTGTCAATAATTTCCTTTTATAATCGTTGTTTTCCCACTCTTGGCCACATTGTTTAATCCGCTGTTAATGAATGATGTCATTATTATCTTATTGTAAAGGTAAGTCTAATCGATAATTATTTTGAAAGTAAAATAGCACGAAAAAACATTTGTATATAAAATACTATTTTTTTCATGTTAGTTTGTGAAATAATAGTTAACGATTTGTTTTCTTAATTTACCCTCTGAAATCAATGCAGTTAATAACAAATATTTAGTGATGTTCATAAGAATTCAAAATTATAACAAAAATGAGGGTATTGAATATATTTGGCGTTAATTTTGTAGAAATTCATTATTCACAATTAAATGAAACTACGTGATGTAGTATTATTTCTACTTTCTTTAATTTCTTTACCACGAACTAGGTTTCGTTGTATTACACCATCTTCAGGTGGGATATTAGCAAAGATTCTTTCAGAAAATATCTTTGCTAATAGCCCACCTGAAGATGTTGTAATACAACGAAACCTAGGTCGTGGTAAAGAAATTAAAGAAAGTAGAAATAATACTACATCACGTAGTTTCATTTAATTGTGAATAATGAGGGTAATTAGCTGACGTGTAAAAAATCTTTCAGTATTGTTTGTTCACCGTGACATTCTAAAATAATATTTACGCGCAACAGACTTCACCACGGTCGATCAACATCTTTGACTTAGACGGATGTTTTGCAGCTTATTATTCAATGTAAAGAGCAATAATAGTGACGATTTATAGCTAGACGCAATTGCTAGTCTCGTTTAGTGGCAGTTAAATGAGAAGACTAATTGGCTTACCGGTGCTCTTGGCAGACTCAAGTGCATACATTGGTAGAGAGTTTCTTCATATTCGGTCTTTGGCAAACCAAAATATCGACCCATTAAAGCAAAGTAATTCATTAACGATGAATAAATGTAATTTATGATCAAATATTTGAACAAAAATATTCAACTGGGTTTCAATTCCACTTTCTATCATGCTAGGTAAGGACTAATATAATAACTGACCGTTAACCTTCACCAATATATTAAAAGTATAATATTTATAATTAATTTTAGTAACATACGTAGATATGGTGTCGCAATAAAGAAATCATTGCCTTATATTTTAATCTATTTCTTTCTTGCTATCTAGTAAATTACAAAAAAGCTGATTCAATTTTAATACTTGGATTTTTAAACAAGAAGAGAAATAATTTTTCGCTTTTTTCTGATTTTTGGATGATATAACAAATCCATTGTCATTTTTGACACAACGCAGACAGACTAAGACCAATCATATACTAATTAAATAAAACCTGTTAAACGTTGATAGAACTTCCACTACGAGGTTTTCCTAGACACTTAAGTATACATTTAATATTTTATAGTTGTTTTTTTAAACTATTTACGAATATTAATATTATTTTTGCCATATATCTACATTTATTACCTAGTATATATTTCAGACACGTAAAAATGTCTTGAATATCTCCACAACTATGAAATATAAAAATAACGCTATAGTTTTCCTATAAACTTTATATAAACTTCAAGTAATTTTGTTTTTTCATATATGTAACTTTAACAATTTCATGGATATTTTTAATGATATTTTCACCAGTTCAGATATTTTTAGCGATATTTTCAGCAGTATCCAGAAATGTTACATAAAGTTCTGAAAAGAAGTTTCAGCATCTTTATAATGTGATTTCTTACTATTCTTTCAATTTATATATCATAAGATATATGAAATTTAAAAAAATGAGTATTCCATTTGCCTTCCACTGAAATTTCCATAATATTTTTGGGTGTTAATTACAGATATATATATATATATATATATATATATATATATATATATATATATATATATATATATATATATATATATATATATATATATATATATATATATATACGGCATAATATACTTTATCACTGCGCCACATTTGAAGGTGCTATATCAAATAGTTTTCTGCCAAATTTTTTTTGAACGTTTCCAGCAATATCTTTAGAGTTATCTGACATAATTTTTTTTGTTATATTCTTTTGAAACCATTATAACTTGCTCTTCTCAGTTCTCAGTCACGAATTGAGCATTTATTTACTCCGCTTTAATTTTCTTAACAATGTTTTTATGGTTAATTTTCGAAATATAGACAGATTAACATACGAAACTAGGCCAAGTACGGGTTTAGGTTCCTTATTAACGCATAAATTACTGACACCAGCTAACTAGAATAATCTCAACTGGTACGTACTATTTGGAATTTTTCCACATTTTTCAAAACGTTGATTGAAAAATTAGAGGAGGAAGTTTATACTCTATGCTATTTCGAAGCTTAATATTTCGCAAACGAAGATTAAAAATCAAAAACGAAACCTCAATTTTTCACCCCCTCCTTAACATATGTGACTTTAAATTCTTTTTTTAATGTATCATGTATTTTGCTACATATTGCTAGCTCTGATGCAAATAAAGCATGTGATGCTATGATAGACAAATAAACAGATGAACGATCATTATGAAATTATAAGAGTTCCTGTTTCTCAATAGTACCCTAAAAGTTAGTATAAAAGGTGAACCAGTTATCTTCTCCATATCGTCTAATGTAAAACTATATCGTGTAAGTAAATGACTTATCTCTCACTTCAAGGAATATTAAATTATCATAGTTCGCCCTGCATTAAATGTTGAAAATGTTTTTCCATCACATGATATAAAATTTCTTGCAGGTTTGACTGGGTAGCCTCTTTAATTTGATTTTTTTACACGGTCTATTAAATGAAAGAGGCTTTTTTTACAATTGTTTCTGCATTCCTACGATTACCAGCTCTTCATGATTGTCGGAATTACTATATATAATGTTGTGTTAATTTCTTTTTTTCTTAGTCGTTACACTCTTGGCAGAATGGTGACGGTGATCGTGTTTAATGTATTGAAGATAAGTGATACGCCCCAGGATATGTCGCCATTTCCATCTAACCTCTGAACTACGGGTTCACTCGCATATGGGAAAGTCCAAGGCTGCCTTGACCTGATCTATCCATCTTATTGATGCTCTCCCACGTGGTCCAGACAACCTCCTATTTTCCCCTGTACCACCAGCTATTTAATACTGTCGTTGCTATGCCGCGAGACACCTAAAGAATGTTATAATGCGAGTTTGTACATTATTATACAATTGCTGCCTGGTACCTGCCTGAGAGTTATAAATTGTCAAAAATTAATTTTGGGCTGAAATGTTCACCACCCTCGCTAGTTGATCGGTTCTCATCCCTTTCTATAGGCTGCGCAACAGTTTCACCAAATTTGCATCCCAAAAACACCGATTTTATTGCATTATTCTCACTATAGTAATATGTACTAATAACTCTAGAAACGAATATTAAAAAGGACAATATCTTCATACTAATTATTGCTGGATCTAATGATAGATTGCTAGATCTAATGGTGGACTGTAGGCATTTAAACGTCATTGTCTGCTAATTAACCACTTCGCTCTGTTTGCTTTTATTTCTAGCTACTGTCCGTTCGTTCCGCATTTTCATACTACTGCAAATAACCTTAATTCATTATTTTGAATGCAAAACAGTTTATTTTTAAATCATGCTAATTACTACATTCACATGTACGTGCTTCAGCTAACTCACTCCGGCTGTTCGTATTCTACACACGACTTTGTTTCGCTTTTCCGTTTATAATGGTCGCCATTTTTTTTCTTCTTGTAAGCCCATACTAAAAAACAGTGCGCAAAAATATTTAGTCCGAGCACGTATGCATGAATGACGAATGTGTTTACTTTTTGGTTTCATATAAAATACCTTTTGAATTTTAGTATTAAAACGCGGGAGATCTTTTTAGAGACATTAATTTATCTCCCCTTACTCATTATGAAATAAAACATTTGCTTTTTTATTTAAATATATATGTAAAATATATAGAAAAATATAATTAATATGTAACACAAGTTCCACTCTAGTAATTCTCATTGCTTTTGGTTTGGTTACAATTTATTTTTATGATAAATATCCATGGCTTTAGCAATGAATTTCGACTTCTTCAAGAACACAGCTACTAAATTAAGTGTGCCAAATATTAAATTCCAAAAAAGTGCTTTAATTGTAGAATAATAGAAACACCGATTGCATTAATTCAAATAACCTCTTTTGCAAATACTGCTATGAGGTTTCAATGAATCTATAATTCCTATAAAAGTTTAAGTCATTAATATGTTTTTCGCAGCTTTTTACAGAGAGAATTCATTAGACATGCGCGTGCATTTTTTCTGTAATTTAAAAATTTTAGAAGTTTCAATATTTATTTTTCATGATTTTATAAATGGTGTAAGGAGTAAATTATAGTTAAAAAGTATGCCTGTTGCGTACTAAACGTTATATTGTCGAAATCTAAATTCAATAGAAAGACAATTTGAAACCTATGAGATATAACTATTTCTTTAAAGTTGCTTTCGACATCGTATATTTTGGTTTCAAATAAAAAAATTTTCTTTAACAACCACTTGCAACCGAAACTAGCAGACATAAAAACATCAACAATCTTGTGAACTTGCTGGATAACGGCAAATGCACCGCCATTACGTCAAGCGGCGTAGAGGGCGCGGACGCTACGCGCTATGCTGCACGTAGGCTTACTATAGCACTGCTTTACGTCATGCCGCCCGCAACTGGGTCGCGGCTCAAGGGCGCGGGCGGCATTATCCGCCCGGTTCTTCGGATACTCGCGGTGCTTTATTGAGTGATTGGGCTTGGATCGTAATTAAGCAAAAAGTGAGCAATTTTTTTGCGGTTGATGGAAAAGCGAAGGGGATAAGGAAGTGTGGGGAGGATATAAACGGTGGGTGGAATCGATTTAGGTTTGGTTAAGTGGAGTTGGAAGTAAAATTAAATACTCCGATGCTCCGATAAAAGTTTTATGCATTTTAATATCTACTAGATAATACCTGTCCACACCAACTGTATCCGTTTCACACCAACTAGCAATACAAAACACATTTCAAAAATAGAAGTAAAATTTATCAACGTGAGTTGAATTTAAAGAAAAATAACGAACTTGTAAAAAATATTTTTTGATTTTGAAGTTGTAAGGAAGTACCGTAAGACCTTGTTGAACAATACTTAATAAGTAGTTTATTAATACTAATTAAGACAATAAGCAAAGTCCTTAAAATATGAGTTATTGTAATTTATCATGCGATAATAAATGGATTAAATTTAAGAGTATTGTCTAAAAATATTGTTCTTTCTCGATTCAATTCTGGGTACTCATTTAGGTGTCAAAGAATTATAATTAACACCTAACAAACCGGTGAAGAAACAAAATTTTAAAAAAACGTAGACAATAAAAACACACATTGATCGCATGTTTCAAACCTTCCATCAACATATTATAACAAACCATCGAAGAAAGAAAATTTTAAAAAAGTAGATAATTTACATTAATCACATGTCCAAAATATATTACAACAAACCGTTGAAGAAACAAAATTTAAAAAAAATGTAGGCAATAAAAACGCTCATTGATCACATCTCTCAAACCTTCCATCGACATGTTATAAACAATATGGCAAACCAAATTCTATAAATCTCTTACTGATGAAGATTTTCTGTAGATATATGTACGAGAAATTTATGTAAATATAACGAAATCTTTCTTTACATACTTCCTTCAATAAGTACTAGTTCTGAACAAACTGTGTCTGTAACGACTGTGACAAAACTATTAAACAGAAACTGTGCTTGTTATTAACGTTAGATCATATAATCTACATTCCAAACGTGACTTGTACGAGAAGAAATACATATTTCAGTCAGTTTCCATTGTCTGCATCCCATTTTCATTCCCCCGCGGCCTCTACAAAAGCTTATTTCGACTCCTACTTCCCAAGCTCTTAGAGTCCAATAGATGGCCACTATATTTGCCGTTTGATTTATAGTATCTGCCGCCGCGCAACGCCCGACCAGTCGTAATGCGACCGCCGCAATAAATACTCGAGCGCAGAGCTCATGTAAGGGAACGCCATTTGTCCGCGCGACATGATAACTGTCGCGGAAATAATAAAGCTATCACAATGAACGGCGTTATGCTGCGTTATGAAACGCGCGAGCTAGTTTTAGTGTCTCCTTACGCTGTTTTGCTGCGTATTTTCGCTGCGGGCTGGCGTCGTTGCGTAACTAACTTTTTGAGTGCGGCGAGGGGGCCACGAAGTCCGAAAGTCGAAGATGCCGCCGAGGTTTAATACATGCTCGCAGTTTAAGATTACCAGACACTTTATAGCGAATCTGTGTTGAGGACATGTGTTATGTAACGGGTATAAGATAGGATTTCTTATCGAAATAGGGAAGCTTTGGTAATGGATAAACTTATCATAATGAAAATAATCGTTAAAAATGTCGTTCTTTTCCCGAATGATTTTCGTTTGTTTTTTTTCTCGTCATGTATTTAAAAAAATTTGTCTTTTTTAAAAATTTCGTCTTTGAATCTGTTGATAAATCGTTTATCAATCGTTATGTTTAATACAGTTAAAAACAAATTGTTTTTTTTTAAGTTAAGTGAGGTGCCAACTAAAGCAAATCGGTGTCAATGTCACACATATTAGCAATGAAAATTACCATGACAAATTAATAAATTTTCATTTATTTGGATAAAGGAAAAATTGTTGTCATGTAATCTATACATATAATAAAACTGTATACTTCACATGTTTGTACATTAAAAATATATGCAAAAAAATAATTCAGAGGATGAATGGTAAGTGATGAAATACGATCGTTCTTCGATTTCTTTCCTGTTTGTTTGTACACGCCTCACTTATAACTACTAGCCAAATTCGGATGAAGTTTTTAAAGAAAACACAGGGGTCGATATTGTAGTAATATATAGTTTCAATTTAATCACAATTGATTGACTCAATGAGGACATACGTGAACATAATGTTTTCAAAATTCATTCATCCCCTAGACGCGTAGTAATTATATAAAAATATGATGTACTTATGTACACCAATAGATGGAGCTGCATGTATTTTAAACCGAGCAATGAAGTTTTCCACGCGACATACGTTGGCGAAATAGACGCAACGAGAGGTGGAGTGCGGAAGTATACTTACTAATCGGCAAGATATGTTTTTCAAAGACTTTTGTGCGAAAACCACAAACACAGCTAGTTTTTACTATAAAAACAATAAATATCTGCGTATCTAAATATACTCGCAAGATACTTAAACTCAGAGCCAACAGAAACGAATAAATGTATAAGGAATATTTACAAGTGGAAATACTATATACCTATTTTAATTACTTGGCAGCGAATGAAGATAGTCGACTTCTACATAGTGATTTAACTAAGTTGTGATTTTTTCAATAGACTTTATTGACAAAGCTTAACATTTCTTTTTTACTTTTTAAGAGTCTATTTATAGATACCAATATTATCAATTTATTAAGTAGGCACTTTCATGAATCAGTTACTAGTATAAATTATCTCGCCTTGAATCATATTTTTTGAATCCTTCCAACCAGTATAATCGGTTATTATTAACGTAGTATTCTATTTAAAGTCTCCTTTGCTCTCTTTTGCTGTTTAACTTTCTAATCAAGTAATATAATATTCTCATATAACTATGAATATATTCTTATGTACATTGATGAAACATTTCAGTACACTCATTTTGTCTGTATGTTAAGTTCCAAATAACAAAATCAATTTTTATAAAAGACAATTTGTTCAAAAGTAGCTTTCACACCGACTTTATGCCGATATATATGTGAATGAAAAAAATAGCATTAATATCAAGTTGGATCTAATTATTTTATTATTGAATCATTATTGGATTAATTTAATTAGAGCGTTGGGAGGTACCTATATTTTATTGACGAAAATTATTTGCCGATTTAAAAGTTTCTACTTTTATTTTTTAATTCTCAAGTATCATAATATAGCAAAAACCTGTTTAATCTTATATTTCAACCAAAGTTCAAAATAAAAACAAAGGGCTATTTCTTTGAGATAACTAATGACAAATACATATATCTACGAACAGAAATAATGCCTAGAAATATATAAAATGTTATTCCAATATCGAAATAAAAATAATTCAATTTATTGGTTTATTTTTTTATATTTTTTGTATTTTATTTATCAATACGTTTTTGTTACGTAAACAAAATCAACCGTCCCTGTAAAGTCACATAACTTCATAATCTCATTCCCAGTTAATTACTTGAGAAGATGAATTTGATACACTTTATGTTTTAATGAAATATATGCCTATATCTCGTATACATAAAATAGACAATGAAGCTTAAGGTATGCATATATAAAAAAAAATTGAAAATATCTGTCAGCTAAAATAGCAGCATCAGACGCAATAGAATTTTACGTTCACGTACGTCCACTAGAAAAACGACCCTGGTATAGTTGATCAATTGAACGCGACGCAAATAAAACAGATTAGGCAGCTCGCCAGTATTACATAAACAAATAAACATGCCAATATATATATATATATATATATATATATATATATATATATATATATATATATATATATATATATACGTATTTTCATGAACGGCATGTCTGCGTGGTACGAAGCGACATTCACGTGACTTGAAGCTTGAGGTAATGGAAATAGACACCGTCAGCTGAGTTCAACGTGTGATTATGAATCGCGCTCTTATTTTTACTAAGGTCGATGCGTACGTGTCTCGGGCCATGTTGCTATGCTCGGGGTTAATTAACATGTTGATTGCAAGCGTCCTTCGCCGAGATATTACAAATAACTATCGCTCGTGCGAGGTCATTAATCAAGAAGTCACGAGTGTCATTTGGGAAATAAATTCTTTCAAAACTTTCGAACTTTTATTGTGAGTAAACGTTCGTATTTTAATATGCACGTGCAATTTTTTTAAAGTTGTATGTTCAGGAGCAGTCTAAAAGTTTTCCTATTTTCTTGATAAGTACAATTTACAAGACGGATCCTTTGATCTGAAAATATATACGTAATATGACAGTTGGCTATTTGATTTTATACTCCAATTATAAAAGAAATACTGTTTTCAATGAAATTAAATTGGAATGGTGATGGAATTGCAAGCATGTATGTAATCTGGGGAAATTAAAGTAAAAGAATCGCGTCGTCTTCTTCCTATATCGCATCAACCTTTATAAGTATTTGTCACTCCCATTATAATTAACAGTAATTAAAAATTTTAAACCATAACAAAGGCGATTTAAAGTGATGTTAGTAATTATATATCGATAATAAAAAACAGGCTTTTAACAGGAAAGGAATATAAACAATTTTGTTGTTACATTACGATATATATTACAGATCACTAATAACAATGACTAAATGATACTGTTTTATTAAAAAAACTAATATTTAATTTAAAATATAGTAAAACAGGAATCTGAAGTATCCTCAGAGATCAAATGTTAAACTTTAAATACAAGTTGGAAATATAGTTATTAAAATAATAGATTTTGTTTGTTTGAGAAACTTATTTTTAAAATATTATAAAAGGCGTGAAGACCATATAAAAATATAAGGCTAAAGAAATTCAGGTTTTTATTTGTGTTTTTAAAATGAAAATATAAAAAGTAAAAATTGTAATGAGAAAATGCTATAATTCCACAAAAAAATCATAAAATAACTATTAGGTATGTGGAAAAAAAGAAACGATCAAATTATATTAAATATACTGAGTCATTTGATCGTTATGTAAAGTTAATTACATGGTTGTCTGGAAACCAAAAAACGAGAAATTTTCGTTCCATTGACAATTGCTCAATGCATTAATATTGCGAAAATATCCTTTTAAGGTATGCAGAAACATTTTTTAAAAAAATTAATGTACGAATTAATCTATTATCACTGCAATATATATGTTATTATATTTCAACTATATATGACATATTACTTTAACCTATCCTTTATAAGCCTGTTAAAATTTATTATAAATAGCATTAAAAAGTAATTGTTACAAGCAGTCAACTAACAAGATATATACTTAGCTCAAGTACAAAAGTGCATAAATAAATAAAAATGGTCTATCTGCAAATATAAAAAAAAACATAAAAACTATTTATTTATAATTGCAGTATTATTAATTTTTAAATATTAATATTATGGAAGCTTATTGTTACTTTGTTAAATTATCAGAACATTTTTACCGTTAATATTTGTTTAATAATATTAATACATATTTACTCCTTTTTATATTTTTTTATTACTTCAGTCTTGAACTAAAATGAGTCATGACATTTCAAAAGTTTAGAAAATTCCGCGACTTTATCCAAAGTTATTTAAACCATATTTCAAAATATTACTAACGACATTGATTGTGCTCATTACATTGTTTTATATTTACATTTTGTTGTTCTTTTTCTGATAATTTTTTGCATATATACATAAAAAAATATTAAAATATTCGTATATTTCATATTACTACAGACTGACCAAGTCTTAAATGCAAAACTCCTCAAGCGCTTATATAATGAAATAAATAAATGGAGCTTTTATTAAAATATTACACTATAGCTCATTTTTAAGGTCTCCGCAGTTTATGTGTAATCTTATGTAAAACTTTATAGCACTGACTCATAATGACTACACTCTAACAAATGTAGCTATATTTATATAATATACGTAAAGCATAAATTGAACTACAAACTATATCATTGTATCATATACGTAAGTGTTTCGTAAGTGTTCAGTATCAATACAAGAATCTTTCTTAATTTATAATATCATCCCACAGTTACGCGAAAAATATCAGATGAATCAGAGTTGTGGCTTGTTGTACCAGCTAGTTCTCATTATTTCTGTAAATACTTCGAAGCTGTGGAATGTCACGAGGAGTATGTGGGCATGTCGCATCATGAGCAAGGCGTTGAGGGATAAGACGGTCACGTATTTGCGAAACGGTTAAAATAACCGACGCTGAGTCAATATTTGGAGATTTAATATATCGATGATTTACGTAATATTGGTACCAATTTAGTACATAAGTATTTAAAGTTAGTAGTAGATCTAAAACACTTTGCTGCTCGTAATTTCCTAAGCTCAAGATATATGCGTTTTTGCTTAAATTTCCACTATTCGTCTGAGTGTTAATGCATATTTTTTTATGTATTGACACTTCAATATACGCAAAAATTGAGCAATTTAATTACTGTATTAAGAAACTGTTCTAATAAACCAAAATACTACAATATATTGTAAGCCATAAACGCTATAAACTCATTTACATAGCTCTAGTACAAAATATCTATACGCTCAACAAATATATATATATATATATATATATATATATATATATATATATATATATATATATATACATATGCATCAATTCGCATCACATCTAACCGGTACCGGATTCATTCCTCTTTACTCTTAACAAATTCAAAGTATCATTGTTTTCCGTTACATCATAGAACCACGACTCTTTCGGCCGTATTTTTCGGTTTTTATTTTGAATACAAAATAAATACCATTCAAATAAATTCAATAACGTCAATACGCATTTTGCTTACTTCGCCTATAAAGTGAAAATGAAATAAGATAAGGAAAGGAAAAGAAGGACGTATCGATGGAACAGGAAATGAGGGAGTGAGACTGCGGTAACCGGATGTGATGGGGCAGGACTGGTGCTTCCGTCGGAAGAGGAAGCGAAGCGGCTGCTGCCCACCGACTTCGAGTCGACACCTTCAGCAGAGACGGTAAAGTACATGTTTTTAATAACAAGAAGTATTTTTCTTCTATCATTCAATTCGATCGCACACACACACATGTGTATACATATACACATACATATATATATATATATATATATATATATATATATATATATATATATACATATATTTATTTAATTTAATAAAACTTAATTCTCTTCTCCGGATGACTACGCTCTTTGTCGTTACAATTCCTATATCTGCGAATAATTATAGATCCTAATTTTCGGCCAAACCGTGTCAACGATGACGTTTTCTGCTTCAATCTCCACAGACGAGCCGTGTTTCGAATCAGCGTCTTTCTGAAATATTAAACTACGGCCAACGATTCTGAATTCCGATGTGTATCTGCGTTAAAATCTAGCATTCTCCACTAACATCTTTTTGTAATATTTTTATTTTACAACACCATTTTAATGAAGTTTTCACGTCCGTAGCCGAGGAAATAAATTCACAATATAAAAGAATTACTTCTGTGTTTCATTATAATCACTGTACATTATATTGCCACTTTTCTTAGCTACTTCCTTTTGCGGAAATGCATCTGAATGAAAAAAACTAGAACTTCAAACTAGAATTTATACATCGGCGTACAGTTGCAATAAAACAGAGCGTACTGCAGAAATTTATTTTTATTTATAGACCCTATCAAAAGCTTTTCATCTGCTACACCGTCCTTTAAACCAACGTACATTAAATGACTTTTCACAGTGTCATGAAGTTTCACAAAGTGTCCAAGTTTCACAACCTGACCTAACCTAATCAAACCTAACCTAATCACAAAGTGTCATAACCTGATCACAAAGTGTCGCAAAGTTTCACAAAGTGTCATAAAGTTACTTAATAAGTGTAATAATGAAATAACTGTGTCTTATAATGGATTCTAATAATATTTGCGCTAATTTCTGATGATATGAGCTTTTTTTAGTTCTTTTATTGGTATATGTAATAATTTTATACAAATGTAACGTCACAATTTTCGGTCGGATATTTTAAAGATGTCCATGTAGATTGCAGTTTATTTAAATCAAGCAATAATTGTTTATAGACTTTTAGAAATACTTGGCTTACTCTAAATCAAATTACCAAATGACAGCAGTTTATATACGTGTGTACATATATAGGTTTTATGTAAGATGTAAAAATAACAAAATGGGTCAACTAAATTCGATAAATGAGAAGTCTGTGTATTTATTTAAATGAGAGGAAAATCATAGACTAAAACCCAATAGTCAAATACGAATAGAATAGGATTCTGTACACATTTAAGCACTTAAAAACATTTAAGGGTTCATAATATTTTTGGTACACTATTTACAAATATACATTTTTCACATCGTAAACATATTGCTTACCATATCTTTCACTGGCGTAGAAACATGATGCATATTTCAAATAATATAAGCTCTAGTATAATCGCTATAAAACGCAATAGTCAAGTACGAATAGAACAGGATTCTGTCCACATTTAAGCACTTAAAAACATTTAAGGGTACATAATATTTCTGCTACAATATTTACAAATATACATTTTTCACAACGTAAACATATTGCTTACCATATCTTTCACTGGCGTAGAAACATGATGCATATTTCAAATAAGATAAGGTCTAGTATAATCGCTATAATTTTCCTGCAATAATTTAGTCAAATTTTACTTAATAACCTTGTTGTCTTTGCATGGTTAAGTTGTTTTGGAACAGAAATAAGGTTTATTTTTGCATATTTTTTAAATGTGCAATTTAAAATTATGAGAAATGTTTTTTTGTATTCTCTTTATAAGCTTTTAAAAAAGGAATTGAGTACTTCAATTGTCCCCTCTTTGCAATTAAATATTCTTTTATGAATATTTAAAAAAATATCAAATATGTGGTTAATAAGATATATTATTGTGCTAAATATCAAATTTCCACATAACATAATTTCTGAGAACATGAGTGATCTTTCGAGTTTTTTGAGTGTTCCATTTTTCCTTATAAGGTACAGAACCGTAAGGGAAAGAATTAATATGACGTCTACATATTGTTGAGGGTGTGTGAAAAAATTTTTTTTCAATATTTATCAAGATGGATATCGAATTTGATGTTTCCAGAAAAAGATTTTAAAAATGCGTAACTTGCATAGCAAATAATACAAAAATATGTAAAAATACGTCAGAGATCCAAATTTCCAAGTCCTTTATAACACTGACAAGCTTTTTTGGGTATCATATAGTTATAAGTCAATAATAAATCTACTAAATTTTTATTTTGTAAAACACATATCTTCAAATTATATTAGGAAAGACAAAAATAAAACGCACACTACGATTTTGTTATAAAAAATTGAAATGTAATTAAATTATTACATTTATTAGTAACAAAGCCATAATGGAAAATAGTAAAATGCTTAATAAAACTGATCTTATCATTATCTTTATTACCAATATTGTTCTTTATTACATCTATTACTAATATTATCTCATTAAATTTTTGATAACAATTTTATAAATTTAAACTATCTATATAAGTCTCGATAAGTTAAAAATCACCATCCAGCTTAGAGATAACCTTATTATATTCCAGAAATGGAAAACAAATTGACTTTATTTTTGGTTGTGTTTCAACCCTTTTAAAATGATATTAAAATAATTATGTGTTCTACAAAAATATAGCCTTAAGTCTTTATTTGGAATGATTCAGGATTGATTTATTATTCGAGAGGATAGATAACGAATTGTCTCAAAAATATAATGAAAATTCCATATTTGTGCTCTGAAAAAAGAATTATAAACCAGAGTTTTAAGCGGTAATTAGTTAAAGGATATTTAACCGCTTCAAATATTCTTAACCCAATCCGCTTTGAAAGTTAATAAAAAACACTGCACTTGCAAAAGAACGAGTGTATATAAGGACTTTTACGTAATCGTAAAAAGCAAGCGAAGCTTATAAAGTTCATACTGCGTGGCACTCCACATCATTTCTTACACTTGGTGATAAACATCGTAAAGATGTTTTACATTATATATACAAATTATGTACATTTAGACTAAAATTTTAATTTATTTACATGACTGATTATATATTTCACGGTACATAAACGCACATTACTTTATAATGATGTTGACCTTTACGTTCAATAATAAAATTAAGCTTTTAGAAGCTTTTCCGCCTCACGCACTTAAATGTAAATTTTATGTAGGCATTTGACGCATTGAGTAACATGGCAATTAGTAGCATTATCATGTTATGGGGGCCACGTCATCTCCGAAGCACAAAATATTATAGGAAGCGCGAAAATCATGTTGAAGTCGATCTAGGCCTTACTGAAAATAAACTTATTCATTTGATTGATGGTGTAAACAAAATAAATTATTGTGAGTCGTAGGACTCACAATACAGTGTATTTTTTATTATTTTTGGCTTATCAAAATATAATTCCATATATAAATCTCATCATCTCATTTCTTTACATACGTATATCATATATCGTGTATGTTTGTCTACAAAACAAATATAAATAAAAAAATACTCATAGTTTATCATTGATTATTTTATGCAAAGAACCCAATGGTGTTAAGCTTAACCGAAGCATATAAGTTATTATACTATAGAATTGAAATATCTAAGTCATTTTAGAACTCCTTACCAAAATCGGAAAACTATCGGCATACATCTGTCTCTCACAGCCCACACACTTTTTGTTCGGAGACGATTAACATCTAAAACTGTAACATTAAATTGTTGTAACAGGTAAGAGGGAGAGAGATGAGAAAGCAGGCAATAAAAATTTTCCCTTGGTCGTGTTGGATATCTAATAAAAACTAGCTACAACGCGAGTTCAAAAACATGTAATTTGTTTCTTTAAATTAATTTTTTTAACAAATTTCCAAATAATCGCTGACCTCACAATCTCAACAACTATCGATCAATAACATACGAAAAAAATTCAAAAATATTGGTAATACGATTTTTATTGACCAAAACTTACCATCGTGTCGCTTCAGATAGGTTTATCGTAATAAACAATTTAATTATTTGCGTCTAAATTGCAGTTACAATTTTAATTATAGAGGAAAAATAATTGTAAAAATTCTTTACATTAAAACATATAAAAACATATTGTAATGATTTTTTCATGTCTTCATTATTTATTAATTGTTATAACGTTGAATTAATACGGTTTATACGAAAGCTGCAGACCCGAAGGTTGCGCACACACCATACACGACTTTGTAGACTTCACATATGGTTCGATGTGTGTTAACTATATGTCTAATACATAGTGTAACAAAAAACGTGTCGATTATTTATTCAACTGATTCTGGGCATAAAACTGCGTATATTGAAAGCATATTTCTCGAAAAAAATAGATTTTATTATAGAAATCGCAGCTTTTACAGTGTTTTCTTCAGAAACAGTTGAGGATTTCCATATCGTTCCTTAATATTTTCTCTTCAGTTTGATGCACAGAATCATCTTTGTAAATAACAGAAACTTTGTTTATTACATAAACCAAGTAAATTTGACATGCACTGTGCCGGTTTTATTTTTTACTTACAATCCGGTTTTATTTTTTTTTTAAGTAAAATCCTTCGTTTGAATAGATTTTGTACTGACTTGTCACGAATTTCCAATATTTTTAGAACTATCATTTTAATGATTACGAATGTAACGAGACGAATGTATAGACGTACTATGCCCCTCTATGTATAGATGTCTATGCTCCTCCATGTATAGATGTACTGTGATTCTCCATGCATAGATGTATTGTGACCCTCCATGCATAGATGTACTGTTCCTCTCCATGCACAGATATACTGTGCTCCTCCATGTATAGATGTACTGTGTTTCTCCATACATAGATGTATTTTGCCCCTCCATGCATAGATGTACTGTGCCCCTCCATGCATAGACGTACTGTGCCTCCAAATGCATAGACGTACCATATTAATTCATGAAACGCATTAGTTCGACGGACCGTCGAAAAAAGTCAAATAAAATTCAAAAAGGGCGAAAAAGACATTCATTTTGACAATAACAGGATTAATGTCTTTTAATAGTTTATTTTTAATTCATTTAGGCAATAGCTACACGGTAACAATAAATGCGATATTGATTATTTCTTGTAATCGCTTATAAAAAGTTATTACATATTTCATTAGCTTTTCTTTGTTATTTTGTCAGTCCCATTTTTGCTGATCTCCTTTATCATATATTATCACATAACGTTAAGTAAAAATCACCCTGCGCTGAAAAATATTATATATTAACATTTACATTATAATATTTATTCATCTTTTATATATTATTTTTATATGCCTATACAGGGCGTCCGGGAATAAGTGTCGGACAAATAAATACGCCATTCGTTGGCTGTATTTGAATAAATTGTCGTTGAGATAAAAAGTAAAACAAGCCCTTATGCTAATTGAGTGCAAACAAATATTACACATAATTCTTTTTAACACACCCAATTCTTGTCTAGAGCGCGGTGCTTATCCGGGAAGCTAGATGTCTTTGCAGCTGTTCGCGGGTTATTCCCCCGAGTGGCGCTGAACAATGTGCGCATGTGTCGTGTGTACGAAAAAGATGACAAAAAATTATGAATATTGTTTTCAATTTTCTAAAAAAGGCATCTTTTAGAATTTATTTTAACGACAATCAACTATTTTTCAGTCAACGAATAACGTCTTTCTTTGTTCGACACTTATTCCCGGACACCGTCTATAATATCACTTAGAAACTTTTTAGCTACTGCCTAAATTTTCAAGCAATTAATTATATCTAAATCTTTGTATGAGAAAATAGATATCGAAATAAAAAATAATTCCATTATAAAAATATTGTTTTTAATTTACTACATTTTTTTAGTCTTTGTTTTTTTTTAATTTTCTACCTCATAATACAAGAATTATACCTAGTAGGTAGGGCTTTGTTAATATTTCTTTATCAATATTTCTTCTATCTGTCTTTTGGTCTATGCCTCATAACATGAGAAATATGCTTTCAATATACTCAGTTTTATGCCCAGAATCAGTTGAATAAATAATCGACACGTTTTTTGTTACACTATGTATTAGACATATAGTTAACACACATCGAACCATATGTGAAGTCTACAAAGTCGTGTATGGTGTGTGCGCAACCTTCGGGTCTGCAGCTTTCGTATAAACCGTATTAATTCAACGTTATAACAATTAATAAATAATGAAGACATGAAAAAATCATTACAATATGTTTTTATATGTTTTAATGTAAAGAATTTTTACAATTATTTTTCCTCTATAATTAAAATTGTAACTGCCTATAATGTAACGAAACGTTTAGTTTCAATTTAAAAGTGTGTCTTGTTATTATTTAAAATTTTAAGTATTTGTGTAAATGCATATATATATATATATATATATATATATATATATATATATATATATATATATATATGCATTTACACAAATACTTAAAATTTTAAATAATAACAAGACACACTTTTAAATTGAAACTAAACGTTTCGTTACATTATAGGCAACATGCCCATAATGTAACGAAATTTTCAGTTATTTAATTGCTACTTTTTATTGTGGATAATACTATCCGGTTGTAAAAATGTGTAACCGCATTAATCATTTACTATATTCAATACAGAAAAAATTGTAGATAAGAAGAAAAACAGGTAGAACTATAGAAAACAAGTTATACAATTATCTCCAAAACTTCTCGTCTTGGTAATTTTAGTATAATTTTACTGTCAGACTATAAATAAAATCAATTTTCACATCATCTGTAAATCAATTATATCTCAAAATATTATATACGTCGACATAACTGACAACCCACTTTAAGATCGTAGAACGTATTCCAGAGTATATGTACACTTTAGACTACGGCGAATATTCGCCGAGAAGCTACACTCTACGCATCGACAGCTACGAAACAACGCACAGTATCGCGCGATATAATAAGCAACAACAATAATATAGCGCTGGAAATACTCGAGCGTTCCCTCTGATGTTATAATAGAGGGTTGAGAATTCGGCCCGGCACTTGAGGGGTCACTAATTAGAAGCATCGCCGAGCCCTGAATTGCGGGTCGAAGCCGCTGGCGTTTCTTTTCGACAAGTTATTGCGTCAAGGCGAACCCGAGCGTCGGAACGCCTACTGGCTCCGCGTTGATGGATATAATTTGAGAAAATTCCCGCCATATACAGGCGGTACGCTCATGGCCCTTCGAGAGGGCAAAAGAGTGAAAAGTGTTTTAACCGGCTTTAAAAAAAACAATATATCCCCAATTCATAGTATTGTATACCTATTTATACGTGTATGTTCACGATTATGTGAAGGAATTGCCGGAACGTTTTGAATCAAAATGATGTTCTTAAATAATATTTGCGTATGGGTGTAGATTATTGTTCCTTTAACTGGATGCCGAAACGTAATATCTTAGATTCGCTTATAAATATATCTAGAGACAGAATACACGGAGATAGTTTATTTTTCACCATTACCTTGAAAGTTATATTAAGTAATTAATTTTTTTCAGGAAAATTCCTATAAATATTAGCATGTATTGCCTGTTTATAGCGACATTATCTTTTTGGCATTATTGAGTTTCTTAGAGGAATTATTCATGACGGTTTGCTTGTATAAAATAAAAATGGTCATAAAAAATTCAAACCGTAAAGAAGTATACGTTAAATCATTACAAAGACGCGAGTTTTTAAAATACTAAATTATGTTTTGTTTTACTTTAAACGGACAATTAAAACATTAAACACATATTTACAACCTAATTTCGGCTTCATCTTTTAGGTAAATAATATTTTAAGAAAATTAAGTTTCAATATGTCAATAGGAGACAAAAATTTATTAGATAAAGAAAATAAATTTTGTACGAATTTTCGATTCTCAAAACTTTTCCACCAGCATAATTTTGTTGATACCTCATAAGGCAAAAAGGAATCCTAATTGAACCACTAACGTGCCTGTTTGTCTACCGCAGTCGTTTTCCGCGGAAATCGCTTGACGTATAAACTTGAAATTTGGCACATAATAAAGTACATTAACCCCCATAATTGGAAACACTCGAAAATACTGGAATAGAAATTTTAGAGTTCAAATGAAATACTCGAATTTTTGCTGGTTTTTTTTATAATTTTAGTTGATATATTTCATATTTTCAGGTATATATTAAAATATGCAAGAAAATCATCCCCCCTCCCTTTACTTTCGAAACTAATCAGCCTAAAATTATGAAAATATAGGGTTTTTAGAAGCCTCCACAAAGTGGACGGAAAACTATAGCGATTATCCCAGATAATTCATAAAATACACGTCATGTTTTTACACTTGTGAAAGATTTTATGCCTTTACGTTGTGAAAAAGTAATATTTTGAAATAGTGTAATAGAAATGCTATGTATCCTAGAATTTTATAAATGCCTAAATATGTAGAGAAATTTCATGGCGCTAGTTCTACTCATGGTTGTCAAGCTTAGTGTAGTACGGCGTACTGTATTCTGATACTGGTCGTTTTAAAGCAACGGGGTGTCTTGTTAATAAATTAATACAAAAACGTTAATTGTATTCAGTCTTTGATTAAACTAAACAATTACATATTGTTCAGAAAATTACGATTTTTAGTAAGAATATTACCATTTAGAGCAAGAAAATAACGATTTCGAGCAAGAAAATTACGATTTCGAGCAAGAAAATAACGATTTTGAGCAAGATTCGAATATACGCTCAAAAGAAAGGTCTTGAAATAAGGTTATTTGAAAGTTGTTATCCTTTTAAATACCATTGTTGTCGATGTTACTTTCGATATTCTGAGAGGTCCTTTCAACTAGTCTGAAGTTCGTTTATAGTTTAGGTTACAATGTTAAATTCACAATATATTCAATATCAACTTAAATGTTATGACATTATGGTATATGTTTATAAAATGCTTAAGTTTCAAACGAGCTTGTGATGTTGATTTAATGAAACGGGATGCCAATGTTAATATCAAAACTTGATTCAGATACTTTTAATACTTTATTTTACGAAAATCTAAATATTTTCATATTTTTTTTAAATGTTTACCATGCATTTCATTAACTTTGTTCTTTTAAATGAAATTAACCAAACCTTTGATTACATATTTCGAAATCTTTTACTAAACCCTTTAAAATAATATCTCACACCGAATTTTTTCTTTTCATTTTCAATTACTCTACATACCTTTTTAGCATGTGGTGATAAAATTTATTTAAAATCAGTCCAACATATCACGTGATACGTGCCTACGGTAGATGGATATTGAAGTAATAACATTAGAGAGAGTCCTACGCGTTATTGGTGATGGAAATCTCAAAATAAAACACCCAAATAAAGTCACTCTTTTTTATTTCCGTGCAGTTTTTTTGTTACTTTTATTAGCCAATGCAATTATCACATCAAGATGCACAGAATGCCTAATTACGAAATGAAATGCAAGACAGTGTTTGAAAACAACAAGTACAAGGTCAAATAACAAGCAAGTTCGACATTTAAACAGGTTGACAATGACACTCCCACAATATTTATTAATGAGTTTTCCGTCCTCAATAAATTTTGAGGAAAAAAAAATTCACACGAGTAAGACGCTCAAGATATCCACTGAGTAAAATACACGTCATAGATATCTTGTATGTCAAATCCAAAGATAATCATTTCTTTAAAGTTCTAACTGAGAAATAGGACTTTAAATAAAATTTAAGATTTCTTAAAAATTATCCCCAAAAACTCTCAGAATTTACTAAACACACACTTGAAAATTCCTCGATAAGTTTGTTGAGTGATTTTTCATTTCCACAACTCAAACAAGTCCGTAGTCTTAACATATAATTAAGTTCCACCTGACACCCACAGATGTTCGTTTCACTGCAGAGCTTTGCTTAATCCGTGAATAATACGAGTCGAAATAGAAATAAAAGTGAGGCGAGCCACGTGGATTATGCAGAACGTTAACGGAAAGATTAAAAAAATGGAAATTAAGACAGCTAAAATTTCCGCTTACTTGGTGCTAACGAATCTTGCTTAAAATAAATAAAGAACACCCGGTTAAAATTAAAATATAATCTTTACCCGTATTGTAGAAAAAGAAAACGTCGAATACAATCACAGATCACATTTTATTCAGCTATTGCTTTATATAAAATATAAATAACTAAAAATTCTACAAGAAACCGTTTATTTAAACGATCGAACTTATTATAATGACTTATCTTGATATTTGACGTAATATTAAAACTTGATATTTGACGTAATATTAAAACATATTAACCCGAACATTTTTTAATAGCTAGAATGCAAAAATATTCATTTGGAAACTTTAGTGAGGATAAATTAAATACTCGAAAAAAAAATCTAATTCCATATGTAGTGCGGGGTGTAGTTTGAAAGGGCTAGTCTCATTATTTCATAATATTAGGTATTATATCTTCAGAGATATGCTGAAAAATAATAAAAAAATATGTTTCTCCCTCTTATTTTCGAAACTTCTCAACCTAAAATTATGAAAAAATCTAGGTTTTTGGAAGCCCATGCAAAAGTTGTAAGATTAGTCTAGATGTAATAATTTTTAAATATTCCCTTTGTCTTTACGCCTACGAAAGATGTAGTAGGCAATACATTTATATTTTGCTATTTTCAGAGCCGATTTTCTCAGAAACCATGCGATGTAGAATTTGAAAGTAGGCATGTTAATACAATTTATTAACCCACGTATTTTAAACCGATTTTTTTGGAGTTTTAAAGAGACAGTAAAGGCGAATAAAGGTCTTAGAAAAATATCGTTTCCTCATTTTACATATCATGTCGAGTATTATTTGAAAATGTTTGTGACGAGGAATACCAAAAAAAATTTTCACAATTTTAAATTGCATATTTAAAAAGATATTCTAAAAAACATAGCAGACCGCCGCCTTATTTCCGAAACTTCAGAACATGAAATAGACAGAGTTGATAAAATCTGACCAGAATATTACAGGAAAACTACTGCGATTATACTCGATATTACAATTTTTTACGCCTGTGAAAGATATATTACCTAATAGGTTGGAATATATTTACGATTTGTTTAATTAATAACTAAATAGTTTAATAGAAATAAAACCTCTATATCCATAGGTGCTGATAAAGTTATTTTAAATTTAAAATATGACTTTGGTAAAATGTACAATGCGTAGGTACAAGTCGAATAATTTAAGTGGCTAGCCGAAAGTTGAACTACCTGACCTGACTCTTTGTTTTTTTATAACTCATCGATTTTTCAGGTGTGTTTTTCAAAATGTTTCCAATTAATGTCATTTTATTATTAACAATCACACTTTCATCTACCTCAAATACTAGCCAAATATCTTTATTTTTAATCATGTCACGTAAGCTCATTTCTACAATAATAAACTATGAAATAAACATAGGGTTCACAAAGAAAATATTTAATTTTTCCAATTTTGGATCCATGAAACAATCTGTAATTAATCGACTTGTTATAATTGAATAACTCAAAAACTGGCTCTCTTTTTTATATGTATTTAAGTAATTTATATTATAAGTGCATCAGACACACATATGACTACATTTGCTTTTTTCTTCAATTCCCCCGGAAGTCTGGCTTTACACATAGTGTTTCTTCGGCATTTGAAGAAAGTTTTGAATTTCTACGAAGTAATAATAAATATAAAAAGTTTTAATTAATTAATAGATTTATTAGACTTTCGTCAATTTGAATATTGTGTATCTCGAAAGATACAAGCATTGTTAAAGTTTTTTTTCTATTTAGTACCTCTATGGAATTTTTATTATATATCTTTGTCTGAATATATATCACAAATAAACAGCTTTTATCGCTGCGTGATCTATTTATAAAAGGTAGAGCAAATACGGAAGTGGAGACATGCTAATCGAACTTACATTAGATCGTTTTACTATTCGCAGTTTCATTTTATTTTACACTCTGCACTAAAAGCTCTCCGTATCTCTTACCGCAACACCATATATAACCTCGGCCTGTAAAGGAGTCGAGAAGCCAAGAATAAAATATATAAACGAAACGAACGGCATATAAATTGCTGGCTTAGCAAATGGCTGATGAGTATTCGGGCGAGGGCGGTATGCACGTCTCGCTGCTCCTATCCAGGAGTTAAATGTCAATAATTACGGGGGCCGCTTGCTTACTGAAGAATTTTTACACCGTCTACCTTTTTAAAGTTGATTCTTAACCCTGCAAGCTCTCAATTAATGCTTGCAAATTGGAAAATTGCTTTAAAATTGAAAATTGGTAGAAGATAATCCTCTTTATGAGTATCGACATCACAGTTTTATTAATAATGAATAACTTTTAAGGAATCCCTCTGTTATATAACCGTGGTGTATATTTGAAGAGTTAGTTTTAGTGAACTTTTTATAAAAATTCATTATTTCCTATGAGGTTATGTCAAATTTCTAAAGCTGTTTTATACCAGGTTTTGTTTTATATATTTATATTTATTTTATTGTTTCTGAATAATTATTAGCAATCTGGTTAAGGATTATTTATTCATTTTAAAGCTTCTTTCCGCCGTTTATATTTTACTTACCTTCTTCATTTGCATTTATAATGTTTCTACTATCTGTCTAAAACGAAATATTTTTACCAGTTTTAAAAACACTTTAACGGGTTATTTTATTTTGCCTAATACATTTTTGTCCATATCATTTAATATTTCAATAAATATTCCTGAGTAAGTACATTCTCTCTGTGTTAAATTTGATTCAGTCTATTTAAATTTAATATGAAAAAAATATTTACACGTCATAGGTATTCCTTAGACGCTTTTCAAGTAGACTGCAACATCCGTTTTTTGTCTTAATATCATTGCAAAGAAGGTAGGTAAAATATAATAAAAAAATAACGAGAGGTGTCGAGGGACACCCAGTTAGAACGAAGTTCCATTCGCTATGTATTATGTACTAAATAACAGGCACAATGAAATAAGTTAACAAAGGTTCAGGGTAATTAAAGGAAAAGTTAAAAGAAATAAATGAAAGAAACATGATATTCTTTACATAGTTGCGCATTGGTTTTCTTCTTTGATCTTATAAATTTGTTCCTCAATCGTCGATGTCTTAGTTAATATTGAAATAAAATATTTATATATATATATATATATATATATATATGTATATATATATATATATATTTATATATATATATATATATATATATATATATATATATATATATATATATATATATCCTACAGGAATAAAAATCTTGCAGCATAATAAAACATTGTTAATTGTAAGATATGGAGAAATGATAATGGCAATGACGCGATCCGGGCAACATCTTTTAATTAAACGAAATTTGTATAATACGTGAACAGTATTGCATGTCTTAATTTTGGTATTAATCAATATATGTGTAAACTTTTATCAATGCAAATAAAAGATGATACTAAAATTTAAGTTTAAAATAAACCAACCACTTATTGTCACTTTGCCACTGGTACTTACCTGACTTCATCATCACCATCCTCAACTTCTACTGAATCACTTTCACAATTAGTTATTTATTGATAACAATAACAAGAGTTTCAAAGTAGTGAAGAGAGGCTATGAGTATTATGGCGAGAAGAGAGATTACAAGTACACACGCTTAAACGAATACAGCTGATTCGCACGCTGCGCGTCTATACTGTAGTAATATACCTGTACATTGACATATGCATGTAAACACGCAAACGCTTATACTGTGGCAAGGGTGTCGGTCGAAATCTTACACTTTTTCGGACTAGCTCTCATACGCCAAGTGTGTGGTGTGCAATAACTTCGTTCCAATACACGAGGCTGTGTTAAGATATTGATTAATAATATTTAAAAATTAGAACACAAATATATTAAGAAACTCGATTATTAAGTTCCAATTTGATTAATACCACTGTGATACTGGGCTCGCGCGCGCGTGGAATTCGGAGTAAGAAAAGTTATTAGGAATTTTTTGTGTTTTTTTTCTGTCAAAACTCTATGACCATAAAGTTTACTAAAAACAGATCGATGACAATGGCAGCCAAATCGGTTCCACTGGTTATTACACTATTAGCGTGCTTAACGAACGTAAATTAAAGATCGACGTAACTTTTTTATTCGTGAACCAATTGAAATAAGACCAAGTTTAAATGTTAGCCCAAGCTAATATTTAAATTAGTCCTATTACTGTAAACCACATCCACATCGGTTCAACCGTTCCTGATTAGCGTGCACAATTAAAGTGTGCACAAATAAACAACATTTCTAAAAACTGTTTTTTAGACTTAACAGCGGATCTTGAGCACTTAGTTTTACTTAAAAATGTTTAGTGTACAGACTCGGTTTTTTTACGATTTTATTTTATATATATTAAAAAAAGTTGTTTCAACAGGTTTTATTTCTTCAGTTTATAGTCGTTAGAGAATTTAACGTAATATAATCCAACTATATTATGGTTAAGATGGCGAGACTGTAATAAACATACGTTTATCCCTTGTGTCCTCTGTGAATAAGAATACTATTCAGTATTCTTAAAGGAAGATAACAAACCAAAAAAAAAACTAAAAGTGAACGTAATCAAACCGCACATCGAAATAAAACTCCTATTAGCAACAATACATTGTCGCAATTCCAATCTCATACCGTGTTTACGAAGATCGAAAAGAGACAGCTGCACACAACCAACTCGCTAGAGCGGGTCGACGCTATGTCTCAGTGACGTCCAGCAAACGTCTCGAAGGAGGGACTATTTCAATTCAAAATACTTTAATTCTAGTATTTGTATTTCCGTTGCGTCATCGATATAAATTACTTTTATTTGAAGATTTCTCTGCAGTGAATTACAATGTTGGAATACCTTCGTGGAAATCTGCGTTACATTTTAAGTAAACAATTTTCGGATACGAGAGAAGTGATCGAAGAGAAACGTTTGATGTCTATATTTGGAGATTTGTGGTGCGAGTATTTTTAAGCGACATTTGCTTTTACTAAAGAGCACTTTCAATTATATTTGAAGATTATAATTTATTGTGTTGATACAAATACAATCTCGCTGCCGTAATGATGATCGATAAAGCTTTCACATAGCTTTTGAAAAATGTTTATGTTTTTATATTATTAAGCAAAAGCGAGTGTATTGATTTTTGTAGTGCCATTTTTCCAGCATAGTGGTATTGAATAATTTTATCATATATTTATTTTAAATATATTAGTTCTGCATTCACGAAATTATGTACCTTTGTTTGTATCTTTTTCTGAATTCCGTAACCAAACAAGGAACACTTATAGTCTTGCCTTGTTCGTATATCTGTGCGTCTGTATGTCATAACAATTTTACTCGCAAACTACAAAATTGAACATGGTTATATATATATATATATATATATATATATATATATATATATATATATGTGTATATATATATATATATATATATATATATATATATATATATATATATATATATATATATATATATATATATATATATTTCTAACGACTTCAAACTGATGAAATAAAATCTGTTTAAACAGTTTTTTAGTATATCTCCATTACAAATAAAACAGAGATTTTTTTTAAATCGCATAGCCCATTGTGTAGGGTATCGTTCACTAGGTGTTTTTTTCAAAGACATTGGGGAAACTAAAATTTTTCGGATACATTTTCGATAGATATACGGCTGTTTTTGAATATCTAAAAAGTATTCACAACACTTTGTGTCTGCAATTATAATATAACATAGTATCAGTTATGGAATGTTGTTAAATTTCCTTTTATAAAATCAAATTTAATATCTACGCACGACCTACTCTAGTTACGATAGGTACTCAAGAATATATATGTATTGGGGATAAAAAACTAATCAATTACACAGACAATACAATTGATTAACTGTTAATACATTATATATAATGAAATTTAAATGAAAATAATCAAAGCTAAATAGGTTCTCCTAGTTTACGAGTAATAATCGATCAATTTATGACATGTATTAGATCTGTAATAAATTTCATATAAACTCCGTACAAAATACTTAATCAACTGCAAAAATAACTATATATTTTAAAACGAATATTAATGTTTTATCCTGAAGATGGCAGTGCACCATGTATTACGCTGATAGGGTGCATATGCATTAAATACAAGAAAAAAGTAATTTTGCATGTAGGTACAGTCGACAGCACTTTAGATTTTCGATTTTAAATCGACCTTATCTTAGCTACATAGGGATGAAATGTTTAGTTCAAGAGTAAATCTTGGCGTGCTATCAACTATATTTAAAAACTAAAACACAATATCATATTACTGTTAAACCATTTCATACAAAGACGAAGTTTTACCTAGATGAAGTGTTTAAAAGCTGTTGTTGTCGACTATATTTAAAAATTAAAACACTATATCATATTACTTTTAAACCATTTCATAGAAAGACGAAGTTTTATCAAGATGACGTGTTTAAAAGCTGTTGCTCTAGATTATATTTAAAAATTATAACACTATATCATATTACTTTTAAACCATTTCATACAAAGACGAAGTTTTATCTAGATGAAATGTTTAATAGCTGCTGCTGTCGACTATATTTAAAAATTTAAACACTATATCGTATTAATGTTAAACCATTTCATACAAAGACGAAGTTTTATCAAGATGAAGTGTTTAAAAACTGCGCGTTTTTATAACATCTAATGCCTCCATTGCCTTAGATTTACATCTAAGGCAATGGAACCATATCAAGGGCATATCCGAAACGCCCTTGATATGAGATTCTGAAATACCCACAAATATTCCTCTAAAAATGCTATAATGCCATTTAATGTAAAGGTAGGATAAACTCACATAATATAATTTAATGGCAATAGAAAAGAGTATTGCATAACTCATGAATAGATCTCCACGCAGTATTTATGATATTTCTTCGAGTATTAAAATTTCCCTACTTCAATGTTTCTCTTAATTTTGTTAGAAAACAAACGGTCGTCGTACATTCGGCGCTTATAAATGAGCTCATTAAATATTCAGTTGGAACGACCAACCCATTAGTAATTACTTTTCCAATTTCCACAATTGGTTCTCTCCTAGTCCAACTCATTGTTTACACCTTTTTTCATTGTTAGGATTTCTTATGTTTTTTTCTCCTTGCAATGATCATTTTATTCTTAATTATTGACCGTATTACCCATGTTTGAAGACTCGATATCTACTGAAAGTATTAAGGTTCAAGACTGCTTTATGGATATAGTTAGTAACGTATTTTCTTCCTATGTACATAAAATAAGTTTAATAAATTATGTGCATATATACATATATTTACATATGTGCAAAATAAATGATGGGCATATATACATATATATACATATGTGCGTGTGTATGTTCGTGTGTATGTAGTATGGGTTTATGTGTGTGTGTACGTGGGTACGTGCCTATTGCGTGCGTGCGCGCGGCGTATGTGGGTGCGTGCGTGTCTGCTGGCGTGTGTATGTATGTGTGTGTGTGTGTAAATATTACATACACACACACACACACACACACACATATATATATATATATATAAAGGTATAAAGTTGAATATGATAAAGCCGCAGAGAGGTAATTCTCTTAAGTACCGTGAAAAGATAAGTAAAAACTGTTTTTTTTTAATTCGGCATAAGGAAAAGTTATAACCATTTTAAAAAAATCAATTGCCAGCTTGAGGGCTATAAAACAGGGAAAAATGTACGTACCGTTCTAAACCTTGAAATATTTTTGGTTTTATAAAAAAATAGATACTCAATATTGTTATTGAATGATGTTTTATAACATAAGAAAGAAGAAAGTGGAAAATATAGTAATAATTTTGCAAAAAAACTCAAATTTGAACTTGAATACCTCCAGAACCGCCACGAATTTCAAAGAATCTTTTTCACTCTTCTCGCCAGGACGTTGAAGAGGACTCTATGTATAAATATACTAAACTATAATTTATTTGTATTCATTTATGAAGTAAAAGGTATAATTGTTACAGAAGCAAATAAATCTCGGGCTAATTTTATTTTATATTTCTTTGTACACTTTTCAACAACAATACTTCTTAACTAATATAAATAAATAAAAACGTTATCTAGATATGTATTCACACGGTAAAGAATCAAGTAATAAATGTATTAATTGAACGGTTCCTAAGCAATACAAATGATTAATTAATTAGTATCATAACCCTCCTGAGAACTTATTCAACTATCTGTAACACGAGGATAAGTCATTGAAAGTAATTTGTAACTTTCATAAACCTTAAATATTCACTCTACTGATCCTTAATATCCAACTTTATGTATTACTTTTGGCACACTTGAAAAATAGTTACTCGGTTTAATTAATGGTTATTATTATTGTTAATATAATTGATAAAATGTTTTTACTAACTACGTATAAGAGTGTTCTTAAGCAACTAGTGTAAGTAGAGTAGATCATGCGTACATATTTAATATAACTTTACAAAAGGAAATTCAACAACATTCCATAACTCATCCTAGGTTATATTATAATTTAAAATGTATACTTATATATATTGCATTCACCTTAATATGGCATTCCCCTATATACACACAATGCGCTGAAAAATTGTAAGCTTTCTTTATTTAAAAGGTGATAAGGTTGAATTATCAAAAGCTTACCATGAGTTTATTGTTTTGAAAAAAAAATTAAATACGCGTCTGCTCTCGAGGTCAACTTCCCAAAAAAGCTAGTTTAACTCGTTCGGTTAGTACTCCTTACTTAATACGATTCAAAGTAAATTAATATTAACGAAAATATTTATTTGTTTACTTGACTTCATTGAATTATTTACTTTCATTTCGACAGTTTTCGTACACTTTCAGTAATTTTTCTTTTAATATTTTTACGTCCCAAATTTTACTCAGAAAATAGGTATATCCACAAAAATACTATGAATGATTTATTTATTTATTGCACCATTAATGTAATACGGTATGTACCTACCGAAACAAAGCAAACTTATTGCTACAACACTGATGAAAATTTACTGAATGACACGGGACATAAGACTTTTCTTTAAATTTCATAAGCGCAAATTCTCTTACTTACAAAGAAGGAAATCTAACATACCTAGGAGGGAATCGCTAGGAAATAGATAAGAAAAGTACCCAAATTGTCTCATCTACAAACATCATAGGAACGTCTTTTGTACACGTTCAATCCTCAAGATGTACTTCGTTTCGTATGGACTCCAAATGATGTAGCACTATTCTAATCGGCTTTGCACTAATGAGCGCGTCATAAATTTTTTTGCTGTACAGTACAGCAAAAAAATTGATGACACGCAATAAAATTACGCAAAATGAATTCAAGTTTCCACAATGTATCCTACTTTTCGATATGACATATAAAATTTTAAAAAAATAATTAATTTTCCACACGACACATCAAATGGAAAAAATAATTGCTTAAATTACGTTAAATGTTTTCTGGGAAAAACGACTGTGAATGTCAGGCAAGTGGACGGACTCATAAGTGGTCTTATTGGGGTTCTGTTTTCTTTCTTTTTATTTAAGGAACGAATGATCAATATTATAAAAATGAGAAAGCCCTATATTTATTTAAATAAAATAGACTTGACCAATGCAAATAAGTCACTATATCGTATTATGATGTTTTTAGGGTTCCATAGCCAAGTGGCAAAAAGAGAACCTTTATAGTGTCGTTCTGTTCATCTGTCCGTCTCTTTGCCTATCCCTTTGTCTGTCTGTATATCATAGCCATTTTATTCAGAAACTATTGGAACTATATAGATGAAAATTGGAATGTAAGCATGTTTTATGAACTGCTATATAATTAAATAGGGAATTATGAAAAAAAGAATATTAGGGTGGCACTCCATACGTGTAACTGAGGGATGAAAAAAATCCGCTGCACATAAGCGTATGGGCTATCGTTAGATAGGTCTCAAAAATGAGGTAAAGTTTTCAAAATAACTTTTTATATTCAAATCAGTAGTTCGTGAGGTATGCGCTTTAAAAGTCTTGAAAAGTATGCCCCTCCCCCCCTCTAACTTTTCAACTAACATCTGCATAATTCTGAAGAAAATTGAAATAGTATAACTTAAAATAAACCTTCAACGAAAATGGTTTGAATAAGTTATGTTGTGTAGTTTGTGTGATATGAAATATTTTCGGTACCAACCGCAGCAATAACTTTGTTTTCATAGTGTCTTTGAGAAATACAAACTTGTGAGTTTAATATTATTTGGTGCTACGGAATCTTTCGTGCGCGAGTTCGACTGACACTTGACCGGTTTCTACTGTTTTATATTATAAAGTAGCAAAATTATATCAAGATTGCATCGATCATGAATCAGCACCTAGTTGGCCATGATTTAAAGTTAGAAATATAGCCGTAGAAATACAGCTAATAAGACCTATTTGACAAAAAAACATATTTAAAATGGGCGCCCTCGTTCCAAGCTCAGAGACGCCTAACGCACAAATTTCACACTACGAGTTTGCGCACGCGTGATACCCCGCTTCCAACCGTCAGTGTTGTATCATACCCTGTGAGGAGCGGCCATGCGACACGAATAATAAAAATCGGTCCAAATCAATCGTATTTTTTATAATACCTGTTAAATTTATTTATAGGCCTTATTATCCTCCTAATTCTTGTACCAAAGCCTGTTTCTTTCATAATGTATTTTACAGTACTTATAAAATATTACCAATGTAAACAAGTACTGCACACATTCTTATTGACTTATCTGTATTTTTAGTACCTAGAACTATGAGCACATAACAATATGCAGAGAAGTAAGAAGTATGACTGTCTGCGATAACTACGTCGCTTGGTCGTTTAAAATAAATAAAAAAAAAATTTAGTCAAAAAAATTTTGCGAGTTAAATAACATTAAACACAATTTTAATGAAAACACCAAACTTGCTGGTAAAGACTGGTTCAAATCATTTATGAAAAGACATTCTAAAACATCAAAAAGAAAGACTCAATTTATGAACCCAGCCAAAGCACAAAAACTTAACAAATTTATTGTTGACGAATACTGCAAAATTAAATGAATTCTATAAAAAACTAGATCTAAAAATCATCCAGAAAGAATTTAAAACATAGACGACAACCTTTTCGGTTGTCGTTCAACAATTCACTACCAGCAAACTATTCCAGCTAAGAAAGGGGCTATGAAAATGCATTTACAGTCTTCGGAACATGCTAAAAGCGTCACCGTCGCGGGACGTATAATGCACTAGGTACTGCAGTACCACCAATGATCATATGCCAAGGGAAACGGTTCAAGCTGGAATTATTCAACAGCTTACCACCGAGGCCATTGGTATAAAAATCAACAAAGGGGTCAATGAACTTCAAAAACTTTTTAAAGCATTTTGCCAAACACAAAAGTCCTGGAGTGTGGCTTTTTGATATTTTATGAGACAGCCTATCATTTAAATCTGTCCATCGACGGAGTTGCAGATTCACTCGATATATCGTTATACTGTTTACCATCAAACACCACTCACAAACTCTAGCCGCTTGATAAAGCCGTCTATCGATAATTTGAACACCACTGGGATGGTGAAGTTTTGTCATTCTTGGATCAAAATCGAGATTAGAAACTCAGTAAGGCACGATTTAACATTACTTTCGATTGAATCGATTGTCGACTTATCGATTTGAATCGACACGCTATTCCGAAAACAGTTTTTGCTCCATCCATAGTGACAGAAGTTCCAGCGCCTCTCGGTAGTGATGCTGTTTGTAAAGAAAATTTGCAACCTCCTAATTCTCGAGGCTAGTGACTTCAAAACCCTGTAATAAATCGCTAGTTGAAATATCGTCAATATAAACATCAGCAATAAGAATTGTGCAGTCACCAACCAATCTAATATTGAAAATTTCCACAGCATGGTTTGCGGTAATTCCAGTTGGCGATGAAGAAATATACCGCTCGCTCAGCTAAAAATAAATGCATTTCATCAGCTTATGCCCACGCTATTTAAAGTCATACAAAAATATTAACAGTTAGAAAAAAAGTAATTAATTCCAAAGGAACTCCAGTCATGAAAGGTCTGTTTGACAAGAATAATTAAAGAAAGAATAAAAACACCGCATTCATAAAAGAATCTATTTCAAAAAGTTAAGAGTGATACTTCATAAAAGCAAGTGAGTTGGTACTGTCATGGCTGTGAAGTGGATAAGATAATGAATATGAGACAATACCAAATGTGGCAAAGGATATCACGAGAAGTGTGTAGGTTTGTCAGTGGAAGATACTAATAATTTTGAATGCAAAAGTTATTAAAAATTAAATTTTTACCTTAGAGGCTGAATCAATATTTGCAATAGAAATTATTAAAACTCAAGTCAGCTTTTATTCGAATAATTCATAGAGTATTGCTTTATTAATCTCAAATATATCCTTCACTATTTCGTACGGGAATATTATCAATACAGATAGTTACTACTATGTACAAAGAAGTCGTGGTTAGATTGATAATTTTCTATGTTATAAATGTTTCAAAATCGAATGTAATATTGAAATAATAAATTCAAAATCTATCCGCCATTAAACTAAAACTTATATCGCTATTTAGAGTTAACTGAAAATTTTAAGTCCTTGAAATCTAAAATGGTGGTCATATACAAGTACTGCTGTTCAAATTCAAACTAAAAATAAATGAGATGCTAATTTTATTTCAACTATTCCTATCTGATGAAGATCTACGTGCCACGTCCAGTTGGTCGTTTAGAACTCAGTGATAATTATTTATACTTATTTTTACTGAAAACTGATCATACACATCATAAAGCTTATTTTATAATTATATATAATCTTTGTTCCTCCCCATTCATCAAACATGTTTTTTTTCGCACGGGCTCCACCGAGTGTGAAACAATTGAAGAAGTCTTTTAACCTTTTGATCTAAAATCTCGAGCAATATTTGTTAATACAGCATCGCCTTCGCTAGGTAAGAGGCATCAAAGCGTTTTGTATTACGCGCAACGCAGACGGCCGACAATTAATCGATTCGATAATAATCGAAGCAACTCCGACCGATTTCCACCGTTACAAACGTTGTGAGTTAAAAAGCGCTAACGGAGAAAATATAGAACATACGATTGAACACGCGCTGACGGAGATAGAAGGTATTTATTCGGCTGCACGTGCCTCTTGACGTATGCATTGAGTCGATGGAAAGTGCACCACCGACCTTGTGCGACAAAAGTAGGCAGTAATCAACCACCAACTCGCTGTCTACAAAAGTTATTCGTTTGTATTTCACATTAAATATAACCACTCTTACTTTTTAAACACGTATAACTAAAATCTGAATGAAAATCAAGAAAACGACATTTTAATAATTATTTCAATGAAAAATATAACCAGCCTAAATTAATTAAAAAAAATTAGGTAATCAAATGATTACCTTGTGAGTTATATACTAGGCAAATATTAATATATTTTAGTATTACATTAATATCTAGAAATAGTTTTATAATAATACTATCTTAGTACCAGCACCTAGTTGGTCTAAGCATCTATCTGCAAAATTATGTGTGGATAGCTCTGGAATTGTGAATGTGAAAAAGTTTTAGGATGTTATGTTTGGAAGGCGAATGAACTTGGCCAAAAGAAAAGAAACTATATTGCAATTAGGGTTACAACGTAACCCTAAAATTAAAACATTTTTCATTCAAATCTTTTAAAAGGCTGTATTTAGTTACAAATTTGCCGTAACTAATAGGTTCCCCGCCATTGAAGCTACGAAATGAAAATAAATCATAATACACAAACATTGTTTGACGTGGGCGGTCCAGATATTTGTATATGCCTTCGCCTACGTTTCCAACCACAAACGTAATTAACTATATTAATGCTCACTGCACTTAACTTTGTCTTTTCGGGAAATTGAATCTGCCAGCGGTGCCTTAACACGCGATACAGGGTGTTCGTCGAAAGCAATATTTAGTACGTATACTAATAATAGCATCGAATAATTCCGTCACGGACAACCCATACACGAATTTTGCATTAATTTAAGAGGATTTCGAATTTAATTTATGAAGTTCTATCTGATACTTAGCCGAAAACTTTTAATTAATTCGGATATTTTCGTAGATCTCAAATTTCTTGACTTGACAGTTTCATTTACTATATAAACTCTCAGGAAAATGCCATGCGGGAAAAAAGTGGAGTTGGTTGTTCTCGTAAGAAATAAATGACATTTAAACTTATCTCGTTATAGCTATCCCCCAATACGGACGAATAAACGTTTTCCACATCTTTACCTATTCAATGTGAATAATATCTTACAGGCTACTCAGATTGGAAACCATTCTGTCATGTTATACATCGTGGATTGGCTAATAAGTCATTACTAGTTTTTTTAATAAGTGATCCTTTTTGTTTTCGAACATTGTGGTTCAAAATTTCTAACAGTATACTCTCAGTAATGTATATAAGTCTTAAAACTCTTAGCAAAAGAAAATTCTAAAATATTTTACACTGGAGACATAAAAGTTGACGCACACATTCGACTCCCTACTTTTAGTTGATATGGATGGATGCTATTCGAGTTTTCATTTTATACGAATCAGGATGCGGTTGCAACACAAGACAGGCAACCAATATTATAGCATTGGAACGAGCACTGTTACCCAATCAATAGTGAGCTACTGATTTAATTTTTTTGCTACGGGACATCCGAACCTGGACGACGAGACGAACTCAACACGAACCACTCTCCGAGCTAAATGACGAAGATCTGGTTGACGTCTTGGTACCACCACTCCATTCATATGACTAGAGAGAAATTGCTTTATGTGCTCGCTCGGCTTTACACGAGTGTTGGCAACATGGATGACTCACCAATTGAGTTTTGCCGATAGGTTACACTGTTCGTCCGATCTGGATATAAAAATGTCTGAATTATTTTGCTACTGGCAATTAAAATAGGAGTTTATATAAAAAAAAAACACGTGACACTAGCCGCGAAAAAGCTCATCCCTAAAAGAAAGCTCCTTTATAGAAAATACTTTTACGCTGCTGGTGTGATGTACATGACAAAATATATTGCGAATTTTCAAAGAGGAAACGAGGAAAAAGAGGAACTATCAATGCCAACACATAAAGACAAAAAATAATATTTGAGCCGCACTTGCTATGTCACTTCTACGACCCATCAATAAACTACTCTCTAAACTTTGCGCCCGCTGATTAATATCTGTTATGTGTCCTCAAAACCTTTTTCACATGACTGCTTCTTTAATATCAACAAACTTAAAAGTGCACTCACCAACGTCTTGGAATGCCAATCCGTAGAGATCTGTCACAGTATATGATAGATTGTGACTATCGATAAAAGATTTTGGTAACTATATTATTAACAGATTCAAAGTGAACTAACTAGTCCTACGTTTGAAATGGTTCAAAATGAATCTTTATTTATTACGTAACATGTTTGATTTCATATCTTCCTTCTATATATACTAGTTTTCGAAACACTCGCCCTTTAAAAGAAATGCCGTTGTTATAAAATTTGTTTCCAATCGTTAAGAGAATAATTATGTGGCCCGTAATTCGGAAAATTCTTCCTTTGTCTGTATTACATTCACTGTTATGGTATTAAGATATGACTTTTTATAGTACGTGAAATTAAATTGGTTGAAATATATTATCATTATATCATGCATATGGTATATCGAAAAATGATCATAAGGATCGAGTCCATTCCTTTCATTATATATATATATATATATATATATATATATATATATATATATATATATATATATGTATATAAATATATATATATATATATATATGTATATATGGTGTATCGAAAAAAAATCATAAGGATCGAGTCCATTCATTTTCCTTGTTTAGATGGTTTCGGAGTTCGAAAAGTCATGTACAGAGTTCTTGCCTGCATAATTGGTTGCGTGTTTGTTTGCCTTTATTACTTTTATATAATTATAAAAGTATTGTTGTGGCGGATGAAGCTACATCCTAACCTGTTTAATATTAGTGAAATCTATATTTAATTGATTCTTCTGATATTCTTCTCTTCTTCACACATATAGAGTATAATAGATGGGCAACTTAACCGTCTGGTACGAGTCGACCATCAGGTCGACTCTCCGAGTAAAAGACCTAATATCTAAGAAATATAGCAATGTAGTAATAAAAAGAAAGTTTACTTTACAGAAAGAATGCACCAGTCGATAATCCAGGTGATTGTTATCAGTATTTATAAATATAAATAATAATATAATTATCCATGTTTTAATAAAAGATATAGGTGGTATAGAAGGACAAAAACAGGTAATAAATGTTTATTGTCAATTACCGAAAATACCTTAAAATACCTTAAAATACCTTAGTTTGTAATAGTCGTGAATAATGAATTGATGAATAATGAAATTATTACTTTCAGTAAAGGAAATAAAGCATCAAATTGTGCCCATCATGAAATTAGTCTTACTTTAATAAAAAATATCACCTATTTATAAACCAATATTAAGAAAATTCAAAATATAAGCGTGGCATATCTCAATCTATAAAATAAGAAAGTAGTTTTGGACACATATTTTTTATACAAGGACACTTTTTTTCACGAGCTTTTGCACAAATGTTAATTCGCGTTCCAGCACTAAACCAATATGCTCATCGATTAAAACACAACACAAACATTTTTGGGTCGACTTGAAGGAACGCAAGTCTTATCAAAGGAATTTTTGGCAATTCAATTACTTGATTTTCGTCTGTGAAAAATAAACTAAGCAATAAAGAGGGGTGGTCAAAATATTAGAGCAACCAAAAACGATTATTTTCGTGATTTGTGAGTTACATTTTTTTTTCAATAAAAAGTTATTAGAACTTTGTACTAGGAATACTATTTTCTAAAAGTATTGGTAAATGTACATTGCATTATTTACTAAAATATCTGCCACGATGTTTTCTAGAATACAGATCAGGTGAATTTCCTGACCAGTCCAGAACCCTCACTTGATATTTTGCCTAATGGTATGGAACTGAATTATGCATAAATATAAAATATTCATCTGGGAACCACTCATGTACCTGAAGTACGAAGTGACTTGAAGTCGACTTTCGAACCGAGATCAACCGCGCCTAAAATAAAGTAATGATTATAAAGCATCATACTACACACCCGTAGTACACCCATCATCTGGCGAGAATATCAAACCCGTAAAAAGCCATCGATCGTGTTTATCGAGAATACTCCATAAAATATAGATGAGTTTTAGACAGTCCAAAGCAAATTATTCAATCTTTCTTTTGCATTATTTGAATAACTCTACATGATAATTTGAACGCAAATAAACTTTTCCTATATGAAAAAATTGATTCAATAAAATTTAACATAAGCTAAATAGCTTTATCCTGTTTTCGTCCCAAGACAAACCTTTCTTTATCACGAGAGCAGGCAACCGAGGCAATTCCCACCCTGTAGATGTACAGCGTTGATATTATGAATATTCAATACTCCACTTATTCAATTCCGGGCGAGCGCATATTTGAAACGAAAATTACTTACCTGTCGATACGCGTTCGCCCCTAATCTACTAAATTGAAGGAACGGAACCAAAATCTACGTCGCCGAGACGTCGAACACTCTACGCAATGTTGCGAGAGACTCGATAGCAATCGAAAACGGACCTTAGGGCAAATTGATATAAATACTAAAATGGTGAGCCACGGAGATGCGCGTCGAATAAATAAACGGCTAATCAATTATGATCCGTGCGGAGTATTGTCGTAAATTCGAGTATCGGTCGCTGTAGAGGCACGCAAGCGCGCGTCGACGCGTTCAAGATGGCGGCAGGTGTCATGGCGGCGCAGCGGGTGTCATGGCGGACGAGCGGGGCGGCGGGCGACTTGGCTGACATTTGTTTGACATTTGTTCCCCCGGCAGCGCCGCGACGCCACAGCGCGCCGCCGCGAGCGCGCGCAACGAACGATTCACGCCAGATATCCGCGTGATGATAGTGCGCCGTCCGACGCGACGTCGCAACGTCTAGCCAGCGTCGTGCGAGCGGGACACGGCTAGCCGGTCGCGCGCAACAAGTGATGGAGCGGTAGACGCTAACCGCCTATAGTTAAATTGCGTGCGTACGTACTCGCGTAATATCCCGCCCGTCTACAAATACCTCTCGGGAAGAGGTGGCCGATCGTACGAATGTCGTGCGAGAGCGTAGCGTTATCGTGGTACACCGAGTGTTTACGGCGTTTCGCGTTGAATTTCGTCGACGTAATTAGTGGTTTGCTGTGCAAAAATGAATTTAATGATACGTAAATATGTTTAAAATAGAAGGCGAGTGAAATTCGTTAATAACCAAACGTTATTCGTGATGTTGTTTATGTTTACAAGACTGATATATAATATAATATGCAATTTAAAAACTTCTTAGTGATATTCATCGAAGTACACGTGGATCCAACTGTCAAAGTTTCGAATACTTAATAAAGCACGTTACAGCCAGAGTTCTAGAAAATTGTCCTGAAACGCTATAAATCAAGACAATAAATGATAATAATAAAAATTTAAACGAAACGTTTTATAGTCAAAAATATATTACACACAGGAACTTTGAATAGAAACTTAACGTGCTCTACGTGGGTACAACAAATAATTTTAATACGGTTAAATTAAAAAATAAGAATGTAATTATATCTAAAATCGTGTTATAAAATTAGATTCAAAATCACACAAACACACATATACACAATTATATATAGACTGATCTCCACGAACCTTAGTATTCATATAAATAGGTATATTGTTATGTGAATCATACAAGTGATTGTGACAAGCTAAAACAAACGCATAGTATGCTTGTTTATTACCATGATATTAAAAATAAAAAAATCTGCAATATTATTAACAGAAACAGAAAACAGATGTCATATACATGAATATTTAACTATTAACAAATATTCATTTGTTCATTTCTCCTTCAAAATTTGTTGAAAAATGCATAAATTATGTAGTATTGTAACCATAAAATGCCATTATTACGGTAGGGAGAGACTATACTATACGCTGCGAGTGAGAGTGTAAATATGGAGAAGCGAGTTGGGTAGGAAAGAGACAGCCGTACAGTTTAGATACAGTAGACTAGACAGCGTCTTTGTCAACACGTTTTGGACGTATATGATTTCTAAGGCGGTTTTCACGCATGGGACAACAATTATAAACGTCAAATATTCAAGTACCTATCGCTTCGTTTAAGGAGAATAGATTATTGGTGCCTAGCTTGTGAGTCTTATCTTATTTAAGGCCACATTTGAGGATCGTTACTCGATAAATCTGATTATATTATACCTATAAATATCATTCATTGTCCTCAATTACATATTTCTATGAGATCAATTAATGCACTGTGAAAGCAGTTTGTTATGAGGCGTTTAATTGAAAATTTGAAACCCATTTTATTATAAATTTTAAACTACACATTTAAATATTTCGTGCGAATTACATTTGATTTTTAGCTATTTTCGATACAATTAATTAATCTTATTAATTCCGGTAATTGATAAAAGAATAAATCTTACAATCCTTCTTTCGTTTCGTGTAAAAACTAATTTTTAGATTTTTAATCGCTCAGTCGTATTTACGTCATAAAATACAATTATTATAGGTAATATTATCGTTCATCTCGTATAATTGACCGCAATTTGCAACAAATTTACGGTACCTTCTTTTGACAAGATTTAAGATAATTTTGTAAAATACTTGTCTGTCACGAGTGCTTAATATCAGGCCGATATCCTTCAATAACATAAAATAGCAATTTTCATTATTTTCAGAAAAAAGTACTAAATCGTTATCGTTCCTCCATAGTCATATGGACTGTTTATAAGAGCACTGTTTCTCATGGTTTTCTTCAACATGTTATTGCGTATTAATTATGTTGAAGAAAACCGAGTAAAAGTATTCATAAAATGTTAATGTAACGAGTAACCATTTCTTTTCTTTATGTAATAACGTGTATTCGTAATCTAATAATGTACTCACCATTGCTGCTGCTACTCCAAAACGTTTCACTCATTGCTGTATGTTACAAGAGGTTACAGTCATTGTATCGTAGCCTGCTTCAGGATCATCTTCAATGTCTTTCTGCTATATTTACTTTCATGTTCTTCAATATTTACTTTCATGTTTTTTCCATCGTCCCATCCACTTTCTTCTTGATCTTTCATGAGGTTTAGATCAGCTTACCTTCCATACAAATTACTTCTGGCGCGTTGATCATCTTTGTCTCGTTTGAACTATTTTATTCTTTTAATTTTGACGTCAATGACATTGTCCAAATTTTTACACCTTTCCATGCTTTATTTTGTTTTTCCTAAGTCTCCGAATAACATTATACTGCTGAAGATAGACCCGATTATATTTTAATAACAATTAGAGATGATCCTAATAATACTCATTAAGGAAGTACTACAGTATTTGTTGATATTTTTTTATTCGTGTAGATTAGGGGTAAACGCATATCGAATATATTACACTTTGTCTTACATAGCGCTTTTTTAATCTATCCAGTTTGGTTAATTTATTTTCGGACACTGCAAATCAATACTCGTCTGGATACCCCAGTCAAGTAATAACCAATTAATATACTTTCATATTTGATTCTATTCACTACTATATATACATCAGCATAGTTGAAAATATCATATGAGGACCAACATTACTTCTTTGATGAAAAAAACAAAGTATTAATGTTAAATACTTAATGCTCAATGTTTTTTTTATTTTATTATTATTTCCAATCTACTCAAAACTTCTGCAATAAAAATTCTTTCTCTTTTGAAACTTCATCATCAAATCCGTTATATTTCTGAGGGCATTCGTTCCCAACAAGCCACTAATACAGCATGTTATAAATTTCCTCCTATTTATACTTACTCAAAAAGCCATAACATTTCAAGCACCTGTGCTGCTCTCAATCCCTACATGTTATAAAATAGCATAACACTGAATAGTGCACGCTGACTCTAAAACAAAGAAAACTTTTGCCATATTGTTTGCTTTATTCTCCATATTCTATATTTAAACTGATGTCATAACGTAACTTTAAAAACCAAAAACAATTTTACTAAGATTGTTTGTGTGCGTTAAACGAATTAATGACTAAATATTGATAAATGAATACGTAGGTAAATACTTATAAACATGGATTAACTGATAAAAAAATACGTGATGATATTTAAAATTTACTAAAAGATAACAATATCAAAAGTTAACATAATTTTTTAACCAAATATGAGGATATAGATTTATCTGCAGAAAGTGAGGTATTCAGGAAGAATACTATAGTGCTTCATTGGCATTGCTCGCCAATTACACTGCCGCTGTTGGAGATAACACAATGATATGAGTAAATAGACATATATAAAGGAATTCATAAAAGATAAAGGAAACACCTTGCAAAGTCACAAACTTAAGCATGATTTACAAGCAACAATTCCGTCAGTTAACAAAATTCATCTTACAAGCATTCCGCGCCTCCATTTCAACACACACACGCACAGACACAGTATATTCAGATTAATACTGAGAGTATGCCACGATGTTACTCACCTTTGTGATATGAGAGAGGTCGGCATCGAGCTTTGTTATGCTCGCGCGTAATATAGAGAATGCAGCACTTACTTTTACAGCGAAGTGCTCTTAAGAATGTTATTAACTTGTTTCGAGCGATCACTCCCCTCACGTTCTGCGTGCACAGTTAAATTTAGGGTTGTCTTTATAGTGAGGTAATAAATTTGTTTAGAGCCGGCTGCAGATACGCTTGGGCTTATTTGTTTTGTACACAAATTTGCATTTAAAAAATTTTGACTCGATTAAACTGAGTCAAAATTTTTGAGACGACATTAATTGTAAAAAAACCTGTTAAGCACTAGTCGATCTCATACTGCAAGGGTTTCGTATACATTCAGGTACTTAAGAATGTTTAAGAGCTGATAGTACTTCTATTGGACTATTTACAAATATTCGTTTTTCTCAACCTAAATATTTTGCCTACTAAATCTTTCACAGGCGTAAACACATATTTTAAAAATTATAAAATCTATAATAACCTCTGTAGCTTTCTTGTAATATTTTAGTCAGATTTTGCCAACGCCGTCTTTCTCGTGACTTGATTCGGTTGCGTTGGAAAAAGGGGTGGGGTACTCCGGTTTTTCAAATACTTAGTACAACATTTTTCTCACTATGCAATGTAACCTTATGATATATAAACTCTTTTGAAAAAAAACGGGCATGACAATATGACAAAACCAAAACTGCCCGTTTTTTATACAAAAGAGTATATATATATATATATATATATATATATATATATATATATATATATATATATATATATGTGTGTGTGTGTGTGTGTGTGTGTGTGTGTGTGTGAGTATGTGTGTGTGTGTGTATATATATATATATATATGATATTCCTCATAGCAAGCCCTTTCAAACGATATTCCACATTACATAGGTCTATATACGTTTTCAGTTATATACGTTTTTCAGTTTGAAATACGGAGCACTAAAACAAGTTTTTAACGTTACGTTAATAAAAATTAATAATTCGTTGTAAGCCATTATTTGAACTTTAAAAAACCTGGCTACAATACATAATGTTATTTATTAAAATGTAATTTGTGTCTATGAAAAATCAGAATGGGAAAAATCGAGTTAACAATAGGGTATTTGACTATATTTAAAAAAAAAAACAGTTATGAAACCTAAGTAATCATTTTTAACAATTTTTTCTCGTTTGTTGTGAGAATTTTCATAAATTTTCTTCGTAAAGAAATTTTTGAAGTAGCATGATACAGTATTGTTACCATTTTTTCACAAATATATATAAATTCAAGTTTGCAGATTTATTACGTCTACAAATATTGATCCACATTTGTGGCTCCGATAGCGTGAGGTACGAATTAAAAGAACGAATTGTGAGAATTGCAAAACTATTTCTTTTTTAATTTTATCTTAGATGAGCCTAGACACATAGCTACAAATATTCACAAAAATATGTCCCCCGACTTCCTTACCTGATAGTGCTTAGGTTAAAATTATAAAAAAGCAAGGTTAATAAAAATTTGCTTAAAGTTTACGGGTAAACTATAGCGTTTATTCAAGATCTTATAGTTTTTGAGAAATTTATAACAATACTGTAAATATAAATTAAGCAATACATGGTGAATAAATAATGTAAATACATATTTATAAATGGTTAAAAGAGATAGTACGTACCCTTAAACGTTTGATCTTTCGTTTGTACCTAACTGTGGACGAAACCTCACAATATGGTTCTACTTATATTTAACAGTATTTCTCGTTTATTTAGAACAATTGCGAGTGTATTTCTCAAACTTTATTCAATATACTAAATTATCCGTGATACAAGATTTGCTCCATTTACCTATAAGAAGCTTAGATGCTGTCTAGTATGATATTTACAAATCCATATATTCATACCGTAAACCGATGTATTCATACTAGTTCCATTCAGGCGAATAATTAGCTTATCAATATTCGCTCTCCTTGGAACACATTTCCATTCTACGCCGAACAAAGGCTGTAAATATTATTGAAATGTGTTTATGACCGAAACGTGACTAAAAACCATCTGCTGACATGAGATATATTTAGTGTTACGAAAAGTTATCGACATGTAGATGTTTCATCAATTAATAGATACGGTCAAGACATGCATTCAAGAAATTACCTTTAGTATATCTCAAAGGTGGATTAAATCATTGCCAAACTACTTTCACGAAACATTCAAATCTACTACGAAACATTTGCCTCCTAATTATAATAAACACGTATACGAAAGAAATATATAATGCATAAAGGATTGATTAAAGTATCCCTTATTTGGGAAATAAGAAAATGAAGAAAATAATATAGGAAAAAATATATATTTGAAGTTATAATAATGACCACTTTTAAGATACTAATATTTTTAAAGTAAAATACGTATATATTCTTTAAAAATCTATTATTAAACAGGTCGTAAACAAAGTTAACAATATGGAACGTTCAACCATTCAAAACAAGAATCTATTGTGGAGGAAAACGTCCTACGTTAATGAGATTTATATTCAGATTGACTTCCATCAGAAACCAAAAAAAATTATACATTATTTTGACTTCCATTTTTAACTTACCATTGGGATAAGGCGACAACTCTTGTATAATGAAAAAGTTTGACATAAAGCCTTACGGTTCCCTTTTTCTCTATACATATTTTTCACCGTGCTCGCTAAAATAAAACTCTTTAAAATTTAAGGTTTAAATAACCATTTTTAAATGAGTTTATTAAATTTATTTCTATTCGTCTTTATTATCTTGTATTGTTACTGTAACTTCAACCGAACATTTTTACTGAATAATAGAACATAATTTCGCAATAGTGAGAAGTGATTAATCGCCGAATAGTATGTTAAACTTAATTAATGAACAGAATTACGTTGATGGTTTGTAGTTGATAACAATACGTACGTCGATAATGATATTTAATGGAATAGTTGTCGATAGAGCATGTGATAAGCGGCCGAGCTATTATCAACAGGCGCTTTACAGTAGTCTGATGGTTACTAGGCACCTCATATGTGCGTGTTTGAAATTAAACATATTACGTATTCACAAAAAGTAGTGAACTTCACTACTTGTTGGTATTTCAGTTCAAGCTCTCTTTATTTTTATTTTGGCACGGATTGTACTGTCACGAAATAATTTACAATCAACAATGCAAGCGTTACCGGGATGAAAATATATTTTGAATCAATTCAATTCTATGTTACTTTTTTGTTAACATGAAATTTTAAAATGCTAGCAATTTATTAAAACTTTGATTTTGGTTAATTTTGGTCGACAATTTCCAGAGATAAAGATAATTACGGAACCCTACTTTGTGTGTATTCACTTTATAGTACTTTTCATATTAATTTCTATTCGGTGCTAAAATTTTCTGTACTTTATTATAAACATCGATTTCGATAAACGTCTGCATGTTGTCAAACTTTCAGATTTAACAATTTAGATTTCTTTACTCCAATCAATTTTTGTCTAAGATTTTCTTCCCGTTAAATGTTTCGTGAAAGTAGTTTAGCAATGATTTCATCCACGGTGAAAAATATATATAGAGAAATTTTTGTCTAAGATATTTAAAAAAAATTGTATGCCGAATTTTACGTAAAGATTTGAGAATTATAGCTAAGATTTATATATATTTCTAATTTATTCATCAGTGCTATTCAATATGTTTTACAATGTGGAAGCAACCAAATTTGTTTATTTCGGTCCTAAACAATAACAGTCAAAATTATTCTGTTATCACTTGATTATTCAACAAGTTGATAAATCCAATGCCAAAAGAATATAAAAAAGCGGAAACAACAATATATAACGGCACTATGTGTGTGAAACTAAATTTAGTCATTATGAAAAAATATATTGGTACTAAAATGAATGCGGCAGAAATAATGCTGTTCAGAAATATTCATGAACTCACTGAAGGATAAAATAAGAAATGAGAGCATACAAGATATGGGCAGAAAAAATATTCATTGAAAAGGAAAGAAGTGAACAAAACTTGTGTTTACATAGTACTTTTCTTCAAATTTCCTTCATTGGTTGCCAAATTTTCTGTCTTGCATTGATAACCTTGATTTACTTCATTGGATATACTCTATAATTTACAATACTCACTATCGATAACTAATAAACCTGAAACTTTTTTCGGTGGTTTCTAAAATATTATGGAAACTTCACGAATATATCGCAGGGTACATAAAGAGGGCAGCTTTCTATTGTGAGATTCGGCAAATATAAAATGAAGAATTTTTAGGAATTTCACGACTTGAAGTTTCGTTTAGGGCGAAATGTGAGCGGAGTAACATTCAATATATGAATAATGATGGATGAAGCAATGCTATCTTATGACACAGCTAAGTATTGATACAAAAGATTTAAAGAAGAAAATTTTTACGATACACTGCGTGCACATGCATGAAATTTTGAATTAAATGTAGAAAAATATACAATCCTTATCGAACCATATCTCAGGTTAAATTCACGTTATCTGACTGAGCTCTCCTCATGCTCTCAAACTGCAATAGAAAGCCAACTTCGTACTTTGGGGAAAATTGAAAATATTTTAATTGACTACCGTACGAACCAATACTGATGAACAGTGACGGGTTATTAGTTGCTAATCTAATAATTATTTATTGGTATACTAAAATAATTAATAAAGAAACATCAAAATAAGAGAACAAGCAATTCCATAACAAGAATATCAGGAAAAAAAAGGAAATTTCCGTCAGTGATTACAATTACTTAAGAGATCATTAGTACAATCACAGGGGATTTACTTGTATAAAATATTCGCTTCTTTTCTTTAATGATGAAAATATTACCATCACAGTATATAAACGAAATGTCTATAGCCACATTTGAATCAGTCGCCAATCAGACAATTGAAATCCTCAAGGAAATCTCTTTTATTAGTAAAGATATCATATTCTTTGTCATCCACTCAGATTAATCTTCATAAGTGCTATTTGTTTGATATTCAATCTTGCAACAACTTTAGTAATTTTTTCTATTCTTTTATGAAGATTACAAATTGTATACATATTTTTTGTCTTTTAAATGTTTCGTACAATAATCTATGTTACGTAGAGAGCTAATATTTACTAGATCTATAAAAATAATGGACCAAACGAAAACACAATATAAACTTAAAACAGTCATAAAATTCGTTTTCAATGCATGTATCTCCTAAAATTATTACGAGAAAATGATAAAAATAGATACGTATAGCGTGATAAAATGAAGACACGTATAGCAAAGTTAATGTTAAAAAAAATTGTTAATCAAGAATAAATAAACATAACTAATCCATAAAATAAACGGATAGATATTATAAAACGGAAAACACGATTTTGACTCAAACTTGACCATAAACGGCATATATGTGTACTTTCAAGCCACTTAGTGTACCCTCTCTTGTTAAAAACATCAAAGTGTAGGGTATACTTTGATGTTTTGGCAAAAACACAGAGTACCCTCTCTCTCGATAATCTGTTTAACTACTTGAACTAAATCGTGACTAATCAATTTGCGTTTAATACGGTTACTTCTAAGAGAACATGTTAAATAGTTTAGAATTGGGTATTAGGAAATAATTTTGATCTGATAATTGGTTTGAAGGAAAATTTCGATAGTAAAACGTAATCTTTAACTAAACGTAAATTTAACTCAAAACCAATGCGTGCTTTGGAGTTAAACTACGTATTTCTTGCACATGCTTTATTTTTTTCAAACTTAAACTATTTTTAATTACTTTAATACATTGAGAAAACTTATTGTTTTAATGGTTTTTATTAAAATGTTTATTGAATGTTAATCACTATTACGCTGTTAAGACTAACATTAAAGATATTAAATCTTTCCCGGCAAACAACTTATCAATTAAAAATAAAACGCTCCGTGTATCACGATTTATCATACTAATCATTGAAAACAAATTCGAACTATTATCGCAATAATTTTTGTTTTCAGCTCAATTTTCATCAATTAAAAATAATATTTCTAACGTGTACTTCGAGCAATATCACATAACTTTATAACTATAACGTCCAGTTGTTGCTAAATTATATGAAAATTATTTCCGTCAAGTGTAAACAACGTAACGGCTTACGTGTCTCTTAAACTGATTAAGATTTCGAAATCAGTACATCGTCCATTGAACGCATTTACTGTAATAGCTATCTTATCATGAGTTTATCGACATAATAGCTCTATCAGTACCTATATTTGAGACGTCTCAAATAAACTCTGAAGTGAATACGACGCTTTTGAACGTAATTTAAAAGTGATGTTCAGTTTTAAATAGTATAAATTAAACATACCATCCAGTGAAGTGTGACTCTTAAAATAAATCTTCAAAGTGCAGTGAGTTTTGTATTCAAGCGTCTCGAACACGATGCCTCAGTCAGTGAGCCCTATCTGTTTAACTATGGAGTACAATGATACGCTGATCGAATTGGGTACATTCAATTACGCGGACAGATCTTTGTATCGATGGTATCAAAGGTGAAGGAAGATGTAATGTTAATAGACATTAGATAGTTTTATACGTAGATACGGAATACGTTGAATGACGAAGTGATGTTGACGTTTGTATATTTGATATGGGCTCTGGTCCGCGCATTCGGGGCACGTGTGACGACGCGACCGCAGGAAGCTGTGCCTGGAACGCCAGCCACTCCTGATGATGATCCTTCGACCTGGCCCAGACTCAGGAACGCGAGAGCTTCGAGTGATCTGTCGACTCTGAGTACTGTGAGTTCGGTGGGCCAGGCGAGTGTAAATAGTGAACCAACGAAGAGGTGGAAATTTTTGCATTAAGGCACGGTTTAAGTTGCGTACCGAACGAACACATTTAGGCTTGTTGGTGAATGTTTGCTATCAAGAAGGGTTTACGGATATTTTGCTTTATGTTCCCAATATTTTTAACACAATAAATTAAATTTTTAAACGACCTCGTTCGATTGAAATTTTGACTTTGGATGTTAATTAGAATTGAATTCATTTGTTAAAAAATATCTCTATTGATACAGCTTCTTCTCTGCATCTCACAAAATTAATCTACTGGAAATTTAAAATTATAATTGAATTTTTAAAAATCTATATGATCGGTTAGGAGGTTAAAAGTTACTAGTAATAAGGTTAGACTTAGGAAATATAACTTTATTTAACTTTATATAAAGTTATATTTCCTAAGAATATTTCTTAAGAGTACGGTTTTTTCGTAATAAGATAATTCTGCATTATAATCTTATTTGTTTTTAGGTTTGTCTATATTTCATCAAACATTTTGTCAATTTATTAAATAAATCAAATATTTAAAAACTGATAAAATGTCGAAGTAGGATAGATAGCGATATATATGGAAGTATGAATGTGAAGAATGATAGTAAAAATAAATAAATGTAACTTAGAATGAGTGAAAAACAGAACAATAGAGGGAACATAGAATTGAGGCTAAAGAAATTATGGTTGATATTAAGAAAGGAATAAAAGTTATATGACAATAGAAATGAACGAAGCAAACGGACAGACAATTTGAAAATAGATTTAGTAAAAAAGAATTACAAAAAAAGGACTACACTTTTATTATATGACACATGAAATGCTTCAAAAGACTGGTTAGTAAAATACACTTACATCATTTCTACTAATTAAATCACGGGTGGGGTATGATTATGGTATTTCTTCACAAATAAGCTGTAGTATAACGAATAACATGAGAATGTTTATCGATCACATATTAATATCTTATTTTTTGCAATCAAAGTGAAAATTTAATGCTATAAAACTGAGATCTTGAGAAATAGAAGTCTTGAAAGGTAAGGTGGTAAATGGAGAAATATTTCCAAACCTTTCAAATTGGCGGTAATTAAAAAAGGTGCACTTAAAATAAAATTGTATTACTACATCTTCAGGTGGGCTATTAGCAAATAATCTTTGCTAATAGGTGGGCACCTGAAGATGTTGTAATACAACGAAACCTAGGTCGTGGTAAAAAACTTAAAGAAAGTAGAAATAATCTACATCACGTAGTTTCAATTAACTGTGAATAATGAATTTCTACAAAATTAATGCCTAATATATTCAATAATCACTTATCTTTGAGAAAATATGCTTCGATCGATGTGCTTTATGCTAACTTTTTATTTACTTTCTACACTGATATCAGTTTTATGAGTATATGAGTTGTATACCATAATCTTTATCGCGTAGCCAGTTAATAAAAAACGCTCAAGATTGCTGAAAGTAAAGAAATGAATAATCAAATTTAAATAACCAAAATAATTACATCATATAGAACCGTTTAATGGTTTATGGTGGTGAAAAATTAGATATATTAGTGATAGGAAAAATTATCTTGATGCTGATGATCGTAGTTAAATGGAAAATAGATTAGTTCGCAAATATTTTGTGCATCTGAACTCTGTAAGCAACATTATTAAAAACAATATGCAGATTTCATTGAATACCCCCCCCCCCCCTTCATTAAGTTTCCAGTAATATCAATATACAGTCCAAAAACCTATTTTTCCATGATTACCAACATCTCTTAATCTTCTCCAACGTTAGTGTTAAAGAAAAACTCAGTTAACTTCATTGAACATTTGGAAAACAAATATTTATAAGAATAAGTTAAGTTTATCAGCTTAAATTCTAATCTAATAATTTGCTTTAAATTCGTTTAAAATTTCTTAGTTTAAAATTATGACTCTTCATATTCAAGGAATCCTCCCGTTTTAATTGTAGATGGAAAGTTATTAATAATTCGTGATATTATTTCAAATTTTAAATTGCAATTAAAATTTTCTTCCTACTGATATATGATTTCCATTATCTGCATTGACAATAAAATTTTACTAATTACCTTTTTTATTATTCCACCTCTTTTTTATTATTCCACCTCTTTTTTATTATTCCACCTTTTTTATTATTCCACCTCTTTTTTATTATTCCACCTCTTTTTTATTATTCCACCTCTTTTTTATTATTCCACCTTTTTTATTATTCCACCTCTTTTTTATTATTCCACCTCTTTTTTATTATTCCACCTTTTTTATTATTCCACCTCTTTTTTATTATTCCACCTCTTTTTCATATTTTCTTCCTACTGATATATTATTCCACCTCTTTCCCCCTATAGTGATTAATAGTTAATCAACTTTTCACGTAGACATTTTGGTAGAAATGAAACGTCTTTCCATCTACATCATTATATTAAACCATTGCAGTGACGAAAAAATTAAGTCACTTGAAGAAGAGAATATCGGAAACTCCACGTAGGGTATCAGTTATTCTCTTCTTCATTACGTAAAGTGAATATTACCAATTCGTATTATGTGAACTAAAACGGTTACCCCCACTATTAACATTGCATTTTCTTTCACATCAATTTAATCGTCCAGTATCATATCTCAAATCTTTTCTACTATCTCAAATACTTTCTGATCCCAAACTCAAAATTCTCTTTTATAAATTTTCCTTGATGTAAAATCTAATTTCACTGTGTTAATATAGATTTGGTCAACTCACTTCATAAATACGCAGAACAAAATTCTAAACAAGTATATTCTCATTTTTCACTTTTCTTTTAAGCGTTTATGTAGCAAATTTTTTTTTTAAATTAAGCGAGTACATGTGACTGCCACTATCTTCAGCCTCTCTATCGTGATGCCTACAATCTACGTCGCGTCACGTGATTGTTCGTAGCGGCTAGACCGGCTCAATAACAACAGGCGCGACGTCACGAGAATGCCTTGCATTATTTCCGTGATACGATAATAAAATGTGCTGGCATGTCATCAATCACGGGCTTGTATCACCGGCCAGTCGCCCGCTCGCTTACTGTGTTTATAAAGATTGAAGGTTGATAAACTTGAGCACTTATGGACGGAAGGCGCCTACGCACGTAGACGATATTTGTAAACATTTCTGCGTGCTTACTTTTATGTGGGTAGTTGATTCTCTGGTTTGAGGTAGGTTGGGGATGGGGAATGGGTGTTGTTATCATGGTTTTGCTCCGGAAGTTTCGGTTACGTGTGCGAATCAGCTTGTTACTTAAAATCCGACTGACGAACTGGGACAAATAGCATTTTCACTCAGCCTGTTCTAAAAATATTTTATACATTGAAATAAAGACTTAAACACAAACTCGGACAATATTGAAAGTCTAAATTTGTAAGAAACAAAATAAAAAATGTAAAATAAAAACTGTTTGGTGATGTCGATACATTTTAACTTTTTGTTTTGATATTTGGCTAATACCAATCTATATTTGTAAAATTACAGCTTGCGCAAAGTATTAGTTGCAACTACAAGTTTAGAAAGATACTTAAAAATAAATATTTACCTATAAATCATTACGTCGTAATATAAGTTTTATTTAGAATAAATTTCAAATTAAAGAAAGTGCCAATTTCACCTCCAACTCTTTAAAGTTATAAAATAACTGTGAAGCGCCTCTGGAAAAACATTTTACATTTTTGTGTTTTAAAATATCTTCAGAATTTTACCTCTGATTCCACTATGAACTCTCCGGCCCACAAACGTTATTTTTAATGCAAACATCTGATATAGTTGTTATTATTGTATTCAAAGGAGAACCGAGAATGTGCATTCTTTGCCTTTGCTAATGTACGAGTTATTTTGTCTGTGTAGATTAGGTTTGTGGGTAGGTAATAGGTGTGCAAAATAATGTATAAGTAAGAACTTAATAATAATACACTTCCTAAAGGTTATATAATTTCTTATGCACTCTATATTCAGCTTTTCTGCATATTGATTGCTTTTCATCAGACATGTCTTTAATCTGGCAATGGCTTTAAAAGAATGTTGTTGGCAGTAACTTCTTGAAGTATATATGTTATAATTTGTTTACGAATTATTAGTTTATGATTTACAATTTTATACATAAATTACTAAAATTAATATTAAACTTGAGAGTGAAAATAATCGTAATCTTACCTACGACCTATTCCTAAAAATATTGTTATCTTGAATATATTTGGCGTTAATTTTGTAGAAATTCATTATCGACAATTAAATGAAACTACGTAATGTGGTATTATTTATACTTTCTTTAAGTTCTTTATCACGACCTAGGTTTCGTTGTATTACAACATCTTCAGGTGGGCTATTAGCAAAAATGTTCTAAAATCTAAGATCTATCTTTGCTAATAACCCACCTGAAGATGTTGTAATACAACAAAACCTAGGTCGTGATAAAGAACTTAAAGAAAGTATAAATAATACTACATCACGTATTTTCATTTAATTGTCAATATTGATATCATTGAGTAATAACATAACTAAAACATTTCTCAAATGCTTTATTTCTCTTTCATTCTTTTTATCTAACTATCAACTTTTTGTCACACGTGGGTAACATATTTCCCTTCTATCTGATTTAAAATTTTAACATAGTATTGAAACAATAAATTCCTATCGGTAGCAATGATGAACCACCACATCGTAAGTTGGTATAAGGAACATGAGGGCTTTGCTCCTACGAGTAGTAAAATGAGCAGCAGTTCCGTTATCGCTTGAACGTTTTAATTGAACACACCCCATATTTCCTATCAATTCTTCTTCGTATCGTATTTCGTTAAAAAGATTTTTCGTTCCATGATTTTTTATGACGTTCGTTGTTGTTTCAATCAACAACAAAGTTACCTCGACTCGATTAGTATTTTACGATAAAGCCACATCACGCCATTGCAAGTGTTGCAAGTATCGTACTAACCTCAGTGGTGATCTGGGTAACGGACTTCTCTCAACAGCGACGACTGAAGTGACACCAACGCTGTGCAGTTCATGACAAAAACATACAAGAGAGACCTCTCAGCAGATTCCAAGTCTAGACATTAGTATTATTAAGTACATAAAATTCCACACAAACATTCAGATGTCAGGAAACCTTGTTCTAGGTGGTACCCCATGATTTGACTAAGTTCAAAAACACAGCCCCTTTGATAAGTGTTGCGAAATATTAGAAAAATTTGCGGAGGGTGCTTAAATGCTGTATTGGATATCATTCCGAGTGATGATAGCTGGATTTACTGTTCTGAACCCTATAATTAGGAGACAGTCTGCAGTTGGTATAAAAGTTATCTACTAAAGTGAAGAAAGGACCGAGTGCTGAAAAATAGATGAAGCTATCCGTCTTCGGGCGGACAGCTTATTATACAAAGATTGTTCTGGAAAATAATAGAACGCTTACCGTCGACTTGTACACCAGCAATAGTTTGCCTGTTGTTTTGAAAAAAGATTAAGAGTAACCCCCTCACAATAGAATCCTCCTTCATTACAAAAACGCCGATGCAATTCAATTAGTAGAACGACCAAATATTTAACTTCGCGGGGATATTATGGGTCATCCGCCATAGAGTCCTGACCTCGTAATATAGGATTTTTATTTGTTTCTAAGAATAAACGTAAATTACGAGGAATACGATTTCCGGTAGATACGATGACTACCCTCGAAAAGGCCGTGGAAGAAACTTCCAAGGAAGGGTGGACCGACAGCCTCTCTCAATAGTTCCATGGAATGAAACGAAGCATGGAGTATCATGGAGATGGCTTTGAGAAACGATACACTACAAATTTGCTAATTGATTCCATTTTTAATATTCTAAAGACTTTTAGTGTTACCTCTCATATTCAATTGCTACTGTTACGTAAATTTTATGTTCCTTCCAAATGCTACACCAATAAATTCTTATATATCTCCACATATACAAAGGGACTTTGACATACTCTTCTAGTATTTCCATCTTTGATATTCGTCTGTGTTCAGTCTATTTTTAAGTCTTCTTTCAAAATACAACGAAAAATGTTATTCCTTCAATTGGCTTCTTAGAATTTCATTCATCACACTCATCACCTACAATTTCTGCACATGTACACCGCAAAGAAATTGCGTATCATTTTGTTAGACCCAAATTGAACAGGTTACTGATAATTGATTAAGAACTCTGAATTAACGCATTAGGCACTTACCGACCGTAATTCACAAATTGCATTTAGACTTTGCCCGAATATTAAATATTTCGTCAAAGGAAATTATGGCTTCGTATGCGATTGAAGTATCAGAATTAGCAAAATGAAAATTAGCTTGGCGCAAACGACACGTTCCGTTGTTTCGAGCAAGCGAAAGATCAAAGCCTCCAGCTTTAGTCTAAGGCCGTTTCAAAGTTAAATTGGAAGTCAACCGGGCCGTGTATTTGCGTAGGTCGGTACGCAGCCGCCTATGTTGTAAATTAGTCTGGTATGTTTATTTCTGAATTTGACAGATTCATGAAAATTCTCGGCGGGGAAAGCGATGGCAACTTTGGTTCGGAAAATAAGTTTGTATAGATTTTGTACTGCTTTATAAGGTTTATAAACGTACTTACAGACTTCCTGGTACATTGGATAAGTAACGAGAAATTAGCAATATTTTTTTCAAAAAAGTACCTACGATTTACACTATGATCTAAATTGAGGTGTATTAAGAATTTAAAATACACGGGGGGTAGATGGAAACTAAAAATTTCATAAATATATACACGCATATACAAGTTTATGAACTATTTTTTTATAATCTGTTTTAATGACCATTACTCCCACTTACTTTTTTAATCATTTTATATTAAACTGTAATAAATAGCGATGACAAAATCCATTGGTGTTCTACTCGTAATTTCATAGGTGTTTCGTTTTCACGGTACTCGTTATGGAGAACATTATCTTTTCAATAACAAATTTCTTCTAATAAATTGTAAAACAGAAACATCACAAAGGTTCAGTTTGATATCTATGATCAAAGAATTTATTTACTGAATGAAATTTTTAAACGAAAATTGGTTAAATGTGTATTAATATTTACCTATTGACATGATAATAGAACCTCTGTTGTTATCGACCTAGATCCTACCTGTATAGTAATTATTGGATAATATCGAAGCTTCAAGATATTAATAATTTACAGTTCAAAATAAAGTTCCAATTATGTATTTTGTCACTACAAAATATCTAATAATACTTTTCTTTTAATAGGCTATTGGTATATAGGAAAATCCATTTCCTATATTTTTAAGTTTTTTTCCAAAAACTCCGACGCATATTTTTTACCGTTATAAACTTACTTTTGAGTTACTTAACATAATTCATAAAATTAATTTTTGTCCGTATTTTGTTTAAGAGTATTTTCCGTCTACGCAAAAAAGAAGAGAGGAAGATATAGATAACTTTATTCTAATATTTGACAGAATATTTCGTTAGAGCAAAAGTAATAGAAACATATATATTACATATTTGCTTAATTACTTGACTAAATACTTTGAAATTATATCTTTCTTATTTACGTACAAAATGGTAAAAAAGAAAATCTGGTTAATTTTATAAAAAATAAAATCTGGTCAACTGTCCTGGAGTTAATATTTAAGGCTGATCACTATGAGAAGTATATGTATACACAATATGTAACATTATTGTCAAAGTACACGGTTAAATCTTAATTTATAAAATGCTTTTACTTACACAATATTTAACTATACTTTATTTAAATTTAGCCAATATTTATTTTCATGTTATCCCCGCAAACATATTTGTTTTTCCAATACGTAATACTCAGTCAAATTTATGCTTGTGGGCAAAACTTAATAAATTAAAAATGCGAATGTAAAAAATTAATTTATAAAAAGAAAATTGACTGAATACAACAGTAATGTGTAAGACCAAATGAGAAAAGTAAAAGTAGACGAGAAAAGGTGGATATGATGCCCAGTAATGGTCGTATAATATTAAATTCAATTATTCTGTAAGATAATTTTCCCTTTCCAAGCGACATTCTTTTCAAGTCTCTGTATTCCAAGCGATCATTAAGCTCTAATGTACCTTGCTTTCAACGAAGATTTTCACACTTTCCACGCCACAAAGAAAAAAAATTACCAAATCCGTTAATTGGGTCTTAACACGACAACTCACCGACAATGAAGAAAAATCTCAAACTTCACCCTCTTTTATATCTGAACACACGGTCAGGTTCATTGCACACAATAATGCCTGAAAAATATTATTCGCTCGTCCAAAGATAAGATAGAAATATTTGATGTAAAGAGCACCATGTTTAGGAACCTTTGACGATATTTTTAAAAAAATTGCACTGCCTTACTTAAAATGATCCGTTAAAACTCGCAATAAAATATTTAACTCATTTACATCTTATTTGCCGTAATCTCAGGACTCAGGTTTAGTTAATTTTTACTTTGTAAGAATTTCATTGTCTGGAATTTTAGTAGCAAGTTCTTTATTTATAAACAGCATCTTAATATCTGATGTCAGTTAACTGAACTGCAAAACACGCTTTAAATGAAAATTAGAATGAATTTAAATCCATTTTTTTTCGTCCAAATCCACGTAGAAGACGTAAAGGTATACAGACAAGCAGAAAATAGTCATATAAAGTATGTCGTTAAATAAATTTGATCTAAATACATATAAGGTGATTTCAAGTTTTAATTTGCTATGTTTAATCGATAAGTAAAAATCTTTTATTTAATAACTAGAAATTTTTTCATGGTCCAAAAACAAAATAATAATTTAAAAATGCAACAATTATCTATATAAATTATTTCTAATTATTGGATGATACCGCGATATAATTAATTACTACTAATGTGCTGTCGGAATATATCGATGAAAAATAATATTCACTACGAATACGACGAATAATTAATATTCACTATAAAGATGTCTAAGACGATACCATGGGGAGGCACGAAAAATTACAGGACCGCTACGGCGATCTTTTTTTTTTTCAGTTTGTTAAATTCAAAACTTTGATTTAAAAACGCAAAATATATTTTCGGTTGATCAAATATTTGGGACAATCTCTACAACCTCAGAAAATCAAAGGTTTCTTTAATTACCTGAAAAAGAAAAGATAAGTATGTATTAAAAGAAACTTTCATGGAAATATTTTATTGCATTCTATAATTAAACATGATTGTAAAATACTATTTGATTACACTTGAATAAAATGAAAAACAAATATTTTACTTTCAAAAAGCGAACAGGCTGGTTGGAATGTCTTCGAAAATGAAACGAGGCACTTTCTGCCTTCTTCTCTTATTTCCGTTACAGCGAAATATAAGAAATAAGTTTTATATTTCATTTAAACACACAATACGGTTGCAAGGTGATTTTTAATAATTTTTAATAGCAATGTATTAATATTATACCGAAAATACTTCGCAATATCCGTCTAAATAAATATCACTAACGATATTGTTCATTTCATTTTGCTATTTTAGTGTATCAATTACATATTTTTATTTATTAGCATATATTAGCATATTTTCCAATCAATTAACCAATAATTGTGACCAATTTCAACATATAAATTAACGATTCTAATCATGTAACACTAGAACATATTTCTAAGTGTATTATAGAGAATTGTTCGAATGTGTCGATCGAGTCCAAGTAATAGCAGATAGTCTAAAATCACTGCTCATGAAAAGAAAAACGTGGTAAGCTAGTACGCCAACAAGCGCCTTTGTCGTCGAGTGTGTTCGTTCGGTACGTCGGTTTCGGTACTGCGTAGCGCGAGACCGAAGCAGTACCGCTCTCTGCCGACAGATGGGCGGAGGCACCGCGGCGGTGGAGTGCGCGCGGCGCGCGCCGCGTCTATCGAAGACCGCCGCCCGCATCGCGGCGCAGGACTACTGGGAGGTACTATATACATGTAACTGTATATACATGCTATGAATAAATATATGTAACTATAGTTGGATCGAGTAACTTGATACTACGTTGTAATTCAATTTACGTTTTTACCTGTAGTGTCGTAGTGTTGTACCTTTTCAGGTTGTTTACTTTCATTCATATGTGTTTATTATTATATATTCGTATGTGTTTATTCCGCTTCTATGTTTTGTTATTTATTTTAGTTAAATAATAACTCCTGCCAATAATTCAAATGACAATTTCAATACGATATCTCTCGCTATACGGTTAGTATATTTACTTATAAATGTTGTGTAGAGCACATGTTTTGATTTCCAGGATTACATATGTCATTGATACCATACACATATTTACCGAATAGAGACGAAACACACTATTGCCATTTTTAAATATGTTAAAATCGTATTCTACTTTTAATTTAGGTATATACTGTACTGTAATTAGCTTTTACTTTCATATGCAATTAAATATTTTTCAGGTTTGGAAAAGGAATTTACTGTTATTTTCATTAGTGAAATGTAAATAAGCTTTTCATTTAAGATAATACATTTCAGGTAAAACTACTTGTTAAATGTAAAGAAAAGTGTAGGTTTTTGTCTCATAACGAACAGGAATGAACAATATTCCAAAGTTTTGTCATTTTCACATTCTAGTAACGCAAAAAAACAATATTAAAGTATATCAATAATTATTTTATAATTATCTACATTTAAATAATACATCTTAATATTTCAATAGTCATTAAATATTATTGTAACAAATGTAATATTGATTTTTGCTACATTTTCGAAACAATGTATATTTAAGATATTTTGATAAATAATAAATATAATAACGGTTTTAGTGTTATAGTAACAATTAATTTTTTTTTATCTTAACTCTTAGCTTAGAGTTAATTGTTTTAATTTAAATAATTGGTTGTTGCCCTTCGGGAATATTTTATTTTCCCCTTTTTTTTCGTATTTGTCTAATGGCGGTAAGATTATTTTAAATTATATTAAGCTTATTCAAATCACTTTACAATCGAAATACATAAATAAAATCTATATAAATTAAATAACAGGCAGTCGATATAATTTACATATTACAATTTATAAAATGTTTCTAATTTTTTTCCTATATTTTAATAAACATACTTTTATACTCTATAATAACATTATCTATACTAACTTAAAAGCCAATAGTCGCACTATTAACCTAAATTTACCAAGTAGCCTATTTATGAATAGAGCAACATTTTTTTATGTATTATGGCTAGGGAGAATAGAAACATTTTATGATTTGGATTACAGAGGAAATAGGCGAATAACGTCTAAGGCAAATGATATAAAAAACCTACTGGAACGAAAAAATGGTCATAAAAGATTGGTAAATGCGAAATGTTAATTTGTGACGCAGTAGGTATATGTGAAATGTTAATTTGTGACGCATTAGGTAAATGTGAAATGTTAATTTGTGACGCAGTAGGTAAATGTGAAATGTTAATTTGTGACGCAGTAGGTAAATGTGAAATGTTAATTTGGGACGCAGTAGGTAAATGTGAAATGTTAATTTGTGACGCAGTAGGTAAATGTGAAATGTTAATTTGTGACGCAGTAGGTAAATGTGAAATGTTAATTTGGGACGCAGTAGGTAAATGTGAAATGTTAATTTGGGACGCAGTAGGTAAATGTGAAATGTTAATTTGTGACGCAGTAGGTAAATGTGAAATGTTAATTTGGGACGCAGTAAGTAAATGTGAAATGTTAATTTGTGATGCAGTAGGTAAATGTGAAATGTTAATTTGGGACGCAGTAGGTAATGTGAAATGTTAATTTGGGACGCAGTAGGTAAATGTGAAATGTTAATTTGGGACGCAATGCACCAGCATTGCTTCAAAATGCATTCAAAATTAATATGTATGGATCCCGATTATAATTATTGCCTATCTTTCGAATATGAAATAGCAAATACAATTAATGTTAAATTTAATATTTTTACTGCTTTAAAGTTTGGTAGCAAAGTGAAAACACTCACAGACTAACCTCGGTATCCACCTAATCCTACTATCCGTCACAACCTTCTAAAATGAAACTGTGTAATTTAAAAAGGTGAAATTTAGCATAATTATAGGTTGTGATAACTCAAAAACTGTGTCGTGAAAAGTACAAAATCGCTTATCTCAAACGTAATCTCGTAACTTATTAAAACTTACACATTTAATAAAACTGTTTAAAATAATTTAGGAAGACGTAACAAAAGTAATATAGAGAAAAAAATGCCTGTGACAGAGGGACGCGTGAACGGACAGACGGGCGAACAGTACAGGACAATTCAAATATGGAACTCGATATGATTGTCCTCGGTGTATTTTCTTGTCGAGTTGCTATGACCAACTTTCTCCTCAGATCCTAATTACCACCTAGGATGAATGTAAGCATCGAAATACAAATGCCGGGGATGTTTAATCACGAATGATTTGCCAATATTTTTTTATCTTTTTCCGAACTGCGTCAATATATCTTAACCAAATTTATATGGAACCACCCTGAAGGTATACCTAAAAAATTTCAATTCTATTAATAAATGTCATAGAAATGAAGAAATATACATAAAAATAATAACACAGGTTTGCCAGTAAAAAACTGCGTAAGATTTCTATACATTTTTTTATAGATTTCAACTGGGTAATAAAGAAAAAAATACCAAATAAACCCCATCACGTCATTTTGTTTACTACACTTAATTTTTTCTTGGAATTTAGCGTAAAATTCCTAATTAACTTAAAATGTAGTATTTTCTTTTTAATTTAATAAATACTCTTAAAACTATGCCTTCTCGCATTAACTCTATCAGTAATAACTGCACTTGGTAGTAAATGATAAAAAAAATATTAATGTTTCTAGAGAATAGAGGTAGGAGGTGGTGGATAAAGTAGTTTTAGCGTTAACAGGAAGGTCGCATAATCGTGTCAAAACGGGTTAAAACTTGATAGTGAGTAATATTACTGATGAGGTTAAACATGTTTAAAATTGCTATTAGGTACTGGGAATAAATATAAACAATAGCTGTTGGATTAGATCATGTTTCAACAAGCAAATAAATTCTGTATTTCATTGGCCATCTAATGCCACACTCACTTTATATTCAGCATCCAAACGATACTGTGATTGTTATTTTATTTTTGGAATATGGTTTGCAGAGTTGTGTAATTTCTCCCGACAGCAGCTTCTGTTATGTATGTGGTGAATACACAGTAAAAATGCAACAAAGAAACTGAAGTCATTTTACTAAAAAAGTTTATTTTGCGTATTTCAAATTGAAACTTGGAGGTCAAGACAAAACATGGGCTCCGAGGAAGATCTTCGTTTGTAGTTTAAGGGCAAGAAAAGATCATTTCGTTTTGGCATTCCTATGACATGGCGTAAACAGAAAAATCATACAACCGACTGCTACTTCTGTTCGGTAGATGTAAAAGGATTTAATACAAAAAATAAAAAGAAAATATCTTACCCTGATATTGACTCAGCTATTCATCCAGTGCCTCATTCTTCTGAAATACCAGTTCCACAGCCACCTTCCAATTTAAATGACATTTTGAGTTAGTCAAAGGACTTTTTTCTGTTGACGAGGGACCTCAACTTTTTTCTGTCTCGTTGATCTCACAACGATCTAGTAAGAGATTTATGTTTTTCAAAATATGCAGACGAATTACTAGGATCAAGGAAACTAAGAAACAAAAATCTGTTATCACCTGGGACCACATATTCGTATTACAGGCATCGAGAGAGAGCATTTACTCAGTTTTCCTCCAAAGAGGGAAATTTGATTTATTCTAATGAGAACATCATGAGCTCATGAAATGCTTTAAAATATAATATGATTCATCAGAATGGTGCATATTCATTGATTTTGTCTAAAACTAGCCTCAAAGCAGTCTTGCTACACAATAGAAATGTATTTGCATCCCTTCCTATTGGACCCTCAATTCATATGAAAGAAAATTATGATGGCTTGGCTACAATTCTTAAGAAAATCAAATATCAAGAATGTCAAAAATACTAACCATGTTGTTGGGTCAGCAGGGATGTTATACAAAATATCCTTGTTTTCTTTGTTTATGGAATAGTAGAGACAGACAGCTGTACTGGACCAGAAGTGACTAGCCTCATCGAAATAGTTTAACCGCCGGCGAAAAAAACGACATCAATACGACCTTGGTTCCGCCAGAAAAAGTGTTATTACCACCTTTTTGTTAAATTACTGCCAAGAGATGGGGATTGTTTCAGATATTTGTGTTCCAAAACTCTCTGAGTTCTCGAAACTCTCTGATGCAATATTAAAAGAGGGTGTTTCCCCTGGCCCCGACATAACAAAACTTCTAACTGGTCCCCTTTTTTGGAAATAATGGGAGACAAGGAAAAAGAAGCGTGGATCTCTCAAAAATGTAGTGCACAAATTTTTGTGGAATACTAAGGACCCCAACTACAAAACCATTGTACAACGCATGCTGGCAGCATATGCTGCTCAAGGATGCAAGATGAGCTGAAAATTTAATTTCTTACAGTCCCATATTGACTATTTTTCTGAAAACTTTGGAGCCTACAGTGAAGAACAGGGTGACAGATTTCACCAGGATGTCCATGATTTTGAGAGACGTTACCAAAGAAAATAGGATGTCAATATGTTAGTTAACTACTGTTGGATGCTCAATCGAGAAACCAAAGAAGGTAATCGGAAACGAGTTCGGAGAAGCGTCAAAGAGAAAAAGAAAAGGTTTCATAAGGAAAAAGAGTAAAATTATGTAAATATCCGAAACAAAGTTTTGATTAATTACAAGGAAGTAAATATATTTGGTTTATTGGAAAAAATAGGGGTTTTATTTAAAATTTGTTCTTATTTTGCAAAAAATCTTTAAGTGTGAGGTTTAAAACATATAATTCAGCAAAATATCCCACGGAGCTGAAAAAATTTTTTTTTGCAGACCTGTGTAATTCAATCGAATTGAGAATCCTTTAAAAATATTGTATTTGGACAAAAATATAGTGTGTCATTTTTATTTTTTTGCTCTCTTCGCCTGTATATTTGTACCCTGATCACGCAAAAACATAAGAAAATCAGTTTTATCCTATGTCTTTTGGAGGACGTCGTAACATAGACTATGTTTTATCACAATCGAGCTACCACAAAGGAACATGTGGTAATTTAAAATTTCAGTACAATCGCAATTACTAAAAAAAGAATACTTTTACAGATTGCTTTAAGTGTATTCTAAAAGTGCTCAACTGGCGAACCTGGATGCAAAAAACTAAAAAAAAAATAATTGAAAAAATAGCCTTGTGATGTTAGTTCACCCTAAAATTCAACAGATTGCAATGTCAAATTTTTAAACATCTAAGCGGGCATGCACTAGCAAAATATTTTAAGATAAGATTTCAACAGTTTTCTGACCATAACTGGCTATATTTGCAGCAATTAATTTTCGTTTGCCAACATAATTAGTTCATTTTGAAATTCAACAGATGACCTTAATCGTTTCTACACAAGAGAATGGTGTATGGGAAAAGTACCCTTTTTCCCTATTCTGCTATTGAAAGCGTTTAAATACGATTGATTTCTGCCACTAGCTACTTAAGCGATACTTAATTTGTAAGCTTACAAAGCTCCCATATTACAAGATTCATACCAACGAAATCGCGAACATAGCTTTGTCATCATACATTTGTTATAAACAATTTTATTGCTTAATTTAAATCACAATTAAATTATTGATAATGGAGCAAAAATAATGATTGATGTGAACTCTTCGTCTAAAAATACATAAAACAATGTTCACAGTCAGCGACTGGTATACACATCACAGCCAGCGACTGGTATACACGTCACATGCGCTTTGATGCTAATGTTTGAAACAATTATGCAATGTTTATATTATTATATGTTTATTATTATTATAAAAAAATAACATGAATAGTACACGGAATAAAGAAAATAACACTTGTAAAAAGAGAAAGGTTTAATTGACAATATGTTCAGTAACATTTTTTATCAAGCCAAATTCAAACAGAATGTTTCTTCAGCTATAACAATTATAAAGGGTATAAATTTGTCTAGGTGCAAGGTTCGACACCCTCTACACTTTGTAATTATTTATTTTATTGTGCATGTAAGATTTTATAAGACATTATTTATAAAATTAACGTAAATATCCTTGTAAGTATATGTCTGTGCAATCGCGGTAATAAGGAAAACATTTATTTTAAAAAAACGTAGAAACGAAATTTAAATATATCGAAAATATTAGCGTTAGTGAAAATTGTCACCTTTGTCACTCCGTGGTCCAGAATGTCAGAAAGCAAGTTTTATTTCTATCTATAACCCATACACGTACATTTTCATATAAATGTGTACATAAGCATAATAAAAATATTTTGGTATCATTAATTTATGGTACGGTTGAATGAAATCTGACAATAAAATCTCACTTTTGCCCAATAACTATTCGGCGGTTGACATCTTATATATTTACTAAGTCAGTAATTATTAGGATTCCGCACCTCAAAAGAAAAAACGGATCCGTATAAGGTAACTCAAGCTCATACATCTGTCATAGCTGTTTATTTTTAAGTTTCATTCAGTGCCGTCATTAAGTTTTCAAATTTCCACGTTGTCAAAAAATATACCTCTATAATCATTGCATACCTATAATTTTTGTACAAATACAGAGAGTGAGAGTGTATACAAATACATTATTAGCGTGTGTTGTTTGCCTCAATTCCCTGCAATACCTATGAAATTTAATATTAATGTTAATACCAGTTGAAAAAAACCATATAAACTTTAACTATACCAAATCTCACACTCCTCTTTGTGTGCCTAAGTGTGGTTACAAAGTTTTCTATACACGTATTAATATATAGACATATTATATATACATTTCAGCTTTTTGCGCTACTTATCCATATAAACTTTAATTATGCCATATGTCATACTTCTCCATGCGCGCAATATGCTTAAAAGGATACAAAATTTTCCCTTCACATATTAATATATAGACATATTATATATAAATTTCAGCTTTCTGTACTACTTCTCGATATAAACTTTAATTATGGCAAATGTCATACTTCTCCATGCGAGCAATATGCTTAAAAGGATACAAAATTTTCTCTTCACATGTTAATATATAGACATATTATATATAAATTTCAGCTTTCTGTACTACTTCTCGATATAAACTTTAATTATGGCAAATGTCATACTTCTCCATGCTCGCAATATGCTTAATAGGGTACAAAATTTTCTCTAGACGTATTAATGTGTAGATAATTACCCGCGTATAGTTCAATAAGAATCTTTAAAAGGGACAAATAATATACTTAAAATTGTAAACAATTTAGAAAGAGCGACTTATTTTTTTTTGCGACTTTTTAAGAATTTCAGAACGATTTATTTTAGAATTGAAATAGAATAGTTGTATATCTTATTGCTAATCATTTTCACGAATATTTTTTCATAACCCTTTTGACACCGAAACTTGGAAAGCATAATGTAAAAGGGCATTACCTCGCACACATCTCAACAGTTAGCATTCAAAATTATTTATGTGAAAGAATGAAGATAATGTAAGTTATCCAAAACTAGTTTTTTCAGAATTTTTTTATAAAGTCATTCTAGAAATAATGTTGAAAATATGAATAAAAAATATGCCACCTGTAGTTCCGAAACTGCTAAAATCAAAATTATAGAAATACAGCATTACTAGGAGTTTTCGGAATATTTACCAGAAAACAACTATTATTTTAAATTTCATAGTTTCTGAGAATTTCAAGATATGAAAGTTTTAATAGGCAATATATTTACATGGTGAAAAATAAAAATATTATTTGTAAATAGTTTAATAGAATACTCTTAAACGTTTAAATATGACTGAGAGAGTACATCGTAGCGCTCGTACTTAACAGATCTCGATTATCAATACAATTCTTCCTCTGAAGAAGATTATGTTTTTCAATTTATTATGTTTTACAATTATGTTTTTCACTTTTATCGACAGTAGTCAGTCAGTTCTAGCTCGGCCTAATACTAGCTACGTTTTTTCTGTTGACTGGATAGAAAATACCGAAGGTTTACGTAGTTCATCCTCTTCTACGTCATATTATAATTAAATGGAACCTTCACACTTTGTGGATGACAACGAACAATGAAGCAACCTCAGTGTGTTGATAAATTCGTAACCTCACATTGTATATGTTCCATTGTCTTCATTTATTATTCCCGACACAAATCAAATCTATTCTAACGACCTCTCAGCGGAGCCAAATTCATATCCGAAGCTGAAAGAGTGGCTTCTTGTCATAGTGACCATAGCACTGGAACCATTCAGTAGCGCCACACATTTAACACACGGGCAAAAAAAAGAAAATATAGAACAATAATACATAACCTCTTCTTTGAAAAAGAGAATGTTTGATGAGAGGAAAATAAGCAGTCTTTAAGGATATCGATGCCAATTAAAGTGCACTGAAAGAATATATAATGTTAATATAATTTTTCTTTTATGTAGTTATAAATAAACTAAAATTCAAACTTCAAATAATATTTAACATGTACATAACCCAAGTCAAAATACTACGTTAAATTTACATTAATAAATATCTCACGTAAAGTATTTTCCAAATTTTCCGTATTGTCGGAGATTACGCGTAATTTGCAATTTCGAGATTCATCAGGAAAATACGTGTTGCCGTTTTCCATTCAATTTTCTTTCCGGGAACAAAATAAAATGCTGCTCGCGTCGCGATCATATCGAAACCTACCTCAATATAGTACCTAAGTCTAGTCGGAGAGCTTTAGGAAGCTATGTAGGGGACGATGTGAAAGCTATATACACACATACACATACGTTTTTCATATAACGGCAGCTTAAGCTCTCTTCGTAAATAATAAAAAGCTACATAAAAGATATTTCCAGAAAATATGTTGAAAGGTTGGTTATTACATTTTAAATATGGTCTGATCTTTGACTAGTTTTGTAGCATTTTTTTCCGTTTTGTCTATTACCTGAACACAAGTTTGGTAAAAAAATATACTTACTTTCAGTTACCAGATAAAATTGTTAAAGGAAAAATTGCTAGATTATATGAAATATCACAAGTTTATTATTAAAAATCGCTATTTACACAGTTTCTACGTTAAAAGTAGATGAAGCTTATAAATAAAGTACGTATTTTTTTTAATAATATGACTGTTACAAGAAACTCTATAGAGCGCATACTGATGCTGATAATTGCAGTATTTTTGGGTACAATATATAATTTCGGCAAGCAAGTTTATAAAGTACACGAAAGTACAGCAAATCAAATCAATACAATAGGCAAATTCTTGTACTGACATTGAAAATTGGATTAAAAACATTTATTCTATCATTTTAATCTGAAAACCATGTTTATAAAATAGAGGACACTCTCTAGGACATTTATCTTAAATTCAAAACAATCGAAATTTTAACGGTATTTTCCTCTTACAGAATACTGTGTACTGTTCATGTTAGTGCTTATTTGCCAGCAAAATCCACAATCTCGTGCCATAAAACATACCCAAATTTGATTGTGTTGTCGAAAAAATTTAAATGTTTATTATTACTGTTACTTTAAACCATTAAGTAATTATAAACACTATTGTTCTAAGAACCATACCTGATGTAATATAAAGTTTTTGCGTATCATATACTCATTGTACAACATGCCTACCGACAAACATAGCAGATATATATTATATAAAATGTTAAGAAAGTAATAATTGCTACATATATTTGCTTCTTTTTCTCTTTCTAAAGATATAAACATCAAATAATTTTGAAAAAAACGAGATAAATAACATTTCCATTTCACTCACATAACACCTAAACCTTTCATCATATCATTCAAAGTTTCGAGCATTTCACAAAAATACCATTATTCAAAAACGTATGAATAAATGATTAGATTAAAATTTAAAATTAAAACAAAACCTCTTTTACTAAAAATTTATCAAGACTTTTATAACCGTCAGATATAGCAATATTCATATTAACGATAAGAAAAATAGCAAATAATCGCTTCACCTAAGCTTCAAAATATTACTTTGGATCAAATTTTATGACGCAGGTATATTTTAAATTTAAAGCGTTATTGCCAACAGGAGCTGGGAATCTAATTACGCTAAAACCTCCCCAACAAACCAAAGATCTCAAGAGCTTTCTCACTTATGAAAGGTTACACCCACACGAAGCAAATAAAAGTATATAATAGCCATCATGCTTGATGCGCCCACACAAATAATATCGTTTTTATATAATTTCAATCCCCAGGTTCGTAGCTGAAGTTATTTATAGCGCGGATTGCATCGTACGCAAGTTACGAAAGCTATGAGCTTACACGTGCAGTCTACGCCGTAGAGGTAGTTTCAATGTAGATGTGTACTGGCAAACTGAGTCCTGTAATGTCCCTGTATTCGTTTAATAGCGTATCTAGTTCAGCTTTTGACGTTTAAACATACTGCTTAAGCTGCATGTATCCTACAAAGTGTCAAATTTACATCACTTAAACCACCATATGTTGATTGCCGTTAAAGTGTGCATCTACAACTTATTAATTATGTACATTAACATCTCTAACAGAATCTGCCGTGCATGTCTTGTGAGACTTTATGAAACAAGCTAGAGTGGCTGTGCGGTTAGCTCTAGATACCGCATATATATAATATAATGACTAAGTAATGTACATAGTGTGCAATATTACTATTTTAACTATGTAGTGGTTCGTGTTTCGAATATTGTTTGGAGACAAAATGATTACTTTTATTAAATAAATACAATGCTTACACACACCGTACTACAAGAGGTTGGGAGTTTGGATATGGGGAGTTTTCGTCATAATAATATAAAACATTAGTGAAATAAAATATTTTTGAAATAATGGATTTATTGTTGTTGTAACAATATTGTCGAATTCTTGTAATTGGTATTTATTATGTCATTGAAAAATGTATTTAACAATAATGAATAATTGTTTCTTTGTAATCAAAAATAACCATTGCCAAAATAAAGAAAATAAAAAACAACATATGTCTATATTACGTTTCATTAATTTTTTTTTCATATCTTTGCTCAATTCTATTTAATTGATTTAAAAGTATTTGTGGAATTCAACACATCATATTGTACTTTGCACAAAGTAACTTGCTTTTAAACATGACATAAATTTTAATTGTACCGAAATTTTATCACTTTGCTAAACTCTTACAAATAATATAAACAGTAAAATAACGGCCAAGTACAGTATTAGGCACATGCTAACTTAAAGTTCCTTAGTAGTTTAAGTTTGCACACGCTATTTTTCTATTCATTTTTCTTATGCTATATTATTTCATCGTTTTACCAAAATTATTAATTACACACGAATTCTTAATAATTTTATTTGGAAAAGTGAAATGGAATATCGGAGATTAAATTTAAAATGTATTTTTTTGTATTTTGTAAATTATCGAACATAACTTAATCGCAACAAGTTTTGTTAATTATCGTTTAATTATTTTTAGGTTTTTTGAACATTTTGTTGAAAAGAGGTTAGATTAGAGGAGATGAAACACAGGTAAATAACTTTGGAGATTTATACCTGATAATTAAGTAAAAGATAATTGATGATTCAATGTATAACATTTCTAAAAAGAAAACACGACACACATCCAACTACGGGAAATATGTACACCCCAACTTTGAACACACACGTCAATCTTTTCAAATTACCGAGTTATAAACCTATAACATACGTATAGATAGATATGACGAAATTTATAAGATTTTATTATTATATGATAAGCGACTAAAAATCTTATATTTTAAAAATTAACTTTATAATTATAGTACATATAAAAAAAAGTTTTAAGAGCAAAATAAATTATAAAGGCAAATACGGTCAGAATTTTATACAATGAATAAGTTTTTCAAATCATCGATTCGATCATTTAGAAGGATATCTCACTAATAGATAATCACTAATGGATAGGATCACTAAAATGATATTGTTGTAGACGCAAAAGAAGAAGTTAGGTCAGAAGTAAACTAAATTAGTTTTTTTGGATTAACAGACAGCCTTTTTGTTTTTATTTTACTCAAAGATATTTACCTAACTTTTACGTCAAAACCCATCAACAAAAGGTAACAATCTTCGAGAACAGCAATAAGATTTTAGCTTAAATTAGGTTTAATGCATATTTAAGCAATTATCAAGCTTAAAGCAATTATCAAGTTATGAAGATACAGACTAATACATATATAGGCTCTGGTATCATAAATTTTTATCGGGAATTCCAAAGAGGAGATTCGCAGACGTTATACTGCGACTAAGATGAAAAGAGTAACAAAGACAGGATAGCTCTAAAGACAGCAAAATAGCCAAAAAAAACAAAAATTAATGTAACGAGATATCTAATCTTTTTGCACAGAACTGAGTCAGCGACACTAAAATAACGTGCTCATCGAAAAATTAATGTGTTAGAAAAGTGGCACTGATGCCTTCATTTAAACTCGCTTGAACTGCACGTCGTACCAATCTGTCGAATTAGATAGAACCTAGAATAAAATAAACTTTATCATTGACTATATAAATGTGAATCCCAGTTTTCTTTGGATATATTACACGAAACTTGAACTCAGTGAAGCGAGTGCTCTCCAACACAACGATCTTATTAAACACTGCATTTCACACTCAACTAATGCCAAAAACAAAGTAAGACGGAAATATTTTGCGAGAGTAGCTGCTAAAAAATCAGCCAAAACATGGCCATCACCGTTCTCTCAAGAATATAGGAGTGAGACATTTCACATTCAACCATTGTCAAAAACAAAGGAAGATAGAAATATTTTGCGAGAGGAGCTGCAAAAAAATCAGCCAAAACATGGCCATCACCGTTCTCTCAAGAATATAGGAGTGAGACATTTCACACTTAACCATTGTCAAAAACAAAGGAAGATAAAATTAAAAATATTTCATTTTGCGAGAGGAGATGCAAAAAAATCAGCGAAAACATGGCCATCACCATTGTCTCAAGAATGTAGGAGTGAGACATTTAACACTCAATCATTGCCAAAAACAAAGCAAAATGGAAATATTTTGCGAGAGTAGCTGCTAAAAAATCAGCTGAAACATGGCCATCCCCATTCCCTTAAGAATGTAGGAGTGAGAAGATGTTTCTACAAAATACACATATTTATTGAGCGTCTGTATGGCATATCAGAGTTTCTAATACATATTATTGTTAGCACTTAGTTTGCTCGTTTATCATCATCGTAATCACGTACATTCATCGTGTATGTTAAATATTTGCCTTTAAATATTAATTTATAGACGTTAGTATAATCTTAATATTATATTTGAAGGATTTGCTTTAAAGAATAGTGGAAATACTTCATATTCTAATAGTGTTATTAATTTTATAAGGCAAATATTTAGTAAAGTGTAAGTGTATACACTAGTACGTGAGAAAATGGAATATTTTTATGTCATTATTTGTTATAATAAAAATAATCGTATAAATAACTTGCGGTAACCGTGTCTTGAATTTAGTTCCACGACCTCTATAACCTTAGATCCATAGTTTAAATTTTTTGTAACTTCGTTTTTTACATAAGCATGTCTGTAAAATACAATATCACAGCTCCGTTAATAAAGTTCTGATCAAAAATGTTGCGGTCACATAGACACGACCTTCATTGGTAATTCCAATTCTAAAGTTCTTCATAGACTAAGATCAACGAATTGGAAAAATCATTTTTCAAAATAAATTAGACTGCAAACAATATGAAAACTATTTTTAATTATAAACGTTAATTGAAAATCCATTTTATCTCCATGTATTAAAGGTTATGAGGTTTAAGTAAGATTACCATTTACATTTCTTTACTAGATAAACTATATGTTGAGATTTGTCGTTTAGCAAACGTATTGTAGTAAACGAAAATAACATAAATTAACTATTTGTCAAGTAATATATATATATATATATATATATATATATATATATATATATATATATATATATATATATATTATATATATATATATATATATATATATATATATATATATTTATATATATATATATATATATATATATATATATATATATATATATATATATAATTTCAACCGTTTCGTCAAGTAGGAAGGAAAAATTATGATCCCAAGAAACGTAAAATTAGGTTAATATCGATCTTTTCATTCGTGATTTTATTAAAATTTATGTGTATGTTTTGATAATAAAACAAAAATAATAAACCGTCTCGTAGACAAACCACAAATAATACCAAGTCATTGTTCAAAAACGTCAATAGAATTTATTTAGGTACATGCTGATTTATATTCACTATCATCAAGTAGGAGATTATTGGAAATCTGGCCAAGAAACGACTGCTATCATCGACATGTGTCATAGATAGCAATTGTCTGATAACGCGGCACATGGCAAAAAGTCAAATCAATTTCACACTTAGTCCGCAATAAGGAAGTCGAAGTGTTTGCTCGTCGAATGTACAAAATTAACTTATTCTTATCGAATAATCAGTGACGAAACATGACCGTTATAGAAGTGGAACTATTGGAGGAAAACGGGTATTAATTTATTCAGTTTCGTTATTAATGTGTAGTGCTTACAGGACTTCCTTATTGCATTAGAAACTTGTAATTCCCGTCGCGTTAATTCCGGCGCAAATGTAATTAATTACCTGCTTAATAATAATTTAATTAATAAATTTGTATAGTCGAGTTAATTAGTAATATAATTTCAACGCGGGTGTTATATATACATATGTGTATGAGTGCGGATAACTTGGAACGGAACAACTATGGGCAGAGTGTTACGCATAAAGATCGAACGGTGGTCAGAAACTTTTTTAATTGTAGCGATAAATTATTAAATTGTATTGTCAACGAAAATTATATCAAAATATTTTCAGAAAGTTATTAATTGATCAGCTTGAGGATATTACTAATTAAAAATATCAAGACGCCTCTCACCTTGGCAGTAAACGATAAGATTAAAACACCGCTTTCTTAATATATAATTGTGGCCTCATTTATTCACCTACATCTTTTTGATTTCAATAAATTGTTTTCTTTTATAATATTTAGAAGAGTCCATCCATATTTTTACAATTATACTTCAGTACAATTATAAAAATATTTACAAATATATTAAATCAAATTTGCGTGTTTTCAGAATACTTCAGTGATTTTTTAATTTTTACTCGAAAAATAATTAAAGAAAACGCTGCAATAGTATTGCTTAATTATATTAAACATTATAAAGAAGAGAACAAGCAATTTGGCACCGTGAAAATAATTTATGCATTTATTTAATTACATTTTATGACTTTAAATGAAGCTAATAAAACGAAGTCGGCCAGGCGGCAAAACAATTTGCTTTCAACAATTATTTTAAAATGTGTTTATTCGTAAATTAATTCTTATGTTGGGTCTAACATGTAAAATTAAGTGCAAGGAAAAATAATTAAAACGTAATTAACGAATCACATGCCTAATTTCCACATTAAAGACTTAAAAAGAAATGAAGTAGCAGTGATGACATTTTACACATTCATGACATTAGCATGACAAAAATATTAAACATAGGAACATTCGGAAAACCTGTACAATTCTGCGTCATTTTTCAGCAATACCTTTTAATTTTGCTACTAGATGGAAAATAGCCAGTAAGTTCATAAATGAATTAAATTAGAAGTGGAAAGTACTAATTCAGAACTGAGCCAACAGTAAACAAAGATAAATATACGAGTATAAGTAGATATCGTATTTAGCGATATATATATAATCATTTAATACATAAAATATATAAATGTTATTTAATTTTAAGGACAAACTAGTGTATTTTCTAACCAATATGAGGGTCAACAAAGATTTAATGTAAAGAAATAATTGAAAGTTCTATTACGCCTCTGTAATTTTGAATTCAACTTATTTCTTTTTGTTACAGTTTCGATGTGGAGAATGGCTCGACGGGGGCGGGCGGGCGGAGCCCTCTGGAGGGCGGCTCGCCTTCCGCCGCCCTTGTACTGCAAAGCCTCCCGCAACGGCGTGAGTCCTTCCTCTACCGCTCCGACTCTGACTTCGAGATGTCACCCAAATCTATGTCCAGGAACAGCTCTATAGCCAGTGAGAGGTTTGTATTACAATTATGTTTGCAAAAAATTGCCATATATATATTGCTAGATGTCGCTGGTGAGGCAATTTTTGAGATATGATTTCTACATTAGTATTAAATAGATTTGTCGCATTACAAAAAAGGTCATACTGCCCAAAATTTTTGGCCATTTTTTGACCACCACTCTGTCCCTCAGACCATCTTTACTCTAATTCACGTATGGAAATACAAATCAATAACAAAATAATCGATCCAATAAGAACGCCAATTGCTCGGTTATTAACACAATGCTTCAGCTTCTTTCCGATTTTCTTTAAACTATCTCTTTAAGCCCTTTGACTGATATTCGCCAAATATATTCTTGTGACAATCAGGTGTACGCTCTCAGTTCCTTCTATCGACCTGGATCAGTCTTAGATCCATTAATTAATTTTTTTAACTTGTATGTATATGTCCAAAGACTAAGTAGTGTACCCTTTTTAATGAACTCTCTTAACCGATTTTAATGAACTTATTCGATTTTTAATAATTGTTGTTGTCTAATTTTACACCACTTTTACATACCATCACTACCTATTGTATATATCTTATACAATTATATGCGATTACTATGCTTAAAAATAATAATATTGTGCTACCAGAGACTTTGTATAACTACTTTGATATACATCTAGCACTGATCGCTGCCTATATTTTTAATAAATATAGTTTTTCATTGGGACCATTCTAAATACACCTGTAAAAGATGTAATGTATCCGTTAACCTCAGTATGATAATCACGATACAAATGCATTGATTTGAGCTATCTTTGGTATCCTTTGATTTAAAGAGAGCAATATAATTTGGAAAATAATAGGTTGCAAGTTTTCGGGGTGTCAAATACTTTTATTTATTTGACTTTCGTGAAAAGGATCATATTAGAATTTTGTTTCACCAACTAAAGCAATATTTTAAGTTGTTTTTAAAAAAATGTTTCGCCTACAATACAGTCTTTATTATACTCGCACAAATATTGCATTATGAATTATTAAAGATAACGATCGTTAAAATATTTTTCACTGTGAAAGTTATACTTTTAATTTTAATTATTGTATTATAACAAAAAGAAATAACGCAGTATTTGCGAGCATAATATTTAAGTTCGACTCGCTTCACCGTCATAAGTCACATTGTTTTTACATACTTAGTTAACATGTACTCCAACGTTATACAAAGTTCAAACAACATGTCCTCACAGTACAATAGCACCCTTAAAGATAACAACTACTTAATTAAGTATATCCAATCGTTTACTTGTTATTTACAGATATAATAAACTACAATAATAACGAATCAAATGTAAACACTTTTCTCATTCATCTGTAAGTTTTTTTTCAGTTTTAAATATTCTCTATATTGAACTAAAATTTACATCCGAGTATTAAAAAAATTAAATTTCTTTAATACAATAATGCTTTTTATCGAAATGAAATTACTTTTTAATCTTTTTATATTTTAGTCAGTGATTTTTTTTAACTTTTACTATAAAGTGTAATAAAATCAGCTGTTACAACTTTTCAACTAATAAATTTTATCAGTCCATATCTATTTCCGCTATTTTTCATAAAAATATGACAGCTACTTACAAAATGTTACGATTCTTCATTTACTTTAAAATCGAGATGAATAATTAGTTGAAACCCAAGTTTAAATTTATGTTAAACTTTTCAACATATATCAACAATTTACTTGACGAATACGTTTATAAACACAGACGCACACCCACACGTCGCCATCCATTCAGCACATTTAAAGCCAATGGCCATCGGCAATTCAGCCTCAAGGGAATATCCCTCGGCCCACTCAAATTTGTTGACTCCAAATCTCACCGTCCTTCGTCGTTTCTGCTTCATTGTGTACGTCCCGATATCTGTTTTTCCGTTTCCTGTGCGAGTTCTTTGTGCGGATACGACTTTGAAAAACTGTCAATGGCCGTCAATCGTAAACTCGTGAGGAGCTTGAAAAGTATTTTTTCGATTGTAGGCGGCGTGGGTTTGATAGTTATAAATGAGGGATGCAAAAGTGTGCTTTTGAATGAAAACTGTGAATTATGACAATGTAATTTTTTTTAGATTCTGTCAACATCTTAAAAACAATGATTATGAACTTAAGTAGATTATGTTTTGGATCGCTAATGATACGCGCAGGTCATGACAGATTACTTAATACCTACATACTGCTTACTTAAGTTTGTTTGTGACTTATGGTATTAAATTACTTTAACGAAAGATAAAATTCATAAATCATCACATTCTTTATCAGTATCACTACGAACTAGAGTTTCAAAGTCTATAAATAATATCTATATCTTCGTGCGGTCATTAACAAGTGGGGCTAAGCAGTAACAGGAAGTAATCATTGAGAACTTTCCTTGTTGTCCTCACTGATTCTTGATTTTATATTATTTTAGTTGTAGAAAATGCCGAAAAATTATGCAGGTCATTCTATCGTAAATATTTTTACTAATTCTTTGTTTTAATTGCATGATAGTTGTGAATTGTCTATCGTTATATATTAATTCTACATTTATAAATAATTTGAAAAAACGCTTTGGTTCTTCAAAATGATTTTTCGGTTTCTCTTACTCTACTAGCTTTTTAAAATGACCTATATAATATTTTCCTTAATTTCATTGAAAGAAAACGTATGCTAAATCTCATTTCGAAATCATTTGTTGTAGCTTTTTAAAATGCATTATTTGTTATTGAATGCCTGCTATGCAAAATAAAAATATAAATGTTAAAATGTTCAACTTTAAAAAAGAAAAAAAGAAAACTTTAAAAAAGTTTACAAATGTACCTTAAAACAATGGTGTTATTTTTAATAAAGACGTTATAATATTTTAGAACGAACCAAAAAGTGGCTTTAGATAGCGTTCACACGCGGACAATAAATAAATAGTTAAAATTGAAAAAGCCCAGGTATAAAAGAGATCTCTAATGAAGACCGAGTAAATGATCTAAACTTTTGAGAACCACTTTTAAAGCACTCTTGTCTATTAATATAATGTAGATAATTGCGTGGCATACCACTTAAAATAAGATATCTGACAATCAATTGTCAGTAGTAAATACACTTTGTGATTTAGATTATTTTGCTAAATTAATCTCAAGAGGCTTTGAAAATTTTAAATACGTTGTTTTTATGAGCATTTTTTTATTTAAAGTAAATTCAACTTTGCTAAAGGACATTCGTTCTCCAGGGAATACGGGAATGTACGAGTCTAGACCGCGTTCAGATTATTATTGGACCTTTCTTATTTTTAGACACTTACTTTCATCTGACGTAAACGTTTACGTTAAAACCTTATTTCTTACGCCCCCCCCCCCTCCGACATGGATTTAGACACGTATACTCAATTGTCTCATTCCGATTGTATCCAAGTTGTTTTTGTTTCCCCGTGTTAATGACTTATTTGCGTATGAATTAATCAATGCCATCGCTATTCATAAGTGTTCATATACCGCAATATTACTTAAAGTTATTATTAATAATATTAACATACCATAAAAACAATAATTTTCTCAAAAAAAAAAATTTGTCCAGCTATCTTCTTTTACAGGACATACTGTGCGGCGGGCACTACTAGGCGGGACTAACAAAAAATATTACAATCGATATAGCATTATCCTATTTCTATGATTTCATGGCACATGACAGTGTAAACTCTTATAAAATCCGCCCAATAGTTTCACGTGATTTGAAGTAACAAATATTGGGAGGGTTGCAGTCAAATAGAGAAAATATCGAAAAATTGTTTCCATCACCGCTTCAACACATCAATTGGTCATTTTTTTTGCAAAAATATTCAATATATTGATTTAATTGCTCTCTGCATATTTGTAAGGTGTTGATAAACCCATTTTTTTTTAAGATTCGGATCTTACAATAATTAGCCTAAGTTAACCAATATAGTAAATTTGTCACCCCTCCGTTCATATTTCGCCCTTTTTATAAATCGTAGAATTTAAAATTTAAGTTTAAAATCGTAGAATAAAATATTATATTACTTTAATTAATTATAATATAATAATTATTATATATTATTCTGTTAATACCTTAACCTTAATTATATTATTCCGTTAATACCTTAACCATAAGTTTAGTGGCATTTTATGCTCCTAGTTGTTAAATGCTGAGACGAATTCATAGTTCTCTTCATAGCTACTGCCTAGAGGACTCAGAAATATCTTGCAAATATATTTGTTCTTCCTGTTCTTACACTGGCATTCTTCTACTCGTAGCCTCAATATTAACCAAAATTATTCTGACGATATTGACCAAAGAGTTTTGGGAAAGTATTAAACATTTCGCACAAATATTTTTTAATTAATTTTTATAACGTAGTTGATGGTAGAAGTACTCAAAAGTTTTTCTTCGTGTAAAGAACACCATTTTTCACCACTTTCATAATTAAGCATGTTGTTTTAGAATATTACATTCTGATAAACTAAAAAAAAAGTCGTCACAGACTTCTCTCTATTCCACTTTAATATTTTTCCAGTTATAATATGCTTATAAAATATACTTATCCACAAACTATTAAAATATAATAATGTTTCAGATAAACTAACACATAGTTATAATAAACAAACCTAGTCGAGTATTTTTATTTAAATCTGGATACCGCCTCGTCTTAACGCGTATATCGATTTTCGAATCCAATATTCGTTACTTTTTATATACGAAATATATAACGTAGATACTTATTACATAATTTTAATGCGACCCCTACTAAAGTAAAATATAAATGTCAAGCATGATCTAAGAACTATATATAGAATGAAAAAGTGAGTGAGCTGTGCGATATTATTTACGTACCACGTGCATTTATTACTGTGCACACTTAGCGTTACTAATCAAGTAATAATCAACCGTTTATAGCAAAATCTTAGCGCTGAAATATTCAATATATGCTTGAAAATTTTCTAACGGATTAAACAAAAAATAGACATTAAAATTCGTCATGCGATAATCCTTCGGTATATTAATATTTTTTTAAATTTAAATATACAGAATGGCCATCAGTTCTAATAGGGACACGAAAATATGTGCCTGAACTAACTCAACGGTATTGGAGATAGAACCATATCAATATTGAACGTACATAAGCTTATAAAGATTATAATCTGTTCTTTTATATTCAACCCACCTTGTGAACGTAATTAATATTAACAGTTTAACGCGACTGTGTTCAGAAAAAAGAGTTTTCACTTCCGACACAAGGCCCTCAAACACTTATTTTGTACAAAGATGAAAAATCCCGTTTCAAAAGGTCTTTTAAGGTCCGCTTTAAAATTAATTATTTTTTTTGGAAGTATAATTTACACGTTATAAACTTACAAATTTTAAACCATTCTTTCGTATGTTCATTCCGTAACCATTGAAACTAAAAATCTGAAGTAGTTTAGTTAAATCAGCTTTTCAATCTTGTTAGATACTGATTATAAAAAAATACAAAAATAAACTATTTATAAAATGATAATGTGACTCTGATGCGTTTAAAACTAAGTACTTAATAAATAATTAAAGTATTGAATATATTTGGCGTTAATTTTGTAGAAATTCATTATTCACAATTAAATAAATCTTCTTTAGAAAGACAAATTTTTGCTAATATCCACCTGAAGATGTAATACAACGAAACCTAGGTCGTGGTAAAGAAATTAAAGAAAATAGAAATAATACTACATCACGTAGTTTCATTTCATTGTGAAATAATTAAAGGTTACTGTTAGTTTTGTTTTCAAAATCCGTGTACGTAACTCAGTAAGTAACATTATCGTTACTGTTTCATCGTCCCATTTTTCTTTAAAAGTAAACAGTTGAATTTTCAATGTCACTGTTGCACACACAATTTTGAAGTTTAATTTTCCGTTTGTTCACAGTTTTGTTTCTGTTCACTGCTTTTCTTTCACATTACACTAGTATATATGTGGTTCATTTCTTTATAAATCTCATTTCTTTTTACGGCTCCCCGTTATCTCGTGAAAGCTTTATTTTGTGACGTCAGTCACAAAGAGAGGCTAGAGTCGGATTACTTTATTGAGCGTTTTTCTAAAACCTCATATACACAATTTATTTTAAATGTGTTTCAGTTTGAAGTGAGATAACTATTACAGAGCAATGATGAAGCAAACTGCAATTATAAGATTAGGGTTATAAAGCAGCAATTACATACGTATTACCAAAGAAAATTATGTAACATTGTTTAAACCGGTGCTTCTATGACACCGCCGCAGTCTTGCTCGATGTTGCTATAAATATACAAATATAACAAATAAAATGTCGTACATATTCTTGTTCGTACATATTCTGTACTTCCAAGCTTCTAAGCCAATTTTCTATTCAGCTTGATGCAGAAAAACGCGTGTATAAATAGCAGATATGTACGTCATTTTATATTTTTTTATATATTTTTGTCACATATTTTTTATTTCAAACCGCCTTGATTTTTTTTTTGTTTTGCCCAAATGCCTCTTTTGGTTTCGTAATTTAATAGAAATACAAACTATATTCTCACATTATATTGCTTTTGAAATCTTGAATAGGTTCAGTAAAATGTGCTACAGAATATATAATAATCTCGCATCTCTCCAGCAAGTTCAATGCCTGTATATAAATTCGAAATCACGTAACAAAGTAGTGAGTTTGATAAATTCACCCCGTCTGTGAAAATGAAGAGCCGTTTACTTCTAAAATTAATATCGTCTATCTGTATTTCCTGTTCCACCTTTAATACTCTCTTTATTGTTACTGGGTCCATGTCAAACATCTTTTACGTGAAGCCTATCGTATTCCTTCTCCACAATAAACACGAATCGAAGCATATTCATGAATGGAATGTGGGAAGAACGACGGATGCGTTCATTTGTAAGCGACCTTATCGAGGGGAAACTGAAATACAAAAGACAATAAAGAATGACCACAGAACAAAGGCGTCAGTCATGAACAGAACACAAAAGGGTATATCTTGCTGGACTAGATGCTTTGAAACAATCAATGAGGTGTGACGCACGTGCAAGCTGTGGAATATTTGGGCGGAACGTATGTGAAGGGATGGTAATAAATACACATGTAAAATAAACATTTTAAATATGCATTTGTTGAAAATTTGCATGACACAACATATTTCAAATTATCTAACATATATTTTCCATAAAGAAATCTAGTCAAGTATCTTATTTAAATATGATTCGGCGTATAAAGACGGTACGGTACGGCCCATGATTCCATTCAAATATCCATTGACGCTTTTGGCACTGCACACATGTTAGAATCGAATAGAGAGTTGTACAATACCTTCTTTTAACTTTTTATTGGAGTTTTATTGATCGATTGAAGTTATTGAAGTTAATCGTTTATAAAAAGTTCATTTTTAAGTTAATAGAAAGGAAAAACAAATATTTTGTTGAAAGATGCACATAATATGCCAGTGAAGAACTATCAATATTAATAACGTCAAAATTCGAGAAATCATTTCAGAATAAAAAAAAAAATATTTAAAAATTATTTGAGTATGTCTATGTAACGAAAATGATACTTCAAAATAATAAAGCGAAGTTCTATTTAAAAATAAAATATCCGAAAATTCTCAACAGAATTTGGTCAACTGGTAGAGTTACTACTAATCACGAAAGTTTTAATATAAAAAAATATAAAATAATTTGATATGTATAAATATTGTGAAAGTAAACAAATAATACTGCAAAAGTCTTGACGTAGGTACGTTTCTTACCGAATAAGTTTATAAACAATTAAATAAATTTCTAAGGGTAAAATGTACAAAGATTCATAATTGTAAAATAAATGTAAATATGTAGAAAGAATGATAAGTGCACTATAACATTCGCGGAGATAAATTGATAATTATTAAAATAATATGGAATGAAACGAAAATAATTATTTCAACCATAACTGGTTTTCTGAGGTGAATAAGCACTCTAATATTATTATATGTCTATTTTAAAGATACTGTCTTGTAAATTTCGAATGAACAACTAGAAATATATCAATATAAATAAACCTTGGGATAATTTATAGTATCTTTATTACTAATAAAATAAATATAATTTATTCAAAACTTAATAACGATTCGTCTTGACGTTTGGGAAGTTCAACAAAAAACTAATAATAAATACAAAATTATTGACTAACTATTGTAGTATTAAATCATACAAAATGTTATGATTCTACGTTATTTTTGTCAAATATAAATCATTTCATAATTAATAAACTTTTAAATTATCGACAAAAATAATTTAATTGTAAAAGTTACTTTATGTACCTATATCCGGTCAAACTTTATTCAAAAGAATTAAGTCTACTAAAACTTGAATGATCGGTTCAAGATCAATTAAAAAATTTAACGACGTTATATTTTGAAATAGTAATAATTTAAAATCCATAATTCTTAAATTATGGCTTATGGTTTACCATTTTCAACAAAAAAAATACGTAGTTAACTTAAATTTGTATTTCTTAAATTAAGTTATTAAAGCTAATAATACCATTTCATTATATAATCATTTAACGCAATAACGCCATAAAAACATTTCTAAATTAACATCAGTGTTGCAAAGTCAGTTTCACCTCATTATATAAATATAATTTGTTAATTCATTTTCGTTTTCATCAGCGTCGTGTTACTAAAACATATCATTAACTAGATTTTAATCACCCAACTAATGCAGGAAGCAAAAACGGTTTTGGTCTTGTTCAATTGCTTTTCTCATTACAGCTGATTCCTAGCACGATGTTTTTTTAAACTTAACTTTTCGAAAAATATTTATAGAAAAATCATTCAAAACCATTTCAATACAACACACCTCATTTTCCAACACAAGCACACTCGACATTTTGGCCAACTGTCAACTCATCATTACAAAAATTGTGTATAATATTATCTTAAATATTTATTTTGTAAATAATATTTACCAATACTCGAAAATATTTACAAATATCTGCACAATATTATTTGTTTTTAATTTTGGTTGTGGGCAGAAACAATTTATAATATTTTTTGTTGATTCTTTTATAAATTAATATTAAATTTCCAAATGTTTTTAACTGAATCAATTCTGAAACTTATAACAAAAACTAATTCAAAGATTACCTCCATTATCTATTCTCAATTTTCGTTCTCTCTTTCTTTTCGTTTTTTTAATTGCTTACAGATTCAAGGAGGCTGAAGCGGTCCAGATCGACAGATCGTATGTATTAAATATGTATAACTGTCTATTTTGCTTTTTTCAAGCTGCCGCAATATCCCACGTAATGACGCTTCATTTTTTGTTTCATTTATTTATACACACATGTATATATATATATATATATATATATATATATATGTGTATATATATATATATATATATATATATAACACTTCCTATCGAAAATATTCACGTCTAACCAATATTTTATATATACACCACTGGCATTTGTAAAGTTGTGTGAATGTTCAAAATACGTGGATTCCTAATTTAAACATTAATAAATAACTCAATCGATGTCTACGATACAGAATATTAATGTAGAATATAGATACGAAGGATTAAGTCTTGTTGATTAGATGGAATTTGCAATAATTCAACTTTAAATGTGTACCTAACCACAAACCAATATCGTTCGAAAGAAACGTGTTAAATAGTTTAGCTTGTGGTTTAATGTATTTTATAAATATACTGAAACGAGGTGTAAATGTTTATTGCACCGTTTTTATATAATATACCATGAATTCTTTTGATATCAATATACTATTGTAGCTGAAATTTGCGGAAATTTCAACGTTGAACTAAATTGTGGCCCATTAGTCTACACACGCATTAGAAATCGAACATCAAGTTATACTCTAGTATATTTTAAACCTTTTCGTCCAGTTCGATTTTTGTGTAAGCAATTTTAAGTCTGTTGACAAAAAAACAAACTTTTTAAAGAAGTGTCGAAGTCAATAACGGGAAAATTTCTACAACTTTATGCCTGCTTCCAAAACCTAATCTGCATAGGCTGCACAGGAAATGCAATTATTTGATATTTTGAAAATATATTTATATTTTTATATATAATAGTAAAAATACTGGAATATATTAGCCACGATTTTGCATGCATTTTCTTCTTCCCTTAGTTTTATATTTTTAGTGCCCAAATTATTTATCGCACCACAGTTTGTTAATTATTTTGTAATAATGTATGTACAATTGATTAACTTTGTTTATTTATTTTCTTCAGTATATATGTACATTAATTTGTTTTATATCTATTATATTATGTGAATTAAGTATTTTTTTTATATCTAGTTTGAAATATTTCAAGATTTTAAGTTCGATATAAATAAAAGTAATTCATAAACAATTCATAAATCGTTACCGACTAGAGTGCGAAATTAAGCGAGCTTATTGATTGGATCATGTTTTCTAAGAATTTTAATAATGATTACAATCACGACACGATTTTCGACTTCACGATGATATAAAAATTTGATGGTGGAAGATTTAGCTTTGAAAATTTTACTTATATAAGCAACAATTTAATATAGCCCTAAAGTAAACTTACAATTAAACTAACATAAAGTAATTTCTTCGGGCGGTTAAAAATGAAATTACTAGGTAAATAACACAGAAGGCAATAACCATTTTAGAAAAACTAAAATAACAAATATTACATAGAGTTCATATATTTGCAGTATAGCACATTCGGAAAAATAGGATTGTTAACTTACATTTTACGAAACCAAGTACAATACGGTTACTCAATTTTGAAACCTTTTATTTTAAACGAGTAAATATGTTATTGGCTTCAAAATTACCTAAAACTTTTATAGTTACAACCACCCTTATTATAGCGTCTTTATAAAATCATATTTTATCACTGTTTTTTTTTACATTTTAACCACTGTTTTTTTACATTTTGACCACTGTTTTTTTGCCTGAAACATTTGAAAAATATAAAAATTGCGTTAAAACTACTATAATAAACATCTTTATCAACGTATAGAAACTATCTTTATTATTCACCGCTACTTCATATAATGGAAGAGACAAAGTCTTCACCGGAAGAAAGTATGCGCATGAATTTACAGCAGGTAAAAGTGTGTCACGAAAAGCTTTTCCGTTATTGAAACGGACGAGAGAAAGTTTTACTTATTTCTAAGAATTTCCTAATTGGTTTCAGTGTTAGTTTGCTGTTATTCATGAGATTCCCAGTAGTAGCGAGGTGTTTTTCTCTCGGGAAATAAGAAAACGTAACACACTGGAGCGAGTAATAGTTTCGTAATTCTTTTTTATTCAAATCATAATAATTTTCGTAATCATATTAAAATTGTTTACGCTTTATTTAAAAAAAAATCTTAACTTACTTTGTCTTTAATGACTCTTATAAAGAAATGAAATATATAAATATTTATATTTAAAAAATCGTGTTTTCAATTAATAATTTAAAAATTATTTGCCAAAGAGAAAGTTACAAGAAATTAGGAATTAATAAAATGATAGAATATTTTAAATTTGCATTTTTATACTATCCTTACGACCAATTGAGTTTCCGTGAATATATAATGTTTATAATTATTTTGCTTCGGTCAGTTTTTTCGTCAATCGGTCTGCTCATATTCCTCTTTTATCCATGACGACTTCGCTTACTGCCTCAGTATAAATCTTAAGTAAAGTACTATCATGTCCTTCACCATCTTGAATAAGTGTCAACTTCATCTCCTCAAATGTTCAACTTCATCTCCTCGAGTGTTCAACTTTATCTCCTCGAATGTTCAACTTCATCTCCTAGAGTGTTCAACTTCATCTACTCGAGTGTTCACCTTCATATCCTCGAGTGTTCAATTTCATCTCTATATTAAAGCCTATTTACCAGTCCAATTAACTACTGATACATTTGAAAATAATTAAAAATGAACGAGTATCTCAATACATCTCGGATGATACCTTTATCTGCCTTTCTACATTTATTTATAAAAATACTTTCGAAAAAAACAAATCAAATTTCTTATATGCATATAAGCAATAGTTGGTTTATGACTTTTCATTACATGTTGTTTAGACATATTTTATAAAATTGTATCTTTATTGGTTCTCGTTTTTATATCTATAAATTTCATAGCACATATGTATAGAAGAAGATTCTAAAGTGTTTTATTTTATTATTACAAAAACTTATGTCTCCGTTACCTGTCCATGTGTTCCCTGTTGTATATTACGAAAATATGTTTTCTTCCAAGGAAAATATCAATAAAGCAAAATTTTCACAACCCATTCTAAAGTTTCTACAATTGTTTCTCATTGATTGGTGGTAATATTCTTCGCCATAGTTTTCTTTTTTTTTCTTCGTCATAGCTATATTATTAAAAATTTCAATATTTTAACTTATATAGCAAAAATGGCTTATATAGCAAAGTGAATTATATAGCAGTATGCGTACATAAAACATATATAAAACTGTCGACCACAGCAACACGCTGGTCACGTCGGAGCCTGCAAGGTCCCTGGAATGAATCCAGACATTATAATTTGAAAACTTGCTGGCTTGTCATAAATTTGATAATATCGCTGTCAAAATAAAAACATTTCATAAATATAACGATTATAATAAGACTTATTTATGGGGTGCAAATTCTTTTTTTAATGTCTATATATAAAATATTTATATGACCCGCAGCTTCTAGCCGTTTTAATATTTCTACTTAATATTGGATTGTATGATACCTACATGCTTTTTATGAAACGTCATATAGTATAACAACAACCAATTGGGGTACGCTAATATTGCTGTCAAATTTTAAACATTCTGTCATATTTGAGTACAGATCTAAGTAATATCCTTGTTTTAATATTAGTATATTTAATATCTAAGTAAGCGCTTCATCAGTGCTAAATCGTTACCAACTATTTTTATTTTTAATCACTAACAAGGAAAAATCTCTTCATATAGAAGGTGTGCACAAATATTGTAAACAATAGTCACTTCATATAGAAAGTGTACACAAATATTGTAAACAATAGACACTTCATATAGAAAGTGTGCACAAATATTGTAAACAATAGTCATTTCATATAGAAAGTGTGCACAAATATTGTAAACAATAGTCACTTCATATAGAAAGTGGGCACAAATATTGTAAACAATAGTCACTGCATATAGAAAGTGTGCACAAATATTGTAAACAATAGTCACTTCATATAGAAAGTGTACACAAATATTGTAAACAATAGTCACTTCATATAGAAAGTGTACATAAATATTGTAAACAATAGCTACTTCATGTAGAAAGTGTACACAAATATTATAAATAATAGTCACTTCATATAGAAAGTGTACACAAATATTGTAAACAATAGTCACTTGATATAGAAAGTGTACACAAATATTGTAAACAATAGTCACTTCATATAGAAAGTGTACACAAATATTGTAAACAATAGCCACTTCATACAGAAAGTGTACACAAATATTGTAAATAATAGATACAAATTAGAACAGAAGAAAGAAGTGACAATTTGACTCATAATTTTACTTTTTCTGAACAAAGATTCAAACAATATTTATGATATAATTGCTAAAAACACAAAGAGCTGGCTTGCACTCATGCACCTATTTTGGCCTAAAAGTTAAGAATCAATAATAGCTATTCTCCTTTAAACTATATTGCAACCGCAAGAGAATATACCAGAAAATATGTCACTTGTGTATGTGAATAAAGGGAAAGAATATATTGTTAGGCCCTTTACGACTTTTTCGTAAAACTTGATAAAATAAGTGTGGTTCATTTTTGAGATAGCCATACAAACGATGTCTTTAACACCATTTGGAGGAAACGTAATATTTTTTTAAATTTTGTTACAGCTTTAAAACTTTTTATTTTTCCAATTTTTTATTGATAAAAATTTCCCGGATATAAAGGCAAACCTTTACTCTATTTCATGTCTTTACATCAGAATTTTCGAAAATCAAAAACTTGCCATATTAAAAATAACAACACGGCCTTAATTATGAACGTATTATTCAATCTCAAATTCGACTTAATAATCAAACAATGAGTCTTTTCTCACAGACTCATGGAGAAGTTTAAATAATATAAAATTAATAAGTACAAAGCGACTCATCATGAAATAAATAAAATGACAGAGAAAGTACTCCTGGATACGGTAGTCCATAGAAATCTTGAAAGCGCTATAATCCCGGCTTCTTTCTCACAATACCGTCTAAAGAGGATAGACAATATAGTGTGAAATATATTTTATGGCCAAGTTACGGTAAACCGCCATTGACTGGCTGATTTTGAAAGAAAATAGCGGTAAATATTGTCCTTTTATACCTTGATATACTTTTTGTCTGTCTGCCATTTTTATTCACTAAATCTTAGATCTTAGCTTAATACGAGGAAGTATTTTGATGAAGTTTTGTCTAACATGACGATATCCGAATACCATGAATCGCACTTATATAGAATAGACGTAAATGATATATACATATATTTTCCTATTCAAGAGAACAACATGTAGAGAACTCTTTACAGCTACGAAATTTACAGAAAATATGATAAATACGGCGGAACCGAAATTGTGAAAACCATAAAAGCATCACATATTAGAAGGCTTGGCCATATTTACAGGTATGATGATGTTATTCCTGCCAAATTAAGTGACTTTTTCGAAGATTGAGGGGACGAGACGAAAAGGATGACTACCAACACGTTGGCTAGATGACATTGAAAAATACCGCCAACTAATGGGAGTCAACCGGTGGAAGGCCATCGCCTCAGACAGGGTCAGGTGGAGGAAGATCAGCGAGTCAGCCTTGGCTCGCAGAGGGCTGTTGGGCTTTTGATGATGATGACACATATATTTTCACCCCATAAGCTACAAAGATAACAGTGTACCAAATTGCACAAATATACACGCAGATTTCGTAATCTCTAGACGGCACCGTTTCGCGACCGAGATCTGCTGTATTAGTCTACCTTGATAAAGGAGAACTTAGTGATAAATGAGAACTTAGTGATAAAGGAGAGTCTGGTGATAAATGACTTTTCAAAAGAGCAAATACACAAAGGAATAGGTTCCTACTTCCTACCAATTGGTAAAAATTTACACATTTGGTGTAGAATGAGTAGTTTATATATAAATACATTATTAACGTACATTCTTCCAATATTTTAATTAATTAAAAAACAATGTGCAATATTTTGGCACTTGCTTTTCAATTTATACAATGTGCTTTAGCTGCTTAGGTATTGCGTGCTTTTATTAAAACCTATTCCCGATGTCTTCTAAATAATAACGTAAACCTGATACATGAATAATTAAATCGATGTCATTTTCTTGGTTTTTCCGCTATTGTGTTTCTCGATGAGGCTAAACCAACATCACAAAACTTCTTTTCTGTACCAAATTGCCTTTCTACGATGAAAAAGTTAATATGTAACAATATAAGGTAGTCCTTTAGAGAATTGTAAAACGGTCCAAATTACACCTAGATTCATCCACGTAAATAATGTAAATTTCCCAAACCACAGGCTGGACTAAAGATCTTATCACATCCAATCTTCCGAAATATGCTAATTTAAGGTACGAGTAGAGTCGGTTATACCCCGATGTTTATGATCATACTCTATATAGGAAATTTCGAAAGGTCAACATTATCCTTCCAAAGGCATTTTGATGTGTATCAGAACAACAAAAGGGTCCATGATATCCCTGGGGTATACTCTTTGTTTATATAATCATAAACTATTATGAATAGATGAAAAGCGAATCTTTTATAGAGACATAAATCACAATATACCCGACGTTCTAGTTAAAATCAATACAACTCCACGTCGCCTGCCATTTCCGGTACGAAAGTGTTAATAGAATAAACACTTGCAAAGGTGCTGCCACTGTCGCTCTTCATTTTATAATATCATGTATATCGGTGTATAATATTGTTCACTTAATAAACGCTATTTACCTATTAGTATCTCTAAAGTCTATTAAAATACTTAAAACAGTAATCAGATATCATTTTATAGGTTTTGAATATAAATCATCACTATTTTTATAAATATTAATACACATACACGTAGAGAACAGCCATATTATATACATGTGCTAATGAAGACTTTATTTAAAAGTTTTTTGAGAAAGAAGTTTTTTTCTTTAAGAAAAACTGTTAATAATTCACCTGTGTTAAAAATAGTTGTGTTTTTATTTCCTAATTATGGTGTTAGGAGAGAAATAAAAAACCTGTTTTATTTATTATTTTTAATGTACAAATTCACTAGTTTTTTTGTTCGATAAATGATTTCAGAAATACACTTGTGGTGAAATCTTTTAATTCATGCCCATTCTGAATATCTAGCAGTTCTTTATTTTTGTTGTTGCATTTTGTTCATTGAGCATTAAAATTTCATTAAACATTGAAACGTTCGTAATCTTACAGACACTTATTTGAAAGTACATTGTACTTGAAAAGTCACCAGTCGTCTTAAAACTTTATGTCCATATTTCTATGAGGCTAAACTAATATCACAAATTGTCTTTACCAAATTGCCTTTCTATTTTTACTTAAATTGCCTTTTATCTACGATGAAAAAAATTAATATGTAACAATATAAGGTAGTCCTTTAGTGAGTTGTAAAACAGTCCAAATTATACCTAGATCCATTCTCGTAAATCATGTAAATTTACAGTCATTAAAACATCAGAGAATTTTAGTTTCATTAATAAATTAGTTTATCTGTCTATATTCCGAACTTTTATCGACATTGAAAGTGAGTGCTACGTATGCTTCTCTGGAAAGTTGAAAGTGTGAAATTAATTTAATTTAAGTTATAATACGTCCCACGCTATAAAAAGTACTTGCATTGCACCCAGCGTATAACGATAGTGCCGACGAGTTAACGCCACATCATACGCAGCTAATAGATTCCCTTGATTCGATATCGAACACCACCCGGAGAGAATTCTCAGCTCGCTTTCACGGAACGATCCTATTGGCAGATTACTTTAGCGCGCGGCTCTCGATTCGAGTCGTTAGTTTAAGCTTCAGCGCCACAGCGCAGTTCACCATCTTTTAGAACAGTGCTTTCATTTAATAATATATTTTGCTGAAACAGATGTAAATACAAGTTACATAAGTAATTGATAATTTTATAGGTTCACATGAATGTTATTTTATTACATTTTTGTACTATATAATTTGTTTTAGTTGACAAAGATTTTGTAGAGCTTTCATTTAAGACGATCTATCTAATCCATGGCTAGCCCCGAAGAATATTAGCGAGAGATATATGGCCGGAGTGTATTGCGTATATTATATATACCACTTGCATTTTTATGCATTTATTGGTAAAGGAAACTCCTTTTTGCAAGGTTGATAATTTTAAAAAATTATTAAAATTCTTTCAAATGATAATATTAAGTTTGCGTTAAGTGTAAATGTTGTGGTTTTATATTACTATTATTCATATGTATATATTAACTTAATTAATTTTATCATATCTATATCTGTATATGTATATATTTATGTTCTATATATTAATTTTTTATGTAAATACGATTCTGCAACTCAATATGCACTAATACGCTTATTTTAATCGAACTATTCAACTATAGCTTTATTAGCTATAGTTAGCGTTGATTTTAATTCATTAAATCAATTTTCATTCAATTCTATTATTATAATTTCGTTAATATTATCGTAAATTATTTCGATTTTAAACGGAACACCAGCTCTGTACATTTCAATTATGTTACTGCTTATACACCATCACAGCGATTCGAACCTTTTATGTCTTTATTCAAGCACAGATTAAGCACATTTTGTCCATACGTTATTAAACTTTGTACACCTCATATGTTTGTTTTAGTAGTTCAAAATATCTTTGAAGTGAAGTTGAAAAAAAATGTTTGAAACTGTTTTATGGAATAAAGTGCAACATGCTCAATTTGTCAAAAGGTATGATAAGTGTTGACTTTTCTTTATCTGGAGCTTAGTATATAAAACACATGCATGAAAATGCATGTTTATCTGACACATTGCAAACAAAAGTGGTTCTTTTTTTGATAAATTATGTTAAGAGTTTACATTATATTATTTAATATTACGTAAACCCTGCAGATCGTGCATTAATTTTTTTTAAGTCATACGACGATAATATTTACCTAATTTTACTCTTACAATTCGAAATTGTATCAAAATTTATCAAGTAGTTTTTGCCTAACGAGGATACAAACAAACATACGCACAAAAACTAATTTCGAAACGATACCTATTTCTTATAACTTATTCATAATCTCCCCGACTCTAATTAAAAAAATGTCTTTGACCACACGATAGAAGCAAAAAATTGCGATTTTTAATATATATATATATATATATATTTATTTTTATATATATATATATATATATATAAATATATATATATATATATATATATATATATATATATATATATATGTATATGATAGATATTATTCGGCGAATCAGGAATAATGCGAGGTTATTATTTTAAAATATAATAACATACGCGTATTATATTAAATTATATTCAAATAAATTAAATATAGTAAAATAGCAGTTCACATGGCCGATGCCGAAGAGAACCGAGTTTACCCGATTCAGCATCACCGACCCGAGCGTGACGGCTCAATTTTGTTCCCTGCTCAGAAAAAGTGTATATAGTGCGCTCAAGGAACACAGATTTTTATATATTTATTGGTACACACATTTTTATCTTTCATATTTTATTGACTTTTTGTATCAAAACAAAGAATCCTGATGTGCATTCGTCCATCTTTCAAATGTTAAGTACACTTATATACCTGCCTAAAATTTTGCAAACACTACCTGCCGATACTCGTAACGCGATGGCGAATTTTTCTTCTCGCGCAATCCATTGAGTGTATAATCGTTATGTAAATCGTATAATCGTTATGAGCCATTTGCAATTTTTCATTCTTAATTCCTCGAATTAAGATTTCGAAATATTAAGTCTCCTCTAATATATCAAATTTGGGTTTGCAAAACAAAAAGAAATAGGTACCAGCATTTGACCAGAACTTTAAAATTAAATAATTTCGGTTAACGCACTTGATCAGCTTTATAATTATATTTACTAATTAAATATGACTACGGTGTTAAAGTTTACTTAGGCCTTTAAGTTATTGCTTTTTTAGTATTGAATTTTGAACTATGGAATGAGATGGAGAATACAGTACTTTCGGGAAAGTACATTTCTTGAAATCACTATGGTAAGATCATTACTGAAATTAACACTATCCGACTGATTCTATAATTGATTTACCACTATTTTCGCCTAAAAATGTTTATAAAACACTCGACATAGCAGCAGCGATTCCAGTTGTCGCCCACCAATATTTTGCTCTTAGACATAATTATGAATGCATCATTACCCACTTCCGCTCTGGCTTTCATTAACGCTTTACATGTTCCAACAGCTGCAGAAATCTCGGGGCCTGTATCCAAAAATAATATCCGGAATATGTATACCTTCCACTCTCCATTCATTACACCCATTCCCCCAAACGCCAGATAAAACAAAACCAGTTATTTCATAAAATCAATAAACGCACCACGTTATTTCTGGACACGGCCGGTTACAAATAACTGTTACCCGTTCCCTCGCACCTAACGCAGTCGTTACGTCGCTCAAGGCGTCGTTTTCACGCCATTATAATCATCCAGCTACGGTCTGATACTCAACTCCGCTGGGAACTGTTTTCCCACTAAACAGCCATTTTCGTCGTCGACCGACGCGTTTTCCGACGGCGGTGTTATTTTCATACACGGGCACAATTTACCTCGCCCTGGACTGTTTCAGCGCTAAGTGATAATCCTCTTACGCTCAGTAAGTATTAGTGCACGTGTCGCGTCTTATACTGAGCATTTATTTTGTTCGTTGGCGATCGTTGTATAAACATATTATATACATGAGGTAACGGGGACAGCTTAAAAACACTCGTGGTATTTTTAAGCTATCCCCGTTATAACGTTTTCAACGAAAGCTGATTCCTAATAACGCTATGTATTATTGATATTATTTCCTTGCTTAAACCAAACTAACTTCATTATAGTGCTCATATCTAATGCCTTCAATAGTAAAAGATATAAATATATTTATAGTATTACGTCAATACGTACGCTATGCGTGTTTTATTTTATACTTATATGTTTTTTATACTTGTATATCTGTTATATTTTATACTCGTTGTTTAGAAAGAATAACCTGAAAAGTAATTTCGGTTATTCGCATCAATTTCATATTTTAATGAATTATATACAATAGCGAAAGTAACGAAGAGCGAAAACTAAAAGCGACTAGATCGGTACATAAAGTTAAATCAACTCTTGCAACATAAAACAAAACTATATTCCAATAGTGATGGAAGATTATGAATAAATGAATGATTTCGTTAGTAATTATCCATAATCGCCCGCCTCTGAATATCAGAGGTGGGCGGTTATGGAGATAAGTGATTGTACTTTTGTTAGGTTTAAAATAATAGGTCTGTTTTCTGATAGTACTATCTCGATAATTTAATGAGAAATAAAAAGAACCACATGGTTGATTATGTGACTACATGTGCCTAATATCGTTAATTGTATTATGTCATTTAAATATTTTATGTCCACCCCGTCATTTTTTGAGTTAAAGACAGTTTTCCAAAATTTATAATGTGTCTATTAATACTTGATAGCGTTGTTAAAGAGTTGATTACTTTTTTCGCATTGTTTAGGGTTCCTTACCTCGAAAGGGAAAATTTAATATATATATATATATATATATATATATATATATATATATATATAAATATATATATATATATACATATATATATATATATATATATATATATATATATATATGTTTATAATTTATTGAATTAGAATCAAAACAAAATGTATAATGTGTTAGTATGCTTAAGTTTTACTATTAATACTTGATAACGTTGTTAAAGAGCTAAATAACTTTTTTCGCATTGTTTAGGGTTCCTTACCAAGAAAAGGAAAATGGAACCCACATAAGACCCCACACGTGTCTGTGTCTGTTACAGCCGTTTTTCTCAGAAACTGTTTGACGTAAAAACATGACATTTGAGTTAATAAAAAACATATTAAGTCGCACATATCTCAATAGCTATATACGGAAATTAATTTTAGGTATTATGTTTTCAGAGCTATACAGTAAAATACGCAAAAAATATTTCCACCCTCGCTCATTTCCGAAACTGATCAACCTTAGTCTCTGAAAAAATTAAGTTTTTAGAACCCTACGCAAAAGTTGTGGGAAAACTATAGCGATTATCCTAGAGCTTATAACTTTTTTTAATATGCGCCATGTTTTAACGCCCATGAAAGATATAATAGGTGATATCTTTACTTTGTGAAAAATTAATATTTTTAAATAGTTTAATAGAAATTCCATACCCTTAAAATAATTTTAAAAGAAATATTTGCAACTTTAAATGTTCATTAGTGCTTAAAGGTTTACGGAATCCTCGTAGTGAGAGTTCTACTCCTGCTTGGCAGGTTTTATTTAATCAAGTACTATAGCGAAAGGGCCAGTTACTGCCCCACATTTTAGTGTCCTTAACAACTTGGTTAGAAGAATTAATTAGAAATAGATTAGATTAATTAATTATTAGATTAATTATATTTTAATTTTTATTTCGATACTAAATTAAGCCGCATCATTCTTATTAATTTTGTGAGAAAAAAAATAGAAAAGAAGAATTAAAAATTGTAAGACAAATTAAGAAATAAAAACAATTTTTCATGATAAAAAATATACGTATCGATTCAGGATATAGGTAGGTTATCTCCGCGCCGTTCATCTGAATCAGTTCAGCCAAAACAAAAGAAAATCCGCATTTTCCGATTTATAATATGATCATGCCTAGAAAGTAAGCAATTTTTCTCTAGATGCTTTATGACAACTCTCATAAAAAAAGTCATCGCTTTACGTGTAATTATTTTACATCTTATTTATAAATGTCATTTTACATAAAAATATAGATACATTTTTCATCCCACTTCGTTATTTCCAGGCTCGTCTCGTTATATATAACCGTTACAACAATCACCGTTTTACTGTAAATTATTTATTTAGTCCCGATTCAAGATACGTGTTCTTACAAAAAATTTAATCATTAACATGTTTAACTGTAAAAACCCGTCAAACCGACAGATTCACTTGCCGACAAAACAAAATTATAACTACCAAAGTCTATAAAAATTAATCAAAGATTGGAGAGGGATTTCTTTAGACAATATAGTGTTTATGTAAAATTCAGGGGCACTCGAGCCATTAATGTCGAATAAGACGACTCCGCTGTTACGAACGTATTATATAATTGGCTCCAGCACAGAGAGACCGGTTCGGAAACGTGAATCGAACTCTCAATCGAGCCCCCCTCTCCTCATTCAGGATGACAAGCCCACCGCACGTGCCCGCATATTGACGCGTGCTTCGAAACTGGCTTTATTTTATTATAGGAGATAACAGGATAAAATACGGCGTAGTTCTTTTTAATATGTGAACAACATGAAAGTGAACACATTATTACATTTCCTCGAGTAATATTTCAGTTTGCATGCTACAAAGACGTGCACAGGTAGAAACGTTTATTCCATCGTTTGGTTTAGAGGTCTAGCAGATATTCCTTTAACGTAAACAGCTACATTGTTTTTAATAGTTAATATTGTCGTATTGCTAATTATGTTCATATTGTTAAGAATTTAGTAAAATAAAAAAGAAGTGATAAATTCAATTTTTAGACACAGAATAGTATTTAAAAAATATTACCTTATGAAATTGTATTTTTATTATAAAACTTATATAGGTGGCCCAATTACATATTTTTTAGGTAGAGAACATAGTGATAAGTCATAAAAAAACATACGTCCGCTAAAATCAATAACTTAGAAATTACGATGTTTATTTGTACTTTTTTGGAAAAGTCACAAAATCACTTTTGTTCGAAAACTAAAAACTACCTTAGGAAAGGGTGATAGTTCAAGCGAAAAAAATTCGGTGCGCTTAACACCACTGTGCAGAAGTGAAAACTTTGGCAATCGACATAATCGTACTGTGGATATTAGAAATTTGGAATAAGAAAAATAATTAACATGAATAGTAGTCGTGTACTATCTTTTCTTCATGGAGGCACGTGAACAAACCAAAACAATGCAGTGCACATTCACCTAATCATATTTTATCCACTTTGACACCAAATAATATCATAACAAATATAAAATATGCACACAAATGTGCTCAATAATTTATAAAAGTTTTGCATTACATTCAAAATACACCATATAATAAATATTTTCATTTCTCTAAATAGAAAGTATACGTTTTCATTATAAATGTAGAATATATTATATTGAGTATATCCCAAGCGTGGGAAAGACGGAGTTTTATTTGAATTTTAATAATAAACAATTTATTTTATAAAGCCAAAAAATAACATTAAAAATCAAAGAAGAAAAACACAAGTAAAGAGATTCGAACGCGGATTTTGGTCGCTTTCCGTGCGTAATTCAAAGTTTTACCGCTGCGCCACTAAGTTATATTCTCAAAATGGCGAATAAAAATATACTTACACATTGATTACTAGAATATTTTTAAGTCCTAGAAGTGCTCAAAAGCTTCAATACTGATCATAGACATTATAACTATAGTGCTATAAACAACCAAACTGTTTTTTTGATGTAAAACATCTATAGGCGCAGGTATAAACCGGATCATTGGCGTGGCGACGCTTGCCGTGGCGGATCGCCACGCTATGCTAAGGTATATATATAGTCTATATGTAGTAGAGTGTCCGGTATGGCGCCGTGTCACCATGCGCAACCGACTACGCGACCCCCTCCTCAATCAGTTCGACGCTGTTGTTTACTACGGTACACATAACCTGTGCTTTATTATTTTTGTATTAATTGTAAATAAATGTTTATTAAATAAAGTCACCATTTTCTGTAAGAAATTCGTAATACTTTATTTTTTCATTATTCTGTATTTAGTTCCTGTAATAATCTTGTCTTTTATGCATATTACTTGTACGAACACGATGTTTCACATCTGCCAGGCGTCCCGTGACGGCTCACTGTTTTTTTTTATTTACACTTATATAGAAATAACATTCGTTATTATGGACTTGTATTTTACTGATTTCGTAAAAAATTGATTAACATATCAACAATTTTATTATCTTGAATATTAATATTTTTATATCGACTATAAACATTGCTATTTTCTGTATAATAAGTCGAATAGTAAAAACTTGATTGTGTAAATTAACTTTGTATTCTTTTGTCGTGAATAAAACCGTAAACAATTTAGTTGACAGCCTTCTCATAAAGATAACTTTACAACTTTTTTCTCACAGTTTTATTACTAGTAATAAGCCTCTTACATATTACAAGAACCAATGCACGTGTCAACTGTTTCTTATACTTTACGTGCTACAATTTGCTGACCGGCAAACTTTTACGGTATTGGTGTATATGTTCGGCTTCACTTATCGTAGCCGTAGTACGTTACGATTCTGATTCATAAGATATATTCAGTTGTTGACATGTAGTAAGCCAAACAAACAAGGATCGAAATTACAATAACAATAACAAGAGACACTTTTAATCAGGCACAAATCCGACGCACTAGTTTGATCTTGGCGTAGATATTTATAAAAAAATACAATTGTTTATAAAGTTTCTCAACTATGTATTTTGGTTAAAATTAATAGTTTTTAAACGACTATAAATACTGAACGTGTGCTAGAGTTAGGATTTATTTCCACCGGATCGGAAAATGTGTCCCACGTAAGTTTTATTAAACGTATGGTGGAGTATGAAAGGAGTAATAAATTTAAATTTACTGTCTCATACTGAAACAACCAATATCCTACTAACATATAGAAAGACTAAACAAAACGGTAAAAATTAAACGTGCAGCCTTAGTTAATCATAAAGGCGTTATATGCTATTGGGATAACGCTAGAGCTTGTGCACCAGAAAAAAAATGATTAACTCGGTATAGAAAGTCTTAATTCACCTTTGGTATTCATTATATCTGGTACATATAATGAATACAAAAGGTAAATTAAGACTTTAACTTTAACCATTTTTTAATCTTTAAAAATAATCTCACTCAGAAAAATCTTTGATCAATCCGAAGAAGTGTTTTTTTTATTTCAAATGCGAAAACCTTTTATTGTGGAAAAATGGCAAAATGTTATTACTAATAATGTTATTTGTATAGATCATTTTTATTTCTTATATAGTGACAAAAACAGGTAAAACATTTGCAACAAATATCGTGAAAATAATTAATCAAAATGAGAACAATATACAGTGAATATAAATAATCATAGTGAAAATATTGAATTATATTTCGTAATTCAATCGCCATAAATACAAATCGCTTAAGCAGAATAAAATACATATTTGACACAGAGTACTATTTGCATTCTCATTACACAGGTATAATTCTAAAAATTTCTCTGCTGTAAAATTTTCAAAACAGATTTTTAATATCTTACATAAAACCGTCCTAAAGCAAAATTCGTAAAATTTCCTAATACCGAAATTTAACATTTACCTACATGTCTATAGTTACAATATTACTTTAATAAATTTCTATGAAAACCCTCGTAAATAATAATACTAACCCTCGTAAATAATAATACTTACCTACATGTCTATATTTACAATATTACTTTAATAAATTTCTATGAAAACCCTCTTAAATAATATAATTCTTAATTATTTACTTTATTTCTTCTTCTTCCTACATCTAATTACCCTATTAGACGTTCATCCGAAAATGAGTTCTTCCAGAGACAAAAGAATTTACGAGCACACTGAGCCCCATTCCCTCCAGCAAAAAATAAGTAAAAAAACCGGGAAATGAAAAATAAATAAAGGCAAACGGCGCGTCGCATTAAGCGTTCGCATGTTGCGTAACGCCCTGTCCAGGGATAGTTTAGCTCTGTGTTTGGCAAATATGAAACTTGCCCAATTTTCGCAACTTTCCCCAATGGGACCTTTAGGCGACGTAACCTACGTACGATCGTCGTGAGGTCGATTCAGAAGCAAAAGGTTCGAACTTTATCAATTATATTTTAAAGAAATTATAGATATTTTATTAAAAGGCATGTTTCATCGTCCAAATATTAATTAATCTATTGATAATTATAATGAGTATTTGTCATTTGTTTAACTTGACATTCTTGTTTTTGAATTAACGATAAAATACTTATCACCGATATCAATCATTCTTACTACTGTAAGTTCATATGCACCCCCATATTTGAAGAGATTTCGTTGATGAGGAACGCCAACATACTTTTTTGTAGAGTCTAATATCACTTTCAATCACTTACCTTTCATTAAAGGTCAAGAGGTCCAAGTATTTCCTAAATCAGTTGAAAGTCCATGACTTTGAAAAATATTTTCATTTGAAATAACATTCTAAACAATTATAATTTTTACAAATATACACTTAACTTTCTCAAAAGTTCTCGAGAGACTTTGAAAAATAATTTTCCTTAAAATGTCATTGTAAACAGTTATAATTTTGACAATCATACGCTTATCTTCCTCAGTTCAAGAATTCAAGTATTTCGCAAATCAATTATAAGTATTAATACTTTTCTTTCATTTCGCGACTTTAAAAAAAATGTCAAATGCCATTCTATAGTTAGTTTTTTTATAAACTTTTGTAACTCGTCAGATAATGGTAAGATGCTTAAAATTATGGCCTTGAGCTGCTCGAGCTATAACTTTAGCAAATATTGTAGTAAATAAATAAATAGGTTAAAAGTTTTGAAACCAGTTAATGAAATATTGCATAAATTATTAGTTGCTATAGCTTCTATCGCTAACAACATTTAAATCTATTTGATAAAAAGTTTGATTTATACGTGTAAATTAAATGAAAAGTTTTTTTAACACTTTTCCAAACAATCAATACTCCATTAATTTTGTGCTATTAAAATATGTTCAATTTACCTACTGTAATAACGATAAAAAAATATATGATTCTAATAACGATAAAAAAATAGATGAAAATAACGATAAAAAAATATATGATTTTTTTTGTTAGTGACTATAGTATAGTTTAAATATATTTATATACGTTTGTGATTGAATTCAAAGTTATAGTAAAAAAATAGAACGTATTGAATGATTAAGAATTATTATAAAACTTTAAAATAAAAAAATCTTCGAGATAACTAAATAAAATATTGAAGCCAACATACTTTCTACGATTATTAGTATCCACAGAAGCAATATATTTTATTACGACTCAATATATCGTATTACACGAATTAAGGTCGACATTAAACGGGAAAAATTCTAAGGTTGGTTAAATTTATGTTACTTAGATCAGTTTATGGATACTAATCTAAAATAAATAGAATTGAAAAAAAAACACTGTAATCTTTTACAAATATATTTTAACAAGCAATCATTTATCGAGGTGTCAGCTACCGTTTTATATAATGTATTGTGAAAAAATGTTCATTAGGATCAGCTTTTAAAGCAATTAACCCTTTATAATTTCGCCATGCCCGTCCGTCAGATTTTCGCCACCTTCCGAGCTGTCCTCATGTCAGACCAATAACCTCCGCTTAACCGGCAATACATTTCTCCAGGTTTCTTAGGGTCCACTTCAATTCATTTGACCCTGAGAGTTCCTCTCCTCAATCCACCTCCAGACACCTTAGTCCCTCGTTACAGAGTGACTTTTTTCCGCGCATTCGATTAAGAAAGGTATCTTTTAAAATTAAATGGTGGTTCAATTCATTATTTTTAATTTTCAAGCCCCTTTCACGAAATATTTAACGTCGAAGTGATTAGAACGTTCGATTATAATTATTTAGGATAATTCGGAGCAAATTGTTGGCCTGGTTTATTTAAATAATTTTAGTTGAATATAAATATCAAAGTTTACAAAAAACTTCTGCCGGACACATCAGTTTTCATAGTCGTTATGATTGATTGTGTTCGAACCTTTTGGTTCCTTCTTCTTCTTCATCCTCCTCAAAAAAGTCAATGAATATGACAAATTCTTATAGCTTTTAAATTTATGTTACGTATTCAATATATCATTTAATTTATACATAATAGAGATACACAACTAGACTATATTAGAGAACGGAAGAAGTAAAATATAAAATACTTTCCTACAAATACTTTCTAAAAAATAGTTTTCGCTATTTTAGAAAAGTCATATAAACTGTTAACTGGAGTTACAATTTTTTGGAATGTTTAACTCCTTTAATCATTAAGCAGATGCACCTAAATGTGACATGAGGTCAAGATATATCGCATTTTGAAAAACAACAAATGTTATAGCTTTACAAAGTCTACTAGAACTTTTATAAGACATTGATTTTATAAAACACACTAAATTAAATTTTACATGTACCACCTTTTACTCCCAAGCTCCACCACTTCATACAGACCTAGAGCTCTAGGTAGGCAAGTACCTTACCACATGTATATATGTATGTATATTCACATTACGCATATTTGATTCGGAAGACTATATTGGGGAAATCTACGTTTTAATTTAAAGCATATTTCTCTCCGGATTCGTTAGCTGCTTCCGTCTAATGATGCGATCCTCGTTTCGTAATCATTTTCCACCAATTTGCCTCCGGAACAGTTATTTTTTAACAATCCAAGGGTGGAATTTAATTGAGTGGAGCGGGCGTCTGGAATCTTTTATTTGTTTTTTCAATGCATTGACGTTACACTTATCATTTCTGACTCTCCCTTTTAAGGGAGGAAATCCCCTCCTCGTCTAAAAGCTATGCGTATGAATAATCGATACTAATTTATGTGTACAAATATAATGTATAATCTTCTTGTATATATCAATTAAGCAAATATTTGGAATACGTCTCCATCTGCTAAATATCCATCAACTATTGTCAAACATTTTGCTGTTCTAAATGAAATATATTTTAAGATATTGACAAATCAAACTACCAAACAATGAAGAAAACAATCTTTAGCCTTTTATAATCTATGTTTAAAGGATACATAGCACACACACACACACACACACATATATATATATATATATATATATATATATATATATATATATATATATATATATATATATATATACTATTTACAGGAGGGCATATGACAAAGTTCAACTAAATTAAATTTTTTGCTAATAGTTAACATGTTCTATTTTAACTCAAGCAATTAACGTGTTCTATGTTAAATGCGATACCTTAAATAAATAGTACGAAAATTAATTTTATAATGTGTTACTTATTTTTGCTAACGAAAAACCGATAAAGAAACTTTTAAGATGTTATTTATATTAAGGAAATATCAGTAATTCATACACTTAATTTCGTGCGTCTGTCCGTACCAGTGGCTATCGATTTGTAAACATCCATTAGTAGAAAAAATCGAATGCAGAAAAATAACTTAATAAGTAAAAAAAGATTGGAAAACAAGCACAATGGAACCTACATATTTACTTGATGAATGGATAAAGTTCATTTCTCTATTTGTTCCGAGTAATCTGCGAAACTGCTACATCGATTAGGAATGTTTGTCTCTTTTCTGCTCTAGAAACTAGTTGACATGGTATTGTATCTGGGTTATGTCATTGAAAAGAACCTGAACCTAAATTACTGTAAGGTATAGTTATATTCCACTTCGTATGAAATTGATCTTGTTAATATTTCGCATCTTACATACTTACCGATACTGTTCCAATTTTATCAGGCCTTCACTTTTGTGGATTTTAAGCGAGTTTATAGCTATTATTTTATGTAGTGTTTTATCATATCATAACTTTGATACAAGGTGGTGAAAGACAAGGTAGTGGCAGACATTTCGCTGTCACTGACGAATTGTAATTTAGAACAAGTATGTGTTACGTCCCTGCATAAGTAATTTAGACTTATTAGGATTTAGGTCAAAATTCGCGATGTTTTTTTTTATTTTAAAAGTAATGACATTTATAATTACGTAGTTTCAATTAACAGTTTCACTTTTATAGAACTTGCGCTTTTCGAGTCATTTAATTGAATTATTAAGTGTATGGTATATTAAATAACAACACGCGGAACCAGGCTGGGAAATTCCTATTTAAATTAATGTAATTTCATCTGACGTTTCAAAGGTAAAATTCAAAAACAATGTATGTATGTACATACAAACATTATTGTTTAAATGTGTAAATCACAATCTAAAATATGTCCCAAAATTTTTAGTTTAATTGATTTTTGTTCCTTCTTCACTCATGCTTTATAAAATTTTATGAATGGTTTTTACTTGAAACAATAAAAAGAGGTTTACTAGTATAATAATAAAAAAATCATGTGAAAGATATATAGCAGTACATTCTCTTAAAGCACCTTCCACATTAACCGGTTGCTATTTATCACTAAGTACATATATAGATTTAAAAATCCAAGGAATTCATTGTACATTTAGAAAGTTAAGAAAATGAAACGAACCTTTTAATTGGTGTAAAACAGAATAAACGTTTAATTTCATAAATAATGCATACACCTGCTCATTCACGGCAATACGTCAAAAGTATCACTGGGCACCGCATCAGAAATCACTTCGAGTTATTGCGAGAACGGGCATTGATTGGCGGCCGAGCGAGCCCGCGTGGGCGCCAAAACCTCTCGGTAACGATCGGGAATTAGAGCGAGATACCCTGAGACGCACCCCGTCCCGCTCGCGGCCCGGCGTCTCTCGGAAGGCGGGAGTCTAGTCTCGCGTGAGTCGCGATTAGTTCTGTCGAGAGTTTTACTAAATACAGTTCGGTCGTTCTGCGCTGGGTATACCGCGATTTTAGTTAAATAAATAAATAACACTGGGACATGTACTGTAATAATCGCTTGTTGCATTCGCCGGCTAATTGAAAACGGTGCCAACTCAATTGTTATTCTATTTTTAAACCGGACAAGTGCGATAGACAATACAGTTTGACGTTTTAATTTTATTTTCTTTGTTGTGCCAACCAGTAAGTGTTGTCATTTGTGTTACGTGACACGATTTATCGTTATATAAATTAGTTACTGCTTCAAGCAAAGTTAATTAGTTGTTCGACAAGGTCTCATCAAAACGCCTATGTAAATTTTTACCTCTAAACCAAATTCTTGATTATTTAAGGTCTTTAGATACTTTTTAATTTATAAACTGTTTGTGCCAGTGTAAAAAAACTCGCACGAGATAACTTATATTGTTTGCGGTCATTGTCTAAATACTCATGTTATGTCATTGTGTAGTTCGTAAAGTATTATTTAGTATAATTTCTCTGGTACACAATAATTTAAAGAAAAGAGTAAATAACTTCATACCTTGCATTATCGTTTAGCCACACTTAAAAAAATCTTATCGCCTACGTATATTTGTAGACATACCCTCGAGCCATCTCCCCTACAAAACTGTCACACAGTATATGACCAAAAAATCAAAATCCACCATTTTTACAATTGCATATCCTCATGGCTAACTTCGTAACGGTAAATCGTTTCTAGTGATGTCATTTTTACATCATCATATTTGAAATAGCCAAAACGAACTCCCAAACACAATTTTTGATATAAGCTTATCTACTGCTTTAAACATAAGATGAAGTTAATGTATGTATGTAATGATACAATCATTAGAGTTATTGTGATATTCAAAGCAGCACTATACAGTCTATGAATTTATAAAACATTTACAAAAAACTATACAGTGTATTCCATGTCAACCCCTGTGACATATCAAAGAACATTACTTTCTTCCCATTCGAATAAAAAGGGACAAATGGTTCGAAGTTTATATTTTTCTGTCAAAGCAATCTCTAAATGCTAATATATATATACACACACACATATATATATATATATATATATATATATATATATATATATATATATATATATATATATATAATTCCAAGTTTTATAATCTAAATATTTAGGTCAATCCAAACAAAATATCTTATTTATTTCTTACATCTTTCAATATCTTTTATTTTCAGTGCCATTGATATATTAATGTAATTAACTATTAAAAATCGCTTCTGTTCTTTGTTTCTTAAGTAGTTAAGCGTTCGACCCACAATATTAATTAGACTGTCTTGATATTTAGGTATTCTTGGTATGATTAAGAGACCAGTAGGTATATAATAACAGCCAAGCCTTTTTTCATTATTCACGATTCAGTTATTACCTTTTAATAACTCTGTATTTTGAGTTAACATGTATTGAATAATAGATGAATATTTGAATATAAAATGAATTGAATTTAAATTGTAAAAAGGAATAATGAATTTGTGTACACGGTATTCAAATCTTGAAACAGCATTATTACACAAATTTCAACGCCTTATACATAAATGCCACCGACTGCTAGTAAATTGAACCACAAAATACGAATAACTAAAATTCCACTTGGTCCGGCCTTTACATTACCGGGAGCTAAGGTAACATCTTTATGTATATTGGATTAGGTCGAATTTCTGGCCGTAACCGTTTTGCCTATCAAAGTAACCACTTTGAAGGTGGCCCGGCACTCCCCACTCATACATATTCATGGACAGATATGGACCTTCAAAACGGGCACCGAATCTCTTGAGTATGAAATATAATTTTATTTTTACGCGGAAGCTGCATTTAAGCCTCCTGTCGTGATTTATTCTCCTTTCTTCGCCGTAATGGCAGTGAAAATTAAATAACAATTACGTTTCACGATAAAGATTGAGATTTATAGGCACTTTATGTGCAATAATAAAATATTGCTTAGGTTATGTAAATCTAAAATAGGCGAAACAGTGCAGAGATGGCTTATGTTAATTTAGTTATTAAAAAACAGTTATAACGAAATAATATTAAATATTCGGAAATAGCTTTAATGAATAAGAAATTTCATTCTTTCAATCAATGTTTGCAATCAAATTGCATAAAGAGACATAGGTGAGGTAACTTAACTTGCAGTTATGTGTATATACTTAACTCTGATTTCACATTAAATTCCAATTCTACCGAAATAAGTGAACAGAGTAATAGTAAAGATACTTGAAAACTGAATTACTAAGTGCAGTTGTGTTTCTTTATAAATCATCTAATAGATTTTTCATTTATCATCAACAAATCACTCATAGTTTTAGTAGATTAAGATCACATAATTAACTCCTCGAACGTATTTTGTTTTTACATTTACTCACACTAAACATCTTTCTAAGTATCTAAAACTGCAAATAAATATCTAATCTTTCTAAAATTAAGTAACTATAATTTGTAACATAACGTAAATTTTATGTTGAATTTAAACAATCTAATCCTACTGAAATCAGTCAACATAGTAATAGTAAATATACTTAGAAACAGGATTGCTAAGTTGTATCAGTGTTTCTTTACAATTCATTTATAGATTAACATTTCACTCAACATCAACAAATCACTTGGTAGATATAATAGATTAAGATCACATAATTAACTCCTCGAAGGTATTTTGACGTCAATTTTACTTACACTTAATATCATTTTAAGTATCTAATAACAACACTAATAAATTTCTAATCAGCATTATGCCAATGTTCATGTAATTAATAACATAACAGGTCACTGAATATACGGATACCGTGGGAGACTTAATTAACTTGTTCGTTCTGTACTGCGTCTTAAATTTTTTCGTAAGCAATGAAATAGGACATATTTATCGCAGCAAAGTGCCTCTGTGAAATTACGCATTACATTAAAATATATCTGAATTAATTTTTAGTATATAAATTTTGTCTGTGTAAGAAAAATTGAAAACAATTCGTTTACAAGCAGCTGTAAGTATTCCGTAATATATAATTTGACGAGCGACTAATTCAGTGTAGACAAAGTGCAAGTGTCTGTACTGCAGTATTGCAGTTGGTCTATGGTTAAGTGCGAGGGCGGTTGAGTGTTAGAACGGGTCGAGTGCGTTTTAGTGTTGGAACGAAGCGGGACGGTCAACTTCACGGTGGAAGGATGTGAGCTGGCACCGATGATGTCAGCGAACAGTGGAGGTTCGCTGCCGCGCACGCTCAGCACCAGCGTGCTGCGCATCAAGAACCGCTCCACTTTTTGGGAGAAGTTCTGGGTGGATCGCAGTCGGAGGGATTTGTGAGTAGAGTTTTTCTTCATTTGCGTGCGAAATATGGATGGAGACGTTGAACACGACGTTAACAGTGGCAGTTAACATTTTTATAGAATGTCAGTCAACATTTTGAATGAATTTTCATTTAATGGATAATAATATGTGGACATGTTCAAGATTTTTTAAAAAAAATTACATAACTGATTTTAATAATCCTTTCATCTAGAATTTTCATATTTAAATTAAGGTTTAAGTGTTAGTTTGTAGTTAGTTAAGTTTAAATATTAAGTTTAATAACTCTAACTTTAATAATTATGCTTCAAAAATTGTTGAAGGGTGAAATTGAATCCTCATTTTGCTCCTTTTTGGTGATTATTTGAGTCGCTTCAATTTTTCTATTTTGTTGGCGTTATATATATATATATATATATATATATATATATATATATATATGCATATATATATGTATGTATATATATATATATATATATATATATATATATATATATATATATATATATATATAAGTGTTATTCATATGGAACTGTTTGAACTAGCAAGATGAAACATCAACCAATGTATATTATGTCCCTGTGTATCCTTCATATACAGGATTAAAATACTAACTCAGGAAACTATCAGTCCCGAAAAAGTTATCGGAAAAAGTCATGTAAAACTCAAAAAGAGAGAAAAAAACGTTTAAAAAAACAATTTTCAGTTAAAAGTAATGTAATTTCATGTAATGTAATTTTAATTTCAGTTATTATGTTAGAAAATTGAACTACAGCTTAACTTAAACTATTATATTAAATGAATTGAAGTAAATGCGGTTTAAAAAAACCTGATAGTACAAATAAAAAAAAACTATATAAATACTAACATTGTTCTAGCATACGGAAAGATACTACAAAAATTATAATACGTTTGTAATATGCACTAAAAAAACTTTTGATGTACGATGAAACAAACTTGAAAGTAAATTTGTAATAACAAGTTAAAGAAAAAATTGTCGTTCATCTAGGAAATAAAATATATTTGCTGATATGCATACGAACAAGGAAACCGTTGGTATAATGCAAATATACCACTATGTGATTGCCAAGCCAAACATAGTATACTTAGAAAAATAAGTAGATAAATGTCTATAGAGCATCGTCCTCTGCAAAAAAAAACATTTTGAGACATATGTCTTATGAATGAAAAGCATTGAATGACGTTGAGTATGTCAGATACTGCCTCAAGATTTAACAGAAATAAATTAATATTATTTAAGTTACTTTAGATAAGTACCTAATTTACTTGAAGCAAAAAATCTTAGACAGAAATTTTAGGAAAGGTTCAATAATTCGCGTTTCTTTTAGTTGCACGACTCAATTTGAGACAATATTTATTCTAAAAACCGAATTGAATCAAATCCAATACAATTCATTTCGATATTCCAGTAAATAGGAGGGGAATCGAGCTAAAAGGAATATTGTCGCCGGAAAAAATATAAAAATAATTGGAGCGTCAATTTTTCATCGCGAAACCTTTGCTGAAAAGCAAATTGAATCGAGTGCTTTTTTTAAAATTCAGCGGCCGCTTCGTGTCAGAGTCGATGGCGAGAAGAATGAAAAAAATGTTCGCTTATATTCGATAGACTTTTGCGACTCTGAATCTTAATTGACCGTGACATTACCTGAAAGCACGAAAATGTATAAATACAAACCACAACATTCTTTCAATTGTTTTGAGTTGCAACCGAAACGCTAACATAATTAATTATGAACTTTGTAACATTTACGTTAATTTAATCAGACTTGCACACGCCGGTTAGAATACAAATGTAAGGTGAAATGAAGATTTACATTTAGAAGCTTATAACGATATGTTTTATGTTTTCGTATTTGATATCACCAGTAATAATATTACGAAGAGGAAATGGTGCTTCAGTTATATATATATATATATATATATATATATATATATATATATATATATATATATATACACATATACACATATACATATGTGTGTGTGTACATATATATGATCGGTTATATCGAATACTGTTGGTTCATTTCATCGATAAACATTTTCAATTAACAAGAAAAATATGTTAACATTTTTTTAAATGTTACATTTCTCATCTATTAGAAATCTATCTCTTTCCCACAGTTCACCCGTAAGGAATTAAAAATTAAGGACTAACCGGACTTATGAAGGTTTACGTGTATTTCAAGGAAAAATATTTAGATTTTGAGTAGCTGTTTACCTAGGTTTATCGGTAATGAGCTATAAAGTACTTTTCGCCAAGATTGAGTCTCGCGTAACATTGGTATAAGCTAAATCAATTGAAAAATTCTGTCATAATCACTCAACTGCTAATTACTTATTAATACTATTGGTGAATAGAAATAAATAATGCATCACCTAGTTTCCATTAATATTTTCTATAAATCATATAAAATATAAAATTTGTAATGTCGTACATAAAAAGTAACTCAAAGAGATTCATACCAAAGAATAAGATACCAGGTTGTTTTTTATCATTACTTAAGTTGTGTGTCATTAAATTTCAACAAGTAAACTTGTATGCACACGTAAGTGTGTATTGGTGTCGCGTGTACGCAACATTGTAATAACTTGCTAAGTAATTAAAATGTAAAAATAGTTATTGATACCTTAGATTAAAACAAAAGAAGGAAGATACGGTACACTTTAACGGTGCGCGGTCCGCGTAAACCGGGTCCAGTAGACTTGGTTGTGTTTTGTTCAATTCAGTCATACGCAGACCGGCGGTTCGCATAGGGTTCTTGAAATTCAAATTGTCAATATTTTCAGTCAAATCGATCCAAAAATGCCTTCTAGTGTTTTTACCACATGCATTTACTATTCACAAAACAAAACAGGACATATGGAGTTACTTTTCATGCCTATGGAGTTTTCAAAAATATATTTTCTTTTATTACCGTCATGTTTGAATGACAGCAGCATGCGCAAGGCCCGCACCGTGAGAAGCTATGGTACTAGCAGTACGTTCGGTGCAAATTGTCAATTTGCTGTAATACTTCACTCGCGCTACAGTCACAATGCATCGCTTTGTCTCTTTCGGTTAATTTTACATGTAGGCAATTTATGATTGCAACGGTGAGAGTTCGTGTGCGTGTAACTGTATCTATGCCCGTTTTGTATTTACATAAAGTAAGCATCTACCATATCTTCCCTTTTTGTTTTGATCTAAGATTGATACATTTTTTTAATACGACAAATATAAGTGAATCAATTTTTCGATTTAAGCAATTTCGATTTGAACCTTTATGACAATTATTTGCCTATAATTTTTCTTAGATGTTTTCTTGCAACATTTTTTTGCATCTTTCCCAATTAATTATAATTTAAATGATAAAGTAGTGGAATAAGCAATTTTGTGAAAGTTTTTAACGATCTTTTTTTATTTTTTCACGTATGATGAGTTCAAAAAATTACCGTGGATGGCTTTCATTTCATAAGCCATACGGCGCGATTAAAAAACAATATAGGGTAACGCAATTAATTACTGTCACGAGCCCTTTCTATTTTCAACACATTTAAAAATAAAATATTACAAAGTATTTCCCAGAATTTGGCAAATTTCCCCTTTCTTAGTTACATGATTTAGATTTTAGAAGGCTGTGGGGGACATCGAGGTGAGACAAAAGTGTTCCATTTTTATTTCCATCTTCGTTTCAAAAGACTAAACACAACCGCATATAATAGGTAACCGATTATAACTTAAATGTATATATTTATTAATCAGCTTGATCTAGCCCGATGTTAATAAATTCACTGTTAACAAACGCATTAACTTTAATACCTACCAAATAACAAATCACATACAAACAAGATCACACGTAATTAAAAGATGTATATACACTATAGTTCTTATTGTACTATCTATCACAAGTTCCTTGTTTTTAATCAAACAAGCGTCAAAAACTAGAAAAATTCGATTAACTGGATATCTACTAATTGTTAAAATATGACCATAAATAACAAACCACTTTAAAAATATTATTTCTATTGCAATCGTAGCAAAATCATCAACCCTAATTATACTAATTATAGTTTTATTTATGTAACATTTACACACGTTCACACGGGTAGTATTTGCTAGTATTTCCAGATCATTAATGTCGTGTCATCATTTTTATTCTACCCCCACCATCGTGAACTGCAATCTAGTATCGATGTATGCGCCCGCCTTAAGCAGGATTAGATTAAGTAATTGAATTAAGAACGTTTAGTTGACTTATCCATCTTTCTGCTCCTGTACCCAAATAAATAGAAACCAAAATGTAATAATTTATTACTCATACCGAATATTGTACTATCTATCACAAGTTCCTTGTTTTTAATCAAACAAGCGTCAAAAACTAGAAAAATTCGATTAACTGGATATCTACTAATTGTTAAAATATGACCATAAATAACAAACCACTTTAAAAATATTATTTCTATTGCAATCGTAGCAAAATCATCAACCCTAATTATACTAATTATAGTTTTATTTATGTAACATTTACACACGTTCACACGGGTAGTATTTGCTAGTATTTCCAGATCATTAATGTCGTGTCATCATTTTTATTCTACCCCCACCATCGTGAACTGCAATCTAGTATCGATGTATGCGCCCGCCTTAAGCAGGATTAGATTAAGTAATTGAATTAAGAACGTTTAGTTGACTTATCCATCTTTCTGCTCCTGTACCCAAATAAATAGAAACCAAAATGTAATAATTTATTACTCATACCGAATATTTACTTATTTTTGTTTTGTTTTATTTTAAATTCTAATTATACATAATATTTGTGTAATACTCGTTTTTGCTTGCATGACTTTTTAAATAAGGCGAGGAGATTATTGCAGAATTATTAGGTTACAAACGTACAAACCAACTTTCGGATTTATAATATGGTAAGGATTAAGGTTGCCGTGGTAATTACAATTATTCCTTCTATAATTTTAGAATTTAACCATCCAACTAGCTTTTGGACGTGCCACGTGTTTTTTAATGTGCCACTTTATCATTCGTCAACTGCCCAACAAATGGAATTTAAATATTTTACATGTACATATATTCTTAATAATAACGCACACCCACAGCGCATGCATACATATGGGCAATCATACCTACGTACCAAGTAGACTTGCCAGATTGAGAAAATTAAATATCAAAGTAAAATATTCTAATATTTGGACAAATGAACTTTGTTTGGACAATGAAAATGTTTTTATTGAAACATTGTTAGAAAAAAGTTTTAAAGGTATTTATGTAGTGTCGATCAACAATATGTAACATTTTGTTACAATCCAGCAAATTTTATATCATACAAATGATCACAAAATATTTTTGAAACAAGATCCACATTACCATAATTGGGTCCTATTTCCAATATAGAATTCTTATCTATCAAACAGGCTATACGAGTTCTAATAAAATCAACTTAATCGTTTATGTATGATACACATTTTATGTAAACATATTTTGCGGAAAAATGTGATTGGATCAGGACAAAGAATGATGAATCTAGATAATGTGGTTGAGTGCCGCTCACGTGTCAACCCTAGTGTTAACTTTTTTGTACTCGCACACTGAATAGAAGTTAAATTTAGCTGTATATAACAATAACTAATATGTTTCTCATTTTTATCGTATTTATTACCAGTAAACAGGGTTGTTTCATAAAATAAACTATTAATTTTAAAACTATAATATAAATATATTTAAATTCATAATCAGTATATCCCAATGACATTATATATAGGAATTAATATTCTATCACAATTTTACTTAGATAATTTACAACTTATTACATATGGTTGTCCATTGTTACTGTCTTATTTTATGGAAATATTTATCTAGATGTCTTTCATACGTTGTGATAAACCGATTTAATTATATGGCTTCCGCCAGCTAAGTGTGGGTATAAAATTGTATCCATAAGTACGTGCAAAACAATATTTAGTTTTTGTCGACCTTTATTTTTTATTTATTGTTTAAAACAAGAGTTCTCCAGTAGTGGGGCGTGCCTCCTAGAGGAGCGTAAAGAGATCATAAGTGGGGTCCAATATGTTCGGACAATCTAAAGAAAAACCCATTTGAAGCCTTAAATACCCTATTTAATTCATTCGGTATTTGTTCAAGTTTTGGTAAATCAAATTTGCAGTCCTCCGTCCGCGCTCTCGCTTCGCCCACCGTGCCCGCGCCCGTTTCTAGCTATCAGATCAATCAGACCACGGCAGGGGCTGAAAACAATCACGCGTGCGCGTACTATACGTTTATTCTTTTCATAAATTCACCAATATTTCACCATGAAAGATGACTCGTCATCGACCACCCCTTGACATTGGAGGAGTTTTGGATAAAATGTTTCCCCCTTAATCCAAACATTGTCTCTTGCTTTGCGAATAACTTTGCCGTTTTTCGACTTACTTATTATGTGAAACAGGTTTTCCAGCATTGGTTCAAATCAGAATCATGCGGCGAAAACGTCTTGCCTTCCATAGCGACTTGACGATAGCTCTGGTAAAACTGAATCTCATATTGACCAACTTCTTCAAAACCATAGCATTAATGCAATTTTATTATTTAATTATATTTTTAGGAGTGAACATCAAAGTTTTAATTTGTTTGATTATGCTACAAGCATAGAATAATAAACGTCGTAAAGATGAAGTGTTTTTTATTGTAACAATGAAACAAATTAAAATTTTTATTTTTTTATAATCGGGGGAGGCTCAACTAAAAAAAGGTTGGGAGTCCCTTGTTTTAAGGTCAAAGTGAGATAGCAATATTTATATGTTTTAATCATGCTTGCACTGTGGCAGCAAGTGCGACGAGACCAAGCTGAATTTTGTCATTTATTTATAATAGGGAATGGGCGAATCTGTCATACAACAATGCTGTCCCATTTTCATAATTATAACTGTCTTCTTTACATTCTTTGTAAATACGTTCTTTTTTTACTTGACTTATCATTCTTCTGTATTGGTGAATTGTCTGTTATTCTCTATTAGAATGTGTGTATAATTTCATTGTATTTATTGACTCACTAGCTAGGCCGTATTTTTATTTGCTTTATAAGCGTGTAACGTATCTATTTATTATGTCGTTAGTGTAACTAATATTATGGCAAGCATTATAAGTGTCAAGCAATTTAAGTTGTATAAAATAAAATGTTACTTAAAAATATAATATATGCATAGAAACATATGTTGCTTTAAAATTTTCAAATTAACCGGATTTTTTTACATCAGGTCATGTACGAAGAACCGGATTCGTCATAAAATAAAACCGGAAAGAGCGGTCGAAAGCTGGAGATTGGTAACCCTGCTGCGAACTTGTTCCATTTCACTCTCATTTCCATCTGTAATATTCGAACTGATATCGACAAATGAAGTCGACTCATCTAAGTTATCAGAATATCGAAATTGAATACAACAAAACATAGCAGTCATAAAATAAAATTTAATTTAGTACATTTTTTTTAGTTATGTGGAGTGTGTCGTGATAATAATATATCAGTAATTAATAGAAATTTAAACTGCACATGGAAGGTATATATATATATATATATATATATATATATATATATATATATATATATATATATATATATATATATAATTGAAGTCTTGTTCTCGTGGTTCGGATGTTTATTAATCAAACTGCTCATGATTCGAAAGCTTATTATCAACTACATAGATTACAACCACTGAAAAAATAAATACTTAATGGCTAAAGTGCTTTGTGAATTATAAATGTAGGTAAAATTCTATTGTTATCAAAACCCTATGTTTTTTATACTATATACAATTTCTTACGTCTTGTTGAGAGCGGTATAGAGACATGAACTTAGACAATAAGTTTCTGTAATTCAATTATTACGTTTTAATGTATTATGTACACAGGTACTTTGTATATATCGATTGTTACTAATTCCATCTATCTCTGTATGGAGACAATATAATGTATAAATGTGTATATTTCTTTTGTTGCCAGCAAAATATCGACATTGTTTTCTAGATAATAGATACAGAATATACTCATCTAGTAAAACCTTAGGTATAGAACAATTCACACTGACCTAGTACCACGTATCGATCCAGTAATAAAATATGATCTTTTTAATCGCTCCCTATCACAGAAGATCGTGACCCACAGCGATAGGTGCCTCGACGACTTCTTAAAAAACGTTTATAAGATTCTTGTGATATGGTCGGTCCAAAGAGCCAGCTTTCAGTCTTGTCTATTCTACTCTTTCCAATAGGATGTTTTCCTCTAGGTTATCATGTTTTCTGAGAATCTAACTCGTAAATATAGAGGATATTACATCGCGGATGCCGATTTCTTTGACGATGAACTCATTCTTTTTCGATTCTTTAACAAGACGTCAACAGCATGCGTCGCCAGTACCATATCTTAAAAGCGGTTTTTATCTGCGACTTTTATGGTCCACGTCTCAGAATCGTGGAAAATAGAGCGTACTAAAGTATATATATATATATATATATATATATATATATATATATATATATATATATATAAGATTAATTTTAGTCTTCCGCCGTATACTCTGCTTCACTATATTCTTTGAAGTAGTAATGCGGCGACGGATTTCTTTTTTGAAGTTCCCGTTTGTAGCTGTCGAGGATCTCAGATTATTAAATTTCTCAGCGACTTCTAGGTCTCGAGGTCGTCCATGTATTAAGTAATATATACAGAGGTGTTAAAATATCCTGTCAAGGGCAGATGTAATCCGCCTCACGATGTTTTGCCATCTCTCTCTGCTTTCCCTCAGTCTGACATCTATGGAAGGGACCGCCCGCAACAGATTTTATCTAGTTATAGTATCTATCAATCGCACGTTTACTCTACTGCACCCTACAAGACAAGGTGCTGTATGGAGCTCTCACTCCTCGTGAGACATGGCTGCTTGAGGTTGAAATCTTGGAGTATGGATACATTAGTTCGAAATTCACTCCAGCGTATTCCAAATAGTCCTGTCAATACTACATCTCCAGGGCAAAGATAGACATCTTTTTCTTCTCAATTTCTCGAAGTGTCCATGTCTCGGAGCATACAGAAATCCAGGGACACGAGAACTCTAAGAATATGTTGTTTCGGTGATGTTTCGTTTCCGCCATATTTTCTTTAACTTGTCCGTTACTGATCAAGTTATCACTATAAAGTGTTTCACATTATCTACGGAACTGCTGATATTCGAAATCAAATATAGAGCTCATAACATATTAAGTCATCTCATAAGATACTAAACTTTCTCTAATCGATTGTTTATTAACTTCCATTTGATAGCCTCAGCGGAGTGTGTTTTATGTGCTTGAATGATGTTTTTCCGTCGTACAGTGTTCTCCTCCCAATACACGTAATGACCCATTATTCTGTCGATCAGATGTAGGTACCAATTATTACTGACTACAAATATGCTAGTAAATTCATATTTTATAAAATTATTACATATTTTGTTCAAAATTTACCACCGTTTTCGATAACTACGTCATTAATATATTGTTTATACTGGTTTAAATCAAAAGATGCGATAGAATGCTAACTGATTTCGTTTACGATAAAATATATTGACACTAACGACACAGGAGGGAGACTATATTCAACTGGGTCAAACGAACATATAGTTTTTTTATATGTGCAATTACTTAATAAAATATTACAATCATGTAGGTATATGTGTAGCCCACATGAGACTCTGAACCCAGAACCCGTTTCCTAATTAAAACCGCACAACAAACTAGCGGTTTTTCGTCATTATTTATTGTCTCAGTTATCTGTATATATAACAAAATGATAAAAGTGAATATGTCTGTAAATTAAAGATGTTTTCGAAAAAAATCAGATCGGCAGGGAATAAATCGAGTATTTTAAATTTGTTTGTCTGTGCGCATAGCGTGCACAAAAATACTAGACGAGTTTTGATTAGAGTAGGTTATATATATACATATGTATATGGGACGTACGTATCACAGATTTTTCACTACTCAAGGCTGTAATGGGAAAATTGTCCCAGGAACAAAATGATTATTGATTAGACCTGACAGAATGATTATGACCTATTATATCGCCGCAAGACCGAAGTCTATGTACATGTGTTTTCTTGTCTACTTGTTTGTTTCGTACGTCCATCATACAAAAAAGCGAAAAGTGTAATGGAGGTTTCAATTTTATGTTACTTAACATGATAGATATAAAATCGAATAACCGATTAAATTAAAATTAAAATATTTTTTTTCATTTCAACACAGTTTCCGACTGGCTCCAATAGATGTACGTTTAGAGAAACGTAAGGTTAACTAGTGTTATCAAAATCGGCCATCTATTTAATGGTCCACTACACAAAGGTAATCGCGGATAAAGGCCAGTAATTTATATGTAAATTTCAAGTGATACTCAATTCTCCCTGATGTCGAGTAAATGTTTGACCATAACTACTGAACACCAGCCGGATGTTGCGATACAAACCGCCGTCTTTGATAATGTTTGCCACTCTATGAACATTTATTTAATTGTACCTACATTTTAGACCTCACAATGGACAAAAGTGCCTCATTCTGACCAGTGAATAAAAATGTATACTAAGTTAAACTTACAATACAAAGTAGGTTTACTTTGCTAATCATTAAGTTGAAATTAAAAATAAAAAGAAAATATTTCCTAATTTTAAGTGATATTTAAACTGCATCCTATTGAACAATGAATCTTTTATTTATACAACTATTTATTTTTACACCGATTTTTAAAAGTGTAGTTCGTACGTCTATAACTATATTTAAACCTAACATGTTGATGCACTTTGTTATTTATCGAATAAATTTTGTTTCATAAATTTAATAAACACTTGACACTCGGCTAAATCGCAATAAGAAATACTACCATCGAGCGCCAGTATGGGTGACGGATTGCTACATAGTGCGGTTCTTCACATACTTCTTTCTCTACAAAAACATAGATGCTATCTGCAATAAACATTTCTGAAATGACTCTTTCTCTGTCTCTTTATTTCTCTGTCTCCTAACCACCTCCAATATTGAAACAGAGATGTATCACGCAATATTCTCATGTGGAAAACATGGTACTCAATCATTATATTGCGGTGAGTTTCGGACTTTGTTGTCATTGTCGCCAGTATTCATCTTACTTCGTGTAAAATTTTCCAAAATACGCTTTCCATTTAATTCCACACAGAAATATCTCAGGCGGAAACTCTAAAAACGTGTAATAATTACTTTAGTCATGCTATTTGGCAGAGTCTACATGTGCAAGTGGCTCGTGTTATTTAGGTGCTTTAAACATAGATAATATTGTCAGTCGCATCTTGAGTTAGCTTATTTATCACATAATGTGGCATGCTTACGTATTTTAAACGTCAGTATAATGTAATCACAGTAAATCACGCGTCCTTTTCGTTGAGTTAGCCGAAGATAGGTACACGGCCTTCTTAGCTATACGGTGACAAAGAAAGTTTTCGAGAACAAAGAAAAATTTCAGTTCCTTAGAACAAATTTGAAACAAAGGTGGAAAATCAATCGAATAAAAGTAGAAGTGAGAGAACTAAATCATTTAAACTTTAACAAATGCATTAACACTGTCTAAACAGACGATATTAAGAAATGTATATATTCATATACGCGTGTATATATCTGGTAGTCTAGCGTCTTAAACTAATAAACCGATCTAATTGAAATTTAGCACCTAGTTGTTTTTGTTTTGTAAATACCTCCAGCCGTTTTATTTTCTTGTTTTTTTACTGTTTATCCTCTGTTTCCTTGTGAAATACCTGAGATGTCTATGTATTCTCTGCGGGTAAATAATATGTACCCACTCATACTTAGATTCAGAACTTCATAAATATACGAGATCGACCCAAAATTATTCTCCAGTTACAGAAAGTAAGATGTAAGGTCATAAACCGGATGATTCCATAACCGTTTCGTTTTTCAACTTTAAGGATAAAACAATCTTTAAAAATAGTCAATCATAGTTATATCAAAAATAAAATTTAAACAAGATTTACTTCGATATGGAAAAAAATTGGGGTGAGAATTTATTTTCTTTGCTAATTAGGAACTATTATATTTTTCCTGTAGTTCTGACAGCCTACGTTTAAAGTATCTAGATGTTTACTGAATTTACATATGTATGTGTCTGTAATATACTACTGTAACTGCAGTTTACACTAATCTTACTACCGTAACTGTAATTACACTTCTGTAGTTGTTGTATTGTAACTGTAGTAATACAATACTGTAACTCTGGTTTTAATTATCATGAATCATCAAAACCATGGAAGTGTGATGGGGATTAAAATAATTTCTTCCGCCTCCTAGAGATCACAAAATTCCCAAAATGAGATTGGAATGTAAAAATAAAATTACCACTTTTTTCTACCGAAACTAATCACAGCAACTAGAGAGTACGTATCTCGCTTGTAATATAGGCCTTGTATTTAACCTGTCGTAAATTATTATAAATATTATTAAAACTACTTGGGATGTTTTCATTATACATTAACTACCACGATTTTATATTTTAATCTGAATGAACAAGCTCACGAAATTTAACTCTGTATATTGTTAATATAGTAATTTTCGGATAACGACCAATTTTTTGACCATTCGATATCTCATGCATATATGACTTAGAATGTTGATCACACCAATTAGTTTTTTTTTAATTTCTATGGATTAAGAGTTTTGTTTAGTAAACCGCAACAACGCTATACAAAATAACTATCCTCATTAGGTTTCTAATCCTAGCGATATAGAAAGGAAAAAAAACTAGTTGATGTGATCAAAATTGTAAGTATTATATATAAACATGAGACATCCACCGTCCAAAAAAGTTTCCCGTTATCTGGGAATCACCCATAACGTAGTAATCGACGTAATAAAAACGTACACAGAGTCTTACCGACGCTTATCTGATGAAATCAATAACAGGTCTGTTATGTTATTTTACGACGCTTCCCATCCAACAACGAAAACGCGGCGTCATGGCCCTTATATACTGTCAAATTTTCAAATTAGGTAAGAAATGCCTGTCAAACACAAGTGAAACTCGCACTACGATTACTCTACACATAAGCATTTATAAAAATTTAATGATACATAATATTACTAGGAAAGTATTTACAAAAGCTTAATTTTTTAGAACGAAAATATATTGCCTCCTGGATTTTACGCATTTTAAAAAAAATAGTTTTTATACGATATAGCTACAAATTAACGTTTTTCGAATTTTTTTCTTTACTTGTACTGTGAAGCTTTGCTTTTTACCAAATTTCATGATTCTAGGTCAATGGGAAGTGCCCTATAGGTTTTGATTTATGCGTGAGTGTCAACATATGCGGTATAAATGGCCGTATTTTTTTATTGCGTTGTTAATTTCAACTTGATATTTCTACGCGTTCTGAAAAAAAGGGTCTTGGTAGGCCGACAGACAGAAGGACGGACAACAATGTGATCCTTAAAGGGTTACTTTTTTCCTTTTGAGGTACGGAACCCTGAAAACATGGGACGCAAAAAAACTTATGTAACCTACTAGTTCTCGAAACTAACTTCGTTATTTAAGGTCCGACACCTTAATTTCTCATCTCTTCGATCAAAATTTAGGGCGAGTACAACTAGCTTCAAGAAACAGCTTCGTTAAATCAGACTTAACAATATCATACTTTAACAAGCAGTCCTTTAATTTTTATTCAAAAAACTGTTTGCTTCGACTAGCCGCTATCGTCATAATTACAATAAGCCATCATAAATTAATATTTATCGTAATTCATGTTATCGCAACGTTTCCTAACTTAATCTCGGTACCGATTCATCAAATCGGATATTTAGAATTTGTTTAAATGCAGATAACGTCAATAAATTGTAAAAGTCCGGCAATCAAACAAAATCTAGACAAATAAATCATTAGACTCCATCAAAACATGATTATCCTGGAGTTCGTCAACCTGTTTCTGCAATGCCTCTCCAAGAGTTAGATCTTAGTAAGTAAATATTTAATGACCCATTCATTAAATATGTACTTACTAAGATCTAAATCTTTATTACAAAGTGAAATTTCGTATCTTCGTTTAAAAGTGAAGAACGTGAAATATATTAATATATAATTGCCATTCTCCTAAAATAAGCTTATAAAGAGAGAGGTTTTTTTCTTTTTTGTTTACAATTTAGCTAAAGATCGTATAGTTTACAGTATCTTGGTAGATATACGGAAGTATAATATAGTTATAGAATGAGTTATATAATATGAGAATAATGAGTAAAAATCCCTTCTTACTTTAAACAACATTTTATTTTTGTTGTATGGAAGGAAAACACTGTGAAACGAAAAACTTTCCAAATCAAGTAAACAAGTATTATATAAACAAAGTTTACCTCTTCACAATATTAACGTAGGTTTAACAATATTTGTTTTCGAACGTTTTCCTTGAGACATCGTAGCGAATTCGGTTTTTTTTCTGCAAAGGAAAGTAATTTATTTTCCCCGTAACTTCGCTCCCAGTTGATATATCGTGATTGCACAAGGACAAAATTGCTGCCAATAAACTAAACTCTGAAAGCAAACATGCCATATAAATTTAATCGGTAGCATTCTGGTTTACGACTGACAACCAAACAAACGTATTCAATCTTTATATATTATGTTAAAGCAAACGAAATCGTTCACAACATAAAAAAAACAGTTTATGATTAAACGTATATTGTATACCAAGCTCTAATTCCTTTTTTAAATTATATTGATTGAGTACTTTTGTATAGAGTGCAAAATACAATCAGGTCAACAATGGTTCTAACAAACATCAGCCATCTCGAAGTACCCTAGCTACAATGCAAAGGCTTTTTAACAATACATTTCTTTTATACCTCCCCTATCTATTATTTCCCCGTTTTCCCTATTGAAAAATATAATATATATAACCACGGATATATATAAACTCAATGAATGAATATTTCCGTTATATAAATTCCTTACAATATCAAAATTATTTTCAACAAAAAAGCGTCAATACTTGTATCACTTTACATCATAAAAAGTAATCATTTGAACATAAATATTTAGTCAAACAATTAATGAGGTATCGTGTGCTTATAACATTGCGTAAATGCAATAAGTTATAAATAATGTTTGAGAACCGCCCGATAATGTTCGCTTTTCGATATGCTGTAAAGTGCTGGGTTTATGTGTATGAAGTATTACTACGCTGTGGTCTGAGAAGTGATTAGTGGTAAGCAACAATTGTAGGCTAATACCGTTGTGGTAAGTTGCACCATGACGACTGTTGGATCATTGTGATACTGTTCGACTGCTGGAGGACTACTGCCAGTGTTTGCTACTAACGCTAAAATAAGTACATTTAGAATTAATGCTTCTGCATAAACGTATATTTGTCCGTAATTTCTGACCTATGATGAAAATGCAGACCAAAATTTTAAATTACCTGTTGATTAAAAAGTTGTTTAAGTAAACTTGATAATTAGGTCGACTGGATAGAAGTCTGATAAGTGAATATGTTGAGATGTAAAAAATGTTTCAATGAAATAAGGACGTTAATTATTATTTAAAATATTTCCCCTTTTTTGAATCGATTGGATTTTTCATTTATAATGGAAAATTCAATCGATTCTAATAGTTAGAATTCTGGCCGGCTACAACAGGTAGACTAAAATAAAAAATAATCGGATGCAGTGTTATAGAAGCGGAGCTTCTTTGGCAATCTATACCTCTAATTGAAAGTATATAGTAAGGTTTAAAACGGCACAGAGAGAGAAAGAATATATTAAGTGTAATCCATAGATTGTACTAAATTCGTTTAAGAAAATTGTAATACTATACATTCAGAAAAATGAATAAAAGGTCATAAATGTCATTCACAAATCGACTTAAACATCTAATAAAATCTTCATATATATTTATATAGACAATTGTCATTAAATAAAAATAGCCGCGATGCCCTTACCAGAACGCGGCTAAATGCGGCTGAAGTAAGTCGAGATGTATTGCTCCTGTTTTAAATTATATTTATGACAAGTATAAATTCGAGTTCATTGCAAATTTATAAATAAATTAGGTACATTTATTGATAGTCTTGTAATGGATGAAATACACGCAAAATTATTAATAATTCAATCGTAAATTAACCTTAAAGTTAACCTTTCTTTTAAGTTAATCATTAGAACAGAGAAATTATTATAAAACGTAAATGCTATAAATTATTGAAGAATAATCTAAACTTAATTCACAGCTTTTTAAAGCTTTTAAATATTTTCCCAGGTCGCTTGGACAAGATAGATACAGGAGTATGTGTCGTTATTTGCAACTTACGTAACTGTAAAAGTAAGTGTAAGTGTAGAGATTAAGAAATCATTCACATATGTCTTTCTAGACGTAGTAGGGTTATTTTAGAGGTTATCTTGTTGAGATTGAAAATTTAATAAAGGTTTGTAATCCTTTTCGTTCTGGAGCGACTATAAGGAGATCAAACGACCCTTCACTCTAATGGGCATTCACTCTAATGACATCTATTATTTATATAGTTAAATAGACTTTCTTAATGTCTTACGAGCCTATGAAATATTTTTCAACTTTTTTAATATAATTCTCTAGAGCAGAATATCCCAACCACTGAAGCGCGCCCTAGAGGAACGTAAAGATATCATACAAAGGGCCCTATGTCTTTGGACATTTTAAATAAAAATACATTTGAAGTTTTAAATCCACTCAATAATTTTTTTTTGGTCGCATGCAAACATCCCACTAATACAATTTTATAAATTAATTATATTTAGGAGTGAACGCCAAAGTTTTATTTGATTATGCTTGTAATTGAGGAATAAATGTCGTGAAACTTTGTATGTTTTTTTCTTTATTTTAACAATAAAGGAAAATTAAAAGGATGCATGAATATATTTTTTATAATTCGGTGAGACTCAATGCAAAAAAAGGTTGGAGATATCTGCCCTGGAGTTATTATAATATGGAAAATAAACTATTTCCTAAAAATATACTTTGTCGACAATAACTTTTAGCTTTTTTTTGTTGGTTCCTTTATTATTCTTTCCACAATAGTTCAATCATTTCATAAAGAGAAGGATTATTTTTAGTATTGTAAGAATGCAAACATTGTATTCATGAAGACGAAATAAATAATAATTTGGAAAGCTGTTATAACTAATATTAAATATACCAATTATTTTTATATTAGCTTATGAAGCTACCTAAAAATCGGAGAAGGTCATAAAAAACGTCATCGTGCTGACGATATCGACTTTCAAGTATTACTGAATATCACGCCCTGCCCTTGTGTGCTTGGAATTTTCGTGAGAACACCTTTTCTGACCTCATTAAAGCTCTTTCAAGTTTGATATTTAGCAAAAGCACGATTGAAGAAATTCGTTTGGTCGAATAGTTAGGCCTTTTGCTAAGTGACGATTCATCCGATTTTAATAAAGAGAACGAAAAATATTTTTGAAGTATTTTCAAGAAAATATTATTAGTTGCCGGCTGAATTACAAAGATGCTTTGAAGAAAATTATTACGAAAACTAATACATGACATTTATTGAATTTTTGGTAAATTAATTTAGATAGTGGTTCATTTTTTGTAATTCATTTAATAAGAAAAGGTTTATAATCTCTGAAGCACTGTCACTTCGTTTAATAAATCATAATAAATTTAAGCTGTCAAATGCAATAACGCAGTCGTTCCAACTGTAGTGAGGCAAAATGACAACTGTAGCGAGGCAAATGCATTGATCCTTCATTTGGCTGTCAATTTAGTATGCTATGGCTATATCAATCCGTGACTAAATATTCGACTTATAATTGACTTTGGATATGAAATTTCCAATGATAACTCATAAAAATAAATTTAATGAAACTACAACTTTTGGCCATAAATTTGTTGCATTTTTACAAAACCAAGTTTAATTCGGCATAGAAACCAAAACCGTTTGTAAGATTTTATCGAAACCAGATGAGGCAAAGAAAAATGAAATTACATATTTCTTTCTTTCCTTTTAAATTTTGTTTTACGATCAAAAATTTGATCACTGTGACGGTGCAATATACACGTCTATTTCTATCTAGGAAAATAACAAGCTAAGCTAAGCTAACTATTAAAGCTCGGTATACCTAGGTATATCACATATTAACATGGAAAGTATGTAGTTTAGCTGAACAACGTTTCCTGTATATGTCATTTATAAAGCTACAGAAGGCACTCAATCAAATTATATACTAACTAAATTAAAAACACACTTTCAGTACATTCCAAATCGAAAGAATTGGAAAAAGAATCATGAAAAATTTTGTTGCAACATATCCGAGTGGTAAGACGAGTATATCTCGACGTCCTTGTCACGTCATCTTACTCCCTCCAACGTTACTCCGAAAAAGAACGGAAGATCCCCATCCTTCTTCGGTTATTTCTCATCGGATATTACCATCTTGCGAGCGCCATCCTGTCTTCGGTCGATGCATTGCTCGTCGGCACCGCATTACCGTCTCGCTAGAGATAGCTATCTCCCTTTATTTTATGTTGGCAATCGGTACGAAATTCAACTAGATTTGTTCATTAGAATATTGCATTACACAAAAGCGACTTCCAAGAAGTCGCCCTGGGAATCGATCAGCAGAAGCAATTTATTAGAAATTGGGGCGTCTCAATCGTTTCTAGTGATAGTAATTGTTATACAAGTAATAGCTAAGATCGCAGAAATAAATTATTTATGAAACAAATTGTTTAAGTTTCAAAAATATTTAGTTAAACTAGAATATGTTAATTATAATTTCATAAAAATTAATAGTTACAAATGTACTTTTTTCTTGAAGTTAGCTAAAAGCAAGTCCAGTGCACGATCCAAGCAGTGAATATGTGCATGCGATTTGTAAAGGTACAATCGCTCATCACATAAATAAAAACTGTTTTCATGTCCTGCAAGATAAGAAATCATTTCTCGTTATTAAACTGAATTACGTTTTTGAAAGCCATTTTGATTGAAGTTATAGTCATTAATTAAAAAAAAATTACTGCTGAAGGACTTTTTTAAAGAGATCTCAAAATCTATCATTTGATCGATTGTGTAAAAAAATTATTTAACTTGCTTTGTCGTCTATCTGTCCGCTACAAATTTTGTAATCTATATTAAATCCACTTTCAGATGGACTAGAGATTTGAAACTTACACAGATACTTGTTTCCTTGTTGTTTAAGAGAGAGAGAGTGAGAGAGAGAATAACCTATCAAGTTTGGGCTCGTTTCACTTGTCTGGATAAGTTCTTTGCTTTCAATATGCTTAAAATAAAACGTTTTTTTCCATTTAATATTTATTACATTTGTAATAATAGCCTCTTCGATACACAAATAATTAAACCTTGATCTTGTAAGTATACAGTATGTTAAGTGTATGTACTTGAGCAATAATCACTACTAATTTTCGAATTCATCTTCAGTCAGCTTGCTGGATAATTCCATAAATAAGCTATTCTATAAATGGCTCATTGCGTCACAAAAGATATGGCCTCTTTTAAGATTATTAAATGTTTGATTCAATATTTTTAATTTACAAAACTCATAAGAAAGCCTATTCTGTTGAAAGGATAGATTCTTCATAAGTATCTAAGTAATCAAATCACAGTTTTGCAAACCACAAAAAACTTTACATTTATTTTTTGTGTGTTTGTATGTGGTGATTAGCTCCAGTCTTTTAAACTCTATATGTTATCAAAGACTGATGCCCCACTTAACTCCATCTTTAAATTGGCTTAAGTCAAAATTATAAAAAAAGATTACTGACCTAAAGTTTACTGGAAAATAAAAACTTTACATTTCGTAGTCTATGGGAAATCCACGATATTTTTACGACTCTAAAGGTATACTAGGCAATATATTTATAAAGAGTAAATTTGAAAGGCTTCATTATTAAGCTTAATCATTGGCTACACAAACTAGTAATTTGAAAAAAATTAATTTAAAAAAACCTGCAGTAATTTTTGAAAATTAGTTACAGTAGAATATCAAATAAACGAAAATCTAATTTATTATTTTTAATTTTGTCTTTTCATCAAAAGTCAAAAATATATGTACAGTTTAGACATAAACTTACTAAGCATTCCTGAGTTTGATTAGACCTGTGTTGCACTATAAATGACAGCCGAAAATTGCAAAAATATTGAATGAAATAAACTTTTAAAAAATACAATACTACTACCAAAAACCTATGTTCTAAAAATATAAATAGACGTATGCGTTTGCATAGCGGTTCGTTAGTTTACTTAGAAATATTTAGTCAAATTTACGCTACATCAATTAGCAATCTCACACTAAGCGAAAAACTCACGTATTATGTACAGAAATGATACCATAATTAACAAACAAAGTTGCCGTCAACAAGTAGAAGAGCGCCGTAAACAACTTCGCTTCGTTAACAATATCGACGTCGTATTATTAAATTTAACACTGTGCTCAGCTTAGAATTTTCGCGGAAATGGCTTGCCTCCCTCGTTAAGGTACTTTCAAGTTTAACATTTAGCGAAAAGCTCTCCTGCGCTCGAAATTATTACTTTCGAATGTTATTTTTTAATTTGTCACATTTTTCACGTCCTCGTGCTTACGTCACACCGCGCGCTTCGTCGTTATCACGGCGGAAGTTATTTATATTCGGTTCTGTTTAATTACGATCGTTAATCAGGTTTTGTACTGATTGTGGGGTCAGAGTGCTTCGAAAGTAAAGCATTTGTGATTATATACGAATATAAAAACTGCAAAATAGCTTGAAGATATGCAACTATGCAATTATTGACCGAATTCCATATTGTCGAATCGATTGTAATATTGCGTGGAAAGCAATATCGGCCATGTTGACAAAAATACGCTTCAATAATACATGATGAATTAAAAGATATAATATTAAATAAAATCTATCTTGTACAATCAACAAACTATATAAAGATACAATAAAAAGTAAGTCTTATAGTAACGCCTCACTACACTTTCGCGAAACGCAAACCTTTTTATGTTTTTTTTTGTAGCAGCGTAGTTCAGTTTTATTATTTTATTTGTATTAATGGCCTTATAATCAATTAATCACTGGCAGCATCACGCACCCCACTCCCCGCTCCGCCCTTCTTAGACGAACGCGCGCAATTTAATTAAATTTGGTATGGGGAGAGGGGTTCCCTTATTAGATATTTTTTCAACCAACTAGGTTATGGAATATTTTCTCGCCTTGTATTGCAGTAATAATATGGAAAATAAAAAAAAATATTTTGAAAATTCATTTTTGTAAAAAATTATTTTTATCATTTTTTTTCTTATGGAAGTTACCTACAATTTCAAAGCTAGGGTAAGTAATAAAAAATGTCTAAAAAAATTATCAAAAACAACCAAATATAAAATATTATCGTAATCGATTCAGCGGCTTAGTCACTAGACTCTTAATGTTTTTTTTTTATTCTAAAACAAATTTCTGTTTAGTATTTTAAAACAAATTTCTATTAAAACGATTATGACGATTTTACAAGAAAAATCATTTAACGAGATAAGATATAATAACTAAATATATGAGAATAAAACAATTAACTAAAAATAAGTGCTGATCAAACTTAGGACACCTACGCCTTAAATTCGTTATCCAATGTGACCTTGACGAAATTGTATTCTATTGATGTAACAACAAAGCGAACTTTTTGCAGCTAGACGTATAAAAAGTGACAAAGTTTTAAAAAGCTCTTGGCTAAAATTTGTTGACCAAATCAAATAGTGACCATTCCAGCCTAAAAGATCTGACTCCGTCTATTTAAATGTCACGACCTATTAATTCGTTATAGGCCAATCAATTGTTTCCATCAGAGCTCATTGAGTGTTAAGAAGTATTGATGAATATGTTGCTTGGGTTTTTACTACGATTTTTCGCAACCACTTCAATCCCTATGTCACCTCGTCCACCTGTTCCTAATATTCTAAACCGTCTTAAAATATATTTTTATTTTTTTTAAAGGTAACTCTCCACTTTGCCCGCGGAAAAAGGAACCATGAGTGCATTTTATCTATAACTATTAATTAGTACAGATTAATTTATTAATGGTATTTTCAATTGTTTAATAACTTATTCTATAATTGAATCGGGTGGGTAACCGCTCGGCACAGTAAAATGATTGTAACAATCTATAATCATTAGCCGTCATGAAATTTTTTTATTTATCTTAATTTCTTGTACAATTTTTCGAACATTATTTTAATGAATTTACAGAGGTTTAGTTTGTTTAATTTAAAAAGGTAGCCGAAACTCTCCGGTTCCCTGAAATCGTTTTTACCCACAAATTCTAAAAAGATATTATATGTCAATCTGAGCACTGTAAAGTGCCGAAATACGATGCTGAAAATTAATCAGATAAACCATGCCAAATTTAACGTACAGAAAACAAGATTTTCTCTTATTATAAAATTACTATGAACACATGCATCTGACGGTAAAATAAACCTGAAAGAAAGAATATGTATTATTATATATTTTTGGTTGCCATTTCTCCTGCATGTTAGTAATTTATATGTTTAAATCCTTTGCTTAACACCTCTTCAATACCTCTTTACATACATATGTTATTTTGTATGATTACGTCTCTAAAAGCTTTAAGAATAAAAGCTGTGCATCCTTTTTTATTTTATCGTCACTTCAGGGTAAACATGTTTAATATTCAACTCAACTCTTTTCTTTATTATAATACACTGATAGACCCTTTAAGTTGGAACCTAAGTTTTCTTACAGTAAAAACTTCGTCAAAATTCGTTAACTAATTTTTTTTGATGCCAGAATAAACAAAAAATAAGCAGACAAGATTTATGGGATGTTACGTTTTACATACATTATCTAGCACAGATTGACTCTTTGTTGCAAACCACTAGAATAACGATGGAAATTTTGGACGTATCTTTAAAAGTTTCAAGTTGGTATATTTGTAGCATAGAATTCTACATGAATATTTATTTCATGTTACCAATATTAAATACATGGTCTTGGATATAATGAGTATTTAACATTTTATTTCGCTTCTTTTTTAAAACGTTTTATTAAATAAAGTTTGACATTTATATTTTCCTTAGTTTCGGTCGACATTTAATCTTCAATTTCCTCACAGTTTTTAAAACAAACAACGTGGGTGAAAATTGGTCTGCAATTTTACCCTTTTTTAGCATTACATGTTAACTGTGTTTAAAAAGGAAATTTTTAAAGTTCAAGGAACGAGTTTAATTTTCCTTTCAATTTACCGCCATTAATCATTTGAACTTTGTATTTAATTTGCAAATTATGTAGTACTGTAACATCGAATTTGTGGGCGGACATTTTCTAATATTATTATTATAATTTCAAATTTATGCGGTTTACCGCATAAATTTGGAAACAAACTTATATTTCCCATGTTAAATAACCGTAAATGACTTATTAATTCTAACTATTAAAATTAATAAATCGGTTGACCGAAAGTAATGAGAAGCAAGTTCGAGTCTTAAAAAAGACAAGTGGCCTTTACGTAACACGTGTTTCTTCATTCAGTCTTTTGACATACAAACTCAATATTTTTTTAATTAATCAACATGTACAATAGATAAACTTACTTAATCATTTATATGTTGTCAATAAATGTTTATAAACTGAATTAATTACAATAACGCAACTTAAATTTGAACGAATCGAAATGGTATCATAGAATCGAGGAACTAATATAACTGGTATTAGTTAAAGTAATATTAAAATATATTAAGCAATTATTAATAGTTTTTAGTAATATAGGCATACATATCCCAAGCTAATTACAGGCTGCATCAAACAACGTCATCAATGACAGGGAAACAAATGTTATTAAATAAATCCTGAAGAAATCTTAAGGCAAAGTAATTAAAAGTAAACATGGAATTACAGAGATTTTATAACGTTTTCAAAGCATCTTTTTCAGTTGCATTTTCTGAAGCAAATTGAAAATCGGAAATTAAACGAGGAAAGCTAGTTATTTACAGGTCAATAAGAAAACATTGAAGGATACGTCGATCGATACATTAAATAAAAATGTATACGGTTATTTTAGGGCTATGTTCATTCAGATACGATGTTATGACGTTGGCGACATATGTATGTATATATTTCATGTGTATTCTAAAATGTATGACGCATTTGCTCTTAAGCGTCAAGAGATAGCATCTCTTTGTCAGTCGCGCGACTGACGCAATGGCACTTTGACATTTCAGGTCTCGTGAAATACAGAATAAAGGACCACAGTAGGGATGGCGAAAGCAGCATTTAGCATGCTAATGCTAAATGCTAATTAATTATTATTAGCATAGTATTGTTATTTCGCAACTAATGCTAATTTACTATTGCTATTTTTTAGTGTAAATTGTTTTTAAAGGTCCCTTGATCAATCGTGAAATTACTCATAGTTCTCATAGAATTTTATAAATTATATTTGATGGTATTTTTTAAACTTGGTAATGAGTCGCCAAGGGTATGCGTCTTACTTATGGAACTTTTACGAAGGTGTTTCTAATAAGCGTGCCATATGTAACTTGTGTAAAAAACATCTTCTTGTAAATCATCTGTAACTAATTTAAAAACACATTTAAAGCGTAATCATCTATTAACATATACAACACTTTTAACCCAAGTGCAAGAGGACATGCAAAGTGATTGCATTGTCCTCTTGTGTGTGATGTGCATTTCCGAGCAGGTGTCAATATCCACCAATATACGTTCTGTCTGAAGCAACAATAATCACAGATACAGTGTCATTATCTAGTAACCCTTCAGAAGAGATGTCAACGAGTGCAGCTATTAGCACCAGCATGTTGGGGACTGCTAAAGACTTGCAAGTTCCTCTTCGAAAATGGCAAAAACTCATTAGGTCATATGTTTCGCGGAAACTAAGGTCAGAAGAAAATAAAAAAATCAGTAAAAATTACCAAATAAACCATTCGCTATAGTAGCCAGTTTCTGGTCCTTTTTACATTAATGCTTTTTAAAAAATACAAATCAAAAATAAAACTGTCATAGTTTTCATATGATTCATTTGTGCACTTTTAACATTTGTGACGTATTTTGACGTATACGAGTATTTTTCATTTATATCTGCTATTTAATTTTTTTATGTCATAATTATTTGATACCTCACAAATAACTGACAAGTGTCATTCAATCTTTATATTACACGTAACACAAATCGTAAAAATATTTACAAAGATGCTAACGCTCCACTAATACGCTAATATGTCACTGCTTCTACCTTCATGTCATCTTGTTGGGCAGACTGCAGTAGAACTCCATATTATATACGTTTCAGTATCGCATCATTCCGTTTTACAATATCCTCATTTTTATTGGATTCAGTCCTTACGATTTAGAAAAGTATAATTTACTTTGAAACGGTATACGTTTTAGTACAATATTCAGTAGACTTTGAAGGCATATAGGTGTTACTAAATCTTTACAATCTCACAATGTTGACCAATGATATGACGTGATAAAATTTAGCATCAAGGTTGGTTCATGGTGTTTGCTTGTTATTACAGATTTTGACATTTTTCTCTATTATTAAAAGTCTTATCCAAAGGTATTTAATTGTTCTGTGTCTTGTAAAAATATTTTTAATATTTTAGTTATCATGTTGCACATACCTCGTTTAATCGTTCGCTTTTCATTTGTTCTATCAATTTAAAAGTTCCAAATAGTTGCATAGTCCAATAGTTGCCATGATAGTGGAAGGCCACTATCTTTTCTTAAAGCTTCATTCCTTGCTTTATATATAAAAATTTATCCATATATTCATCTCTGATTTTATTTCGTTCGGGATAGTTTTCCGTTAATAATCTCATTTTTTATTCACAACCGTATATAATTTATTCCATATATTCAAATATTTTCTTAGAGGTAAACGGTCTTTTAAATATAAATTATGTAACGTTAAAAAAGCTTCTCATGACAAAATACGAATCCGTACATACGCGATTATAGTCTCGTATGCTTACGCAACAGACCAGATCCCCTTTTTAGGGATCCGTAGCCAAATTGGGGACCCTCATAATTTGACATTCACTGTCCGTATAGCACAGTCGTTTTAATCGCAGACTATTAGTGCTACAAAGCTTAATAAAATCTTTTTAGGATACTTCCCTAAATATAAGACAGGGATGAATTATTTTCTTAGTGTACGCTGTTATGTAAGTTATCGTCGAATAGGCCTTTCAAAAATATTGGTGGTATGCCATGAACACCTTTTCGATACAGTGATCTGTTATATATATATATATATATATATATATATATATATATATACATATATATATATATATATATACATATATATATATATATATATATATACATTTATTATATCTGTATAAGATATATAAGGCAATATATTTATATATTTTCATAGTGGGAAATAATATTAATATTTGTAAATAATGTAATAGAAATACTATGTACTGGCGATGTGTACGCTTAAATGTTCATATGCGCCTATGTGATCGGAATATTTGTGTATATGTGAACGGAACCTCGTAGTGCAAGTTATACTTAAGTATAACTCGTACTTAAGTTTTGTAAATAAAATTTACGTTTAAAATTATTTTTTACTACATTTGTTTTTTATGTTACTTCTTTATAAAATAAATCACATTATCTTTAATTAATTTCTCTGTGTTTAGTATTTAACCAAACCTGAACGAGAATATGACAAGTAGGGTAATTAAATGATATTATGAAAGACAGAATTTCGTAAATTATTGCTACATTAAGGGATCCACTTTATTTAATTGGTGACTAATATTAGAAATATTCGTATTTTTGCGTTTATAATATGCAAAAGTAAAAATATTAGTGACAACAGACAGACTTGTTAGCATTTTGGTTTGACGATATCATCTCAGAATTTTAATATTTATTGCCAGACACATAATTATTGCTCGAATACCTTAGCAGTAAATATCGGAGTTCTGTAATTAAAAATAGAAAATTAATCTATAATAACGTCGTTGTCGAAAGTTGCTGTGACGTCATAACGTAATTTAAAATGTTTTTAAACTCATTTAGAAGTTTAGATCGAGTCACTGCCACAATTCTCGTTATAGCGAGTTTCGTCTCTCCAGCTTGCCGCGATAGTTATTCAATCAATAAAGTAATGTTCTCCGTGATATCATAACCGCCTCAGAATTTTAGGCAATTAATCATCAATCTGAGTATTTAAGCTTTTGCGGTAGGTTTTGGAATAGTCGCTCGGGGCGTAGACTTTTCTGACAAATAGTAATATGAGGGTAATTAGTTTTCTTGGAAGAAATTGAGTTATTTAAGTATCATAGATTGTGTTTATTTTAATTTCTGAATTAAAGACTTATACTTTTTATACTTAATAAATATATTAATTTCTGTCAATACGCTATCTTTTGAATTACTCCGAGAATATTTAATAACTAATTATATATTTTCTAAGCCCTTAAAGAAGCTCGTTATGATTCGAGTTTCAAAATTTCTCAAGCGGATGACTGTAGTGAAAAATTGTTATTTACTTTCATTGGTACTTACTTAACGAAAATTTATTAAATATTTGTATTGCCTGTATTTAGTACGCGTTTTATATTATTCTTAACCATTTAATGATTTCATACGGATTCTGACGACTAACCTAAATTGTATTGCCATGTTTTAGCATTCTAGTACAATACCTGTTAAAATTTAAGTATGAACACGCATGTTAACTAAAACTTATTACAAAGAAAAGAAGGAACGAAAGCTATAATTAGATTTGATGTATCAAATAAGTCATATTTTATAATCTAAGGATATTTTTAATAAAAGAAAAATTTAAAATAGGAATTATAATGAGTACTCCCAACACTGATTATTTTCTCCTTCCGCTCGAGTTATCTCAGGGTTCCTACAAGGACCCGTGACAACCACCTTCATAAGAACAAAGGGAGCCTTTTAAAGCTCTCCAATAGTGCCCCACATCAACCATAAAGCACTTCCACTTAACTCTAAAAAAAATTTTTAAATAAAACCTACGACATAGTCGATGCAAGGTGTACGCAATAACAATGGAGAAGAGACTAGCTATTCTCCATGCCGTGCCTCACAAAGGCGTGGCTCTCTCGATTAGTTGACGTATCGACTATAAAAACCTGGTGCTCTATCATCACCACTAACTTTGGTGAACTCATGTCTGGCTCATTTGTCAACGTGATCTATGCGTATCCTACTTGAAAAACGGCCCTGAAATAGAACATTATAGAAAGTCATTTTTCTTTTTAACGCTAAGAACCATCTACGTATTAGGAGCTTTTAAATTTTTCTCTTGCCATAAACGTTATTTATTGCCTTCTTATTATGGAAATCAAACTATTGCTAAAGCGAAAACGATAACTCGAGGAGCGACAGAAAAAGTTTTGTAGAATTTAGTATACTGATATTTTATGTTTAAAAAAATCTTACATTTAAAAAATATTGCTTTAAAACCAGATATATGAAACAAGATACTTAATTAACATAAAACATGAAACAGGCCCTTCAAATTCGCAACTGGTGAACTCTGAGAGCCTTCTACGGTAAGAGAAATATATTTTGAATATAATTGGCATTAATTTTGTTAATACTCATTATTCACAAGTTGTGAGAAATATATTTTTTTTATTTTTCGTTCTTATTCGGAATTCGATAAACAAATTCACTGCGTTCATGTCCATAAACAATTATTTTCCATGATGTAATTTTAACTACTACATTCGATATTATTTCTTGAACCAAATTGTTCAATAAATATGCGTTTCTGTTGCTATGTTATTACAAATATAATAATAATGAAAAGAATGACATTAATGATATTGTATTATACAGATATGTTATGATTGCTCTAAAACTTATCCTTAAAGTCAAAATAATGGTGTCATCTTGATTAAAGCTATCTCTTTTATACACGAGCTTTCTTTGATTCTCTCTCTCTTTCTTTATAGTCAGCATACAAGCCTGCGGCCACCATTTTGTTCGTTTTATAAGAATATAACGAGTTTATTTAATACAACGTTATTGACGCCGATGACAAAATTCTAAGTAATCTCAATTCAATATTTATTTTTCGCATTTTATCACACTTTAACGCAGCGATACAGCCAACGTCCGGTATCATTGAATTTAGAATAATATCAGCCGCATGTTTTATTTTATTGACAACACCAACCATATCCGTCTCCGCCTAAATTATCCAGAGATAATTGTGTTGTTTTTAGTAGGAAGAGATTTTTTTAGTTAAGTTCTGTACAAGGACAGATCAATTTAGGTCTCTTGCAACATCATTATGAATATTGTATAACTGAGCCAGTGCCAATTGCTATTCATTATTTTGATCTTCACATATCCAAGGATTTCAAACATTGCAATTTATAAACAAAGCTCATTAGAGTGCTAAAATATATATGTATATATATATATATATATATATATATATATATATATATATATATATATATATATATATAATTGAGCAACAACTAATTGTTAGCTAGTTTGTAGTAAATGCTATGTACAAACATCCCATCAATATAAATGAAAATAGCTTACAAATAATTTTAAAATGTTTTTCATATTAAATAAATTTAGATTTAATATTATGAAAATATTCAATAAAATACGAAAAATGATCCTAAAATATTTGAATAATAATTTGCTAGTTTTGCATACAATACTTTCCTGAGACTACGAAACGTGGTGTGGTGTTGACTCAATAACACATATGTACTCGTATATATCCCTACATACTTCAAGAGGCCTGTCTGTTATTAAAATTATGTGATCATAAAGCGTTTGGTATACGGCACTGTAGACTTCATGATTTAAACACGAATGCTGGTACAGTCGTATTAATTACTACGATGTTTCACTTTTTAAACTTACGGTAACTATATACTCATTACACAGTTTACAGAATATTTTATAACCCAAATTATTATGATGGATCACACATACACACACACATACACGCGTGCACACACGCACACAATAAATTGTGTTTTAAATAGCTAACTCTCACTATGGGAATTTAAAGATTTAAATCGAAGATAGATTAACAATAATTCTATTCGTATCCCTTGAGAAATGTTACCATTTTCCATGAATTTTACCTTCACTCCCACCCCTACCCCTAAATAATAGTTAATCTATTTTGTAGTAGCTGAATCAAAAAGATGAAGTAAGGAAAAAAAACTTATAATTAAAGAATCTATCTCAACTCCAACAAAATATATTGTCGTACACGAATTAAAGGTTGTATATATTTTTTAAGCAACCTTTATTGGATATTCGTGACAAAGTCTTAATATACAATTAATTAATTATCATTGATGGTATGTAATTGATTTTATTTTCAAGTAAGTCGTGTGCGGATTTACTGTACCAATATTCAGTTTCTGGCTAAATTAAGTGTATTCATGTGGTTTAATACGTTTAGCCTTCTCAATTCCTTGGTAATATCCAGCTTTCGGATGGCTTTAGTATGGCTAAGGAGTCGTTTTTCCTGTTTAATAGCATATTCTTGGATAACTTCGTTAATCCAGTTTATGTCTAAGTCGTTGTGAATTTTTTGATGGGTTACATAATATTATGCATTGGCAATCATACACAAGTACTTGTTTTGGCTTCGTTAGATTATATTACGATGTGACTACTTAACGCATCCCCAAACCTGAATACCATACATTAAAATCGATTTGATAATAGAAAGGTAAATTAGTCGCTTGTAATAGGGGTTAAGCTTCGAATGATGTCTATGCAACCACAACATTTGTTATTTCGACCTGATTTGTTCAGCTTTTACTTTGACGTGGTGTTTCCAATTAAGTCTATCATTCAGATGAATTAAGGGATATAACGATAATGATTTTGAGAATATACATACTACGGGAATATAAGAAATATACCGTATAAATTGGGCAATCTTACATATTAGGAAGTTACTTTAAGAAAACGAAAAAAGTCTTGAATCAACATTTCAACTAAATCTATATTTAGAAATTACTCGGTCGTTTCACGAGTAACGCTATTGTTTTTCTTTAGATACTTATTAACCTTTGTATTTAAGATTTTGTCACAGGTGACTGGAGATTTTATTTTTCTTGCATGTCTGTAAAAAAATTCTTCTTAGCGTAATGAGTTTTAAAAAAAGCGGGCTGTATGCAATGTATACGTATATCAGGAATATACTTCGCCAACACAAGTTATGCCATCACTCCCCTTACTCCCCCTCATCGGTGAGTAACGTGACGTTTATTACCTCATTTTCCAACATCAGACACAATCTACAAGATTATTAGGAGCCAAAAAAAAATAGCGTGCATGACATACACTGTATATTTAGTTTTTATATTATACACACTTCAATACATATATGAGTGCACAGCTGCATACATACATTTATTGTAAAAAAAACATCCTGAAACCAGCTCACTGAAGTAATAATGCCATTAATATTACTTAAGTCACAATAATGTGTTGTAATTGTTAAAACAAGATTAGTGTAATGAATCTTAAAAAGAAACGACAGTATGCAATTTATACATACGTATATCAGGAATATACTCCGCCAACACAAGTTATGCCATCACACCTTACTCCCCCTCATCGGTGAGTAACGTGATGATGTATCAAAATAAATAGTACAGATCGAGTCAAAGCCGTACGCCAAGATTAAAAATAAAACTAAATTACATTAATAAATAAAACATGGCAGCAGATCAAAGAGATTTATTCTGATGTTGCTAAGTAATTAATTAAGTCGGCGAACGTCACGTGAATTTGCAATATTAAAAAGCTTTTCGGAAAAAACTTACCTAATAGCTAAGTCTACCAACGTTAAAATCCTACTCGCTTTGTCGAGAACTTTATTTTGTTGCGTCGTAAAATATTTAAAAATACTATGTACTTCTCCTTTTACCAATTTTCTCATTTAATCTAAGCCTTCATTTATAATTTGTAATGATTATCTGAAGTAAATAAGGATTATCTTCTTTATTATGAAAAATTAATTTCTAAGTAATTTAATTGCACGTTTATTTTTTAAACCTATATATTTTATGTCGATCTGAATTTTTGTCACCAGAGAATATCTGTCTATGAACATATTTTAATACATCGAAAAAATAACAACTACGAACTTGCAACACTTAACTTCATAAAACCAGAAATATTAGTGGTAATTATTGTATATATAACAATAACACAATAATAATTAAAAATCAGTTACCAACATGTAACAGAAATTTAACAACGACTGTACAGTGACACGCGAACGTTAATAAAACTAAAACATCATAATTGCTTACAAGCAGCGCAGGCGTTTTAATTACCCATTACGACGCGCGGTGTGGGTGTACGCCGCCGGCCATACTCACTTCGGCCAATCTCACGAGAAAAACATAATAATGTATACCAGTCATATAAAGCTGTCAACGACAGATGTTTTACCTAGCGGACTTGAGCACGCCTTCTAACTATATCCTGCGAATTTCGACTGCACAATTCTGGAATTCAATAAACCTTGTATTTGTGTTTGAAATTGTGTAATAAATCTGCTGAACGAGTCTTTGTAGATCTTAATGGAGACACGGATTGATGCAATTAATTATTTTACTTTATCAGAGATTGTTCAGAGTTCAGAGATTATTAACACTGTATATTGAAGTTTTAGTATTTCTATATCAGACTTTACGGAGTAATGCCCATTACTCTGTACTCACCACGAATACTGACGAATCCTTTTGATTTTCTTGTTCTATTATAACAGTCTGTTTTCAAAAGAAAATCTCCTACTTTTATTTCTTTTTCAATGTCACATAATACTGAACATGACAGTGAACACTGGCATATTTCTTTAACCGTCACATTCTCAGACCAATTTGCGTGACAGAAAAACGTATATCTAGAGACTGTTTTGAGATTTGAGTATTTGCGCATCATGTTACGTAGGTTATAAAATGTAGGTTAAGTGCCTATATTTTATAAGCTATTAAACCTAATGCGCAAATACACAAATCTTAAAATAATTGAAATTGGTAGAGCTTTATGTTTTGGTTATTATATTATCTCAGCTCTGTTTTGAAGATAAAAGTTCTTAAGTTCGTTTTATATTGAGGTTAATCTTTTTTGAATATATTTGGCGTTAATTTTGTAGAAATTCATTATTCACAATTAAATGAAACTACGTGATGTAGTATTATTTCTACTTTCTTTAATTTCTTTACCACGACCTAGGTTTCGTTGTATTACAACATCTTCAGGTGGGATATTAGCAAAGATTATCTTTGCTAATAGCCCACCTGAAGATGTAATATAACAAAACCTAGGTCGTGGTAATGAAATTAAAGAAAGTAGAAATAATACTACATCACGTAGTTTCATTTAATTGTGGTTAATCTTTTTCTTCTATGTACCATAGTCACGTGATATAGTACGAGTAATTACCAACGCATATAAGCGAGAGAGTCCAATCTCATCTTTGAAAAATCAAGTAAAACCTATTGTAGTAACAATAACTTGCGAAACGTAAATATAATAGTTATGTTCAGTACTTAAAAATACTTATGAGTACCTTTTAAATTCCAACTTGATTTTAATTCCACATAAAAAACTGTTTGGAATTTGATAATTATTTTGATTCAAATGATTTATTTTTCATCTTTATGTTTTTGATGGGATTTCACGACTTTCCTCTAAGAATTGACAAATCATGAAATATACTAATAACAAAACGTAGTAAGTTGTAGCATTAAAAACGCTTTCAAAGATCCAAAAAGCTAAGCAATGTAAATAATCCTTCTAATATAATGAGCTATAGTCAAAATTGTTCATCACATAAATCTTCGATATGAAACTGTCGTAAATTTAAAAATTAAGTAGAAATAACTTCATGTATTGAACAAAAGTAATGTTGCTCAAAAGGATTAACATTGAAAGTATTTTTTCAAAGACATATTACTAGTAATTTAAATTAAAATTATAATTAAACGTATTTATTTGAAAGGTATTGTGGAATTTTTATAGATCTATAGAACTTATTAGTTACAATTATGCAAACGAGCAAGCCTAAAAGGAAATAATTCAAAGTTGAGCAAGCAAGTTTTATAAAAATGATCTGTGCTTTACTTCACTACACATTTTTCAAAGAATATAAATTGTACTTAATTAATTTCTAGCTTTTTTCATGTATTTTAAAAACCCTAGCTTCATGTTAAATATCAAGTCAATAAGTCCACTGAAAGTAAACCAGAGGTTTTGATGTCAATCAGAGCAAAATTAACAATTTTTGGAGATTTATATGTCAAGAAATATAAAATCCATATTTATGGAGTTTTAATTTCAGTATAATATTTATCATTTCCTTATTCCATAAATTCAAATCTGATACGACAAATAGGTCTTAAAGTGGTATCAAGCGGTTCAAAACGTATCTAGTAAATAATCTCATGGTGTGGACATAGCTTTCGAGAACTTGGTTGCATGCTACCGCGCACTTAGTTTATATATTTAAGTAATACCCAGCATAACTAAATACTCGAATAACCATATCGCTTAAAATACTTATTAAACGATATTATTGAACTAAGTGATAAGGTTAAATATAAATTTCATTTTCATTAAACACGACATATAATTTTCATAGGGGTATTTTTCATATAATTTCCATAGGGGTTCAATATGCACAAAAATGTAAGAAATGCTTATTGTAAGCTGTATTATATATATGAAATAGCCATAGTACAAGATTGATCAGGTAAATATGATGTTTTTGAAACGGGTATATCGTCATTGAGGTAGAAACTAATGTTTTTAAAATGGTTAATATACACTCGTTAGAAGGAGCAATTTTATTAGCCTTGAATGCTTGAACACCGCATGTTTGTTTATAATTATGGAAAAGAGTTAACGGTTGCTACTTATCGAATATATTAACATAGCCTAAGAGTCAACCAACTTTTAACTTTGGTTAAAAGTTGGTTAAAAGTTTGGTTAAAAGTAGGTTTGCCTCAATATATTTTGATTTCAACAAGATAGAGCAAGCTAGAGTTACAAAGAATCCGTGACTGATGTTGAGGGAATATTTTGCAGGGCGCTTCATTCAATTGCGTGGGCGTCCATGATCACCGGATCTGTCATTGCGATCATTTTTATTACTCTTGTGTTTTTTTTTCTTTTCTTTTTAGCTTTCTTAAATGACATTATACATTAATTTCTTAGGAGAAAAATAACAATTGGACTTAGTTCAATAATAGCTGATTTTTAAATAAGCCCCGCCTTCCTGAAGGAGCCTGTATTATTGCCATAATTTAGATGTTCAGAAAATTTATTTTCACTACTTTATTTCATTCTATTTGTAATTGCTGACTGAATAGGAGGCGGTATATACATTATACTTCATACAAACTAGTCGAAGCAAACTAATGAAGGTTTTCCGGAAACGGATAATTAATATGTGAATTTATTTTTTTGCAAACCAAATAAATACCCATACAGACTTTTCATTTATTTAATATTCTTTTTCTGAGCTATAGCATACAGCTTAGAAAGCTGAAGTGTACAGCTTCGAACAGACCAACATCCTTTTAAAGAACTTTCCCACTTGTTAGAAATCACATTTCTCCATAGATTTTCTCAACCGATTAATGCGTATTACGATCCTTTTTGATACGTTTCGTATTTGGAGAGTGGGGTATTCCTTTTTTCCGGGTTTTTCATCTACTTTTGAGACAAAACTTTTTTGAGAGGATTTATATTATTGCACCTGAAGGTGTGTATCTTCAGCCATCTGATACTATAGGGTTTAATAACCTTCATTATGTCTTGTCGCTTATATCGGTTAAATATTATATTGATTTCTCCAGAAATAATATTTCTCACTGTTTCTGGAATCCATAAATCATTTTTATCAACTTTGATGAGAATCCAGTATTCAATTTCATATAAATGATAGTGTTTGATAAAGATTGATGTTTACACGTGTAATATACTCTGATCTAAACTGCTTTCTTGAGGCACATTTTCATCTATTTTAGTTTTAATATCATTTTCATGTGACAAAACTGTGCAGATAATTGTGCTAGTGTACTTTCTCAAGGATGTAGCTGTTTACTTGTAGTAGTTGTTTTTTTTCAAAACTACTGTTAACTAATTTATCTATTAGGTTGGCAAAATAATAAACGAGCTATGTTAGTATTATCTTGTGCAATAGCCAAACAGAATAATTCCACTTTATCTCTAAAACGTGCGTTTGATTTTCTATCGTAGCATGAGGATGTGAGAATAGCGCTGCCAGATAATGCAAAGTTGAGACTTGTTTCAATAATGGTTTTTATTTTCTTTTTAATTTAATATAGTGGAGGTCATTGTATGTTGTGAAGATAATCACAGTCATAAAAATTTACTATCTTTGTATATTAGTAAGCAATGCTTAACTATGTTATAGGAGAGTACATCTTCAATCATATCGTTGTGCATATAATACGTGTGCTGCTCTCGCTATTCGCCTTAAGTGAATTTCATTAAGCAAGAGCACTAACGGTTTTTTACGAAATTTCCATATTTTGTTTTTTCTCTATTCCCTGAAACTCAGTTAATAACTGAACAACCACGATCGAACGCCACATTTTCTGTGCGCCCTCACCGGAGATTTTCGAGAAATTTCTGTAATATGCCAGAAGTAATTGGAGAAAATTGCAAGTTTGTTGATGGCCAACCTAATAATATAAGTTTACATAAGAACTTATAAAGCAAGTTTGCCCGAAATAAATTTAGAAATGTTTGTCACCCATATTCACACGCACATCAGGTTTATGTCGTCTACATTTTATTCGGTATGCGTAGCGTCTCGGCGTCGTAATTCGACAATATGTTTACGGATATGAAGCAAAACGTTACGCTTGTTTATTATATTAAATTCTACACCCTTCGCTGCGACGTCTGACTTTAATAATCTTATGACATTACCACACTATCCGACATTGCGTAGTCGCCATATGATATTTCACACCCTGCATGACTGTAAGCACAGCTGAGGTGCGCTGTGTTGTCACAGCGATCTCACGAATCGAGGAACCGCGTAAAATTAGATTTTCTCCTTATGCTTAGCATAGAATCCGCGTAAAGGATTCATTGCAACTATAAAAATTATTTCATGGAAATGTGTGTTTTCAGAATGATATTTTAAATTGTTAAAAATTCTGCGTGTTAAAATATGCAAGACATTTGTTATTATTGTAATAAAAACTACTTGTGAAAACTACCTCCATTATGAAAAAATAACTTGCCAGTTTATTAAAGTTAAACCTTTTTTAATGGAAAGATAAAATGCTGAGAAATTATTTCAAAACGTTTCACATACATATAACGCATTCTATTGATCGATGGGATCGATCAATTTAGTTAATTATTAAAAACAGCATCGTAACAACGTTTTAATGTTATCGTTTTGTGGGTAAATGATAATGATGATTGTAGCATCTTGTCAAAAAAAATGTTTGTTGAAAAAATGCTAAGTTTTTAAAACATGTACAACTAGTATTTAAAAAGCCGTAATTAAGAAAATTAACAAAATGATTTAAAAATGACTCGTTTCACTTATTATTTTTCTAAGTATAATTATTAAAATTAACAAATTCGACAAAACGTCAATAAGGATGACGTGGATTGTGTATATCAGTTATCAGAAGTTAAATATTTAAATTTATTCAGAAAGATCAGAAGTCATAAAATAAAATTATGTAGTTATTTTCTATTTCTTACTAATGCACGTAAATTCTGTCTAATGTACTTTAATAACATTCACTTAATTTATTTTAGTAACAGATGAAAGTGTTTTAGCCACACTATACTGATAGACAATTAATAAATAGGTTTTAAAACCGAACGTGTACTGGAAATATTCATTTATTCCAAACGGTATGCTACTCTAAAAATAGTTACAAATTTGTTAACGTAACTTAATAAACAATTAACATACCTCACTCAAAGGTTTGAATATAGTTAACAAACAACTTTAATACATAAAATTATAAAATATACTTAAAAAACAATTTGAATATATAAAATTATTGACGTAACTTAATAAAAAATTAACATACTTCACTCAAAGAGTTTGAATATAGTTAAGAAACAACTTTAATACATAAAATATACTTAAAAAACAATTTTAGTGTACAAAATTATTGACGTAACTTAATAAACAATTAACATACTTCACTCAAAGAGTTTGAATATAGTTAACAAACAATTTTAATACATAAAATTATAAATATACTTAAAAAACAATTTTAATATATAAAAAAGTCTTGTTCAAGTAAGCGAAACCGTCAATTACAGGTAAAATAACTCAAAATAAATTGAGTGAGAATTCTTTTAGAGTCAAACAAGTCAATACTTTCATTAAGAACAGGCAAACATTACTTTAAGCACCGTACCTGCAGGCTCACCCGTAACGTCGCCGTTCAAACGTAACCGTTAAAAAAGTCCAACAAACCGTGTTCGGATCTAACTTAGGAAGTTTCGTAACTCGGGGAATTGCAAACTTTTTCTCAATGCGAATTTGGAGGATCTTATTTATAAAAGCGTCGAAATGAGGATCGACTTTTTAAATTTCTTTTTACATATAAAAGAAAAAAAAACAAATTACCTTATAACAACCGAGGAAATGTAATTAGAAAAACGAGGGAATTATTACTTATTTTTTCTTGTTTCGTTTGTCAATCAATCAAACTCTTTAGGTTTATTCGCAGAACCCTCTAAGATTTATTTACGCGTATATTTGTTTATCGCCTCCACTTTATATTACTTCTTGTGTCTTTAGACATCAAAGAATATACTTTTAAGTATTTACCTAGATCTTTAAGATTAAATATTATATTCATAATAAAACTATCAACATGTTCTTCATTCAGTGCTTGGGATAAAGCGTTCGCTTATTTAATCCTTTATTAACGCTTGGTTTAATGCATTTTATGCAGATAAAATCTTAGCAAATAAGAAATAATCTTGATATGCAAGTTATTAATGATTTTCTGTGACACTGATAATGATTTTCTGTGACACTGATGTGTTATACAGTCTTATACAAAATAATGTTGATTTTTAATTTAAAACACACGTAAGAACACTATGTTCAACTTCATTACGACACTATATTTATAACTAATTTCAGACATTGTATATTATTAAAAGCTTTCAAAACTCCACAGCAATAATCTGTTATTTGATTTAGTCCCATATTCAATAGTTACACCTACAAAACCCACAATGGCATCTCACATAAAATATGTATGTAATAGGTTTACCACAAATCCCTTAATATAGCTTAGTAAGTATATCTTAGCTAGTTGATACTACAATATCGATAATACATCAAACACATCCATAAGTAATGACTGTAAACAAATATCTATCTAATCTTTAGCACGAGGTTCCGAGCAGCTACTAAAAGCTTCAGGGGCGAATTATTATAGGCAGGGAGAATGTCGAGTCGATAACACGGGGAGGGCAATCCCACGCTAAGATTAATTCAGTCGAAGACGGATGTCGTGACCGATAATGGCAGAGTCTGAAACGTTAATGAACCCAAACCTATTTACGAAAAATAAAAGCTTTACGAACTTCCGCCTCTCAAAAATACGTACATATATACATTTAGGGCCGCGCTGTTTACGCATTAACATGTTTGAAATAACAAATTGTGTATGAATTGGTTCTATTTGCGATGTAATATTTGCATGAACTATAGCCTACTCCGCGCTATCGAACCTTTTAAAGGAACTATTAATAAAGACATATTTCACCGTAGTAATCTTATTCCATTCAGTAAATATATTAGATCTTTATTTTAAAAAAATAGCCAGATAATTTTATCAAGTTACAGAAAAAGAACAAAACCAATCAAGTACGAGTAGGACATGCACTACGAGGGTTCTGTACACGTTTAGACACATAAAAACATTTAAGGATACATATTTTATTTCATAATTTTATAGGTGTTATAATGTATAACCATGCCGTGCATAGTATAATCAGCTTTACAGTACTAATAGTCTGCAAGTAGAACGGATGTGTCCTACAGACGGACAGACAAAAAATGGATATGGTAAAACTATAATGATGTCTTGTTTGGCTAGAAGTCCTGAAAATCGAGCAAATATTTATTAGAAAAAATTGCAGTAAATTTGCAATCAGGTAAATTCATTGGTCCTTAGTAAGTAAATTTTATATTAAAATGAATAATTTTTTGGATAAATTACGTGACTTATCTACTTGTCATTAATTAAAATCAAATTATTACGTAATGGTCCTGTGTGTTTATAAACGTGAAACATGTGGAAATACTCTATTATTAGTTAATCTTGCTTCTAATTTTAAACATATTTTGAAAATAGAGAACAGTCTTGATATTTTTAATTTTTCTCATAATTTAATATGTAAGATAATGGCATTAAAAAGTAGTAAAGGAGTTGACACAAAGCTTTTGCGTGAACAAAAATAAAAACTGTTTCCATATTTGCAAATGTTCAAAATTACTAAATTGTTTAATAAGATGATCGCTGTATCAGGCTCTTCATAAATAAGGAATTTTGTATTTAAAAACAAAAATTTTAATAAATTACAAAATAAAAATATAAGTATTTAAAAATAAAATTGTAAAAGCTTTCGACGCATTGAGGAAATCCGACCTACTTGTCATCGAATGGAATTTTCGATAAAAAATCTCGAACATTCGCAATTTGTCGTCAAAAGGTTAATTTTTTACTTGTACATTATTTTTATATAAACGGATGTATTCATTAATACAACTTGGTAACGATTATAATAAAAAACATTTAAATGTACAATTTTTGTAAGTCTCTAAAGGACTAATTTCTATATAATTTTCTTTTTAATACCTAAAGGTTAACTTGTTATTTCACATATTACTTTTCCTCCATGTTATTAAATTAGTGTTTTTTAAGTAATTTACTTCAAGGATAAGCCGATCTCAATGACTTTCACCGAGTTTCAATTATATTATTTAAATATTTTCATCCGATTAATTAATTGCTCTTTTGAAATATAAAAAAAACTTAAACTCGTAATTTTACATACAAATTAGTCTAAGTGCTGTTCTTAATAAAGCTAAATTGGAAAAGTTTAATTGATTTTAAGCACGTTAATGAGTTCCAGAAGTGGCTTTAGAAAAATTAATCGCTTCAGTACACACTTATTCCACTTGTAATGTAAACGCGAAATGAAATTTATTCTATTTTCTTTCATACTTTACCATTTTCCAGGAATCATATCAGATCGTATACTAATTATTATTCGCTAAAGTTCTGAAGTTCCTTACTAAAAATAGTTCTATTATTTTAGCCAAGATGACTACTATTGTGTCCGGATTGTTTAGATTGTTTTTTATAATAAAATAATTGTATTATTTTAAAAGTTATACCTCTTTTAATTTATTTCACTTTATTGTTACCCTGTTATATCCTTTTCCTTTCAATTTTCGTCTCTTTCGTTTTTTCTTCTGATATATCAAATGAGGTAACTTTATTACTAACATCGGTTTACTATAATCATTTTGAGATTAGCTTCGTGAATAATTGTTTAATTGGTCTTTAGTTGGTAATTAGGCCTTTGTAGAAGAAAGTCACATTAAATTCGCAATAAATAAATTGGTAAATAAAAATAAGGAAAAATATAGGAAAAATTTAACAATAATCCTAAAGCAAATAAATTATTCCATTCCTACTTAACTGAATCTAAAATTGAAGTAGAAAATATAGAAGTTATACAAGAAGTAACTAATTTTACAACTTGAGAAATGAAACAATACTTATTCAACTACACGTGTATAACTTAAGAGTAATTAATTTAAAGTAATTGTAGATAAAACTAAGAGAATAAATAAAATTAATTTTAATCATGAAAAAGAATTATTTCTGAATAAAATAACGAAATTAAGATTTACCTACCTGTACGCGCATATATTGTTACGAAATTATTAACATAGTTGCATTAAATGTATTATTTGTAGTTTATAAAGCTTTATATACTAGAAAATCACAATATCCAGTCCTGATGATTCTTAACTGTTTTACAATTTTGATTTAGATAATTTGCGTAATGACTTTAATCAAATATATTATATTTTATTGACTTTTGTCAAGATATACCCCGATTTAAAACGCGGTGCCGATTCGATTATATTTAAGTTTACTCAGAATAGAGACGATTAACCGTTTATTGATAATCAATATTTATTTAAATTTTAATATTATTATTTAAATTGATCTAATGGCAACCCTTTTAGCCTTTTTCATATGCTGTTTTCCGCAATATTCATATATAAAATAGTTTTAAAAGAAAGATAAATATGTAATTTATTTTAAGGAAATTTATTTTAATAAATGGTTCGAGATATCCGTGCTTTTTTAAAAGGTTTTTACAGAAGCACTTATTTCTTCCTCAGCCAGTATATATTTAGAGTGACCCCTAAATGGTAATTTTAGTCTGCATTCTGTAATATTTTCATTTGAGAACTATATTTTATTTTTATACAATAATAATAAGTCGTATCGAAACCGAATACTGTTGTGTAGGCGCTTGTCGCAGGGCGCAGGGGCGCGTTAGGACCGGCGAAATGCGTGGGCTGCGACGCGTGATATAAGATTCTTATTGAGTAAAATCAACCCTCATTAGAAGGGCGTTTTGCGCGAGCGGAAATCTCGAGGCGGCTTGTACGTTTTGCCAAATTTAAATTGGATACATATTCGATATTATCGACACGAACGCGTTATGGCGTTGGGCGAAAGTCGTTATAGACGCAGATCGCTGTTTGGTACACGTACATGTGTTACACTCAAAAGTTTTTCTCTCATGAATATCGCCAATGTATTTACGTTTAATTTTAAGATCACAAGGTGAGCATAAAATATATTTATATTTTAACGCTAAGCAGTTAAAGTGAAAGGTGGATTGGATACAGCCTTTTAACATGAAAACAAAAATGATGTTCTTCATTATGAAAAAAACGAATATCAAGAAAAATGCTAAAAATAACCACAACGAAACGAGTTTTTTCTTCCTTCACTAAATTTAAAAACCAACCAGTCACTAAATTGAAAAAAAAAATAATTAATAATTCAGGAACCCGTTTTGTTAGATTACAAATATTCATTTTATTTTGTTTGGATAACCCGCCTAGTGATATCTCTATTTATGAGTATATGATAATACACTACTTAGTTAGAGGTATCCTTACAATATTGGGGATATCTTCTTTACGAGTATACGATAATACACTACTCAGTTAGAAGAATTCTTACAATATTGGGGATATTTTCTTTATGAGTATACGATAATACACTACTCAGTTAGAAGAATTCTTACAATATTGGGGATATTTTCTTTATGAGTATACGATAATACACTACTCAGTAAGAATAATACTTACAATATTGGGGATATCTTCTTTATGAATACACGATAATGCACTACTTAGTTATAAGAATTCTTACAATATTGGGGATATATTCTTTAAGAGTATTCGATAATACACTTCTTAGTAAGAAGAATCCTTACAATACTGGGGATATAGTCTGTCGAATAGAGGATTAGTTGACACGAAAGGTGAAATTACGAAAAAGTAGTGTTTTATAAATGTATAACCATTTATTACACCTATAAATACTTAAATAAGTTGCCAGTTACATTTAGGCTATATGATATTATCATTTTTAATTCGATTAAGCACTTTTATGGGTCGAATATATTTAATTGCAGACTATGTTTAATTCTAAAATACTATAATTGAAAAAATATGATGAAACTTAACATTCATAAACAAACTTGACATTCATAGCGTAAAAGCTATTTTACAGTTTTGCAAAATAATTAAGGAATAGAGACAAGAACCTTACGATTAAAAAATCTTATAGGATAATGAAACCGTCCATTAATATTACTTTAAAGCTATTGGAAAAATACCTGTGATATATTCTTGGAATTTTGCAAAAAATTACAAGTCTTTAAACTACCGAGATATTCATGTTTTATGATCTCTGGAAAACACCAACGCCAAATAGTAAAATCTGCACAAACCTGAGGACCTCAAAGTTCTGAATAGATATTATGGGAATTTTTTTTTAATCCTTATTATTTTATTGTTTTCGCTGTTGTAAATATGATCAGTAAAAATACATTAATTTCTGAAGTCAGCATTTGTAAAAAACCTTCACTGAACCTTACATAGCTTGGACCTCAAATGAAAAACTGATTGTTATATTACAACCAATTAAAACACAAAACGTTTATCAAATGGAGTCGTTACATTGCAAGCGATCGAAATTAAAAAATACCAATAACAAATTCTACATAAAGGGACATGACAAGATTAGGATAGATACAGCAACAGAAAGTAACAACGTATGGAAAGAAAAAAAAAATTCAGTTTGAAACAACTTTTAAACAAAGATCCTGTAGGTATATTAAGTATTATATATTTGCAACAAATCAACTTAGATTGGTGGTGCAATTTGTTACATAGTCTGGTTATGTGACAGAAAAGATTCACTGCAAAATTTGGTTGCTAATATGTCAGGAGAGTCTTCCTGGTCTACGGAATACAACTGAAGACACATCTTAATAAATGTTAAAATCTATCTATCGATAGCTAGATTTAATCATTTGTATTATAGGAGAAGAAAAAAAATTCCGGCCCATTATATTTTATCTCAAATCCTTATGGATCATTGTTTATATGAAGATGTTATAATGGCAATTTAACAAATACTACGATTGCAAAAATTGTGAGCGGACTGTGAACCATCCCAATACTTACTATCGTTACTGGAAAGCCGTATATCAAATAGCAATACAAAATAGAATTGGCTTTGTACGTTCCTTGATCCGTTACATAAAAGTATGCATCAATTTTAATGGTATTTTCATTGACAGTTTGAAGTCCGAAGTATTATTGGAAAATCTAGCTGAATCAAATACTGCAGAATTTTCCTCTATATGCCTTTCATCATTACTTCAAACTATTGAATTGATTTTGACAATTTTCAATTTCATCTCAGAGTTCAATGCTATTTTGAAAGAAGAATATAATCTACTTTTGTTCCTGCATCGTATATTTATTATTTTCAAATTTTTATAACACGCTTCAATCGCTAGGATAACAATCAGAAATTGTGTATGTATAATATCCAGATATAAAACAAAAGATACGAAAGTCGGTTTATGTTTGGAAAAACTATTAAGATTTCAGGTCCTGCTGAAACTGTATATTATAAAAATATACTTAGGACTTGCAGTATTATATATGTACAGAGGTTAGGATTGCATTGTATAAGAGAAATGACCTCTGTCTTATCAAGTATAACTCGAGACCCAAAGTTAAACTGTTTTTACAAGTATGTTGCAAATTATTTTATAAGCTTAATTCACGTGACCAAAGCTGCGGTAAAAAACTAGTAGAATATACATTTCTATCCAGCAATTTACACGTTTTCACCCGCCTTAAAATCATGTCTAGCAGTAATACTACCAAAAGCTCCTACCGATAAGCTCTAATAAATTACAAAGTTTAAAATTATGCTAAATTGCAGATATTTCGTGTTATGTCAATGTTTTAATTAACATCTAATACGCCCACACAGTTATGGCCTATTATAATATTGGCCATCTCGCACCATTACTAATTCACAGTTATCGGGTTTAACAGGTCTGAAATCGAAAGTTCTCCACGGGATTAAGCTTGGAAAGTCGCCCAATATAACGCTCGCCTCGACCAGTCCTTAATTGAAAACTTTTCGCCAATCTCTGTTTGGTTTGTGCCATTTAAAACTAAACTGTATTTGGAAACACCCGGCCGTATACTATTACTTGTTTCTATATTCGTTATGCATAAATGAATATTGTAAGTTTGTTATATTGGAAGCCACCGACTAAATAAATATAAATCTGCTTAATTCAGCTCCTGGATAAAGATTAAAATTTAGTATTAGCTTCATATTGCATGTTATAAAACGATTTGGATATCAATTAACTGTGCTAATTAAGTGCTTATAAAGAAAAGGGTGATTGTAATTTTGGCTCTAGGCATATAACACAAGGAATGTATTAAAAAGCAGTTTAGGTCAGAAAAAAACATTTTCATCTCTATTTTTTTTCAATTTTTGCAAGACGAAATATCATTTGGCACGTTAATGGATCTCGAATTTTGATATGTTGGCCTGAACCGAACAGCACTTCTAAGAATCCCTTGAATTTTTTTGAATTTATGACAATGATTTTTATAATTATTATTACATTTTTAGGGTTTCAAAGACAAATGACAAAAACGGAATTCTTTTAAATCTGAATTTTAATTTTAATTTCCATTGTCCATCAGTACGTTAGACCATCACAGCTCTTTCAGCTTAAGACCGATTGGTATTTTATACGAAGTTATTTTATAGGAATTATGTGAATACTTGAGTTGAAATAGAGTTATTTTTTTCACAGCACCCATCGAATAAAGAAATCTTTAGAACTTCAGTCGAAAAGGCCTAGTATCATTTTTTAGGGCCTCTTCCTTCCCTATCTAACATTTTGTCCACGCATATAAACAATTCGAAAAAATCAAAATAATGACATTTAATAAGTACTCCGATTGAAATATTGCGGTCAAATTACACTAATAAATTAACGAGATTATCATCACCATTAACAGCCTGTCTCAGCCCACTGCTTGACATAAGCTTTCCCACGCTGGTCAATCTGGTTGGTGATCGAAGTGCGTAGCTTACACCAGTGGCGCTGCTGTCCAACGCTGGTCTGTAGCATTTTAGCTATACGTTTATAAATACTACTCCAGCCCCGCCCGTTGAGCGGCCGGGATTCGAACCGAGGCATCGTATTGCACCGCGTCGTCTAAAGCCATAAGCCTGTGATTATTGCAAGCGTGGTGAACAATGAAGTCTATCCAACCAATTATAATTTTTTCTTACGTCGTAAAAATATACTAAGCAATATATTTATATAGAAAGAAACAATGTTATTATAATACATTTTTACTAATAATATTTTACTTATTTAAACTAATTGCGACTGAACTCGCGTAATGCGAGTTTTTTACCCGTACTTAACAAGTTTATTATCCTTACCGTTGATCAGTTAATCCACCATCATAAGTATGTTACCAAAAACTAAGTAAATTAAGTTTACTGGTATATGTCAAATGATAAGAAACTTTTCATTTATTTTTGAAACTATATTTAATAAAAAAAGAGTTAACGTGGAAATGAACACTGTCTAAAATTTTAGCGTAGAATAACTTTTTAACTAAATATACATTTTATAGTATTAACTATTTTTTGCATTGCCTATCGGAGATAACTACTAACAGTAGTAACTAACCTGCCAGAGCCAACACCGTTCTTATTTGAGAGCTTCGTCTTAATATTCACTATAAATAGGATAGTATGTAGAGAGCGAAGATTTTTAATTTTAAAATTCCTTCAGTGGCTGGATTTTAATAACGATCCCTGGAGAGCTTTTTGGCGCAATTTCTATATTACTCCATTATTAATTTACGCTTGCAGCATTTTAATTGAAGCGGGCGAGATTCAAAATTATCGCGAAATGGATAATTATAGTAGGGTCAGATATAAAGGTTAAACTTCAAATTATAAATGTTATTTACCTTCGCTTACTAATTTAATAAAAAAAGTCAGATGTATCTGTACATTGATATTTTTGTACCGATGTACCGAATATACGAGGGATGAATACATTTATGTATTTTCCCTGTTTCTCTGTTAACGATGAAACCCATATATGTCAATATATGCAAAATATGCTCAACGATTCACTCGTAAATATACTCCGCTCAGTTCGTTTTTTTTTTGGAAAAATAATAAAGCGCTAAAAATACTCGCGTGGTGTTTGAAGAGATGTGTTTAAATAATTACACTGCAGCCTACTCGCTCTTCAATTCTCATGCTTAGACACGTGGACGATGGGTTAAAGTAAAAGTGCGTTCTGACATTTTCAGACACTATCACCCAATGTGATATGTGTTGTAGATAGATAAAAAGAAAACAGTTTTTAAATAACTAAGCCCAAGAGTACGTTTACATTTACTGATACATATTAAAAAATTTACATTTTTCATTATACCGATCACATATATTTTCAAATATATAATTTAGACAAATGTTCTCAAGTACCGAGTCACTGAAATGTACTAATAATAGTATTGAGTACTAATGTACTAGGAAATAAGTTCAATTTAGGAATAAGTTTGCCTGTAGGTACATTAGAGAATTGATAAATAATGGAAAATGGTTATTCTTCCTCTCTTCTTCCTGTCTTCAAGTGCGTTAAAATTATTATTAAACCCAATTGAACCGAGTTTAAAAAAAGTACACATTACAGAGAATCACTTCCGATAGTAAGATAGTTCGTAGCTCGGTAATTAAATACTGTCGAACAATGTTTATCGATATTTTCACAGCCGTGACAATTGCAGTTTAAAGCATATGGGATTGGCGTATTTTGTCACTTATTACAATGAACGCGTGCACGGTGTTAGCCAGTCAGAAGCGAGTACGTTACCCCTGTCCCTCCCAAATTTTGACACTCTTTGTTTCATAGTAAATTCGTTTAATTACTCGCTCAGTGGTTATTAAATCCACGATTGTAATTTTGTCAATGTTGAAAAAATATACACAAAACAAAGTTACGACAGAAAAACCACCAAAGAAAATAAGGTAGGATGAAGTTGCCAAACATAATTGGCCAATAAACACTTATCCATCCCTCGAAGTAGCAGATAAGTATATTCCTCCTTAAAGGAGTTTATTCGACAGTTAACTTCTATCTAACCATTGAAAAATGCAAAATTATGCTATTCATCGAATACCTCCTATGTGATCGTTCATTGGAGTATTGAAAAATCGGCCCTTAGTCGAATAAATACGACCCGTAATTATACGATCCAATCATATAGCATAAAATCTCCTGTAATAAACCATCTATAACATTAGCTATTTACATATTTTTTTTTAGATTTCATTATCAAAAATTTCTTCAAGTTGTAATGATATATAATATAGATATAACCGTTTAGTTTAAGTAACTCAAAAATATTTCTTTGGTCGAATTTTGTACCAGATAACGGGTCAGAATTTGATCTGTGATAATTAGTCATATGCAACGTATAATTTCTTGAAGTGAAACTTCTTTAGCGATCTCTGAGACATTCTGTCACTTCAAAATTATGTAACGCTTGAGAAGCAAATACGAACGCATACAATCGGCGGCGGAATCGACCGAGCGGTAACAACATGGCGGTCGGGTATAACAAAAATATTATCATAAATTATTTTAAGATCAGTCAGCCATTAAAAAAACTTTCACTTCATCATTTATGCGAGTTAGGCACAAGGTACTATTCATTCATTTTCGTATTATTTATTATATTGTCATACATTATTTTAATATAGTTATAACGATTTAAAAGTTTAAGTTGAATATGCATTCGAACACTTCGACACCCTAGACTTAAATCGTTGTTGTTTCCTTAACCACGTCTTAAAAAAGTGCTAACGATACTTTTACGATATACGATAGTGAAAGTTTCAAGTCAGTCGAATAAGTCATCTCTATACCAAATCCTAAAATCAAAGAGACGGATTCAACTTTATTCCTTATTAAAATAAATGAAATAACTTTAAACTGCTATATCATTACTCTAAATAGAAAAGGATTACTTTTCATGAAAGTTTCTTTAAATTAAATATTAATATATAATTAAATAAAATTATCGCGGTAGTTATTTAAATAGTCCAAGGAATATTATTTTATTTTTTGAAAGAAAATAATATATCAAAGAAAAGCCTTTATCTCAAATTGGATATACAAGGAATCCTTTTTAAGCCTCACGTACTGCAGCTCTAACGGTAACAGTGCTTCAGAATTTAAGAGCAATCCATGGTTTGAGCCATTTACCGGTCTTTTAATAATAACAATACATTAGTATTAACAAACATATTGTTCTTTTGAAAATAATGCATCGTAAGCATTGGCAATATATAATAATTGGCAATATATTGGCAATATATAGTTTGGGATGAACAGCATCGAAGAAGTGACGTGAAAATAAGACCCTTTTGTACATAGCCCTGGGCTAACATATTGCCATGGTATATTGGTACTTATGTTCACATTGCCGTTGTTATTATGTTTCATTATTTTACCTTGGTATGTATTTATTTATACATACTTATGTTCATTAATGATTCTATTATCAGTGGCGCGGTGATTTTGTTACAATTACCACGAAGAAGTAAATTCCACTTCGGTATAAAAAGTTCATCCTATGTTCATCTCCATTAGTCATGCTACACATATATGCTACACATAAATAACAGATACAGTTTAATACAAGAAAACATATACAAAACAAACCGATTTGTTACAAAAAGTGTAAACATTAAATATATCGGTACTTGTACTAATTAAAACGGCAACGTTTTGCCTAACAAGTTGTTTCAATTAATTCATCAATCCGTACCTGTGTACTTAACTGGTTATCGACTCGCTCCTTCATTTAAAATGTAAATTTAAGGTGAGTGCTTAAAACAACAAGAATTTCGCTTCCAGAAATTATTGATTCGTCAAATATTTACGCAACGAAGCCATATCTAGTCCTAAGGTTCTTACGACTTAAAAGCTACAGTCTTGTTCGAGCTTTTAAGCTTAAAAGTTCCTCGTTTAAAGTGATTTGATATACAGGTTGAAAGGATTTTTTTATTTTATTTCAGTATCCCGTAAGACAATGTTAACAATATTATTTATTGAATATATTTGGCGTTAATTTTGTAGAAATTCATTATTCACAATTAAATGAAACTACGTGATGTGGTATTATTTCTACTTTCTCTAAGTTCTTTACCACGACCTAGGTTACGTTGTATTACAACATCTTCAGGTGGGCTATTAACGAATCTTTGCTAATAGCCCACCTGAAGATGTAATACAACGAAACCTAGGTCGCGGTAAAGAACTTAAAGAAAGTAGAAATAATACCACATCACGTAGTTTCATTTAATTGTGAATATTATTTATATCAAAGCAAAGTTATTAAGTAATAGCCAAAAAATGGTTATTCAAAATGGATATAAAAATATGTCTAATAAAAATGTCTTGATTATATACTACAATAATTTCGTAATTGTATACAATAATATTCGGACGAGATATTTCATTAGACATTCTAAATCGTATGAGTCGTAGCTTACGTAAATGTTTTCTCAATTGGTCAGCGCGCTAAAGCCATCTCGACTCCGTGATGTTTTAAACTACCTTTTACCCCGCTTTGCTCGCATGGTCAATACGAATGTGAAATAATTGTTATATGTAGTTGTACTTTCTGTGCGTCATAAGCTATGTTTTTGCATCTCAAAAGCACTATTGACCAATATAAAATTAGCTTTTGGCTTGAACTTTAAGTTTAATCACTGTGCAACTCTCGACGTGCCTCGACTTCACGACGTTTTCTCACAAGTTTTAAGCTCGCGCTCTCAGTTTTGCTACATTAGCGCCAATAAATTGAATTTGATACAATACATATGTTGAATATTCGTTGGCTATAAAGAAATATATTTTCGTTGAAATAAAACATAAAGCACGCCCGTTTTCTAATTGAGTGCAAAAAAATATTACACATAACTATTTTTAACACACCCAATACTTGCCCGGAGTGTCTTCGCATCTTTTCGTGGGTTATTCTTATGAACGGCGTTAAACAATGTGCACAAGTATCGTGTGTACGAAAAATATAACAAATAATTGTGAGTATTATTTCCAATTTTCAGAAAAATGTCATCTTTTAAATTTTATTTTAATGACAATCAACTATTTTTCAGTCAAGGAATAACGTCTTTCTTCGTCCACACACACACTCACATACACACACACACACACATATATATATATATATATATATATATATATATATATATATATATATATATACACAAAATTTCATGAAAATCAGTCCATTACTTGAGGCAGACAGAAAAGAATATCATTTTCGCTTCCTTTTATTTTACATAAATGATTTTCTAATGTACAGTTATAAATTTTAATTTAGTTCGATGCAGTGCATGCTCTTCTGGAATTTGTAGGAGATACTTGCTAGTTTTTGTCCATGGCTTCGCTTGCGTTGACTATTTGGTTGATCAAAATTTTCTTTTGTGGTAATCGATTAAAAAGTCTGAAAAACGAAATTGTTTGTGTTTGTAAGTATGGATGTATCAGCACCGCTTTGTGTTTGTAAGTGTGGATGTACCAGCATTTTAAACTGAGTCTTAAATAGATAACCTTTCGCAATTGGTAATTTCTTATAACTATCTCAATTTAACTTAGGGGGATTTCAATAGAAAAATTAAATAAACATGCAATTTTCTCAAAAAAGTGGTTGAAGAATTATTTGAAATCGTTCACATTATTACTTTCTTCAAAGTTCAGCAATATGCCGTAACTCGTTTTTCTGGAAAATATCTGATTATACCTCCCACACAAATCTTAACTAAATTGCGAACGTACGTGCCCCTTGGGCGAGCGTTGCGCGTAGTGCGCGACGTCCCAATGAGAAATGTTTCATAAGCTTAACAGTACAAATACGTCCTTCTTAGTCTAGCTACGAAATAAATAATAACATTTTATTGCGACGTTATAAAACAGATATGTGTATACAGGTTCGTGTTTCGCAGGAAGTATATGCAATATGGTTTCTTTATTTGTTAAACTTTCCGACGTTGTACTAAAATATTTTAGTTTATATCCCAAATTTTAAACTATACTATTACAAGCAAATAAATATACCAGCAGACAGACGCACAAACAAACATTTTAAAAGAGTAAAACCCTCATTTAAGCCCGACCAGCAGTTTTGCTTACTACGAACAAATATAAAAAAAAAACCAGTCAAAGAGGTGGAAAATAAAAATAGTCTAATAGTTTCTGTAACCTACCTCTGGCCTCCCGAGCCGACCGTTTTTTTCTTTCAATTTTTTAACATGTCACCATAGAGAGAAATTTTGATGAAAAAAAACGATGAATGACAAGATTTATTATAATAATTTTATGAAAAAATTAGTTCTGATTTTTATATGTTTGAAATTTATTTGTATGACAACTGTCATGTTACCGATTTAATCAAATTTGTATAGAAAAGAATCTACGCGCAGTATTTTTAGAAGCTTAATATTATTTTATTCATTTTTTATTTTATTTTAGATCCAAATACGCTAAACATCCTTAGGGTATTTAGGCTTTGTTCTTGGGTGTACCACGTTAATATCTTTGCGTGTTTGTTTATTGGCTAACAAATGAAATTAAAATGACTTACTATATTTTCATACTGATATCGTAGAATAAAAAAGAATTAACAAAGCAAGAACAAAGCAATATTAATGGTATAAAATACGAGCAAAATCCAACCTACGTATTTTTTTTCTTTCATTCTATTCTTATTTTAAATACTTATTTCTTTCTTAATTAGAAAGCTCTATAAGCTATACGTGATTGTTTAATTAGACGTGTTAGCAGTTATTTTCGGCGTATTTCATTACATTTTTCAATTTTTCATCGAGGGAAGCTTTTATAATAATCTATACACTCAAATATAAGAAATATTCACGCCATATGCAGATACCCCACCTGCTGAATATTAAATTTTTTTCTTCAGCTTTGAAGCTTCATTTACTTTTTAAAAGGAAAAATTACAGCGAAAGACTACTCTCTATGAAGATTATTCGCTCGTAAATTGAAACGACACGAGTAAAGAATGATTTGCGTCTCTTCAAGTCTGCGGGGTTCCTTGTGCCTGCTCCTCCGCGCCGCCGCCCTACGCAAATTCGCTCCTCAAAGGAAATAAAGTGTGTGAGAAAGCTTCTTCTGCTCGCAAGTAGCTATTTTTGTCTGCAATATTACGAACCATATTTTGTGTGAAGAGTAGTTTATGGGAGATTTTTCTTTGATATTGGTTTAAATCTTGAGTGCCTTTTACGTTTCGGAGAGCAAATATAATATCTCCAATGAAGGAATTACATATATTGAAAATTCGATTCTAAACTGACAAAGGCAAATGCGGTTGACCGAAACTTCTAAAATATATATGTAACGGAAATTGGATTATTCTTAGTGAAATGATTTTTCTTTAATTCACAAAGATATGACGCAATCGGTCTATTTTCATCATACATTTAAACAAGTGTATTTGTCTTTGTTAAAACCACGTATTAAAACCTATAATTTTGTTTCAGCAAATACATTCTTATTATTAACTGTAGTTAATATTAATTGATTAAATATTCGATATTTTTTGTTAATTATTTGATACTAGCGTAGACTAAACAAATTGTATTTAAACTGACTTCTTATTCGATTCACAACTTTGATATTAGGATCTTGGAGTGTTTCAGTGATCCACAGCTCACTCACTATTGTTTGATTCTATCATTATTTGTTATTATTTTAGTAAATATTAAATTATGTTAGAGTTAAGAGAGGTTTCATTAAGATGTTCTACCAATTAGCTTCAAGCTATGTGCGATTCTCTCGTCACGTAAAAAAATTTAAACATTTAGTTTAATGTTCAGCGCGTAATTGATGAAGGCAAGAAATATGAAATATGTTACTAGTGGTAGAATATTCAAATATTTAGATTTTACAATTATTTTCTTTTTTACTCATCAATTTATGATTTGCCAATTTATTATATACCGCATATTGAATTTTCGTTCATTTTAATTAAGAGATTTACTCCTAGTTAAATATTGCCTATATTAGTTTTTTATTACTAATAAAGTAAACTGGAAATATGTTATTTACTTATTTAGATTGTTCAACAAATAATACCTCTTATCAAGACTTAATAATTCAAAAACAGATTTGAATACAAATAAAAATCCTTAACCCGATATAAAATTGATTTTATAATATCCTCGATATTGTAATTCGCAGAGACTTTTCACCGAAACGGTTTAATAAAATTTCCTCTCCGCCAATATCATCCAGCTTTCTCCTTTCGAGAACAAAACTTACAACGACCTTCATCCGCGTCCAACTCGCCGCAACTTGGGCCAATTTCTAATCGGCTCGTTAAACGTTTGAATTTCCCGGAAAACGCCCCCAATTTTCCGTCCCTAACGTAATTGGATACAAGATAATCTCTATAACGGACCGGTAAAGTTTTTCAGTTCACCTTTTATCGCACTCTCGCTTTCAGAATGCGAGTCGCAAGCGAACAATTCGCATCGTGGCGCAAGAATAGATTGTCTTTCCAATACTAAAATCGGAGAAAGGCCTTCTTCTTGGGTCCTTTTGTTTGGTGGCGTATCGCTCTCGTGAATGGCGCAGGTATTTCCGTGAATAATTTACTCAGGTTTTACCTACTTACCTTGATATATTGCTTATAGAGTTTCCCTGAAAATAAATGATGCTTTTGTGTCTATATGAAAGACGTCGAGTCAATCATTACGACTAAATAAGTTTGAGCCTTGTAGGGCAATTTCTGTCTGAGTATCTTTGATAATGAAATTCTGTTTCCTTTCATTTATTTTTCATAAAGCTTTATCGATTACGCGGTAGGGTTTCTCAACCCACGTTTCAATGAAATCATTAAGATCGAAATATTTTATTCGAATGATATTCATTGATAATTATTAAAGACTAAATAAGATTTCATTTCATAAATTATAGTTTAAGTTTTTGCCGTCCTTTTATATAATTAAATATTTAATATATTTAGCGGACCTACTCGGGTTTTAAGACTCTAAATATTCTAATGAACCGGGAGAAAAATATGTACTATAAAGGTTAAATATAGAAAGAAAAAAAATGGTAAATAATAAATTATTTAGAAATATTAATTTGCGTATCGAAGATAAAGAAAATAAATAAAATATAAAAGGATAATGACGTAGATATTGGAAAAGAATTAAATGAAGACTCATTCTTATGGACACCTTTTGAACAGATCATACTGACGATAATTTCCAGATGTTAGAAAAACTGTACCTCTTTGTAAAAGCAGAAGAAAAACATTGTTTTATAACTCTCTTTAAAAGCGTCTGATCAGGAATCATAGATAATTTATATTTACTTTTTTTTATATCTACTAAAAGACTTTTCTGTTTTTAGTTTTACTCTTTATCCATCCACCGTTATAAATATTTACGCAATGGTGTATTGTAAGGAAAATACGTGTATTAATGAATTTCTAAAGTACGCATTTCTTTCAACGGCATTTATAGTGTGAATGTGAATTTTTAACCCACTGAATTGAGAATATCGGAGTTGCGGATCAGCTATAGAAAATACTGCCAAACAGCATTGTTTTTAGGTGAGATTTTTTCAGTGAAAAAACTTTATTGAAAGATGAAGTTTTAAAGGATATTGGAATTAAGGCTATATAACTGACATTGTGTACGGTGCAGAATATTTTTATGTATATTCATCCAAATCACCGCGAAAAGAATTTGAACAAAACGGAGTAATAAAGAAAAAAACTGCCTACACAAATTCATTACCAGTTCATAAGCCACCGGTGGCCGTTTAGCCCCTCCGTAAGTCCCCCATCGTTCCCCAATCACAACCTCTTCCGCTCCTGGGGTCGCCCGAACAAATAAAGACCTCATATTATCGTGTGACAAAGGGCGCCTAGCGAGTAATCGGAAGGAGGAAATTGAACCACGAGCTTTGTGTGTCGTTTTAATAAAAGCTACATTGTATATGAATAGTTGACGCTTTTCAGCCGACAACAGATGTAATAAAGTTACTAATAAAATGTATGAAAACTTACCATTTTACTTCAATGGTTCATGGAAAGTTGTATATATACTAGCTGAGAGAAATAAAATCAATAAGAAAAAAAGTGGCTTTCGCATCTGCCTACAGAGAAAGAAACTGAAATAGATTTAAGAATTTAAATATTGGATTTTTTTTAAATAAGTGAATATGAGAATTACTTTTTAACACAGAGATATTCAACAAAAATGTCTAAATTTTTTTTAAATTTTATAAATCATATGGTATAATCATATGGAATAATAAATCATATGGTTGAATCACTGCGAAATCAATTTTAAAAAATGTTCCATGATATACGATAAGAAATGTCACTCTATAAGAACTAACTGATATTATTCTCTAAAAGTAATGGCCAGTCTTACGCTTTAGGCCATGGAATAACAACTCCAATATATACATGTCCAATATTTGATATATACTCATGAAAAGAGCCGTCTAAATAATGTTATTTTTTTTCATTCGAAGTTCTTTCATCTAACAGAGACAAATAACCATTTATTATTTTCGACATCCTCGAGAACACTTGACATCGCTACTCGACAAACATTACCAAAATCTATCTCTCTGCATGGGCGACCCTATTTCGCGCCGCAAAAATATGTTTATCCCAAGACGACGGAGAAATAATACGGAACGTCGCCGCAGTGTACTGGAGAACCTGGAACGACTTGTTTGTCGTATAAACCTAAACACCCTCCTTCTTATTCTGCGCTCTCCTCCTTTTTCTCTTCACCTCTGTCTTTTCGGCCTTCCCTAATTTTCCGGTGGCGACCTAGTCCACCACGCTGCCATGAATTATTAATTTTCTCCGTAACTTATCTATAACAAGCAAATACACTTTGTATTTTCATTAAACAACGATGTAAGTAAAAGTTTGGCGGGACCAATATAACTGTGCGCCTTTAAATTGTTATTTATGTTTAAGTTTCGGAGTTTAGATATTAGTTGTGGGCAACAGTTTAGCTCAAGTATGGGATTTAGCTAATATTAGACCGAATATTTATAAAGATATTTAAGTTGTTTTTCAAGTAATTACATGAAAACTATCTTGAGATTACGACAATTATTTTAGGATGTATAAATATAATCGCGATTTATTTGAAGCTCTGTGGTATGGTTATATCCCTGTTTAAATTATGCAGGATTTCGTATACACGTAGTTATTAATAAACATTTTTAAGGTTACACAGTGCTTATATTAAACCAATCATAAGTATTCATCACACTTACATGAAATTACGTGATGTAGTATTATTTCTACTTTCTTTAAGTTCTTTACCACGACCTAGGTTTCATTGTATTGCTAATAACCCACCTGAAGATGTTGTAACACAACGAAACCTAAGTCGTGGTAAAGAACTTAAAGAAAGTAGAAATAATACTACATCACGTAGTTTCATTTAAGTGTGAATAATGCATTTCTACAAAATTAACGCCAAATATATTCAACAAATCATTTTATTTACCACATTTTTCGAATTTGTTGATCTAAGTTGATCGAAATTTTACGTAAAAATATTAAATGTCGTTATGATAATTTTCATATGCTTGGTTAAAAAGTTAGACGGGCGAAAGTGGAAACAGGCAGACATATTTCGCAGAGTATAAGGCGTTTAAAAATACTATTGAACACTTCAGGTAGTATTTTCAAGGACACTCTAGTTCGATGTATGGAGATGTTGGATGTCATAGTGTCTACATTATTGAATCTAAAATTGCGTTGGTATCTTCCATTAATTTTTAGTGTACACAAACCTTTCTCGCCAATCTATGGTATCATAGGTAATTTTCTCTCCAATCTATTTATGTATTATAATAACTTTTATCTCCTATCGTATTTACAATATTTATACTGGACACATCTACATCAGGAATTAAAATTGATAAAAAACAATGCACTGGCGCCTCAGGAGTACCATTCACCGCTCATCGAATAAATACTAATCATGGATTTCCCATGAGTTCATTTCCAAATATGATAAAGCTCTATTGAAACTTTTGTATAATCAGGTCTCGTATGAATCTCTCACATACATAATTATCAATATATACATTTTATGATGTTAATATTAAAAGCGAAAAATAAAATCAAGTGATGAAAAACAAGAGGCTAGTTTCTCACTTCATAAGCTATCAACGCGCTGCATCATATTGATCTCACAAATAACACGCGATTCAAATTGATTCTAAAGCAGGTACAAATGCTTGTTACATTCCCTTTTTTACCTATAATATTATCCGTTGGTATATATTTTATGTTGTTAATACTAGAAGCGCAAAATGAAACCGGATGATGACACACTTGAGGCGAGTTTCTCATTTCAAAAAGCTATCAACGCGCTGCATCATATCGATCTCACAAATAACGAGTGATTCAAATTGATTCTAAAGCAGGTACAAATACTTGTTACATTCGTTTTTTCATCTATAATATTATCCGTCGGTATATGTTTTACGTTATTAACAACAAAAGCACAAAATGAAACCGGATGATGACACACTCGAGGTGAGTTTCTCACTTCAAAAAGCTATAAACGCGCTGCACCATATTGATCTCACAAATAACACGTGATTCTAAAGCAGGTACAAATACTTGCTGAATTGACTTTTTTATCTACAACATTATTCGTCGGTATATATTTTTTGTTAATACTAAAAGCGCAAAATGAAACCGGATGATGACACACTCGAGGCGAGTTTCTCACTTCAAAAAACTATCGACGCGCTGCATCATATCGATCTGGCCAGGAGCCGATAAGGACTAGCGATAACGCTTTATAACATCTCTGCAAAGCGGGCGGTGGAGTGTATCTGCACTTCAAGAGCCGCTTGTTTACCCAAACTACACATGTTGCCTTCTCAAAGAGTTCAGATAATCGGACACAATGATTGACATCAATCATTACTTTATTACGGGAGTTTGCTATCGTACATTCAATTCGTGTTGTATCTCAATAGTTAATGTTGTACTTAAACAGGTTCGAATACTTTTGTGGTCATAACAGTTTTGGAAGTATTCCACTAAGAAATACATTTTCGAAATGCGCGGATAAAATGTTGCCTTCTCAAAGAGTTCAGATAATCGGGCACAATGATTAACATCAATCATTACTTTATTGCGAGAGTTTAATATCGTACATTCAATTCGTATTCAATAGTCTCGATAGTTTATGTTGTATTTAAACAGGTTCGAATACTTTTGTGTTCATAACAGTTTTCGAAGTGTTCCACTAAGAAATACATTTTTGATAAATCATTCATTTTGGATAAATCATTTTTATCATCTATGTTTACAGAAATATATTAATGAAAGTCGGACAAGAAATTATATAATCGGGAAAAAGGTTGCCAATAATAATCTTCCCGATATTCTGATTTTGGTTCTTAACTCCAACATAGAAGACAGGGCAAGATGCAAGATGAAAACCTAGACCCCTGTAAAACGTGAAACTAGAAACCACTGTAAAACGTAGACTTTTTTATAGCCAATATATACAATAGCGCAGGCTGTACTAGTGTAAAGTTCGTATGGTAAGTATATATATATATGTTTTTTTAAACCTCAATATGGTGGCTGATTTTTATTACTCCTTTAAATCAATATATTATTAAAATGCATATAGAGAGACAAATGTTTCGATTTTCTAAAATTACTATACATTTCTAAATTACTATACATTTCTAAAATTACTATACATTTCTAAAATTACTATACATTTCTAAATTACTAAATTTCATAGAGTCGTTAGGATACAAACAATATATTTGACTTTATTTATGCTCTTTAGTTAAGGTAATTGAGAAACTAAATATTCTATGGAAATGAAATAACTGGAAAAGGAATATCTTTTCTTTCACCGGATTAATAAATAAATATGAAAGAACAAAAATAGTTTATTCATATAACAAGTTCAGTCTCAGTGTCAGTCTCTAATTATCTATGCCATTCCGTAATTATTTCTATTCGAATATTTACAAAGCAATGGTAAATTTCCCCACGAATGTGTATATAAGCGTATAATTTCCGTTGATAAATGGCTGTCGTATTGTTGTCGTTATTATGATGGTATTAAGTACGCTATGACAATAAAAGTGTGAATTTTTCTATTGTCAATATTTATTAAGATATTTTTCTTTGTATTATTTGTAACTAAGGAAATGCGTAGTAATTTTTTTTCAAATAATGCATTTATTAAAAGTTCATTTGCTACTTATAAAGCACCCGATGCAAAGAGAAACGCATATCACAATATCCAACATCCTTGAATAAATAGTGGAAATTTCGATTATATAAACAAGAAAAGTATCGATATTGATAACGTAAACGTATTTGACGGCGACATCAGGTGTTATGAGAGCGATTTAGTCTATTTAGCCTAAGAGCCTCCGTTGTCACGTCGAGGTTACAACCCTCACAAGTTACGGTACAAAACTTCTCACAAACTTCGATTTTACGTCACGCCTCGTGAGATAATGAACTTGTGAATAAGTTTTAATGTAATTACGACATGATATAATCCACACATAGCAATTTAAGTGTGTCGTTCGGTAAAACAGCGGAGTACTAAATTTGTATTTAAACTTAGAGTCAATTTCAAGTAATATTAGTTGTAGCATAGAAAAGTAACGGTTAAAGGTTTATTTTTAATTTGAAATCACAACGAGGTTTTCAACCACAAAGAAGTTTAAGTTTAGCTAACCTCGCTAATTTTTAACCTTGTTACTAAATATTTCACATAAAAATGTATACTCAACCGATATTAGCTTACTTGAAACATTTTCATTGTCGTCTAATAATGATCCCCTTTTGAATATAATTGTATTACTTAAATGTAAGAAGTATGATCAAGGCTGAATCTGATTGACCGAATCCTAACTAATATTGTAAACATGAAAATGTTTTGGTATGTTTGTTTGTTAATTAGTTGCTCTTTAAAACTTTACTGATGACATTAATATAATGTTTTACGAAACTAGTATATAGGATAGTTCCCCCCCCCCCCCGTAAAACATACAGTTCTTTGATGTTTAACAGTAAATATTTCTTAGAATTTATCATTAAATTGTTAATCCTATTATTTATGAAAGTGCTTTGCGGTAGAGATACAAGCATCAAAATTTCCACGAAGAATGGTCTTCTTAGTCCACAAATTGCTATCTTTCACTCCTTTAGTTTTTCAAGGTCATCCTCATCATCATTGTCATTGCATGCTCATGTGTGCAATTATCTTTGCTTATATCTTAATATATACTTAAGGCATATACACCATGTGCAAAATAACATCTACGTAATATCGGTATCAAATTCGGTCATATATTAATTTTTGCGCGAACAAAGTCACGGGTGAGGACTAGTGATTGATTAGTGATTTTACTAACGACATTATCAAAATAATTGTATTCTTCCAATATCTCTTCATTATTAGGGAAGCTGTGAATATTTTAGAAGCCAGCCGTACTGCAAAATTAAAGATTCTCTGTGTATATTTTAAAATATATCTAAACATACCGATAAAGACAAAAATATAAAGAAAGATAAAGTATGACTGTCACATTGTTGTTTTTACTATGGTGATACAATGTTATGACAATCCAAATGTGATTTTTTCTGTTATGAATATTTATTAATACCTCGTTCTTTGTATTGTTTGTTACTGAGGAAATACATGGTAATTTTTCAACTAATTTATTTATTAAAAATACAGTTGGCTCAGTCGAAGAATATGAACATTTAGGATATCAATTACAAAGTTCCAAATATAATTTCCTTGAATTTATCATCTTTATTTGATCATCGCCAATAAAAATTCAATTCACCGTCTAAATCGAAACATCAATATACCATAAACCTAACCAAGCATTATGTAGCAATAAAAGTGCAATCAACAAGTGATAAACCGATAGGCCGATCTATAACAAACTGTAGATTCGTATCGTAAACCGTTTCGCAACCGTCCGGGCCGCACCTCAACCAGCTCACCGTAGATTCAATTTTCTATTTAAGCAATTCAATTTCCACGACAAAATGATGATGGTAATAATAATAATATATTCTATTGAACAATTCCATCCGACTTGAATAGTTCGGCAAACAATCTACGTTTGTTGTCAAAGCTCCGACATACCTTGCGTACGTCTACAGCTCCTGCCCTTCAATTCATTTCCGCCCAAAAGCTCTGAAATACCTGCCTTATCTGTGAGTTATGACAGTATTTCCGTTCAGTGGAGCAGCGTAATTAAGTTAGTATATGTACTATTCGCTTACGGTTACGATATTGCGTTTTGGCCGCGGAATTTGCTAGAAATTAATGTTCACCAAGTAAGATGAGTTAGTTCATTGGTAATTAGGCGGTTTGTACAAGACAACGATTTATGTATTTCGCTTAAAAGAATATCTTGTGGACATTTATAATTGAAGAGATATTTTTTTATATATTTTCTCCAAATATTGGGGACCGTGGAACATCTAACTATAAAATTTTCAGCGGTTCCAAATTTAAGAGTATCTGACACACTTTTTACTAAGTTTTGGAGAAACGTTGATTAATTTGATATGCATACGCAAGTTGGTTTGCTTTTCAGCTTATGAGTTTATCGGTTACCTAATAATTTAGCAACCTATTACATAGTTGTTAGGCAAGCAATAAACTTAAAATTGGTAATTAACATTTTTAAGTTTATTGGTTACCTAATCATTTGCAACTTGTTGCATAGTTGTTAGGTAAGAAATAAACTTAAAAATTTGAAGTTTAATAATCAGCATTTTTAAGTTTATTACTATTAATTTTAGCTTAGTTAGGGTGGTGGAGCAACACTTAAGCTAACTGCGGCTTAACCCGCATGTAATGCACGACGAAAATTTGTGAACACCAAGAAAATTGTTGAAATATGTTTGGATGTTTGTTACTCACTCTTGTCTAAATGGCTGGACAGATTTTTAGGAAACTTAGTAGTAAGCGTGATGTATAATTCGAATTAATATAATTCGAAAAATATTCGAAATTCTTCAGCATGAAACAACTCAAAAGGGTCGCAAAAGCCTTTATATTTTACCTTCACATTTTTGCCGAAAAATCTTTACATTTTAACATTTATAGTGATTGTTGCGGTTGCAATTGTCTCATACGCTCGGGGGCAAATCTAGCAGCAATCTCTCACCAAAAAATCCACGCGGACGAGTAATGGCATAGTTTTAAAAAAATCATTTAATAAAACGATCAAGATTTTACAGAGTTAAAGTAACTAAAGGATATTACATCTCTGCTATGTAGATAGGATAGGGTTTATATATATTTGCGTCATTAATATTTTTTATCAATTTAAACCCAGAAGATGTTCTGACAATACATTTTAAAAATCTTAAACAATTCTACCGTAACACAAAATTGCCGTTACAAAGCAATAAAGCTAACGTCATTCGTTACACGGAAAATAAATCTTTTCTTTTCGATTTTATCACCAAATCAAATTTGCTTTTGTATTGAAATTTGTATTAAAACATTCATCTCAATGTCTATCATCTCAAAATCTATTTTTTTATAGTAATTTGCTTACGTAACATTTATATACGAATGATGTAAAGATTATTGAGGAAGAACAAGCGCTCAATCATTCTATGAAACATATTATATGATACGTGTAATTTGAACAAATTAAACCCACAATTTAATGTTTCAATTCCACTTACTATAATAGTCATTGTTATCGTTTATTGAGCTTAACGACATCCGCTGTCGTTATGCGGGTTAGATCCGTTATCAGGTCGTTTATATTCGATTTCTTCAAAAAATGTTTTAGTTTTGTTCATGTCAGTATATAACACTATGTATATAAGACGGAGAACTTAATTACAGTTAAATATCTAACTATGAAAGTATAAAACCTACAAAATTCGTAAAAAAAATTATTTACTATTTTTATATTTAAAATTTACTTGGGAACATAAAGAAAAAACGTGTCCAAAACACATGTTTCGTTCCATTATCAGGAAATGTGTCCCATACATAACATAAATATTATATACTGCACTTTATTACGATAATATGTCGCGTAGAAGTTATGATGTTCAAGATTTTAACGATTGGCGATTGAACATTTGTCTGTGACAAAATGACTTCTCCGACTCTTGAGTGTCTCTGCCGTCTCCGCGCCGTCCATAGCACTGCATGCCTATTACCATGGCTTTGTAATCGAGTATATTTTATACATTAATACCTTCTTGGGTAAATACTCTATGAAAACGGCATCAAAAGTATTAAACTCATATAACAGACTATATATATATATATATATATATATATATATATATATATATATATATTGTGTGTGTATGCGTGCGTGCGCGTGCACGGTTGCGTGTGCGTGCGCGCTTGCGTGCGTATCGGTATGGGTGAATACAGAGAGGGAGAGAAAGAGATAAACATGTTAACTATACCTCTTATTCCACGATATGGTAAATAACTTACCGCACAGCACTGTACTTTTTCATTACCGACAGTTTGATATTTTTCTGGAAAATAAAAACTATCTAACAAGATAAGTTGCTTCAGTCTGACGTTGATAAAATATGACTTCCGATTGTGTTAAAATTTAAATAACATTACGCACATTTCACTGACTACTGGAATTTATCGTGGCTTCTTACAATAAAATCATCTTAATTTTAGATAGTTCCCTGACCTCTAATAAACTCGAAACAAATGCAGTCGCCTGATCACGAAACAAATGTAGTCCCTGCAAGAGACCCAATAGATATCGGTCTACCACTGCCAGGTCACCATCTCATCAGATAATGGATAATAAGTATGTAACCAAAGATGCAATAAAATATGCAAAATGCAATAAAAAAGATGCAATAAGATGTAAATAAAGAAAAGTGTATGAAATTTAAAAAAGTTCTACGCTCCATAATTTCATAACAAAGTTAGTAATATTAGATGTTTATTAATGGTATATACAATGGTAAATATATAATTGTAATACTAATATGGTAAATAGAAAAAATAAAGACAATAGGAACATTTCCGAGGGATACCGCAAATAACTTCGAATGGGTATTTGTTTATGTATTCTTCTCAACATTGAAATTATCAGTACTTCGCTATTGTGGCTATGAGTTCGTTATTTTGTCTCCACTAATTTAATTTTTTATAAAACTTACCGCCTTTCTCCAAGCAAAAATATACCTTGACTATATTGTTTTTTCCTCGCTTTTTTACGTAATAAGAATTTATGAATAGTGACCAAAAACACTGAAATAGATGTTTCTTTATTTCTATCTACGTAGAAGTTTTCACGTTCCTACTTGAGAACCAAATAATTATTTTGAAATTACCATTTAATACTCTACACCATTTTCATGACTGAATTTCGAAATATAAACTGTCTTACCGAGCACATAGAAGCCAAAAAGAACATACGCGCCTAATTTCAGGTTTAAAAATTATATTTATTTAATTGTAATAGTCTTATAATTAGATATGCCTAACAGGACCTAGCTGGTGAAAAGAATTTAATAACACCAGTAATTAATAGTGACTTCACTGATTATTGGACTTTGAGATAAAACCCATTGTCACTAACCGCATCTTATCTTAACATCGAACACGTGTAGCAATCGCTACAACAAATTTCCAATTAATAATCCTCCATTATCTTCGGTAATGAATTACCATGTACTGGTTAAATTGAGCCTGTTTTTCGTGTTTTTATTTTTTTATGTTTTTAATGCTGTTATGCATAAAGTTCTAAAACAATCGATGATTTATTAATATGATGAAATCCAATTTTAAAAATTAAATCAATATATTGGTGGTTCTTTTTTATACTTTTTTAAAAAAGGAATACCTTAAAGAATAAATTGAATCTTACTTATGAACTGTGCAAACAGAACATAATTGCGAACTTGTTAAATAAGAGCCAAATTGATGGTAATAGATCCTGAATAATGCCCGTATTCTGGCACATATTGGATACATTTGTAAATTGAATTACAATTTAATTTGCTCAAAGAGCTGACTAAAGTATAATTCTAAACCTTTCAAGGGTTACTGCGTTACATATATAATTTGTACACATGAGTAGTCTATTAAAGCTAAAACCAACTGTCATATCCTATATTCATTGAAGAAAATAGTAGACGAGAATACTACGTGATGAATAAATATATGACAGCTTCCCAAATAATTTGCAACTAACATAAATAAATATTTATTTATAAAACAGTATATGTTTGCTTTTTTTGTCATTGCTGTTAAAATTAGACAAAGATAGTTTGTTTGTGAATGCCTTTCCAATGATTCCATATACTTTGTCAAAATGCCATTGTTTGAAGAGAACAAGTAAAGTTTTTAAAATGATTTTAGCCAAAAAGGTGTTTGTCATAATCTATATTTAGATAAATTTTTGGCTATTATAATTAAAACTGATGTCTTTAATAGTTTTATAGCTTAAAGGCAGAGGCAACATTTCTAATGGAAATTATCTAGATTAGGTACCTATGCAACTACTTAATTATTTAACATATTACTACTTCATTAATTGACAGTAACATACGTTTCTTTTACTAGCAATCAGCATGAAAATGTACCTATTTTATAATTCTTAACGGGATGGCATTTTCTGCAATAAATATTTTTAAAAACGTATATAATCAGACACTATGACACACTGCACCCAGCATTCCGGAGGAAAAAAAATTTCCGATCTAGAAATGCATTTACCCGCGCGCACCTTTCCCGCGCGCAGCACTATTGCTAGTTTTAACATATAATGAATGTTGTTTTGTAGCATTTCTAGTAATATAATACAGTAAAATTTAAGAGAAATACAACCCTATGAATGGAGTGACAACCATCATTCAGTGCGTCCCACAGATTATTGACAGGTTATTATTATTTATGATAGTGTCTGCGAAAAGAGAAACTACCTAAAACTTCGTGTCCAAACATCTGTTCCTGGTTGAAACTACGAGATAAGTTTAATGAATTTCCTGCTCATATACATTACGTCGCCAATTTATTTAATACTTTTCTTGAATATGCGTAGTTGGCAACAAAATAATACATAAACTGAAAAATAATCGAATCGTAGAATAGCACGTAACACAAGAGATATGTTGAAAACTAGCATTACCCGCAGCTGATAGTTGTTTTTCATTCCTTTTTCCCGAAATGTTAAAAAAATATTGAAATATTAATGTTCTAACCCGATCTATTTTAGTTCTACCTAACCAATTACCTTGAATAAATAAAATAGTAATATGTGACCAATGCTCTCAGGGTTTTATTTTTTTCATAATTTTCGGTTTTTAGATTTTATATAATGTTTCTACGAAACGATATTTGTAAAAAGTATCTTTCAAACAAAAAAGCTATCCTACACACGTTAAGTTTTTTCTATATATCTACGTTTTTTCTATTCCTTTGAGATGTATATTTCTCTGTGTTTGTATTATTATTACTAACCAACGCCCACTCTTGGCTGTTGAGCTATTTGGTGAAGAAATAACCTCGAGAAAGAAAGCTTTCTAATTTCAGTAAGAGTGGTTTAAAGCCGCACTGTCCTTGAGATTGTTTGCGTCAATTTTCTTATTATGGCTACACAGTTAATACTCCGAAGACGGTCGATATGAATACAATGTAGATGTGAGGTAAGATAGCCATGCTCCATTTTTATACGAAACGCGGCCATGCTGATTGCTGGAGAAAGATTAGGGTTTGTAAGACCGTTAATGGTGAAGCTTTTCTAACTTCTTTCGGCAGACCTCTTGGAAAGGCGTTGTTCGTATCATCTGTTGACCGAGGTGTGGATAAGCGCAGACGCAGGCTCAGTGGAGCGTCTTTGTACCCAGTTTGGTCAGCCTGTCGGCTGTTTCATATTGTATGCTTCTTATATCAATCTAAACGCAAGTTGTACACAATTTATTGTATATTCTTTTCGTTTTTTTTATTTTACCTTGAGATAATCGATTTTTCTAATAGCCTCCCTTACCATTTTCTCTGAAAAATTATTTACTTGTTCTATATCTAACTGTGCGCTTTTTTATACAATTTTTATTCACAACTAAATAAAACTGCGTGATGTAGTATCATATCTACTTTATTTACATACTTAATCACGACCTAGGTTTCGTTGTAAGACATCTTTAAGCAGGCAATTTGAAGATATATCTTCAAATTGCCCACCTGAAGATGTTGTCATATAACGAAACCTAGGTCGTGGTTACTTCTTTTTATTCTATGTATATCATCATTAACAAGAATCAATCATTTGGTTAATAATTTATGACTAATATCCATCAAGCGCATGTTGGCGCTTATATATATATATATATATATATATATATATATATATATATATATATATATATCCGTAATCGTAGTAATCTGTTACTGACCTATTTAAACCTTGACTAAAGCAACTGAGTGTTGTTGCAGAAAATATTGTCCTATATTATTAATTATCATTTAATATTTATCTGATTTATCACGATGTATGGCAATATTTCATACGATATAACAATACCAGACACAAATTCTTATATTCGTGTCTGTAATGATTCTAAAATCTTTGAATTGAATTTTTTCCCAAAATAAAGTGGATTTCTTACACAATTAAATTAAGTTAAGGACCGCATTTGTTAATGAATGTTTATCAGTTCTTTTGATTTTTAGGGTTTCGTAATTAAACTTATAGTTTCGCCATATCCCTCTGTCTCTGGCCATATCCCGCCATATGAGGATCACAACCGGGTTACTCGCAGGGTATTACTCCTACAAAGAAGTAATATGGTATAGTTATACATATTTATAGGGCCTACAAAGTTATGAAAACAATTTTCTATGATGCTTCCCCTACGTTCAAAGTGGAGGTGATTTTCTTTTTATTCGTATACCCCTTTGTGTAGGGTATTTTAATAGATCTTTCAATAAGATTGGGCGGTATATCAGAACCATTTTTCTATAAAGGGATTCATTTAGAAAATATGAAGTTTTAAGGTGGTGCCTTCTGTTAGAGTTATGTGACTGATCTGACTAACTGAATAATAGCCCGATAGACCCGATAGACCCAGCTAAATAGTTTTTTTTTTGAATACCTGAAAATTATTTAAAATTGTAATATATGTAACGAAATTAAAAGTAAAAGAACAACAGCGAAGTAGGCTCTACTTATGAGTAATAGTTGACTTTATGACATGCAATTGCGTCAGTAAAAATTTACGGAAACTCAATATAAAATTACTTATATAATATATTTATTACGTTTGTGATATATATATATATATATATATATATATATATATATATATATATATATAATATTTATATATTTACATGGTGAGAAATAATATAAATATTTATATATAGTTTAATAGAAATGCGCTTAAATGCATAAGAATGTAACTCGCAGATTCCGTATACATTTAGGCGGACTAAGTTTATACGGAATCTGCGAGTTTATACTCTTGCTTTACAAGTTTATTAAAAATTATCAAAAATTATGTAAAATAAAACAAACATAGAAAATGCTAGTCTCTTGGACTCATTTTTACTTCATAATACTTCTATCACTTGACGGATTACGCAAGGACAACGGATTTTAAGAGCTAGAATAAATTGAACTGCTTTATTGCATCCGATAATATATTAAGTCCATCGCTCCAAAATTCATAGGGTCTCAAATTAAGATGTTTTATGAGATCATACACGTTCCCACTTGAGAATCTTCGGTACATATCCTAATTGTCAAACTGCACTTATGACGGCATAGATTCGTTGATAGTGCATATAATTTTAAAGCTCCAAAGTTTCATACTATTGCACAACGTAATCCTAATTCAATATTACCTCTCTGCCAATACTAAGGAATTCACGTAATTGAGTAAATTTTCAGTTGTTTCCACTTGACATATTTCAATATTACCTCTCTGCCAATACTAAGAAATTCACATAATTGAGTAAATTTTCAGGTGTTTCCACTTGACATATTTCAATATTACCTCTCTGCCAATACTAAGGAATTCACGTAATTGAGTAAATTTTCAGTTGTTTCCATTTGACATATTTCAATATTACCTCTCTGCCAATACTAAGGAATTCACGTAATTGAGTAAATTTTCAGTTGTTTCCACTTGACATATTAAATTTCTTTTTAGCAATCGTCATCTTTAGTCCATGAAAAATATATCCTCCAGTAAAGAAATTAAATCTTAAAAACTGAAGGAATTCCTTTCACTGTGTCAAAGCCCACTCCATAAACAGTTTTACGCTCCCTTCTATTATTATAGATATACCTGAAAATGATAAATAAATATTCCTATTAGGTAATGCAGTACCTCCGCCATTCAAATAAAGGGTTAAAAAACCATTTATATTGTTCCTGCGGGTATACACACCTATTATTACTGGTATATAAACCTATTACATACACCTGATATACATAAACCTATATTAATTTGCTACATTAACACTATAATTATATTACACTGAAGAAATGTCCCACTCATGTAACTGTTTTACTTTTCTATACATCCCTTTTGTTCCGCACATCTTACAAGATATTCCATTTACCTAAAAAATACTTTCGAAACGCTCTTCAACATTCTCCATTAACAAGTAATTTTTATTATCAATTTCATAAAGCAGTTAACATAAAGTATCCGCATTCTTCACCCTAATGAGAAATGTTTTCGTACGAGACGAAACTCGAGTTCCGCGGCCTCGTTCCAAGTACAATGAAGCCCGCGCCCGTGAATCTTACGATTTTATCGAAAAATTTGCGGCGAAAAAAGTTTCAGCTTTCGATAAGGCAAATAACGAAAGCTTGTTAAAGTTTCTCGGATCTTTTTAATCAGCCGAATACCTCATATTTTATATATATGGCATTGGTACAGCGAATGTAATGGAATAATATTGAAAATAGGTTTATTTTAAATGAAAATACTAATTTCTAATCTGCTGAGATATGTTAATATTTCTTCAGCATTTTTATTTACACGTGCACAACAAAATCATATAATATTTTTCGATAGAACGGTTATTCCGAATATGAATACAAAGAAATGATTAATTGTTTTTTACTTGACATAAATTTTCCATTCTTCTTATACTTGTTTTTCTCTAGAACTGAAAATACTAATTTCTAATCTGCTGAGATCTGTTAATATTTCTTCAGCATTTTTATTTACACGTGCTCAACAAAATCATATAATATTTGTCGATAGAACCGTTATTCCGAATATGAATACAAAGAAATTATTAATTGTTTTTTACTTGACATAAATTTTCCATTCTTCTTATACTTGTTTTTCTCTAGAACTGAAAATACTAATTTCTAATCTGCTGAGATCTGTTAATATTTCTTCAGCATTTTTATTTATACGTGCTCAACAAAATAATATAATAATTGTCGATAAAACCGTTGTTCCGAATATGAATACAAAGAAATTATTAATTGTTTTTTACTTGACATACATTTTCCATTCTTCTTATACTTGTTTTTCTTTAGAGCTGAAAATACTAATTTCTAATCTGCTGACATCTGTTAATATTTCTTCAGCATTTTTATTTATACGTGCTCAACAAAATAATGTAATAATTGTCGATAGAACCGTTATTCCGAATATGAATACAAAAAAATTATTAATTGTTTTTTACTTAACATAAATTTTCCATTCTTCTTATACTTGTTTTTCTCTAGAACTGAAAATACTAATTTCTAGTCTACTGAGATCTGTTAATATTTCTTCAGCATTTTTATTTACATGTGCTCAACAAAATAATATAATAATTGTGGATAGAACCGTTATTCCGAATATGAATACAAAGAAATTATTAATTGTTTTTTACTTGACATAAATTTTCCATTCTTCTTATACTTGTTTTTCTCTAGAACTGAAATTAAGGTTTAAAAATGATCTTAATTTGATCGATTTGTTCAATAATTTTGACATTTAGTATTTATTCACAAAGAAGTCCCCAAACGGAGGTAATATAGTTATCTGCTACTTTGAGGGGTGAGTAAGTGTTTATTGTTCATTAATATGACGTTTCAGGTTATGTTTAGCAATTCATCGTAGCGTATTTTATCTGGTGGTTTCTCTGCGATAATTTTGTTTTGTGTATATTTTGTCAAGATTGGGTTAATGATGGATGTTTTGACACAATTTACGACTTTGTAGTTTAATTTATAAATAACTGCAAAATGGTCACTATCATGCCTTACATCCAATCAAATATGTTGGAAGATATTGCCAGTACTTTTTCTTCCACTTCATCAAAATCGGGAACAGCAGAAGGCTCGCCTCCTGTTTTATATAGATCCTGCCTGTGAGTGGTCATTTTCTTCTTTGTCCCCCTTTTAATACTTTCGTATTTTAATTTTAAAGTTTTTCTGTGCGTATTTTCGTTTCGTATTTTTCTGTGCTTTTACCGTACTTGTCGCGGCATTAAATTTGGTGGCAATGGATATACAGACGGCACCTTTTTCTCTGTTTGAAACTGCGTCAGTTTTCTTATTTTCTAATATATTACGATGACCGTCAATACGAATCTGAATTATTACAGTCACGATAACTGTAATAATTTAGTCAATAAGCGGAGTTCGATTTTTTTGAAATTGTACGAACGTCCGCGTGTCTTCACTTCTTCCACTTTCGGATTTTTCACAACACAATTTACATTGAACTTCAAATGTCAAACTAACGCTTTGTTCCTGTCACTGTCTAATATATTGAATTCCATATATGTTCATCTTACTTGTACATATTTAGTGTGAAGATTAATGAAGCTGCTTGGACTGAACCACAGTTAATTATTCTTTGAATAATGTACCGTTGAAAGTGTTAAACTGTTACTTGGCGGTTAACGAACCCAGTTAACTTATTTGTAGAATAATTATTAACGGTTTTATTTAACGATTCAAAAATCGGTCCTAAGCAGACAAACGTTATTAACACCAGTCCCTTTTCTTTGTCCTGATATTTTAAGTAAACAGAGTCGTTACTTTTTAAAACTGCCCATGTGGGAATCTGATTTAGGTATCGAAGGTTCTGTACCTCATTTAAAGTGAAATAACTTTTTTATCGTAAGTCATTATTAATATGGACTTCCTGGTGCAATATTTGATATTACCTAATATAAGGAAGTACCTTTATATTATCGCGAATATCTCAAATGCTATGTCATCTAGAGATAGCATTTTCTTCCAACTTTTACGTAGGTTTCTAAAACCTCAGTGTATCAAAAATAAAAGGGACCTTTTTTTCAGTATATCTCTGAAGATATACTACGTAAAGTTATGAAGAAAAAATATTTTTGGATCCTTATAACTAGCCTCTTTCTCGCTAAATATGGTGTACAAAACCTATTTTTATCGAATGAGAGAGATGTATCATATAAAAAAATTTGAGTATTAGGTATTGAGATATGTGCAAATTAATGTGCTTTGTTTCTGTGCAAAATGAGAAGTTTATATGTCAAGCAATTTCAAATAAAAGCGGCCATGATAGACGGACGCATGGGTGATTCTTATTAGGGTTCCATTTTTTATTTTTGAAGTAAAGAACCCTAAAAATATTTATTGTCAATCTGTAAACAGTCACTCAAAGTTACTTTTTCAAAGATTTGTTACATATACAATTTCCACTATCGAATGATTTCATTACGATTACATAATTCGTCGGTTTTTACCCCAACTATTCTGCTACTAATAGGCAAAGAAAAGTTTAATAAATTCAAAAAACTAGTTAGAAAAACCCGTTTTCTGCAGATTTGTTCGAATTTTAGTCTAATATCATATAAAACACCTTCAAATCATACTATCACGTTTAAATAATTTCTAAAATATTTATTTTATTATTATATTATTACCTATGTGTAATCAAAGCTAACCAAAGCTTTATATTTCATTTATGCGTATTTCTTAATATAAGCTCTGCGTAGTTTCGCTTGTAAAAGCTCTCAATACTTTCCCGCCTTGTTACATAATGAAAATTTTTCACGTATATAAAAAACTTATCACAATGGGAGGTAACCATCATACCCAAAAAGAGACCTTCGTTCGTCTCATCATTCGGAATTAATTTACATTTTTCCACAAAACGACGCCATGACGTCCGCGGGACCTATCCACGGTAACCTCTTGACCCAATTGTGCTGACGTTGAAATTTAAGAAAATAACACAGTCGATTTAAATGTTATAATAAATTAAGTTTTAAGTAAGAGTAAACTAATATTTCAATAAATGAATGAATTTTCATTAATTTTGTTAATATAAAAGCGATTTTACTTCTTAACTCTACGTTGATGTCAACTGAAGCATCATTTCGTGAATCTAAACATGTTTAATTTTTCTCGACGATCGTCGCTTAATCGTAATTTAAAAAGATCCGCTTCATCACAGCTTTTAACGAAAAGCGAAAAATTATGAAAGAGACTTACTTAATTTGGATTTTTATTAAATTATTTGTAAATATTTATATTATTTTTTACCTTATACGTCTTTTATATGCGTAATTTAAAGTAAACGTGCTGCTATGTACATTTTTAAGATATTAATGAAAGTTGAGCGAAATGATTTTACACTGAATGTATTAAAAGCAATTATCTCGATTTCTTTCGAATTTCTGACAAATGTTGTTAAAGAGTAGACGAGAGCCGTGGAAACGAGCCAAAACCCATATGTCGCGAAAGAGACAAAGTGATACTGTATCACGTTTTAAATTAGCTCTTTAGTAACACCCTACTTAATATGGTCACGAGAAAGAAAATGTTTAACCCCAAGATCGATGTGGGAAGCACTCGAATGTAAAATATATATATGTAATAACCTTTCATACTCTATATCTTTTTTTTTTTATTTAAAACCCAATAACGACGTGTAAATAGGCGAACATATGATATAAATCATTTAAAAATTAATAAAAACGATCATTTTGAACCGTATCTATCTCGAGATTATTATTCTGCTGGCACAAGTGCAGTGACGTGACGATAAATTATTTTACATCCCGACGACGGAGTAGGAATTCGGAGCAAGGACTCCGAAGGTGCGTCGCGAATAAAATATGAGTCACCACTGAATAAAATGAACACGCCGATATCGTAACCTGTTTATCTATGCCAACGCGTCAGCTTCCACTGTAGAGCGACGACGATCGATCGGCACGGTAGCCAAGTAATATTCTGCTCTGCGTGTTTTGTCTTTCCCCCTACGCGGGATGTCAAGATATTCCTACATCGACTTTAGAAGGCGCATATCTGTGAGTGAACAAGGTGAAAACTTATGCTATCTCCAATATATATTTCTACTTCGCCTGTTTTACTACTCCAAGCTTAATAAATTACGTAGAATGAAACCAGATCATTTTATTCGAAAAGTTTAAATGCAGGACATTTTACATTGTTGGATAGATTTTTCAATAAAGATATCGATGTATATACTAATTATAGATTCAGATTTGTTATTCTGCTCTGCGTGTTTTATCTTTCCTTCTACACGAGATATCAAGATATTCCTACATCGATCTTGGAAGGCGCATATCTGTGAGTGAACACGATGAAAACTTACTCTATCACCAATATATATTTCTACTTCGCCTGTTTTGCTACTCCAAGCTTATTAAATTACGTAGAATGAAACCAGATAATTTATTCGAAAATTTTAAATGCAGGACATTTTTACATTGTTCGATAGATTTTGCATTAATTTTCTCGATGTATATACTAATTATAGATTCAGATTTGTTCTTTTGTCTTAAAAAATAAGATCACTAAAATATATATTCCATGAAGCTCGGTGTCACAAAAACTTGAGAAGAAAACACACAGTGACATTATATTCACCAGTTGACGTAACATTTCGCTTAACTTATAAAGCAGTCGATCTATTTTGTGGTTGTCTTTCTTCTTCAAATTTGTTATTAAATTTATTTTACGTTCTTATATTTTATATTACTATGTTTGTATATCTATTTTAATAAAACATTATGCTACTGTTAAGAAATTATACCACGAGATCATAGATTGGTTTTTAGATTACCTTGAGATTGATCTAAAAATCAATCTGAAGATAATCTAAAAATCAATCTATGATCTCGTGGTATAATTTCTTAATAGTAGCATATAGATTAATTTTTATCATATGGATTGATTTTTTTATCATCATTGCTGAAGAAATAATTTTGTTTTAAAACCTAATTAAAATTAAACAGCAATACCCACTTACTATAACCACTTATAATAATTTAATCAACATACATACAAATAAGTCTAAAAACTTTTTGTCTAAAATGTCTAAAAACTTTTTTTAAGAAAACAATAAGCATTCACGTACGCACATTTTAACATTATGACCTTTGTTTCGTTGCATAACTTTTAATGTTGCCACTTTTATCGTCCCAATCAAATAAATGGAGTTCTCGTGTAGTTGGCCACACCATGAACGGCCGTGGATCCCGGTAGGGTCGTCAAAATAATAACACTTATTTGAAGTGAACATCTGAGGGAATCAACTTGCACAACTACCATCTTGATTGCGTTGATAAAAGCTGGTTGCTGACCTAAACTAGGTTCAACCGTCTGTGCTACCGAAAGTTGAACAGAATTTGATTTGGGTAAACACAATTTTTAGTTCCAATTTTAAAAATAAGATCTCACTTTTTTCATTCTAGTTTTTTGATTATTGACTTTTCATTAAAAAGAGAAAGCACTTTAATATTACCGCCGTTGACTACGCAGGTACTTCAAGTTTTACGAAATGAAATCAGATCCTAACTAATATTATAAATACGAAAGTGTGTGTGTTTATCCTTCTTTCACGTAGCAGCGAAGTAGCAGATCTTCATGATTTTGCACACCAATATTAATAATTAAAAAGAGAAAGAACTTTATTATTACAGCCGTTGTCTACGCGGGCACTTCAAGTTTTACGAAACGAAATCAAATCCTGACTAATATTATAAATGCGAAAGTGTGTGTGTTTATCCTTCTTTCACGTAGCAGCGAAGTAGCGGATCGTCATGATTTTGTACACCAATAGTTGACGGGTAGGAAAATGATATAGACTATTTTCATCCTGAAAAATTTCATCTAATCAGGAAAATTCTTATTTTATACTGAAAAAGTATACAAACGGAATCAATACGGAGCAATAGGTCTTTTTTTAATTATCTCTAATTTAGAAGGACACATTTTTATTTTTGTTAGCATTTGACTTATAAAGTCATAAAAATGAAAACTTAATAATTGACTTCCCTCAATCATTTTAGATGGCTCTGCATGTTTTAAATTCTGCCTTTAATTTTATGACTGAAGCTGCGGGTAAAATCTAATAAATTTACATAATGTGTGCTTTCACTGTTGTTAAATTTTCGTCAAGCTTTATTTTGTAACCTCATTCTATAAACCTTTTTCTATAATTTTCAACTTAATATTTATTTTTCATAAGATAAAGAAAAGTCATAAAATAAATTATGTATTTTAGTATTTCATTATAACCCAAAATTTGATTTTACGAAATGAGATCGAATTGACTATATATATATATATATATATATACATTTAATTACTATAGAATGTGCTTTCACTGCCTTGAAATGTTTATCAAGCCTCATAACTGTGTTCTGTCTCTATCTGAAACTTGAATTTTATTTTTCATTAGGTAATGGAAAGACGTAATATAAGTTATGTATTGTAATAATTTATTACATTATGACAAAAAAATGTACAAAATAAACCCGAATTTCATAATAAATATATATTAAATTAGTGTTTTTTTGCTGCTTTTAAACCTATATCAAGCCTTATAACCGTGTTCTGTAATCTAAAACTCGGGACTTATTTTTCACAAGATAATAGAAAGATATAGGATTCACAGATTAACTGAAGAATAACAGATTAACTCGGGACTTATTTTTCACAAGATAATAGAAAGATATAGGATTCACAGATTAACTGAAGAATAACAGATTAACTCGGGACTTATTTTTCACAAGATAATAGAAAGATATAGGATTCACAGATTAACTGAAGAATAACAGATTAACTCGGGACTTATTTTTCACAAGATAATAGAAAGATATAGGATTTCACACATTAATTTTTAAGGAACTCGTATAACGTGATAGTACCTCTCTAACTACTATCACGTTATACGAGTTCTCTAAGTTCTCGAGCTCTCTAACGTGCCATCATTTGTCAGTCCGTTGGTCGACTAGTTCATCTGTCCACACACACACACACACGCACGCACGGACGCACGCACGCACGCACACACATTATAGGGAAATATACTATGAAGAAAACACAACGAAAATATCGTCTACAAAATAAAAGATGGTTGTGTGAACATCGTTGTGTAAATACGTACCTATATTAATTTATATTTTCAATCGGATAAATCTATGTAAATTACAATAACTAGACAAACTAATGATTACATACATATTCACTACGACCCAGCACACTTAGTAGAAAATCATAAAGCAATTAAAATGTGAAATTGACAACTTGTTATAAAGTAACTGAGAATTTATGATGCTAAAATTTAAACTCAAGCGATCTAAAACATGGTCATTGATTGGTTGATTGTTTGTTATGTGTCTATTCCGAAGCCAAATCAACATACCTTAAATTAAAAACACCTTAAATTGTTCGGCATCTGTGATTTTTTTTGTGTATGTGCAGTTCTCCGCTAAATGAGAACTTACCTAATCTTTAAAATATTTCAAAAATTTACCTAAGCTTTCAGTTTTTAAAGATTTTTTCATTTTCTGGGAACTAGAAAGCAAGAAAACTCAAAGCACGAAAACAAATAATAATTCTTTGCTTGAAAAAATTAACATAGTGTAAAAGTTATAGCTCATCTCTCTCACCAAAATTTTAGTAAAATTATAGAACGCACTATAAGCTCAAGGAATTCATGATTCTTCATAATTATTGAGAACGAATAGATAATTACAAAGACAGCCCTATCAAATTTTTTACTTTTATTAATTTTTTAAGACTGTCGAGAACATGAAATGTATATGTATATATATATATATATATATATATATATATATATATATATATATATATATATATATATATTTATATACACATATATTTATATACGTGTGTATAAAGGGGTACCAATTACAAAGAGGAATTTTTTTTGAAGTAAATTATAATTATTATATTTTCAATGATATGCTACTCAACGATTCCAATTTCTTTACGTCTGTCATTCCATAAATAATAAAGTACTTATAGTTGAGATCAATATATTGCAAGTATTGTAAACAATATTTGATCTATGCAAAATATACACTACATTGTATTATTAAAAAAATCTTACGATGTTGATATAACATTTGTAAGGATATTATGTTAGGTTTCAATTTTTCACAAAAGCTCGCAAATGTCCACAACTTTCACAAAAAGCTTGTCAGTGTACGAAGCGCACGCCTTACAGCTTTTAACATTAACTTCAATTATGTTTAATAATTTACGTATAGAGATTTCGTAATTATTTTAACCGTTGATGTTGTTATTTATATTTTTAACTTCCTATTTTTCACATTGCAAACATTACTTCTATTTAGTCTTGTATCACTTATATTAGTTTTTACACGCTATGCATGGGTTTTATTATATTATATTATTATATTTCGTGATTTATTGAAAGTATAACAGTCTCGAGTTTCGACTCTCTATAAAGGTTCATGAAGGTCAAAAAGGTTTCAGTTAGAAAGAAGAAGAAACCACATAGGAATCGGATCTCGGATAATGTAAGTGTTACACTTTAAAACAAGAAAATTCGACTCCCAATCTAATGTAAATAAATTAGTTATTATGACTGGTAAATACCGCAAACTTTTTTAATGTCATTTTCTGTAATGAAACTTTAAAATTAATTTAGACTTAACTTGATATGAGGAAAAATTGGGAAAGTGTGGTTAATGTAGAGCATGAAAAGTAATTTCGATGAGAAAAGATATTTTTTTTTAATTCTTCTGAAAATATGTATTTATTATGAATTCATTGTATTGTATGTATAGTGATTGAAGAAATGATTAAACGATTACATTCTCATAGGAATAAGTCTATCCTACGTAGATTACATGTAAAGAAAATAACATTCACCTAAACATATTTTTGCCTTTCATGTTAATAACTTCTTAACCGTTCCTTTATTTACCATTAAGCAGTAAAACCTTAACGTCATAACAATAGCTTTTATTTGAACACGTTTAGTGTAATATACCTAATTTATGTCCTTTGTTATGAAGGATTCGCTCAAGGTCTGTTTTGTATACTCGTATAAGCTAAAGGAATATTGGATAGAGCGAATAGGTATCCAGTTTGATGACTACAATTACGATTCATGGGTGTAATAATATCTTTTATTAATAAAGTTTTCTCGGCGCATTTCCCGTTCGCTTTTAGGTTCTACGTTGTAACACTTACGTTGTATTGGGCACTTATTGTTATTTGTTTTATATTTCGCAAGCATTTACGGCATAATATATTTTCGTCGCTCTAGGCAAAGGAAAATTCTAGCATCGAGTTTTTTTATTGTTATAGTTTTTGTTCTTAAAGTATTTTCCAATATACCATAAAATTACCTACAATTCATGTCCTGTATGTGCCAGAAAAACAAAGATTTAAATTAAATTTTATAATAGTTAGTAATTTATAAATAATAGAAATATAAGTTTCCTCGTTATTACTTTAAAATATAAGTATATCTAAGTAACTTTAAGTTTTTTATAAGCTTTTACACATATTTAAATTAATTATGATTTATTTATCGTATCAAAGTGTATGTAAGGCACAGTACGAGGCCGTTTCGCGCTTGGCCGATTTTCATTTAATAAAACGTGTGCCAAACACTGTATCAGTGCAATTTTTACACAACACCGCTTAAAATATTACGCAATTTATTTTTCTGTGGTAACCGTGTAAAGTTGAATTTACATGGTTAACTCTACATACAATACAAGTATACGTTTATACCGATATGAAATTAGAATTAAACAGTGGCATCGATTACGGCACGCGTCTCCGTCGACCGCGAGCCGGCGACGATCAAAGGCCGCGCCGCCTTTTGATGTCGCCCACCGCGATCTGCTTCGCGTCCGCCACGCCGCTGAGGGCACTTCACATGCCCTCTCGGGATGGGAATCTTCGGATGACGCACCCATCTCGCTCGCGCAGATGCGTGCCTTTGAGAAAAAAAGCATAATTTGTCCACCTCTCCGTATACCTTTGTGTTTGAATATTCGTTAATTTTATCTCCTGAACCGTGAGTTGTCGATTGGGAAGGATGTGTGTATCTTTGCCGCGCCTTGTCGACAAATTGGAGAACATTTCTGATAAATACACATATCTGGAAATATTTAGACGTAATTTGAAGAATTCAGAGATATTTCTGTCTAAAGAATTCAATAACTTCTTTATTTAGTACGTCAAACAACCAGTTTCATTCGCTACGAGATTTAAGAGATTTTTTTAAATCGTTTGTTATTTACCATAAATTATTTTTCCGCTCGTGTCATGAATCCGTTGCTAGGTGGTAATATTTTTCATCTTTAACTCATGTATGTAGTTTTAAGAAGGCTTTATCGAATTATTTATTGTAGTTTTTATTATGTTACATTTGTGTATAGGTGTTGCGTACCGTAACGTAATTGAGTATAAAGTATGTTAAACGAAAGTTTAGTAGTCGACTTCGTTTACTCATACAAAATGTGATAATAAAACTGTAAAATTGTTAAAGTCGTTAATAATAAACATATTTAATAGTAGTAACACTCGTCCTACGAAGGTTCTATAAACATTTACGTTCATAGAACATTTTAGATATTTAATGTGAATAGAGTTTTTCTATATTAATGTTGCTTTTTACTTTAATAATATATTGCCTAACAGGTCTTTCGCAGATTTAAAAATAACCTATGTTTCTCAAAAATAACTTTATTTTGTTACTCATAACTTTTTGACTATATTATGTTAACCATAAAGGGATTACATACGGAAAGTGTAAAAATTAGAACGGAATAAAAACTTCCTGTGTCTGTGGGATAATGCTAGTAACAAAAATGGGTCCAAAAGTAGCAACCTTTGCAAATTTTTTTCAGCCCTTCTTTACATGTTAAGGATTTCCCTCGAAATAAATATTTCGGCCATCATACGTACGCTTTGTGATTTCGAGCTGATATGTTACATATTACAAGTAATTTTAAGTTGTTATCTTATTACGTTTAGAAGTTATAAGGCATTGACAGACAGACTGGCGAACGGAAGGACAGACGACGTTGCCACGACAATAGGGTTCCATTCGGTCCATATGTAAGCCTAAAAAACATAATACAGATGGTCCAGTATACTTCACAATGATGAGAAATTGGTTCCAATAAATATCAGTTGAATATTATATATACCGAACAACCACATAATAAATAGGTAGGAAAAATCGTAGTAAACTTAATAAATCAAAAACACGAATTTAAAAAATATTGTATATCATGTCTCCTAATATTATTAATGTAAAAGTGATTTCCTTTATATATAATATATCTTTAAGATATAAACTTACCTTTACCAAATTACACATTATTTGAAAGCGTCACAGACTTGAATACAGGCTAGTTTCGTCCTATAAGAACATGGCTTCTTACGTGATAACAAATAACCTTGCTTAGAGTGACCCTAGATGGCGCTTCGGTAACCAACTTCATTAAAACATCAATCAATGTTGATCTTTATATTTCTTCTGTATATTGTTAATCTTGGAATAATATTATCTATAGGATATAAAATTTCTTCATAAATAAATTTTTGTGCGGTCTAAGTCGCGGGTAACTTCAATTTCTCCTATAAGTTATCTTACAGACTTAATAAAAATATATTTTGTGCATCATTGCATTGCACAATAAATTTTGTATAATTTTTTTAAGGAAATATTGTATAATTTTTATTTGTCATTTTTACATTACTTTCATGGACTAAAATTAATTGGTTTCGGAAATAACCTTTCTTAGGGTGACCCTAGATGGCGCTTCAGTAAACAACTTCATTAAATTTCAATCAATTTTGATATTTATTTTTCTACTGTATTTTGTTAATCATGGTACATTACTATCTACAGGATATAAAATTTCTTAATAAATAAATTTTTGTGCAGCCTAAATCGCGGTTAACTTCAATTTCTCCTATAAGTTATCTTAGATACTTAATAAAAATATATTTTGTACATCATTTCATTGCATAATAAATTATAACGAATATATGTTGATTGAAGAGAATTATTTCAACGATAAAAACGTCGGATAGAGATTGGACTGAAATCGCATTTAAAACAAGTCTAAGAAACAGGTCGTATTATCGATAAAATAGCTAATAGCAGACGTCTAAAGAAGTTACGAGGGCATACTACGTAATTATTTTCGAAAAAGGTTCTATGTTTTTTAAACACATAAACAAAAAGAAACAATACGTTAACACCGTATAGGAATTTTCGTTTTACATTGGGTAAACGTTCAAAAAACAGCTATTAATGGCGTCGAGCAAAAATAATACATCTTAAATTAATATAAATATTCTGATTAAGTACATATTAAATAATTAAATGTTAATTTTTTATAGGAAAAAAATTAAATCTTGAAAATTTACATATCCAACGCAAAACAAAAAAGGCTAACTTAAAATTAAAAACTTTACGTCAAATATAAACGCCTCACTTCTTATATGAAGACGAGAAAAAAATGTCATTTGTGGGATAAATAACCGTGTCACATTTAAATTTATTTTCTTCTGCGCTTTTTAGCTACTCGTAGAAGTTGCTAAAAAAACGTTAACAAATTGTTAAAACGCTGTTATACTCTTGTCTTAATATAGGCAACGCTTACAAATGTTGTAGTTTTAGAAAATGGTGGCGGAAATTATAAGAATATAGAATATTAATAAATACGCCGAATATTCAAAGCATAATAAACTGATTTATTGCGTCTTTAAGATTTTATTTAATAAACCATAGGAGAGCATAATAATTCAACCAGTGTACCATTGTTTCCTAAAAAAATACCTGCTTTCGTGACTTGAAAACGTAAATTACTTATTTTTAATGCCAGACAAGATTGTAACGCGCACCACAGTATTTTTCCAACTGATAAAAAAAACTTTAAATCAAAAAATCAATAAGATTCCCGGTATTACTTCTACCTGACATGTTTTTTCACGTCAAAGTATTATAGTATATCTTTTGGCATAGTTTAATTTCAATTTATTCTGTTTTTTTTTTCAATAAACTTTTGAGCATTTTGCTTTTCCTAATACACTTTTACCTTTTCCATCTATTTTTTTTAGTATTAATATGTTAGACTATAATGTTAATCACACAAATCTTTTCTATATATAATATGCACGTATTAAAGATTTTGAAAAGCCCTAAAACATTATTTTTTATATAATATTCAAACCTCTTCATGACTTCATGAATTTTCGATTAAAGTACACATTGTGAGTTCAGAGTGCGTGATGTTCGACATGAATCAGAAATGTCATCGATCATGAAGTTGAATGTTATCGATTTCAGTTTTCTTACGTTTTGGAATTATGTTACAATGACGCAAACTCATTCGCTTTGTATCTCGATAGATTAGATTGTAATATAGGGCTCACATTGTGAAATGGATGTTACTATGGCGAGTTGATTGTAAACAAGTTGTAACTCAGAGCGACTAAAAGAAGGCAGAGAATAAAACACTATATTAGAACTGATTTATTTTTTTATTGAATGCCAAACACTATATTAACAACAATTTATTGAAAGACGTAAAGTTCTTATAAAGGTGGTGGAAAGTTTTGCCAGTTTTTAGTCTCAGCATAAAAATGTCAGATAAATTATATGTTGTAAAAGACGATAAATTTATTTTTTAAGAAAAATATATTTTATTAGTTCAAAGTAGAACTGATTTTGACGAATGGTCTATAATTTTCAAAATTTATACTATGCTTTTCATTGGTATTTATTTGGAATGAATAAAATATTTTTTTCTAAAAAAATAAATTTATTTTCTTTTACCACATACGATATATTATTATAAATCTAAATTCTTTACGCTGAGATTAAAACTTTCCTACTTTTTAACTTCGTTATCTAATAATTAACTTAGTTTTAACTACAAGTAATAATTGACAAATTGTTTTCCGTAATTTCCACCTAAACTCACTATTTATTTTTGTAATTTATATTTTAAAATAAGATTTTGAATGGTTGACAATTAAATGAAAATACGTGATGTAGTAATTTCTACTTTCTTTAAGTTCTTTACCACGACCTAGGTTTCGTTGTATTACAAGATCTTCAGGTGGGTTAGCAAAGATCTTTTCTAATAGCCCACCTGAAAATGTTGTAATACAATGAAACTTAGGTCGTGGTAAAGAAGTTAAAGAAAGTAGAAATAATACTACATCACGTAGTTTCATTAATTGTGAATAATGAATTTCTACAAAATTAACGCCAAATATATTCAATATTTTGAATGGTATTATATTATTATAATTAACCTAGAACTCGAGAAACGAAGGCAATAAACAATTAAATTGAAAAATCACATTGTTTACTCAGACATTCTGATAATTTATTCAATGTAATTTTGTTCCAGCCATGGCGAAGATCTGATAGTAACACCATTCGCCCAGGTGTTGGCCAGCCTACGTAGTGTCAGGAACAACTTTCTCAATCTCACCAATGTTCCGCTTGGCAAGTAAGTACAAAAAGCCTCAATTTTCAATTACTTCGTTATAGAATGGATACTAAACTAGACTTAAACTCATTTTTACCAGCTTTTTACACCCTCTACCCATTAAACTCTTAAGTATGAATCCTTAGAGCAAGGAACATAAATAAACTCAAAATACAATGATATATTATTAACAACTTATTTTGATTATTTTTTAGTGTAAATAATATTTATTTATAAAATATAAATACACTAACATTCATAGGGATATGCCTGACAAACTCGAGGACTTTTCTTACAAACTATTGTAATATCTAATAAAATACTCGAAATATTGTATTGTTTTTATTTGTAATTTTGACATTACTTTCATAGACTTAAGTGGTTTCGGAAATAGACAAAGTGACAAAAATAATTTGAAACTGTCAACAAGAAGCCAAGAACTCAATAAAAAATAAAACATTCTTTACTCTATAAAATTCTTTTGCATTTCCTTTTTCAATAATATTCTGACTTTCTTTCTTTTATTCTGTGGCGATTATTTTTTCCAGAAAGAACTTTTGCCAGTATCAAGTTTAGATTTGTTGGTTAGGCAACACTGACTAGATTACACTCCGGATATCTGTCACTATTGCTTAATAAGAAAAATAAACTAAAAAATCAAATAGAACTTTACTATGCTAGAAAAAATAAAGAGAAAATATAAACAAAACAAAAAAAGCTATTATAGATAATACGAAGGTGACAACAATATATAGACAAATAATAAGTATATACATATGTACATACAAATAAAAATAAAAACGGATATACATGCATATAGAAGGTCCTAGATTTTGATGTCGTTTTTACTTATGTATTGAATGATTAAGAATGATTTTATTAGAAACGGATAGAAGGTATCTAATGTTAATAGGTAATTAAATTTTTTGATTTAATAATTTATAAATGAATGAAGGAAATTTATTATTTAATGGTCATGTAAATATGAGGTGATTTAGATCGCCCTCACGAAGCCCACAATCACAGGCTGAAGACTCTCTGACACGCAGCCTAGCTAAATGGGAAGGAATAGAACAGTGACCCAAACGCATACGAGACACCACTGAAGTTTCCTTTCGAGAAAAAATAAATTTTGAAAACCACGGTTTTGTAGAATAGAAAATTGGATCTGGAAGCATCCTTCACCCGTGATCTGGGACGATCTTTCCCATGCCCTTTGCCAATCAGAGATCATCAAGGAATGAGCTAGGGGAAGGAGATCTTCAATGAAATTACGACTGAAACATGGATCCCCGTTCATGGCTGCGAACCGGGCTTTTGCGTCAACAATTTCATTACCGACTATGTCGGCAATGACTAGTAAACCATGCAAGAACGACATCCGATCCCGATCTCTCCAAATCAAGCGTAAAATGCTCGATCAGGAGAGTTAGGAAGTTACAATTTACTGAAAAAGGATCGGTGAGAAGGAACTCTAAAGAGTTGAAGAAGATAAGAAGTCTGCGAACCTTTTTAAGCCGAGCATATCTTAAGGCCTCAACAATAGCTCTACATTCCCCAGAAGATACTGCACAATCTTTTGGGAGGCGAAAATATGCCGAATGAGATGTAGCCGGGTAATAAAAAATGCTCCTACACAGCCTCTTTTAGGGGTTATTATGCGTCTGTGTATATTCGCGTCCAATCCACCCATAAATCATTTAGGATGGGGTTAAATAGCCAATTGGCTTTAATAGACTTCTTACCAACTCCAAAGCACAAATTTATATTTGGCCTGTGAATTACCGAGTCAAAGCAAAACTTATTCAATTTTTTTTATATTCTGTGCAATGTGGATCCCATGGAAAAAGATCATAAACGACTGATTGTATTTGATAACGTTTCTAATGCAGTATATTTTTAAATAATAATATTTCTACTAATTTATACTAAAAAATTACGATAAAATATTAGAAGGAAAAATTTATGCGTTTACATATTTATCTAACTAATACTTTGATTGAGTAACAGCAAATATTCCTTAGATGAATTACAAATAATAAAATATTTTTCCTAACATACTTTCAAAATCGACTTTTGTTTTTTTATCAAAACGACAAAAAGTACACAAATTTCAATTTTATAAACTTACTTAACTTCGACAATTACTGGAAAGATAAATACACAAAGGACGGCTGGTAAATTTATTTTAAATTTTTGTCAAAACTTGTTTAAAATGTAATGAAATGCATCAGTATTAATTTTATAATATTTGACATTGCTTGATAAAAAATATATTTTAAAATATACTCCTATAATACACTTTCTGTTGACCGGATAACATCCCGAAACATTATAATAAGTACATAAAAAGGTTAAATCATTCAACCGTACACCATTATACGCATTTGAAAACAAGGTATGTTTTTCAGTGAAAGCGAGGAAAAATATTATTTTATAAGAATTAATTATATAAACTTATTTATTTCATTTCTACAATAACTGAAAAGAAATAATGTACAAAGGACTATAGTGGTAGAATACACTTGCTTCCAATCCGGATAACATCGTTAACGGATACAAAAAGCGATAAAGTTTAGAATTTTGGACATATTTAATCTGTGCTGAGCTTAAAGTTCCCGAAGGCGAAATTTGAATCTAGCTTAGGCCGAGAATTTCGCTCTTGCTCCACATTTTGTGGATACATCAGTGAATGTGTTGTGCCACATTTTATGGATATATATACGAGAAGGAAGACACTCTAGGTATGCTTTTTAACATTATGTTTTATTCTTGGAGTAATTATGTTCAATGAATTTTTCTTTTTTCGCGATTTACTTTCAAATTATAAGTGTAATTCGACTAAAGTAATTGGTCACAAAACTGAAATAAAGTGAAAAAAGTGGATTTACTTTCTGGAATACTTAGCGATAGTGAAATAGTAAATGATGTGTGTGTGTTGTTTTTAAAATTGTATTATCAGAATCGTAATAGAATCTGAAAGATTTATATAATATTTACATAATTTAAAATTAATTGACAATATAAAAGTAACACGAGAAAACAGGGAAGCTTTGCAGAACGGCAATTCGACAATGAATACGAGGCAAAAAATTATTACGTGCAAGATTTTTTACCGAAGCGATCGGAAAATAAATTCCATAAATTTTAATCATACCTGGAAATTACTCAGTATAACATTGAATGAGCTATTAGATTTTTTTATGAGTAAACGATCGATAATGTGAAAATCCACAAAAACTTGTTTATAATATTAAAGTATTAAATTATTGCAGTCGACTTTTATCTGCTGCTTCTCCCCTTCTATGTTTAAAATCTTTCTCGTCTCAAATTCTCAAACGCTAAGAGTTACTTTATATACCTCATTATAATTACTTGTTTTCATTCTTCTTACAAACGTGTACATCAATTACCTTGAGACTCTAAACAATAACTATTTTAGTATTTTCCTAAGACCTTGAATACTTTAACTTCCGAAGTGTAAACAAACTAATCATAAACATAATTTTCTTGCTCGAAACAATGTTTGAATGGTAGTAAACAAGTTGGCGAGATTCGTAACGCGGTTCGATTCGATACGTATACTTGAGGTGAATGCTTATTTTCAAGAAACATCATAAATTTTTTCATGCTTATAATTTTGTTGGAACCACAAAATGAATGTGACAAAGGATTTAAACAATTGGCGAAAAGATCCATAGAGACGCAGATTGGAATACCGAAATAAATCAATCTTGACATTTATCCTTCAAACGTGCCATAATGTATCCAAACCTTTTGTTACAGTATATTCAAAATATTCTATTCACCAGTTCATAAAGCCGCGCACTCATTTCTTACTGTGTGAACGTTAATAACTGAATTTCAAGTTTTTTAGAGGACATTTACTATGTACAAGTATAGCCTGTTAATCTGAATAGCTATTAATATGGATCTAGTTTTTGCGTGATACTCTAACAAACGGACAAACAGAAAGGTAAGAATTCTAAAAAAATATACTTTGACTTATTCGATCCCATACAGACCTCTGACCCAAAATGAAAAAAAATATACACAATCACCTAAACCATTTTAAATAATAATACTGCTTTATTTTTCCATTTGTGTTTTACCTTGATTGTATAATAAAAATTTCAGTAATGATTTTTTCCATAAGTCTTTTCTTCACCCCACCCATTTTGATCGTCACATATAATAAAACTGAAAATTTGCGTTTTTGTATATTAATAATGTGTGCATGAAACATAATTGGACCGTTGCAACATAAACTTATTAGGTTGAATGTATTTTCTTTCATAAATGGTTTTTCTTCCATTTCCACCATGCGCTCTGTGCTTAGTCTACACTATCTTTCTCAAACTCCACATATAATGAAGCTGTAAATTTTGCGTGGCCGGTCGTTGAAAATATTTTGAAAAAAGATATTAGGCGGATGAAGTACGAAAAAGTGGGGCGGATAGAAGATAAAAATGTTTATCTATATTTCAACTTTATTACTATTATTTCAACTTTTATCCATACCTAAATCTATCTTGACCATGTTAGCTTTTACTTGTGACAAAGTGCAAATTTTGCGTTGCAGTAAAGTGAAAATATTAGCAAAAAAACAGGTGGATAAAATCGTTTTTTTCATAACTTATTGTTTGTCTAGTTCTGCATTACACCTGCTCATTTAAAACTGCACATGTGTTAAAATAATAAATTGTGTGTAACTGTACGTAAAATAAATTTGAAAGAGAAATAATTAGACTGGTGAAGGCCTGAATTATGCTTACGTTCAACCTATCTATATAAATATTATCATCAATAGCCTGTCTCAGTCCACTGCTTAACACAGTCCTCTTCTAATTCGTGTATCATCGGAGACCATCCCCATAATCGCCCCGCTAGGCAGGCTGGCGATCGCAGTGTGAGATTGGTCTGTGATAATTTAGCTACACGAATATAAAAATTATTCCAGCCCCAAACGGCCGGGAATTGAATCCGGGTACTCGCGGACCACCGCGCCGTCGAAGACCATAAGTCTTCGGTCAACGAAACACACCACCTAGCTACCGGATATATTAATTATAATAATATAAAATAATCCGTCAATTTATCTTTCAAAATATAGTGTCCATTCCTTTCGTAAGGGCCATCGGGGCATTGTAACTGTTACCATTGGACATCAATTTTAAATACCATGGGCAACTTCTATACGAGGAATACCTCATTTAAATTGTAGTCATATAATGAACACACATATCCAGAAGCTTAGTATTTCCGTTTTGTTCTAGAGCGATTGTAATTTTCACACTTCACCAGTTGCAAAAGAAGTTTCGGAAAAAGCGGACCCTTGTCTCTTTATATTCTTTAACCTAAACACAACTTTAGACACAGAGCGCACAGAAAGATTATATATAGAAATGATATGTTTTTTCTGTCAAACGTAATAAAACTGATCAAATCCTTTCACGAGAACATAAAAAAGTCGAAGTATTTTATTGCACACCAGCTAAACTATTTCAAAGAAATTAACCTGCTTAATGATGCATATTTAGTGCGATAAAAGGTTATCAGGTATGAAATACAATTTAATAGTGACTTTATATAGTACGGAAACCTAAATGTCGTAATCCTAACAAGTAATACTACGTAATACTTTTCACATACTTCACCCCATCACGGACGAAAAGATATTAAAAATTCTGACACCCCGCCAGCCATTATCACTGTCCTGCTTAAATACAGACAGTATCTCCAGTAAACACAGACATTTCTTATGTTGCAATAATGAATATTTAGTGCGATAAACCGTTATCAGTTCGATTTAATAATACGCTTATATAGTACGGAAACCTAAATGTCGTAAGCCTAACAAGAAATACTACTTAATACTTTTCAGATACTTCACCCCATCACGGACGAAAAGATATTAAGAATTCTGACACCCCGCCAGCCAGTAACACTATCCTGCTTAAACACAGACATTTGTGGTTAACTGTATCGAACCATACTTTTTTATTAAACCGGTGCTTTTAGAACAAATTGCAGGAGCAAAAAAGAAAACTACCTGCTACGCGCACGATGCGAGAATTCACACTATTAACTCGAAAATAGCCGCTAAAAATTATAGTTAGAATAAGAAGCTTTTCACGAAAGCCAAGGTTGTCACCGTAATAGCTATTTTAATATATTGACTGACAGATGAGCTAAATGATATGCGCAGGGGGCTAAATGATATGTACTTATGTTTAGAAATATGTAGCTTACTTACCGAAAGTGCAGACAAATTACACGGAATAATAAACGGAATAGTTAATTCGGGAGTCGCGTTGATTTCCAGAATTTAATATGCATACAGACTTGTCGGCGTATATCATTAGAAAGATTGCTTAAATATTCAGCAATAGAATTTAAAAAAACGTAAATTAAAGTATATATGTAATGCCGATCGTAGACTTTTAAGTTGACATAACATTTACACGTCAAATAACCCAAAATAATCTTGAATCTATACTTTAAATCTATTCATTTACAGATTACGTAAAATAAATTCATCTCAATAATCAATAAACGAATCAACTTCTACACATATGAAAACTTTATAAAGCTGGAAATGTCTATCTGGCAGCCGAAAAAGAACAAAGTTACAGTTTGACAGATATATTAATAACAACTTTCACGCGAATCACCCCCATCTTAACCTCTTTGCCGCCGTTTGAACCGCCTTCAAACTTGTGCAAAAAAAAACTTTCCCACAAGGCTTTGACCCTTTCTTGGTCACTCGTTAAGCTTTCTTTCGTCGTAGAACCTAGTTTGTCTCAGAAGGGAGTCGGCCGCTCAGCCGCTGACCCATCATGATCGTTCAATTTATACGCTCCAAGTAATGGACGTACAATTTGGAAATATTAATAATAAATTTCCCTTTGAGTTACCGCATTTAGGGGTGTGCTGTTGATACACAGAGAAAAGGTAAAAGCACACGTATTAAGTATAATCTTTGTAGAGTAAAGCTTAAAAGATATTCGTTTTTATTTACCAGAAAAAATATTATCTGTCAAAGGATTTATTTACCCCATGATAATGATTGTTTTTTTTTAATCTTCCGATAAATATTAAATTATCTATGTTAATACTAAATATACCTTCAGAATACTGAGATAACATGAACTTAGTACTTTTATTTTTATCCAAATTAATTGTACATATCAAAAAAGTAAGATGGTTCTGGTCTACACATTAACGATATTTTGGAAAAAAATACTGAAGGCTTCAACAATCAAAATACAAAATACAGTTAAACCTAAAAGAAACCGAAACAACCGTCATTAAAATTTGTGTCTGCCTGTTTTAAAAAAAATCATTTGAATTTCATTTTTAGTTTGTATAGCTAAGGCTTTCTACATAAAATATGATTCCTTATGATACAATGGCGTGCTATTAAACGCTTAATAATGAATTATTTAAAAAATATTACAACTACCATATCTAATTGTGCCAAAGTATTTAGTAAAGTTACAATATAAACATTATTATAATCCAAATTTAACGTTTAGTAACGTTACATAGTCTATGATAATACTAAACGTTAAATTTGGATTATAATAATATTTCTATTGTAACTTTACTAAATACTTTCTAAGATCTCCTCTTTTCAAAAAGTTATCTTCAAAGTTGATTACTTGCAAAATTACTCGAAATATAATTACATCTTTCGTCAAACTTCAAGGCTGGCGCATGGTATAAGACATTCTATAAAGCACACACTCCGGGAGGTGCAATATATTTTAAATATTAAAAAATATGTTTAAAAAAAAATCGCTTAGAGGCTACGATATACACCTAATTATAAATGTCTGCAGATAACATTAAACATTATATACGTGCATTGAGGCGAATTGATCACATAAATATGCATAATTCATCTCGGTAATTACTACGTTTGGATTTATAATGTTACGTAAACAGTTCCGCAATGAAATTAAGATGAAACTATGTCAATGCCACCTTTTGTAGCAAGAAGGAATGGAAGATCAAAGGAAGCGGAAATATTTTCTGCGCTGCGGGAAACGAATTAGATCCTTTTAGTCATATGATTTTCATCACTAGGAAATCATATTAATTTTTCTTTGTCGGCAGTCTATTGATCGATTTTAAGTTACTATTATTACAAAAATGTTGCTTAAACTTACTAAGAACATTATTTATATGTTATCAACGTACTGTAACTAATAATTCCAAGCATTCCCGCTGATTAGTATGGCAGACTGTCTGAATTAAGAGACAATTTATTCCACGTTCGCTTGCATATTCTCTCTTCCCATGTTTTTGTAGACTTTAATTGTGAATTTTCTTCACAAGCAAGATCTACAAGAAAATATTGGGAAGTCAGAAGAAGGGAAACGAAGCTCGTTTCATTGGAAAGTTTGGTAATAAAAAACTATAATTCATGTCGTATAATTAACAACAGTTTTCCTCCATCTACTAAATAAATCAATGATAAATCGGATAGTATTTTTCCATCTACTAAATAAATCAATGATAAATCGGATAGTATTTTTCCATCTACTAAATAAATCAATGATAAATCGAACAGTATTTTTCCATCTACTAAATAAATCAATGATAACCTTATCAGAACATGTACAAAATAGAGTTTACTCCTTCTCTGGAAATTCTTGATACGATTTAACCAAAATCATTTTGGTCAAAACGTCTGTTTAAATGCTAATATCTAAGGTTACTTCAAATTTTTCCCACCAATGGTTGCACAATTGGAGAAGGGGAGAAATATGTATTGCACGTCACTCTGAAGCTTAATCAATTAACGGGATTAAGTAATTAACGGAATTTAAAAAAAAAAAGTTTATTTGGCGTTAATTTTATAGAAATTCACTATTCACAATTAAATGAAACTACGAAAACTAGGGCGTGATAAAGAACTTAAAGAAAGTAGAAATAATACTACATCACGTAGTTTCATTTAATTGGGAAAATAAAAATGATGAATGTAACCTCATTTTCATTTTGAATGACCTTTCTAATAATACTCCACTCGGTGGAATGTGCCATTTTTTTCAATCTCATTTTACATGTACGAGGAAGTATATTTTTTTTTTAATTTTTTTACATAATAACTGAGATCTCTATTTGAAGTATCTATTTGTAAAATTTATTGCAAACAAATGCTGCAAATGTGTAACACTATAGAAACTGTGAGACTGTGAAAACAGAGGGGTGGACTTAAAGATGCATAAGACAAAGTTATAAGGGTGCCATATTTCATTACGAAACGATAAAAAATAATTAAGTCAAACGACATTAAATAATTGTAAATTTTACAATTATGGAACAAAAGCTCAGAAAAAATAAGCCTTGTAAAATATACTTACCCAACTACGGTACTGAACAAATGCGCCCGCAAAAATAAACGTGACCTTTTCCAACGTATTTATTTATTAATCAATATTGTTTCTGTGCGTATTGTTCAGAAGCAACTATAATCCATCAATGCGATACATTAAGGGGCACTGAGAGGGCGGTGGTACATGGTCCTCCATTAACTGGATTGCTCTGAAACTGCGTCGCGCTGAGAGCTCGACGGGAGTTGTGCTTGTCTAAGGTCTCAGCTTTATGGCGCAGCTATTTAGTAATAATATACAAGTTTATATATATATATATATATATATATATATATATATATATATATATATATATATGTACATTTCTTCTTTTTGTCATAGTAATTTTTACGTTTCTTCAAATAAAATTATGTCCATCATGTAAATACGGAATGCAAAGCAATCCGTATCAGAAATGCTCATATTTATCAAAATACTCGTACAAATACTATTATTCCAAAGGACTTGCCTTTGGCAAAAGTAGCACTAGTTCTTCGCTAACTTTTTTTTCTTTTTTATAAAGGCAATATGTTAAACCAGAAAACAAACTATTTTTTCTCTTAAATTAATGCGTTTAATCAAAATTATAAATACAGCACTGACAGAAAAATATTAAATTAATGCATTTGAAATAGTTAATATACTATCATAGTTGCGTAAATCAATTAGCTGACGATCGGTGCGGCACGCAAATGACAAATACTTCAACCTCAATTTGACAGATGATACTTATTAATTAACATCGAATGATTCACATTTATAACGTTTATTAATACAGATAATACATAACGCATAAATATGTTGTATTTTATTTATTTATAATGTTTATTGTCAAAAACACGGAAAAGGGAAATATGATTAAAAACACCAAGTACGTAAGGCTAATGGGGCTCGTGTGAAAGTACTGAAGAACAAAAGTACATCAGAAAAAGCAAGAATAACTACTTAATGGAATACAGCACTAACCATTCCGTGCGAAAGTGATTTGGATAATGCAAAAGAGGAATAAAAGCAAATATAGTTAATGCAAGTTCATTACGAAATATCTGGGGGAAAATTCGCGCAATACAATTAGAAAAATCGGCCATGTGCTTGTTCTTAGTTGTCTATGTTTACAAAATAAATAGTCCGTAGTTGTGTTGTTAAAATAATAAGGTCCGTAATCGTCATGTCTCTTGAAATATTTTATACAAATTAACCGAAATAATTTTGATTGCAACTTCTAACCAAATGCTAATGTGTACAATTTTTTTTAAATCCACGATTGAAATATTGAGGCACTGGTAAAATTAACAAATTGCGAACTTTGATGCGAGTAGGTTTAAAATTGTAGAGTCTGTGATGTTGTGACAGACATAGAAATATAAAAAAATTATAAGTGTTGTTTATTTCATTACGAAACCCTAAAAATACTGATTTTCAACAAGGATGAATATTCAAGTAGGACGATAATATTGTTTGAATTTCGCGGATTTTCTTCGCAAGTTCAAAGGAAGAAAAGTTATTTATGAACATGAAGCAAGAAATGTCTAAGATCGTCTGGCCCTATTGAACATATTGAAAGAAACAGACAAAAAGTAATCATGGAAGAAACGAATAGTAAAAGAAAATGTGGAAAGCCAAAGAAGAGGGGCACATAACTGAAGAAAGTCTAAACAGCGATGATGTATGATATGATACTTCCACGAAAGTACGGCTGGATAAGTCGTGTCCAAATGTAAGAATACAGTGTTCCATTACCGCTTTCAGTTCTACTTAGAAAGCTAACGGCTAACTAAAAGATGAGAACGCCTAATTCTGATTTACCCTTCAGCATAATTTAATTTCACGTAGTCCTTAAAGTATCCACGCGACTTCACGCTACCGTCGCTAGATGGCGCTGCAAGTCGCACTACTTGATACTCTTTTAATAAACTTACTTTGGACGTCAAACTTTTCGTAAGGTTTCATCTCCTTGCTGAAAAATTAGTTCTTTATTTATACTTTTTGCAAAGTTAACTCATTTGCAATTAATATTGCAAAATTATTACCCTTTTATTATTAATACTATAACATTTATAACTGTAAATTTACCTGTAATTTTTTTTTTAATGATGACAAATGACTAAATTTATTTTGTGTTTTTACATTTGTTGATGAAGTGAATGGTTTTATTTATTCATTATTTATGCAAAATATAATCATAAAACGTGTATTTTTTGACTTCATGTTTTTTGGTCTTGGCAAGTGTATCTGTGCCATATCTGATAATTACTCTTCTTGTCGTTCTAATTTTGCATCTGGTTCGTTGATGATTCATATTTATTTTCACTTTTAATTAAGAGTGCCGCAATAGATTTGGTAACCTTGTACACTAACACATCCATGAACTAACTATCTATGCACGAGCTCACCGTAGCCCTCCATTCTTATTTCACTATAAATTGAAGTATAAACACTTTCAGTGTGTTAACAACAAGGATATTAAATATATGTGGCGTTAATTTTGTAGAAATTCGTTATTCACAATTAAATGAAACTACGTGATGTAGTATTATTTCTACTCCGCGTTCTTAGTTCTTTACCACGACCTAGGTTTCGTTGTATTACAACATCTTCAGGTGGGCTATTAGCAAAGATCTTTGGTAATAGCCCACCTGAACAAGAGTATTTTTAAAATTATTTTTTTCAAAGGATACACTATGTATTTGAATATTAAACAAAAAATTCAAAGATAGTAATATTTTTATTTATTTATTTATGTATATGAAAATCTAGTATGTCTGTCCTGGATGTATTATGTGTGTGTGTGTGTCCGTGTGCGTGTGCGCGTGCGCGTGGTTATGCGTGTGCGTGTGTATATGCGTGTGCGGTCGCGCGTATGTACGTCCGTGTACGCGTGTGCATGTTCGTGTGTATTTGGTATCCCCTCCTCAACGAATAGGCTGACCTAATTAAATTTTGATGATGTTCTAAATAAAATTGAAAAGTGCGTAGACTTTTTAAATTGTAACACGTTGACCACGTTTTATAAGAATTCGGTTGTCTAAACGCTGTATTTCTTATACAATTTTCGCAATAACACTTCTAAATGACATTTGACTAGATAGATTTTTATCTGAAAAAGACAGCAAAGCTCCTTATAGTAGAGTATCCTTTTGGTTTTCCGACATGAACTGATATTTTAAATACGGAAATGTACAACTCAACAAATTTCCATTTATTCTGCACAACAATTGAACTGAATTCCTTATGTGTTCTAAAAAATATTGGGAATTTCTGTCTCACTTTTTTTAGTTTTCCTTTGCGTAGTATTAGCGTGCGACTTTATGTTTAATAGGATGTAAGACAATTTTCAAATTTCACTTCAGTTAGTACATTTTATGTGTGTCATGATTAAAAATTAATCTATTTCAAAAATATATCGTTGAAACTATTGTTGTAAAGTTAACAACAAATATAGTAATCGGTTAATACTTCACCCAACATAAAATACGTCCTCATTTTGCGTATGGGCCTCAGAAAAACCTGAGAAACATACTTTACCTCGTATCTCAAGAAAGCGGGATCTAGATAAAACAACGACGATATAATCTCATATCATCATGCCATCGCTACCCATAAAAACACAGTCGGAGGAAGCCTTGATAGATAAGAACGTTTAAGCCAGTAGGGTCTAGTGTCTTTCAAAACAAATAGTCGCAGCGAATACCACACAAAAGACGAAACCAATTAAATATTCTAATATCAGACAAACTTCATACTTCAGTAAACTGTTTCTATTACTTCCATGCTCCTATTTGTTACTTTAACAGCTTGTAACTGGGGGAAAACATCTACACTAAGGTTGGAGAAACCGATGTTTCAAATTAAACTGTCAGATATCCCAAGGCGTTGAATTATATATTCAACTTAACTTGTACTAAACTTTGCTTATATCATTATTCACAATTGTATATATTTTGCCAAGAGTCTTTATAACGTTTGTCTAATAATATTCAATGTAAAGATTTATGCCAAACACTTGTTCAGTACTATTTACTTACACAGACATACCAACATCATTTACGCGACATGCAACCGACATTGAACACGTGTGACCTGTCAGAGAAACGCTCGTTCACCTTTAAAAAGATGCCGAGTTAATCAATTAGTCCATCGAGTGTTTATGTAACCACGATGTTTATTTAAGAACGACGAGTTTCCTCAAAGACGTTATCGGTAAATATTCCGGGAAGCTTGCTTGACATGAAAAGAGAAAAGTGCTTACAGTTTTCGTTTTCCCTACCTTTCTCCTTTTACTTTGTTGTCCCTTTAGAATTGTTTAATTTTCGTTATTTATTTCACTATTATTATACACCAGCAGTGCCGCGACTTCGTTCGTGTGAAATTCGAAATAAGAAAAGTTATCAGGAATTTTTTTGTGGTTTGTTGTTTTTCTCTCGGAACTTCATGAACATAAAGTTTACTAAAAACATTAATAGATGGCGTTGGCAATACCAATATCATAATATTCACTAAGTCACTAAGTCAGTTTTTTTTTAAATCATTGATATCCAGATAAGAAGTATCCTATATATTGAAAATATCCCATACCTCTCTGTTACTTTATTGATTTCCATTTATGTTTGTTATGTAATAACTAATGGTAAATATTTTATAATTGGCAATTTACTTTTTGTCTGAAGTTGTGTACACGAAAAACTTTTTTTTATTACCTTCTTAAAAATGAGACAAACTTTGAAAGTCTCCAAAAATATAGGTCGATACTTTCAAAATAGCCTAAATCTTTTCAATCCACTTTTATTTGTTCTTCGGTCATTATCATTTAAAGAACTATTTTGAATAATATGTAATATGGACATATCCTAAGGTTTGTTGGGTTCTGTACAGTAGCAGCAACGCCATCTAGCGGCATACTAATAAAGAGTTTTATTATTCTTTAAGAAGCTGTATACTTTTCGGAGATAAAACTATATCACTTCGCAAAATTAGTAAATTCAATTAGTGTGCAATGTTTGGTAAGAATCTATTTATTCCTTTAACAATTATTAAGTACAAAACAAAGATACGAACACACTTACATTCATTTTTAATTTTATTGTAAGGGAGAATGTTTAAAATACATATAATTATGTCTAATTTCACCGTTACATAGTGTATATCTCTTTAAATTGTTGATGCAAATTAACTGAAATAATTCTATCTGAAAAATCCACTCAAATGTTAGGATTTTTCAAACCATGGTTTAAAAATTAAACGGCGACACATTGGACAACTCTTTGAAGCTTAATATTTCGCAAAGGGAGCTTAAAAAAATTTTAAAATGGTGAAGAGAAGCTTAATATCTTTTTAAAAGACTTATCTAATGGTAAGCCTCTCCATGAGATGGGTATAAAATTGCATATATGGGGCGGTATATTAAACAAATTCTTTTAAAATTATATATATTAATTGATATCTCCACATGAAGATCCTCATTCATCGCGTTTCATTACTGAAGGCCACGTCCGTCTTAAAGTTCCTGGCTAGAGGAGTCAGTAGATCAGACTGCTACCCTGTTTTCGACTTTTCGTGATTATCTTAACCTGATAAGATCTATGATAATAGTCGGTCGATATTCTATCAGGATATCGAACGCCAGGACTTTTGCCCCCTTTCTTCCTATAACGTCTTAAAGTGCCTGGCTAGAGGAGTCAGTCGATCAGATCCTTCCCTACTACCCTGTTTTCGACTTTTCCCAAAGCCATTGTGACAGAGAGTTTCATGATTATCTTAACCTGATAAGATCTACGCTAATAGTTGGTCGATATTCTAATAGGATATCGACCGCCAGGTCTTTTGCCGCCTACTCTTCCTATAACGAATATTTCGTCTAGGTTATTTGGCTGTCTACAAGCTATGTGGCCAAAGTAATTAGAACTAGTTGGTAACAGATGGTTGATAATTTGGTCTTAATTTGGAGTTATTCGATTATGGTTCTTTCACATATTTTTGCAAAATTTCATGCACATAGATCTAAAATTGCAGGAACTCTAAGAGTGGGACAGGCAGGGCTGAACAAACATATGCACGGACGTGGTGAAACTGATTAATAATGTTACTTTCTTACCAATTCGACTACGGAAATCTAAAAACGTGGATATGTTGTTTTTTTATATTTATAGATGCATACATCCTCAATGAGATGTAAAAAAGTTTCATTCAAATTTTATTTATACCAGGAAATTTTAATGAAAAATCAATGTGCGGTATTAACTCCATGTGTATGTGGAGACTAATGATAGGATATCTAGGAAAAATGAAATGTAGAGATTTCATTTCACTTCTATTATTCACACGGCCATTTCGATCCCATTTTAATAAATGACACAACGACATTGTTGCAACAAATAGTTTCCTTAAAAGCCAACTTACGTAGAGTATTGTAACCATTACCCTGTTCTATAAGCAACTTAAACTATTAAACAAACGTGAGAATTAAAATACTTCGACAGCAATTCCAAATTTCCGTATTTATGTGTATCTTTAAATATCATGTTTATTATTACTTATATTATTACAGTCATCTCGCCCACGTATTTCACTCTTCGACCTCGAGGTAAACGCAAATTCGTATCCACCGTTATTTATTCAGGTACCTAAAGTAATAAAAAGGTATGGAACACCTAATAAACAGGAAATGTGTATGCTACATAACCAAACATATCTAAATCACGATCACAATAAACCTTTCCCAATACTGAGAATTTTCCCATATTTTTCTATTCTTATTTGTTGGCTTTTTTCCATATCCGCTGCTTTTCTATTCTGGGATACCATTGTGAAACATTTTTTTGTGGTCCGTCGCGTTTTTATACGGATCTACCCGATGTTATCTCATCTGAAATTTTTATTTATTTTCTGAACCAGGTATTTATACCGTTTCTTATCTTTTGTGTATGAGTTGAAATTATTCGTATTTTATATAACGACTTTCCTGATTTCAGACCGTATGTAAAATTATTCGGTCTACAAACTAAGCTTAAACTTTAACGTCGGAAGCGTTTTGCGTTTATGTAATTATGTTAATTCGATACATCTATTGCAGTTAAGAACTTAAAACTGCAAGCCAGTTCGATAGTATACTATTTGTAGATATCTAGAAAAAAATATTACTTCGATTATATCGACATTAGATACAGACGAGCCAGAAATGTTTCACCTGATTACCACAAAAAATTAAAAAAAAGTGAAGAAGTACATAATAAGTACTCTTTTATTTCCTTCCTTCACTAATTAAATAAGTAGTGCACTGGTAAAGTCTGAACTTGGAAGTACTATGTTCGAATCTCGGAATTAATATTTTTTATGTTGAGGAAAAAACATACTTTAGTCTAAATTCTAATCTTAAATGTAGTTAAATCAAATTTTAAAAAATAAACGATTTTTACTCCAATATTATCCAAGAAATGAGGATATTTTCATTTCAGTACCTACTATCTGTTTACATTTCCAACGTTTCAAAACTGCACGCTACATCATTGTTGGACACTGTCGAAATATCGTGCACAGTAACTTGATCCTTGATAACTAGCTCTCTTGCTCAAATTTCATAAGAAATCAATAATAAATACATAGTACCATGAAGAAGAGATGAAATTTCTTAATATCGAGTTATAACTGTATTAAAGTATGTTTTAAAACATGTTAAATTTTATCACGTGTTATTGTTAGCTGGCCTGTTCTGTATACGAAGAAAATCTTTAGCCGGAGGCTGGAGGCGATGATGTATATTCAGATCATTAATTAGTCTAACGGCTCGCCGCTGAACAGCGTCTATTTGACATACTTTCAATTCCCTACTTCTATTTTCAACATATTTATATATTAAAATTCAATACTGACAACTTCCTTTATTAATTGTTCTAAAAATGTTTGTAACAAAACATGCACTTACTTCACTAATGCTATACTACATCAAGGTATATAAAAACTGCAGCGAACAATTTGAAAGCCTTTTTTTGTGTATAATTGATTATTATATCATAATAAAATTATAGTAGTATAATGTAAATAATTAGTTTTCGGAATACGGAGGAAGCGTTTAAATCAAAGATAAAAATGACCAATTATTTGCACCATCCGATATAGGATATCGCTTTTTAGGGCATATAAGGATTATTGTCATAAAATGACACATTTTTCTTTGCCATAACCGGTTTCTGATCCATCAATTTAGTTAACATTTCCTTCTTGGTTATAGTTTTCCTCTCTAGTGGGTCCTGATAACCTTTCCCAAATATGAGACAATGACCTTTTAAATCTAAGAAATCTTTTTTCTTCCATAAGCGGGAAACAATACTAATCTTTTCCATTGTTTGAATTTTATTTATTTTTATCTCATACATATTTATTAAATATCCTGTTATTGTCTGGAGATGTATGCACATATCTGTATTTATTTATGATTCAAATAATATTGAAACGTTGTCAATTCAGCGGCGTGTATAATCAAAATACGAATGAACAAATATTCAACAGGAATATTTATTTGGTCGTGCATATATATATAACATAAAATATTCGTTACGCATGTGCGATGTTATTTTCGTTCCACGTAAATTGAATTGTGTCCAACCTACAGTTCAAGTGAAGTGAAAATATTTTACATAAATAAATTGAATTTCGTGGCTGAGTTATGAATGGAAACAAGAGTTAGTTTAAGATAGAATTAATGTTCACCCTAACCACATTTAGCGGTGTTTATAGTCCTGTGTCACTGCAATTGCATGACTTAAAATATTTAATCAAATGCATGAATAGTCACCCTATCGTCACATGTCAACTCCAGGTATGAATCATATTTTGTGTGGTCCACAATCTGACTACAATTTCCATTAATGTTCAAGTTTGATCCAAATCAAATAATAATTCAGCTTTTTAGAGGGACTTAAGATTTCTCGAATTTAAGCTGAGATCTTCAAACATTGTAATTTAATTTACTATTGTATTTTATATTGGAAGTATTAATGTTTGATGCCATATTGATACATAAAACATTTCGACTATGACGCTTATTATATACTCACATTTCTCCATCCACACAAGTCGAGCGCTATAAAATTAGTACCCACAGAGTAATAGCCGTTATTATGAACTTAATGAGCTCAACTTAATTAGGCTCAACATTTATAATGGAACAGTTATTGTCTGGTGTCATGTCAATATGTAAAAAAGTTCGACTATCACGCATTTACTTATATTTCTCCGACCACTCTAAATCGAGCGCCATCAGATTGGTCCCCACAGAGTAATAGCCGTTGTGACCACTGGGATTAATATTTAAGCTCAACATTTATATCGGAATCGTTAATGTTTAGTGTCATACTTATACATATAAAAGTTCTACTGTGACGCTTATCTTTGACAACTCGAAATCATTGATTGAATATATTTGGCGTTAATTTTGTAGAAATTAATTATTCGCAATTAAATGAAAGTACGTGATGTAGTATTATTTCTACTTTCTTTAAATTCTTTACCACGACCTAGGTTTCGTTGTAATACAACATCTTTAGGTGGGCTATTGGCAAAGATAATAAATAAAGCAAAGATAATAATAAAAAGTAGAAATAATACTACATCACGTAGTTTCATTTAATTGTGAACTCGAAATCAAGCAATACCATTTGACTACAGAATAACCATTTTACTCACTGCTATTATTCTTTATACCAAATGCTTATACACGTTCAATACCTGTGACTGTTAGAGGTAGTTTACCTCATCTAATTTGCAAGAGCGTAATGCAATTTTCTTGTATGATAGAATATAATACCTACATGTCCCGGATTTTCCCCGAAGATCTCAGGAAACATATGTGTACCGTATCTGCAAAAGGATTCCGGTACCTACGAATTTATTTGGAGACTAGTTGTGTCCGCTATTTCGTTTGCGTGGAAATCGGAGTAACAAAAATCATTAGGATGTTTTTGTGATTTTTTCTTTCTCGCAGAACACTATGAGCATAAAGTTACAAAAACTCTAAAAGATGGCGTGGGCGGCCAAGTCGATTCCTCCGATTCTGATATTAGCTCGCACAACGAACGTAAAGTAAAGATTGACGTATCCTTTTTATTTGTGAACCGATTGAAATGAAGACCCAAGTCTAAATGTTAACCAAAGGTAAACTAAATATATTACTGAAAACTGCATTTAAATCGGTTCAATCGTTGCTGAGATTAACGTGCACAACAAAGGTGCGCGCAGACAAACAGGCAAACCGACAGACAGAGAAACAGACGCAATTCTAAAAACTGTTGTTTCAGGCGTATCTTCAGTAGATAGTACTTAGTTTTACTTAAACATATTTAATCTACAGACTCAGTTTTTTTACGATTTTATTATATGCATAGATGAACTACTACTAAATGTTTAGAGTAAATATGGAAAGGAAATAAAAGCGAATTATTTATTTATTTATTTTTTCTTTGCTACAGGAGCAATCTCTTCCGTTAACCAAAGCAGCTAGTTAAAGATATATTGTGTTGTGGAATATTTCAACAAATTATGAATACAATTGCAAAGTAAAACTGTTATAACATTAATGAACAAAATGGCAAGCTAACAAAAAAAAATAAATAACGAGTAATTAATGACACCAGTCCAATTATTTACAAATTATATGAATAAATAAAAAAGTAATATTTTGTTAGGTAGAAGATATGTGACGTCATAGCTCCTTTTGAAGCCGCATAGCGCCTTTTTTTAATATGGATTATTTGAAAATATGTGTCATTTCATATAACAATTTCAGTATTTTACATAAAAGTTATTATTCTAAAAAGAAGTCTTATATGCACAGCTGTGACGTACAGAAAGACTTTTATCCGATAAATGCTGTAAAAATTCACGGTGTGAAATACACGTATGTACGTCTTTTAAATCCCAATAATCTTAACAAACCATACAAAGTACATTTAAAAAAATATTTAAGAAAAAACACATGTCTATGGCAACAATTATAGATGTAGATGATCTATCTTTTCATATAATATTGGAATCTATAAAAGCAATGAATGGAATTGAGATATATAATATAATAAAAACCTTAAAGGTCAACAGGATTTAAGATCGACCTTCCCCATCCAATTCAGCTCCCACAAACCGCAATACAAAACAAAGCTTAAGCTGCAGACAATAGAAACTCGAGGTTAATAGCTACAATGAACAAGAAAAATAACATATCGCGGGCTTACGAGCTCGGCATTTGCTCTAAATATAAACATGCCCCCATAAACAAAAATACTCTTGGCAATTAGAAACTCAACTAACATACGTATGTAGATAAGTTATTATTAGACTCAAAAGAAGACAATAAAATGACGGCGCTTACAAACGGCAAGGTTCGACTGCGATTGACGTATGTATCGTCCTAGACCTAGATCTGACCTAGAGTCCACAGTAGGCGTCATAACCATCGGTGAACGATGACCATTTATGTAGGGCCAACGGCCGTACCTATGGTTCGCACGCACAGAGCAAAACAATTCTGATGTCAGCAAGCATACGCTAAATAACTTGGCGTCGTTCAAGTTTGATTGAACATTATGGCATATTGGTATGGCAAATTATGTCGTTAGCGCTTAAGCATTATTGCCTGTTTAATGTGGCGGCTGTTATTGAACTGAGGGTTTGACAATGGCTAGCTATAAGCGGAAATGAGGATTACGATTCGATATTTGAATACTTTCGATATGGGGCGTTCAAATACAGTTAAACCAATGTCAGATATATGTTGAAAAGTATCGGACAGCGAACGTCATTGATATTAGTTTGGCTCGCGAATTGATCGTAATAAATATTTAAAAATGCTTCTGTATTTATGAAAAATATAACAAGGAATACCCGCGTCAGTATTTGGTACATTTTCTTGAATCTTATTTTAATTATTTAATTCATAATGTACGGTAACTACTTTACAAATTTAGTTGCTGTAATTGTAGAGACAAACTCTTCTATAGCTCTTTTTATATTTTAGCAAAATAATTAATAAGAAAAACAACTTATATTATTGCTTTTCAAAATATGTCTTTAGAATGATGAAGAAAGAACGTCAACCTCAAAGAGAAATTATTGCAATTCAATATTATGAAATTAATATATTGAATATATTTGGCTTTAATTTTGTAGAAATTCATTGTTCACAATTAAATGAAACTACGTGATGTAGTATTATTTATACTTTCTTTAATTTCTTTACCACGACCTAGGTTTCGTTGTATTACAACATCGTCATATGGGCTATTAGCAAAGATTAACCCTTAGGAACTTATAACAGCATTTATATATTTCACAACACAACACAAAATGAATATTTATACGTTAGTAAACCACTGTTTGTCTTATATAAAATACTGTTTTTTTTTCGAAAATACTGTACTTATTAGTGTTATGAACACTGCATAGAAAATTCCATTAAATTCGTTGATTCTTCCAAAGTTACTAATTAATCGCTGAGTACTAAACTGTAAATACTGCCAATAAATTCGTTTTTTTTAAATTGCCATTTTCTATTAAATCTAAAATAGATAGCCATTGAACAGACATCAATCATGATTATCATATTTGCTGTTACGTAGACGATATTTGTCTATGTTTTATCGTAAAAAAATTACGGTAAGTTGTACTGTGAGTTGAGTTATGATGTACTGTGAGTTGAGTACGGTGAGTTGTTTCCGTGTGGTAAAGGAATTATTACGGAAAAACAAGTATCAAAATTGTTCGAGAATGCAAATTGATAATATTACATGTATTAATTACATTAGTACTACTGAAATAGTTTTAATATTAAATCTAGCAATAATAGCATGTGAAATAACGACCTCTCCACTTATTCTATTTTTATACGTTTTAGCATAATATTTCGTTTAATAAATACAAATAAAACATAAGTATAATATATAGTATAAAATAGTATAAGCTTCTTCAAATAACCATCGATGTGTGTGGTTACACGTTAATTAATGTTAAATCGACTTTCGTTTCATAGTAAGTTTTCAGCTAAGGAAAATAAAGTTTAACAGAGCAATAGTGCACGAATCTTGATACGTTGTTAAGACAATTTTGTTAATTTTAATCATTGAACTATTATTTTGTTTCGCAGGTCTAGGCGGTCGTCTGGCGCTACCTCGGCCACAACGCCGCAGCCGAAAAATCTCAACCCTGGGGGTGAGTGACTTCTTTTTTTTTTCTTGTTTATGGATCAATATTTTATTTTATATTAAATGTACACATATAGTAATGATTTAACACAACCCTATGGCCATGCCATTCTGGACAAACAAATTTTAAGAAAACAATATGAAAAACTAAATGCAGATTATAAAACTGTCTTAACAGATCGATACAAAACCTTTATAAATCTGTATACTGGCAACTGTTTCTAATTTTATGTTTATTATAGAAACTTTTTTAAATCCTTAAATAAAATTTTGAATGAGAACAATACCTATAATTATTTTACCCTAATATTAAATTCCGACTTCAAAAATCTTCATGATCACATATCACATAATTAGAATGTCCCTTGTCTGCAGCTGTAACTTGGCTTTTTAGTTTCGAGTTATCACAAGAACAAAAATCTTTTGAATTTTTAATACTGAAAAGAAGTTAGATTAATTCTATAACACATTCAAATATTCTTTTATTCCATTTATGTCATTTTTATATATTTACACTTTTCGAAAGAGAGCAAATTGGCAGTTTTAGAAGCGATTCATGAATTTACGACCATTTAATTTTTAAAATATCTTAGATGCCTTAATATCAGTTACCAATAATTTTTTTTATACAATTCACATAACATGTTATTAAAATGTCCCCTTAAGTAAAAAGCCAAGTTACAGCTGCGCAGCTCTAACTTGACTTTTTAGTTCTGTGTTACCATAAGAACTAAAATTCCTTTAAATTTTAGATAATGAAATGAAGTTAGATTAATTCTACAACATCTTCAAATAGAGCACTCTGTGTCATTGATCTGTCATTTTTATTTATTTACACTTATAAAAGCAAAACAAACTATCGGTTATACAAATAATTGATGAACTTACAATCGTTTAATTTTTAACTTATCTTAGATGGCTTTATATTAATTACCAACTTCATCAGTTTTTTTTAATTACATATCACATAATACGTAATTAAAATATGACTTCATCCGCAGCTGTAAATATTTTTTTGTATTAAGCTATTTAGTACAACGACAAGAATCCTTTTGAATTTGAATAATGAAATAAAGCTAAATTAATTTTATAACATTTTATTCAAATTCAATTCAGTTTAATTAATTTGTCAACTTTTTTCTTATTTGCGCTTGTAGAAAGAAAAAAAAACTCGTGGCTTTTGAAATGTAAGTTTGTGTATTCAAAATGGTGTACTTACATAAAATATTACCTGAACCCATATAAAAAATTTTTCTTGTTTGAAATTGATTAATATATGTATACAAGTAATAAAAATCACTACCAGACTTCTACCACTATTACGATAGGTCATGGAATGCGTTCAATAGTAATACTAGCATCAGAGACACTGACTATCTCCCACAAAAGTAAAACATATAATTCTATTAATAGCTCTCACTATTCCTCGTTTCAACGGGTGTGATGATACGAATAAATAGATAAAAAAATTCTCCGCGTCTTACCAAACGTACGTACAAGTCGCGGCGACAGAATCGCAAGACTGCAAGAGAAAGTTCGAGGCAATCAGGGATTCGCTTACGGACCGAGAGACAATATACTAAATTAATTATAACTCCCAACCCCGCCTTTCTACCCTTCGATCGCTCCCTCTACTTCCACCCTTCGTACCGAGCTGTAACCGCAGTTCGCCCCATACATCGATGCCAACTGTACCCACTCACGGCACAGCTCAACGCAGGAGACAATATGTAACTTGAAAACTAATTTTAATACAGACCGAAGCACTAAATTTAGAAAGCAATTTACAGATTCAATTTGTATGGTTCGTCGGCTGCGGTCTCTTAGCGCGGAAACCGTGCTTGCTACCTTCCTCTAATGGCGAGCATCTCAGATACGTTCCTCGCTCAAAGGAAAAACTCACTTACGCACGCGTGGTTCCATTGAAGTATTCGATGTTTGTTAATGAGACATTCAACGGAAGGGGAAGAAACAATCTAATATATAAACATACTGCAACAAAAGGGATAAAATAGCTGAAAATAGAATTGAATCTAAATGAACATTCTCTCGACAAATATGTGAATACATAATCACAATCAATAAACACTTGGATAAATCTTATCTTGCATACTTTATAGTAAGACAATAGCAATTTTCTAATAATCACTTAGTTTGTTAATGACACATTCAACGGAAGGGGAAGAAACAATCTAATATATAAACATACTGCAACAAAAGGGATAAAATAGCTGAAAATAGAATTGAATCTAAATGAACATTCTCTCGACAAATATGTGAATACATAAACACAATCAATAAACACTTGGATAAATCTTATCTTGTATACTTTATAGTAAGACAATAGCAATTTTCTAATAATCACTTAGTTTCTTCGGGGATGATAAAGTGGAGAAAAAATCTCATCGGAAATATACATTGACATAATTGATCAAATATTGAAAGAAAGTAGAAATAATAGTACATCACGTAGTTTCATTTAATTGTGAATAATTGATCAAGCTAAATTTTCGTGAAACTAAGTAAGAGGAAATATTCATGTAAGACATGGTGGATTCTAACTTTAGTGCAGGGGCATATATATATATACATATATATATATATATATATATATATATATATATATATATATATATATGAAATATATGTAAATCACTTTCCGGTGATCTGTCTGATGAATGACCCTAAATATTTTTACAAGCTGAAATTAACAGATTTTTTATTAAAAAGGAATTCTAACTTTTTTACTAACTTTTCACTCGATAAAGAATATCTGAATTAATGAGATAAAATTGGTAGTAGGAATAACAAAGTGAAATGTGTTTGGATAGAGTTGAAGAAATTTTTATATTGCGTAATGGAATATCCTCTAAAAAGTTAAAACTTATCAATGTGACTAATTATCCCAAATAGATTAAAAATGACGTAAAGTATATATAAATAATGTGAAAATACAGTTAATAGCGTTTTCCATCCACAAACTAGATTTGAAAACTCACGGACTAAAAAAACATTAAATGGTAAAAAATCGAAAAAAAACGAGTGTTCTTTAGACCACACGACTAAAGTAAAACTTCAAATTCACAAAATATGAACTTTACAATTTTATTCATTGTTCGAATTTTACAAGTTTATTCACTTTAAACGTAGAATATTTAATGTATTGTACAAAATAATAATTTATAAAATTGTTCAAGAACGAAATGAAATTACAAAGTAATCAAAAAATCACCGTTCGCGTAACTATATATATATATATTTCATGTACTGGCTATGAGTGGAAGAGAGAAAGAAAATGTGTGCTCGCACCTCTCTCTCTTGTCCCTACAGTAACATACGAAACGTAACTCTCTCTTTCTGTCTTCACTAACTTATATCTCCCTCTCAACTTCCGTTCGCCTCGTCCGATCACACTTTTCGTAACGCTCTCGTCACGCATTCACCAGCTTACTCCCCAAGTCAAGCGTGCGTAAAGAAGTTTTACTTCAATAAAAAAATGTTCTTGCTTCATATGTTAAAATTGTTGATTCAAATGTCTAACCTAAATAAAAGAAAGTTTCTTTCAAGATATTTGTATTAGAAGGAATTTATTTGTCTTACCATAGCATATGAAATTTTAGTAAGTACGAAATTAATTTTGAAATGTTAATAACATCCAATCAATTATCTGAAATAAGTCGTAGAGAAAAAATAAAACTAAAAACTAAAGATATCAAACGGTGAAAAAATATCTGATCGTCTTCAATTCTGTTACGTTGCCACAGATTAACAAAATTTTCGTATAATTATCAAATGAAAACATTGAAATACGGATTCCTGACATTATATATTTTCACAGGAAATAAATTCAAATTCATGTTTTCCATAACCATATCAAACTTACAAACTATTGAACGAATATGTGCTTCAGCTCGAATACTTGTGCAACGATGACAAAACATACTTCTAGTAAATACATATGCCTGAGTAGCAAAAACTATTAGTTATTTACTACACTTATATAAAAAAACATATCTAATTGATACCGTATACTAAATACTAAACGTACCTAGTTAGTATATCTAACATAGTTTGTCTACTAGTTTAGGTATTTAATTCCATTTTCCAAGACAGTTTAGTATTGGGCGATAAACATTAACACACCGTAGTACTTTCCAATGAAGTTGGTGTGCAGATAACCGTATTTAGTGCGAGTAATCGCCTAAACGGTTGCCAATCAATGATATACTCGAAACAGGATTAGCGACTACTTCAGAACACTGCTACTGTACGGCAAGTAGATAAGACGTCTAACCCCTTAGGGAGTATTCGGTTGGCTCGGTTAAGATTTTCTCCATTGAAGAGTCTGGCTATTTATACCTTCACACGAATTCCCTCTCGGGCAGGATAAATTGGTGCAGAGGTTATCATTCATTCACTCTTAATTCTGAGTGAAAGATGTTTGTATCTCTGATATACATAATAAATGTACGAAAGTGATTTTATCTTGAACACTATTTTTTTATGTTAATTTAGAAACTTTGAAGGCGATTATAGAAATATTGAAAGGAATAGTTTTTTCGCATTCAGCAAACATATTTCACATTCAGAATGATAGAAGGAATCAGAACCCTTATATGTATATGTATATATATATATATATATATATATATATATATATATATATATATATATATATATATATATATAACTTACACTTATTTATGTAACGAACATAAATTTTATTAAAGTAAAAAAAAACAAAATTTCATGTATATTCTAATATTGCATTTAGTTAAATTGTCGTAGAATTAATAACATAGAATAAGCTTCAGTTAATGACATATTGTCGAATTAGTTTCTATTTGTCGAAATAGTGAATATTCCTAAAACAATGATTGAAAGCTGAAGTTCCTAATTTCAGGCTAATTACTATTACAACCTGTGAAATCGAATATTTTATCGCCATCGATATTTGATGTATCGCATGCTTGAAAATTAATGTTCCTGAAATATACATATTAGTTAGGTCATGTTACCAGACCACATGATATCGAATAGGATTGAGTATCATGTGGTTTGTAATATTGGTAAATTATATAGTTAGGTTGGTTACTGTTACAAATATAGGCAATGAAAATAAATATAGATTGAGTGAGCAAGAAAAGTTTATTCCTGTAAAATGTGTGTTTGCTTTGAAAATTTGTAGCATAGTAACGACGCAATACACGCTTTTCCTATTAGCTTCTGTAATCAGATGAAATAAGAACTAGAGTTCTGTTCGGTATTATTATGTGTTGTATCGTATAAACTGGCTTAGAAGTAATCATCTAAAGTACACACTTTTTTCTTGGCATATTTCCTTTCTTTCGATACTTCTTGAACACAATTTATATGTTTTATATTATGTCATCACTTATTTCAATGGCTTATATTTAAAACATAATCATAGATACAATCAATATCCTTCAATTAAGTTGAAGAAAAAATAAGCTTTCGTGTTGATAAATAAACAACTTTTCCTTTAAGTCTAACTGTACTACCAAATTTGTTCTTTACGAGCGATCGTTATAAGTTTTTGACGTATTATTACGCTATACAAGTCTTAGGTACGCAATAAGATGAATTCATTTAAAATTTCGCACGGCAAAATATCGTATTCCTTTTCTATTATACAGATAACACGTTGATCCGAATAAATATATTACTTGCGAACACGCGTTCGTCGCACCGCTGTCACGCACTGATCTGTGCGGTGACATTATCTACTACACGAGTATGAATAAAATACCCAAATAAAATATACAAAAGAAAGAAAGAAAGAAAGAAGAAAGAAAGAAAGAAAGAAGAAAGAAAGAAAGAAAGAAGGGAAATTTTGTACAAGCCTTTATTTTACAAAACACTTGTTCTGTTGAACCGATTGTATTATTCCATTTTTTAATATTCAATCATTAATTATTTTTATCAATATATTTTTCTAATAAATACTTACATTGTACTGCAGAAGGTACTGTTTGACTTAGGTTCATTAGTTTTGTAATAAATCTTTAAAGTAAACTACGTATGTATTAATTTTCCAAAATAAAAAAAATAAACGTTATTTGATAATTATATTAATGTATTAAAAAATCCATAGTATAAAAAGTAATAAACATTTTTTATATTAAAATAAGAGTATGGTACTTCTATCAAATTCTAGTTTTCAAAATAAATTTTCATTTATGGACTTAGTAATAACGTGTCATCAATGTAATGTTTGCCTCCTGTCATCAATGTAATGTTTGCCTCCACTTTCTCTACCTGTTTGGCCGTATTATCTTAATAAATTATAAAAGAAATTAACTAACTTAAAATTGTTCGGGCTGAAATGGGTTAAGTATTCTTAATCATATCAACATATTTTAATTACCTCATATAATACAGCGTTTCAATATTTTACAGCATATATTTCGCATTACAAATTGATACATTTAAAAATAACTGATAAAAATCATATTATAGATAATGACCGATAATGACTGATAACACTGTGCCATCCGTATTATAATATATTCTTCATATACCTGCCTGCATAAATAGTAATACACAAAAATGTTAAGCTGAGCACTGAAAATCAAAGTACTACTAAGGAAAAGAAATACCTGTGAGGCATAAGAAAGTTAACACTCAAAACGAAACAAGATATAAGAAAATAATTAATAAGCTATAACTTAGCTTTAATAGCTCTATAAAAAAATTACCACAGCATATATTAATGTAGAGTAAAACGACCACAAACAACGTCATACTACCTATATGACATTTGTATAGCCTTAAAGGGAAACCAGCAACTTTACCCACTCTTCGTAGAGAAAATGATTTTTTTTCTCTTGGGTACACCAAGGAAAGCTACCTATAATCTGGTAGATAATGATGACACTGCAGGTACTAATATATAAATAAAAAAAAAGTACCGCAATCTGGCGGAGAATCATAAAACTATATTTTATAAAATGTTTGATTACAAAAGAAATAGATGTCGCTTTTAATTAATCCTACTCAAACTCCATGGACAATAGCGTGCTGATTTTTTCTCGTAGATATTGACGAGCCCCTGAGGTATAAAATTATAAAGCTTCATTAAAATCCGTCCAGTTTTTTTATAAGTCAAGCGCGCACTGATCCGGCCTGGTTACAATTTTATTATATTTATAAGCGGAAGTGTATTTGATAATTAAAGCTGCATCTCCAGGTTATCTGAGAGTTTCTCCCGTAACTTTTTTAAATGAAAAGAGTGAACGACTTGCTAATAAAACGACTTGCTAATGAAACGGCTTGCTAATAAAACGGCTTGCTAATGAAACGGCTTGCTAATGAAAGGCTTGCTAATGAAATGATTTGATAATGAATGAAATTTAAACGGGCTGTAAATAAATAATGGAAAATATTTTCACATAATTTACCTCAACGATTCACCGATACTTTCGAAAGGTTATTTTTTGGTATTTGATTAAGTCGAGAACCGAAAGTACATAAAAACTTTACATTTACGTACTGACATCTGTACATAATATAAAAATAACAAATCTACTTCTGGACAATACTTACTGCTAGTGTTGAAAGTAGAACAAATGCAAGTTGCATTTTTTCCTCTAATATAGAAAAAATTCCTGTCTCTTACGTACTCCTACAAGGGAGGCTCTTTTAGTTTATTATTAGTGGCGTAGCGCATAGGGTGACTGTGTTTTTCAATTTTATTTTTTTGTATTTCCAAAATATTTATACGCTTAAAAGAACATAACATTATATTGTACCAAAACGGTATCTTCAACCGTCTCTATTTATTTTTCTTTTCATAAGTTCTTTGGTGAAATTGCCCATCTAACGCGATTGTTTAATTATACCCCGTTAACGATACCCAACGCGAGTTTCAAGTAAACATTCGAGAACTCTCACAAAACTTTCTTCATTACATAATGTGCGAAGTATTTAACGCAAATTGAGCTGATGGGCGCAGACTGATTTGCGAGATATCTACCCACGTATAAGTTTGTTTTACCTTGTGTACCTGCGATTCGCTTCGAGCGTTTATTCGCAAACTTTATATTACTTGTGTACACAACGATTGTGCCATCAAGACGTTTCTCTTACTTTACAACATATCAAAATACAAAGACAAAATTCATTCCATCACTTTAAGAGATAAAACCGTGTCAAAAGATCAAACCGTGTCTTCTACTTACTTTTATTTCCCTAGGGGCTTCTGAGTCATTACTTGAACTTGGCGTAGCTTAACGACATTCGCATCAAAATCCTTGGCAAAGTAGTTTTTAAATTAAATATTGCTTTAATATAAAGATAATTATAGTACGTGCGATCGAATGATGAGCATTGTATAAATATAATAGTAAACGTTAATTTAATACAATGGAAATTAAATAGAGTAACTAATGAGACTGTATGCCAAGAGAAGATCATCATAAAAATGAAGAAAGATTTGTTGTGATGTTTGATAATTTAGAACGAATAAATGGTTAATGTACAGCTTGCAGCATGACAAATAGGCAGCATATATATATATATATAAATATATATATATATATATATATATATATATATATATATGTATGTATGTATGTATATATATATATATATATATATATATATATATATATATATATATATATATATTCATCATATGTGTCATTTAAAGTTATATTATTTGAAATACGATGTTAACCTCGGGTTTTGAATAAAGTTTTTATGCTTACTTCTAAATAAAGTATGGTTGATAAAAGTGCTGCTTATAAGAATTTCAGGTTTGTCTTATCATGCTATGAAAATATGTAATAAAATGGTAAATAGGCTGTATCTGTACAAGCCGTGGGTAAAAGATGAGTGATTTAATAAAAAAGTTTTTTCATTTGATCCTTTGATTCAAGAACATCATGATGGTTACGATGTTCATCTGGTAATGATGTATGGCTCGTGACTAGTTACGACTTGCGTTGTGGTGACGTTGTGGTAGTTTCACTCGGCATTCACCTTTGTAAAATGATTCTTTACTCTTTGGTATGCATTATTTTTTTGTATTAAGTATTTTTCGTTCACCCTTCTCTATTTCATAAAGAATCACGCAGAGATAGTGAAAAACACTTATTCCAGACGAATGGTTTCTTCCTCATAATGAATTGCGGCGAGTCGCTTTCTTTCTCATAATGTAAAGTGAGCGAGTGGCCTATGTGACGTTTGCAAAACCTGCTCATATTTTGTTTTGTTAGGAACTAAACTTAAAACTAAGCTAAAAGGAATATTTGAGAAATACGTATTTGTACTAATGTTATGTATTTATTTTATAATCGTTATGATTTTGTCAACGTCCGTGTGAAATGATTTTGTAATTGTAATTCTTCAAATGATTTGTCGTTTACAAAATATCTGATATTTATCTGAATTGATTGCCCATTTGGCGTTCGTCTTGTATATTTGAATTGTATTCGCTTGAATCATTTTTCGAAATGTGAGAGCTGTTTGATTCAGAATCAAATTAATTGCATTACATCTAGATCGACAGAGTTCTACTGATTCAATAGGGTCATTGAGGCAATGAAGTGGATCGATCATTTTTACTGATTCAAATGCACTTAGGTCAATCAATATTACCCTCGATTAATCTGTACACTCATTGCTTAATAAAAACCACTGGACGATTTTTTCATGTAATTATGCTTTATCATACATTAAGGTATTGTTCAATATCTGCAATAGAAACCATCACGCTATCTCTCATAGGAGTTGAATAGAAGAAGTAATAACTCACATTAGTGTTAAAACATCTGGGAAATATTTTGATATACGTATATCAAAATAGGAATATTTCTTTAAATATAAACATTCAATTCGAAAGAAAAGTATTCCATATGCACAAACTATGTAAAACTCCTGTAGTAGAATTATTTCAGTTAATATTTTATCAAGTCATTGTTAAATGTTGATAATTATAACGAACAATTCGGACTTTGCATGTATTAAAAAAAACGTTAACTGAAATAACATTAAAATTTCCACGCGAGCGAAGCCCCGGCCAGAAGCTAATCACGAAATAATTATAATTTAAATTCGGAGTTCAAAATTAAACTCGACCTCCAAATTAAATCAGCCATCGACATTTCTGTTTGCCAATTGATCATTGAATGCTCATATATCTTTACATTTTCATATCTCTATATGTATATTATTTCTCAAAGGTGTTGTTTGTCGGTATACCTTATCTCCCTTAATACTTCCTCAAAACCAAAGACTGATCTATCATTTTGAAGATTACCTTCACCGTTAAATATTTTTTCTAATTCTCTATATATTATTTCTCAAAGCTTTTTATGTTGTAAACAGCACCGTCTATTGATGATCTCTTTAACTACCACGGGTCAACTAGTATTACAATTATTTGTCTGCTCAAACGTTAAAATCTTTACCCCGTATCGGTAGTCATATAATTCAAAACTTACATAACATAAAAGGCAAAGTCTCGATATTTATCTATCCGTATTGAATATACCAGCACGAGTACCACTTAAAAATTTAAAAAAAATGCATGCAAATCAATGTACGCATTTTTTTTATTCGTAGATAAATGAATTGTCCAAATATTAGTATTTAAACGTATTATTACACTCTAATCTTATATAAATCAAATAGAATGGAAAATGGTCAGGATATCTACACAACGAATAAGTACAATACTTTAGTTATAATGTTGCGTGAGGACAAAGAGCGAACACTCACGCACCAGTCGTTAAAAAGATTAGAACATACCTTATCATAAAAAATAATATAAACACACCAATTAATATATACTTTATCATTATTAATATAAGACCTAAGAAATTTAGGTTAGGTATAGACAATAAATGTTACCACTTCATAATTTAGAAATAATTTAATTATTTTAATTAAAACTAGCTGTGATCACGACTTCGTACACACGAGCCATTGAAAAATGTACAGATGTCATTTTTATAACTATACTTTCATATTCACCTTTGAGCACGCCCATTCCGCCAATGTATGTTCGGATGAAAAATTTCATTGCGCGATTTAAAATAAACGTGGCGGCACGTATTGAATAGGTACACTATACGTTGGCATAATTACTAGGCATCAAGTAATTGGCATGTCTTTGTTTTTATACTAATTCAATGTAAATGAATTTTTGGAAATGTTTTTGGAATCAAACGATTACGATGAAATATAATCTAAATGTTACTTCAAGTTAGTTCTTACGGTTTTATAAAAATTTCATCCTATTTAGCCAGTATTTTTTACGTGATGCATGCAAAAACGGACAGATTAAAATTCTAAAAATAGCTTCTGTTACCCTTAATACATTTTTTTGCATATTACTCAACCCCACCCCTCCTCCATTAATTTTTTTACAAAAAAATTTTTGAAAGTGCAGACACGCAAACTTTACAGTTTTATTATATGTCGACAGCAAAAAAAATCTTTACAGTTTTATTATATTTTTTATTACAAGTAAAATATTATCGACAGCAAAAAAAATTTTCTCTTCATACTGAAATGTATAATAAACTTTTATATAATTTATTGATAATTTCATTATTTATTAGTGTAAAAATGGCGCGGTTTTGCTGATAACTCTTCCTTTTAAAGCAACAGGCTCAAACATGTAACATTTTGGAAACCACCATCTCCCCTTACCAACAAGACAGTTCCGTACTCCTTCACCCACGCTAATTGGGGACTACGTAACAATCACGTGTTCACCTGGTTTCGGTTGTACACGTGTAAGCGTTCCTAACAACAAACAGTATTACATACACTGACTTATAAATACTCCACTTCGTGTATGAGGAAAGGTGTAAATATGAGGAAAGAAATTTTAATAAACGGTATTTATGCATGAAGAAACTTACGTAAGCTATTTTGCGTAGGTTCGTGTCCACATCTCGAAGAACGAACATTTTAACTAAATTTATGCAATTTTACTGCAGAGCGTGATAAAGTTTCCAAACATCGCTTAAAAAGTATCGATTTTTATATTCCTTTATATCTTTAAGTTTACTTCAAAAACACTTACCTTTAAAACAGGTATACTACCTTGCAGGAAAAGAAAAGAATAACAAAAATATAATTTTAATTAGAAAACCACAAAAAACCGAGTTAAACTATTATTTTTTGGGGGTGTTGGTGGGTTACGTAAGTTAACAATTTATTTTATTTTATTCACCTTAATTGTTACATATTTTCAACTAAATTTTAAAAATTTAAAGCATAACACCTATTTTCCAAAACACCATGTCTATTAATTCGAAATTTTACTTATTTTAGTCGTATATAAGTTAAATTCGTCTGTTAAAAAAAGAAGGAAAATGTGTAATTTGCTCTTTTTTCCTAGTATATTTTTGTTATTATTATAATTAAAAAAAATACTAACATCGTCCATGTTAGTATTTTTCGGAAATTTAACAAAACTTGAATTTTATATAATTTTTTTCACTTTTTTCAGTGCCGAAGTTTAAGACGCTACTTTTTTCTACTGAAAAACTTGCAGTCTCATCACGTCTGTAGAATTTGTAAATTTTGCCATATTAAGCTATAAGAGCTACCGAAACTTTGAAGGCAAATGTTAGAACTAAATTCAGTTTAATAAAATAATATACCCATTTTTTTAGATTATTGTTTGGGAATATTAGTACAAAATTTTCGGAAAATGGTTGTTTATGTGGGAAAACTATTTTTTCCAAATTTGTTATAAACTTTGTAATTTCAAAAATATAAAAAATTTTGAAATGAAATTGTGAACAATGTAATTCTCTATGAAAAAGCTTCTCATATATGTATAGTTTTATTATAAACCTCACTGTTCACGAGAAATAATACAATTTGTCTTTTTCAAAATGACGAATGTAGCAAGTTTCTTTATTTCTCTCCGTTTTCCGAAAACGTTATATGATGCCCCAACGAATATACCAAAAACGTGTGGATTAATTACGCGTTTCTGTCATCTGATTCCTGAAATATTACTTTTATTGAATAATTCCAAACAGTGAATATTTCGTTTTTAAAGCAATAATTCATTCTTCTAATAATATTCATATATATTCATTCCTAATGGGACAGATATATATATGTAAATTTACTTTCTTTTATACAACCGTGAGAAACAGCCTTTGTTCCGTACGTTCGTAAGCTGCCAGAAACAAGATTTATTACGCAAAACTCAAGTCTTATCTAATTTATACGACTGTTTGAAAGAACGATGAAATTCCTGGACGAATACTTTTCTTTTAAGAGTTATTGCTAACTTCAGGGAATTAAGCGAATTAAATAAGTCTATAGACATAAAACGCGAATATAAAGGGCGTACTTGTAATGAAGTAGATTTTTCAGCAATAATATAAGGGGTTTTCAAATAATAATAAAAAGAATATTAACTTAGTATTTGACGATATTTCTATATCATTTTGCGTCTTGCGTCGCTAAATTTAAATAAAGCAAGGAAATGGAACTCTAATTTTTCGTAACAGCGAGTTTAATAATGAACCATATCTCTTTAGTTCTGTAATAATAGTCCAAATTTTTTATGGATAACGGATATGGCACGTATTAAAATATATAAAATCAGAAAATTGATTATAATTTGAGAATAAAGGTAATCTCTGTAATATTTAGTAGAAAATTATAATTAGATAATAAATTAAATTGGGATGAAAAATATAATAAAACTTCATATAGTAAAACATTGTATTTAAAATGAATGAAACAAAATGAATCACATATCAACATATGACTATTGGTAAATATAATCATCACCACTAATAGTGTAACTTATGTACGAAGGGTGATCCGTAGCAATGTGGGTGGTGTACAACCCTACGGCTAACCTTGAGCTCCAATAGCTGAAATTTAATATCAAAATGATAGCTTTATTATTTACACCAATGGTCTCATACAATACTGATTACTCACTATGGTTGAGTAATGAATGTCTCATTCCCCACTTAACCATAGTAAAAACACTTATATACGTAACCGATTAAAATTGATTTCGGAATGAACTAGATTTTCCTAAATCAAATTAGTTTTTCCCAAACACTTTAGGACCGATTAATGTAAACTAGACCGATCTAATTCATCGTGCCTTGAAAGCAAATGTTATGATATTACCTTAACCATACCAATCCAGATCTAACCTAACAATATTGTCGAAACTAACTTAACCAGATAACCTAACCTAACTTAAACGAATAATTTAATATTAATTTTTATACAGTTTGATTTTTAATTAAGTACATGATATATTATTTCCTTCAGTCGTAACCAGTTTATATTAGACAATATGGGTTTGTTCCGGGACGTGTTTTTCCACAGTAAGATTAACTAGATTAGCTCAGTTGAATCGATTGGTTCTAACGTATCTTGAAAAAAAAACTTAGCAGTAAGATTAGGAAAATTTTGTTTATACCGATGTCAGGTATAGTTGTAACATGTACTATCAAATCTACTCAAATATCCAACGAAAATGGATGTTTCATAAAGCGAGATGGTATTTTTTTTAATTAAAATTCGAATTTTGGTCATACAATTCGTAAAATTAAATTCTTCAAGTTTGTATTGGCCAAGTGTATTGGTCAAGTGGGGATATTATATCTGATATTGCCGAAATAGCAAATGGTAATTGGTGGTTCAGTCAAAATTGAATGACCGCAAAGGTAAATAAATACATAATCTCCGTTGGCATTTCCTTATATCTTCCTACCCCGTCATAAAATAATATACTAATAAGTTAAATTTAATAAGGACTAAGTTACCAAATCATTTATTATCTTGTATCATTTCTTATATTTTGTTGAATTAATTTTTCCCCAGCAAACATAATCTGCCCTCCGAAGCTCGGCGCCACACAAAGTCTGTAACAAAATTTATTCAAAAATACGTAAGGAAATCAACCTTCAAAGATGGGCAGTCGTCAAAGTTAATTGAAAACTTTCCCATCTCATCTTTTGGAACAATCAGAATTATAATAATTATGATTCTTGTATTATTTTCTCTACATATATTTTCACGTTCAACCGCAGTAAATATAGAAAAAAATTATCATAACAAAGCAATCGTACTACCTGCTCACAATTAATTTGAGTTTTGTGTATACATTGAAAATATTCAGCTAAGAAGCATACAACAGTTTGAAAGGAAATTACACACCTAAAATTTTGGTGTACTGTAGATAAAGCTAAATCCCTTATCTACAGTACAGGTATATTTTAATAGGAAAAATTATTAAATATTTTCTTTAAGCTTCACTAATTTTACAAATGTAACGAAAAAGTTGGCGTTACACTTCTTAGACAAATATTTATACTAATTTAGTTTACAGATGTTTCCTACATTTATAAGCGAATTCGTTCCGCTCGTATAAAGGATTGCTAGGATATATTTAATTACGTTATTTTGCGCCAAGAATATTTGCTGAAATAAAATTAATTAAAGGATTTTATTCCGTTAACACATCTCTTACTAATAGTTTTTTCAATTACTTTCTTTAGAATACAATAAGCTTTTTCTAGTGACATGTAGTATTAATATACGACTTGTATTTTCTAATAGCAATATGATAACACAACATCAAGAGATTTGTTTTACACAGATATTGAATAAGATACCAACCGTACTTATTAAAGTACTAAGTGGTGTTCAGCAAATTATACAAGATAATATAGTAACAAGTATATGAAACAGGCTGCTTTTGCAATTAGTTCCAAGGACAGAAACGGCTTCATAGAGTACGGAGCGAATGCTTGTCAGTTTCCAAGTATTGCTAACCGATTAAGATGGGCTTTGAATACCTCATCGTTTGCTAGTCTTAGCTAGTCGATACATATCATCCCGGTGGATCGACCGTTACAAGCCATTATTCCTTAAAATTTTCCATAAAAATTTTCATTTAAAACCAATTCAATTTAATTTAGATTTTCCAAAAGATAATTTTAAAATAATAGATAACCTATACGCAAATAAAAGGGAATTGCAAATTTTACATCGTTACATGAATTTAAATTATAATCTATTATATTTTCAGTGTGACTTGCACGTGATACAATATCCTTAATTATTTTTATATCCAGTCGATTTCTACCTGGCCGTGAGACATTTCCACTCTTGGCAACTTAATCCAAATTTGACTTCCAATTCTAAAAGAAAAATTCCGGTAGGGAGTCGCAAAATATTATAGTTTTTTATGCTTCGTTCGCGGTATAAATATTGGTAAGTAAAATTTATGGTTAAAAAAACTAAATACACGCTTCTGTAACTAAAGGATCCATTGGGCTAATTGAAATAAAACCTATTTCGATTGTTTTACTGTTAACTATGAGGAGTTCCCATGAACACCTCTCACCTTCATCACCAGATCCTCCTGGTAAGAATATGTAACTAAAGAGCTTATTGATACAAATTAAACAAGCTGAAACTCGATGGGTTCATACTTAACCATTGAGATTTTCTCATGACCGCCTCTTTCCTCCATTATCAGATCATAACTTTTTCCACGTAACTATAGGGCTCTTTAGTCACATGTTATTAAAGAAAGGAAGAAAAACCAAAAAAATCCGAAGTCGTCAAGTTTACTATTAACCATTGAGAAGTTTCTATGGCACCTCCCTCCTCCATTATTATATCAACTCATTGTATATACTTATCATACATTGCCATTAGAATTACATAAAATTACAAAGTTTATAATCGATATGACAATTTGAAATGGGTGAAAAGTGAGTAACAAGATTTGTGTACAACGTTAGCAAGTTACAGTAATACGAGTGTATTAAAAATTCATTATTTGTAACGAACTTGCTCACGCATTTTACTATAATATTCATACTTTAATTCCGTATCCAAAACGGTCTCAAAGTTTCATTTGTTGATATTCTGTATAATTAAATAAAAAAATGTATTTGTAATTAATAACAATCACATTAGGATAATTAAATAACTTAATATCCTCCGCACTTGAAAAATGATTTCACTTTATTGCAAATTACCGAGTCAACGTTCTATCGATTGTCAACCCTATAATAATGATCTTGACATCAAATCTTCCAAAACTTTAAATAAAATCTCATGCGTATAACCAAAGACTTCCGAGGAAACTTAGCCAATTATATTATTCAAATACTTGCCGAGTCCAATCGATTGAGCAAAACGTTCCCAGGCACGGGGATTGTTTACTCGATATACGTTGCCTGGCTCCCAATTTGTAGACATGACGTCAAGTCTGGCTATTGACTAAAATTCTTAGCTTAAAGCTCTCAGTACCAAAGTTCGCAAGGGTCCCTTATCTTTTTCACTCGATGTGGGCTATACATCAAAGTATTGGACCGATCAGAGTCTTGCTTCGCTGACATTTTCCGATGTGTAAATTACAAATTTAAAATAAGTTGTTTTGTTCGTAACCCTAAGCTAGTCGTTAGGGGCTAAATAATTAACGCGACATCGACTTTGCTCTCGATCTCCGACGTTGTCAAGGATATCGCATGTACCCCTGTCATTATCCTTTTAGAGACGGTTTGATAATGAGTTATTCGAAAATTTGTTTACGGCCTAACAATGACGTAATTATTAAAGCGAACGGAATTTAAGAGGTAAATTGGGAGATATTTTAAATTTTGTTTCCGGTTGCTATTTTCCATGTCATATATTTTTCTAGTAGAACCTTAATATTTGTCATGAATTCACATTACGAAATAGCTAGCAAAATATAGATAATATTTTACCTTCAGTTATCTTGAACCTACATGTAAGCAAATTTGCTTCATGTAATCAATTCAGTTGACCTTGTAGATCCCATGGTCAGTGTGATATGAAATATAGAGGACTTCTGTTTTGAACTATGGTGATGACGACTTTTTCTCGATTCAATCCATAGAAACAAATTTCTTCTCTATATTCTATAATTTCCAAAAACTACTATCCTCCGTAATTACTTTTCTGTTTGTTTACTTTTATCATTAGGTCCGATTAATCATGTGCCGCATATTTTATCTGTTCTATTTTACACAGCTTACTTTATTGGTATTGCCATGCAAATTACCACAGGTATATGTTATCTTTCATTGACCAATAGCAATGGTTTTTATAAATGCAATTATTTACACTATTGTCTTTTAATTAATCCTGGTTCTGATCCATCAGTACTGTTCTGATAATTAGAACTCTTTAATAAAAGTTGCAGTGTAAAGGTAGTTATACTAATCGTTCGTTGATAATAATTTCCAGTACTACCAATCGGACAAAACCATACATAAATTTATTTAATCCTTATTATATTCTATAAATATTTTCCAAATGCTGTCCACCTATAAAAGTTCTCCTAATCTTCTCTCTTCCTTATAAAGGTCGATAACTCGTAATCACTTTATTAAGCATGACAGTCCCAACTTGCGCACCGGATACGTATCAAGGTTATGTTAGTTAAGAGTGTATTTGCAAGTTTAGATCTATAAAGAGACTTATCTCAGCTATACAATTTGACTATATTCGTGGCAAGGTTACCGTTGGTAAACAAGCAGTAGATGTCTACTCTTGAATCGAGGTCGCTTGATACGAAAAATAGCCTATTCCTAACGTCAATACATAACATCTTAAGAATAAATTTTCTCAACATCCTATGACGAATCAAATTCACAATCAGTTCTATTATTTAAAACCAATCATGCGTGTGTCGGAAGATGTATAAAGAAGGATTCCACAGTTCTCTATCTCTGTAGAAATTATTGAGACAAGCTAGTCGGATTAATTTAGAGTGTAAGTTATATTTTAATACTGGCGCCTAGAATTTTTGAAAATATTAAAGATGGCATAAATTGTAAATTACTTTTAAGCTTAGTATTTCGCAAAGTGAGCTAAAAATAGGATATCAAATAAATATTGAGACCTGTGGACATAAGTTTTCCGCAATACCTCTATTATCAACTGACTTATCGAGTGCCTAAATTTCGACCACCTGTTTGAATAAAAAATAAGAGTTTGTGAATAGCAGAATGTGACAAATAAACTACACAAATGAACTTTCGTGACTTTATCAATAATATAACGAAAAACAAACATACTTTTTTCTGATGAACAAAGAAATTTTTTGTCATTACTTATAGTTTCTACTGATATTGACGTTGCTTTGATATAAGATAGATTATTCTTAAAATATGGTCATTTTTAAACAGTTAAACAGTAATAAGCCAATAAAAAATTGTGACGTTGGGATCAATGGTCAATTTTTTTAATTTTGTAATGAATAGAAACTCTAATAACGCTGATCTCAAAAAATTCACAGAATTCTTAACGATTTTACCAAATTAAATTCAATTATTAAGAAATATCAAAATTGCTCCATCAGATCCAATTTGAGAGGCGTCAAATTTTATTTTCTTAAGGTTTATACTCTTTTGTATAATTTTCCTATTCACTTCGTTTTATAATGGTTTTCTATGTGATCAAATTCTTAGTGGGATATTCCTCCGTATTTGTTAAATATAGTATAAAAGTTCCCAGAGAATAAATATAAATATGATACAAAAAATGAATGAATGCAAAAAAATGAGTTTCATGAGTAAACAACATGTATAATAATATCTTGGGATTCCTGCCTTCATGCCAAATGTTTGATGATAGGCACAAGAAACGTCTGCATCTCTTTCTCGTAATTCTGTACTTTCCGTTGCCAAGACAATTACAGCACTCATTTTTAAATGCCAACCACACCCCTCTTGCGTTCTTTTTAACTTTATTTTAATATAGATATGATACTTTTCTTAGAAAGTTCATAAATTTGAAGGTCAACAAATGGCTATTTCTACATGGCTCAAAGGTGAATTTTTGAAGTGAAATGTCTTAGGCGGCGATTCCATAATGGATAAGTGGACGAGAATTGAGAGTAAAAAAATTTTAAAGTCGCGTCACTTTCAGGCACAATTCGTTACATAAGAGAGAAGAAAGATATGACGTAGAGAGAAAGAGAGAGAGGGAGAGAGCTATATCCCTGTATATGTATACACAACGATATAAAGCGATTGAATAAGATATTATCACGCATGCGTGCGTTGTAGATGTTCGCCTCAGACAATACATATGAACAGCTGAGTTTCCACGCATATGTTATCTACTTCTGTCATGTGTACTGAGTTGCACGCAATTTTTTTTGTTTTATTTGGATAATTTAAGTCACCTCCGTCTTTGCAATATAATTTATTGTCTCAGCCTACATGTAAGGTGCACTTTAAATTTTTTCTGGTTTTCAGTAAAAATATAATTTGCAATATTTTTAGTTTCTGCTATGGTTTTTTTCCATTTCAGTATTTTTCTGTCATGACTATTCGTGTTTTTTCCATGACTATCCATGTACCTTTTGGTATAATAAATAACAATATCGATTTGCAGTTTGTTTATTTAATATTGCTATAAATTTGTATTATAATTAGATTCATATTATTATAATATATAATTTACATCGATCTTATTGTTATCTCTAAAAATCGATACTACGTGAACTGAAGGATGCCAATAGATTTATTTTATCTGTACTATTTTAAAAAATGTGTTTTTTGTTTGTTTATATGTTAAATTAAACTCGAAATCTACTGTCTTGATTCTAAAAATTCTTTCACATTAATAAATCTGCATTATTATAGATGAACATAGCTCATTATTCCCAAAGAGGGGGTTCCATAAGATATAGACATATTTGCAACTAAAACAGGGGAAAAACAAATGCGTCAACTGTTAGCATTGCTTAAACTAGCTAAACCGTTAAAATATAAGAAAATAATATAAAAACGAATTAAGTATCTCGACGAGATCAACAAAAAATTATATAGTTTTAATAAAGGCTTTAATAAAGAATTTTATTAACATATTTATATTCGTAGACATTTTATTAATTTACATTTGTGATTAACTCATTTATAACTGAGATGGCTTTGTTTTGGAAATTTCTACGTAGTCTATATAACGGGAAGTCTTGTTGAAGTCTCACGTGGTTTTTAAATCATTCTTCATTCAATATATAATACATATCTTACGTTTTTAATATGACTTCATATTTACGTGTAGATAAATAAATTCTGCTACAAATTGTTACGAAAATTGTGTATTTTATTATTTCGTTCTTGTTAATTTACATCAAAATGTGCAATGTGTGTTCTTTTACATGTAATCATGGCAACTCTATCACAATCAAAATTAGGTTTATAATTCTCCATTAGATAGTGATATTTATTTTATTCTTAACAAATGTTTTTAATTTAATAATGTGTTATATACATATGTATACTTTTCATTTAATAATACATGTTATTTACTACAATATCATCATTATCTGTCAAACCTAAGACGCACTTCTAGTTGCTCTCCAGAAAGACAGAGTTTGAAGATCTTTTTATAGAGCATATACCTGAATGAAGTGAGGGCAAAATTGCTAGTGCATTTAATATGTATTTTCAGTAAGACTCCACACTAAACTAAACGTAATATAACTGCTAAATTCCAATCAATCGTCAATCGTGGTGCATTTACTATTCATTAAAAAAATAAAAATTATTAATTATTTTAAAGTACTCACGAACTTAAGCAAAATATTCCCTTAAGTATAATAAAAATTATATAAACGCATCAAAGGAAACCTTTTTTTGGTTAAAAAATAATTTTACATTTTAATTTATAATTTACACGATTATTATACTCTGATTAAATAAAAAGTTTCCTGATTAAACAAAAACCTTCTAACACAACATGCCATGATCGGTTTCGTTGTAGAAAGTGCTATTGTGGACACACATTTTTGAAACTCCTTTTTATGCAGGTGTCCAGTGGCAGATTTCAAAGTTTGAACAAACATAGTTTCTGAACGCAACACATAAGGGGGACGCGGGGGGCGTCGTTAGAAGTGCAAGCGGTGCGGATGTTTTAGTAGCCATGGAACAGTGGAGTGGAGAGCACCGGGCTTTTGCCGTCGAGGCGTACATTTAGAGTGGATTTTCGCTGTCTGTAGCACGCCGTCGATTTAATAATCGTTACAGTATTCGTCGATTACGTGATCGACCATCGATCAACCTCATTCAGTCATGGGTAGCAAGGTTCAGAGCTACAGGATCAACATTAAATAGGCCCAGGCCAGGACCTACACCATTGGTAGCCACGGATGAAAATGTCGAGCGTGTTATGGTTTCTGTCGTTGAAAATCCCCGTTTATCACTGCGTACACGTTCATCGATATTGGAAATTCCGAAATCAACTTTACAGGTAATAATGCGAAAAAAGCTCAAGTTCCATCCATATAAAATTCAAATTGTTCAAGATTTACACGATTCTGACTTTGAATTAAGAAAAACTTACGCGGAGGTGATGTTGTTGAGATTTCGTACTGCTACCCGAATGGGCAACATATTCTTTAGTGACGAAACTCACTTTCACATTGGAGGATATGTGAATAAGCAGAACTTTCGTTACTGGGATGTCCACAACCCAAGACAAATGCATCAAGAGCCTTTACATAAGCCTAAAGTAACAATCTGGTGTGCCATGTTTGCATCTGCAATCATAGGGCCTTATTTCTTTGAAAATCAACGTGGCCAAACTGTAACTGTGAATTCGGAGAGATATGACCAGATGTTAAATGACTTTTTCAGAGTAGAACTACATAATATCTAGTTCAGAGTAGAGCTACAGAATCCTTCAACTAAAACACATGGTTCCAGCAGGACGGGGCCACAGCTCACACTGCTAATGTGTCCATGAATGCAGTGCGGCAGTTATTTCCAGAAAAAAACATATCCCGAAACGGTACCGTACCGTGGCCATCTAGGTCACCCGATTTAAGCCCATGTGACTTTTTCTTATGGGGATACTTAAAATCCGTTGTTTACAAAACAAATCCGAGCACTGTGACACAACTTAAAGAAAATATTCGAGCCGAAGTCAGTAGGATACCCCAGTCGCTCTGCAAACGCGTTTTTGAAAACATGCGTGCTAGACTCGAAGAGTGTGTCAGACTCGATGGCCGCCATTTGGAAAACATGGTTTTTAAAAAATCAAATTCGCATTTGTTGTTATAAAGTTAAAATAAACCTACTTTGTATTAGAGGTGTAGTTTTTTTTACAATTTTTCAAACATTGAAATCTGCCACTGGACATCCTGTACTTCTGTGGAATCTGCTCTTGTGCCATTATTGTCAACCCGAAGTTAATAGTTACAGTGTATTAATACTGTTAGATCAGAGATTAAAGTTACATGGTATATTCTTATTATTATCGGCTCGAAGGGTGAAGTTACACGGCGTATTATTATTAACCTAGAATTACTCGTTGTGCCATTGTTGTCAACCCGAAGTTAATAGTAACAGGGTAATAATACTGTTAGCCCAGAGATTACAGTTACATTGTATATTGTTATTATTATCGGCTCGAAGGGTGAAGTTACACGGCGTATTATTATTATTAACCTAGAGTTTGTAATAACACGGTGTATTTTTATTATTATCAACCCGGAGTTTATAGTTACACATTGTATATTATTATTAAACGGGAGTTTTCAGTTACACCGTGTATTATTATTATCAACCCGGAGTTTATAGTTGCAAGAGTATATTATTATTAATTGGGAGTTTTCAGTTACAAAATGTATTGTTATTACTGTCAACCCAAGCAATAATACAAACGCCTGACAAGGTCAAGCGATACATAGTCGTGCATTGTGACATAATTGTGAGTGCCAAGGCGGAGGAGCCAAGGTAAGTCGTTGCCGTCATCCGGCTGCCAGTTCTTGCCCGCTGATCGCGTTGAGATGAGAGATTATTTTTATGAGTCGCTTAGGATGCTTCGGATGCTTACCTATAGTTTTTGTGGACAAGTACATTGGAAATTTGTTTTGTTTGTCAGATTCTCGTGCACTGACTCGTAAAAATGTTTTAATTAAAATAAATTAAAGAATAATGTAATTATTTTACTTGTATGGAAGTTGAGATCTTTAATATCTTCAAGAACTCGGTAGTGGGCTTATATACTTATATTCGATTGGTACACGTAAATATGAAATTTTATGCTAAATCTTATTTTATATCTCCAATTCAAATAGCCTGTTAAGTCTTGTACCCTTGTGTAAAAATAGATTCGTGGAAATTACTGTATTTCGATTGTAGTGATTATAATTTAGTGGAATTTAATTATGGTATTATTGGTGGTGGGTATTTAATTAATTTAATGTGAACCAAGTGCCAGACGAGAATCATGATCGTTTGATCCCGGAACTCGACTGCTACTATATTACTTTTATTATAATAACAATATGTGATCTGATCGTCTCCGTGCTTTATTTTATCGACCTTTGGCTTACAGACCGAATTCTCATTGCTAATCATTACAAACATTATTTTTTATTACATTATCTTCTGATAACACCTCGTTTCACATAACCATTGATAGAAACGTCAGCAGCTTGTGTCAATTTTTGCATGTTACTTTTATATTAATAACAGAAAAACAAGGCAATCTATTATATCAAATTAATTCTGAATAATTATTTACCAATTAAAATTTTTTATTACCAACTTAAAATAAATCTGTATAATTATTTACCAATAAAGCATCTATGTGGCTTTACGGCTCATATTCATATTGTGCGAAATATAAAGGAAGTATTTTTTACCAGCGTACGTGAACAAGATAAGTTAATAAAACTTTATTTTCTGTTTACGTTTTATGGTAAATCTAAATAAAAATCATAAATAGGATACTCCATCTTATAACATTAAATCATTTTAGAGACATTTCTATAAAATCATGTTTAGGCTCTGTTAAGTTTAAATAAATTTAATAAAAAAATATTTTCGTTAAAAAAAACCTTTTAATTTAAATATACTAAAAGTTAAAAATACAAAACGGAACTCGAGAAATGAAATGAGCCAAAACTCGATGAGTCTGCTGCTATTCATCGTTAAGAAAATCCTTTACCCACCTTTCATCTCCATCATCAGATTCTGGCTCGGTCACCAACACCCGTTCATAACCCATAAACAAAAAGTCATAAAGATAAGTGAAACAAGCTTAACCCCGGTGAGTCTACTAGATTCACCGTTAAGGAGATCTATTCATTCATAATATCTTAACTTAATTGTCGTTATAATGTGTTATCACCGGAAACAAGCATGTGTTATGTCTCTATAATATCGGAAAGAATGAAATATCGGTAACCAAATATAAATCAGACAGATTGACAACAAAGTAAATTTGACTAAAATCTACCAAGTACTAATGAGCCTCTGTACGGTATGCATACAATATACGAGTACGTAAAAATATACTTTAGAGTACGTAAAAATATACTTTAGGGTATGCATACAATATACGAGTACGTAAAAATATACTTTACGTAAAAATATACTTTGTACGGTATGCATACAATATACGAGTACGTAAAAATATACTTTACAGATCCCCTTTCTTGATCAATTTTTCGCGATATTTTAATCCCTTGTCTATTCAGATATCAGAAATATATTTAGTTTAATAAATTCGACCTTCACATTAAATGAAGCTACGTGATGTAGTATTATTTCTATTTTATTAAAATTATTTATCACGACCTTTCGTTGTATGACAACATCTTCAGGTGGGCAATTACCAAACATTGCTCAATTATTATACCATTGCCCAATTAGGAAAGACTGTCTATCTTTGCTAATTGCTCACCTGAAGATAATGTTATAGAACGAAACCTAAGTCGTGGTAAAGAATTTAAAAAAAGTAGAAATAATACTACATCACGTAGTTTCATTTAATTATGAATAAATAATTTATTGGATAATTAGATATTATAAGTGTGATCTTGTTGTGTAATTATTAAAATATTTTAATTTAGAAAAAAACGTTAAACTCAAATAAATATAAAAATATAAAAATTTTTTATTCATGTCTGATCATTTTCTTAAGACTCATTATTAACGACGCAATATTCAAACGATTATGTGTAATTCAGAATAAATGTACGCTTTTTGCGACCTTCTTGCGGTACCGACTGTTTTGAACCTACAGCAATAAATGTCGGGATGAGATGGAGTAATATGAAATTATGTAATTACTGTAAGTGGATTTAGATATTAAGAATTCAAATGTAATAAATTACACTTGAATTCTTAAATGATGACTTAAATTCCGTGATATTATATTATGTACTATCACAGTCGAGGTGCCATAAATCTACAATTCTTTTAGCTAAAGTTTATTTTATCAATCTGTACATCACACCAAAATATAAACTTCCTAAACTTTCACTTCGTCACCATGTTATAGGCAGTATAGCAGCATATAATAAGAACGTGACATACAAAATTATGATTAAGATATAAGAGTAATATATATAACATTACTTTTTTGTTTTAAGTTCGCTATTTAGGTTCTAATGTAATTTTAGATTTCAAAGAACAAAAGGAACAAGCTCACGACATATATAACATTATATATTGCAGATGATGCCTACATGAAGCTGGCGCTTGAGACGATGGAGGAGCTGGACTGGTGCTTGGATCAACTGGAGACCATCCAAACGCATCGCTCTGTTTCCGACATGGCTTCCCTCAAGGTATGGACATATTTTTATTTTCCTACAGCTATATCTATTATCAATATACTACCACGGTATGCAGAGAAACAAAATTGTCAAAATCATTTAGCATAATGGTCAGATGAAAAATTCTGGAAATCCTTAATCACTTCCCACACTTCTTGAGTTAAAATATGCGTATTTTTTGACAGGTCTTTGTATTCATTGGTATTTCTCACTGAGTGGACCGTGGTCTGACCAAGGTATGCTAACGAAAAACGAGATGTGTAGCGTATCACCTGATAATTAGTAACGATCTAGGGATAATACTAAAGAATCCACAATTAAATTAAACTACGTGATGTAGTATTATTTCTACATTCTTTAAGTTCTTTATCACGACCTAGGTTTCGTTGTATTACAACATCTTCAGATGGGCTATAAGCAAAGATATATAGCAAAGATTATATATATATATATGTATATATATATATATATATATATATATATATATATATATATATATATATATATATATATAAAAGCAGTGAAACGACCACCTACGTGTTTTCATCTGTTATTAATTAACTTATAAAACTTCGCACAACCCCTTGTATTTTTTGGCAATAAACTTTAAAGACCCAGATACGTCAGTTTCGGTTTTGCCTGAAAATGATACAAATCTAGAATTGGCAACAATAGAATATACCATATCTAAAACCGGTTCTTTCTTTTTCCTCGCACTGAGATGTACTCGTATTTAAATTCTTAAATAACTTATTTCATGTCTGTTTTCAAAACCAAATTATCTTAGATTTAGCTCTATAATACCTCGCTAATTCTTCCGTATACTGTCTTGCACAGTAACAACCAAAAGTACCTGATACGTAAACCGTGGAAGGTGCTTGATAACGTATACGTTGATATTAAAATCGCACCCGACTCAGTATTTACTTGAATGTGTAATAGGTCTTTAAAGCTATCGATGCGATGGAAATGTGATATATTTGATGTGTAATTTTTTGTGATATAATGGCAATGAATTGGAGCACTCGTGAAGTGTCTAACAAGGTGTAACGTATTTATTAAGTGTACATATAATACAGTACCATAATCAGCTCAATTTATATCCAGTACACCCCCATTTATTTCGCCTAATTATATATCTCAATGATCATTTTTGTGCTTCCTGAAGTTTGCGCCCTGTGTCCAGATACCGGTTGCAATACTCTTGTTACCGCCCTGGTGCTCATATAATATCAATTATGAAAACATATATAAACAATTTATTTTTTTCAAAACCGCTTAATATAAGTAACCATCACACTGTACTTGTTGCCAGATAAAATATTAATTCCACATTCTCATTTGCCCTCGAAATCTGCTTTAAAATACTTAAATCGTTTTTTTTTTCAAATTTATGGAGTAGAAATAAACTCACACACAAGATTGGACTAACTTCATCTAATAAATGACGATTAATAAAGGCGGTGCGCGCAACGAAGTATTCAATTTTCCCACTTCGAAACGTCGATCAAAGAGGCTTCGCTCATCGCCGCTGACGATCCGCGGGGTTGTCGGATGTCGGAAGTGCGTTAAATTTAGCCGTCAGAGGCGAACGCGATTTCCGGAACCTCGCCTTGTACCAAAATCCTGTTGGTTAATACATTAGTAAAGAACGTTATATTTGTCTTCGATAACGTTATCGAGGTCACCGACTTGTTTTGTTAATTGCGTTATTTTAATGTAAATTTGTGGGTTGTAGAAAAAGACCGGAACGGACAGAAGAGCGGGAAGAGGGAAATTAATCTAATCCGCGGGATTTACACTAACCTGACGATAGGCGTTGATATAAAAACAAAATAAAGACATTCAAAAACTGCGTTTGCAGATAACAATTCCAAGCCGACAAAGCTTTTCGTTTATTGTCATTTTTATTATTTAGGAACTTGCTTCATAATATTATAAAATGGTAAATGATTTAAAAAATATTGTAATTAGTCTATTAATAATTTTAAAACAATAAATAAACAGCTTTAAATTTTTCATCAGAGAAAATTTCCGCTCGCGTAAAACTCGTTTTAAGATCGATTTTGAAGACAAATTCCGTTGGAGTATGCTTTGATATCAAATGCGCCAGTATCCGCATGGACACATACTTCGCACGTTTGCCGGTTCCTCTGTTGACTGACTGCATTCCGAGCTCTTTGGGTTTAGCGCGGCGCAAATTTGTTCAGCAGAACATCGTGAGTATAACGGGTTTTTGTTCGGTCTGTTAATGTAATTGCTCCGATTCGTTACTAAGATATTTAGCAAAGTCTCTGTTTAATGGATCGCTAAAATGTACGCATGGGAACCCATGCGTTTGAGTTGTAACTACTTCATTTTGAATGACTTATTTGTATGAAATTTATTTACATTTTATTACAAACTCTTTATAAAGTGATGTTTATAATCTATATTTTATGCTGTGTGATTTTTCGCGCATTAACGTGTTCCATCTCAATCTGTGAAAGCACATGTATATCATTTTGTTTGATTAAAAGTACCGCCACAACTCTTAAATTATTTTTCAGAATACTTCGTATATCAGGTAATTTTGATCTATGTAAATTAAGTAAAGACGGTAAAAAAAATAAAAATTAAGACGGTTTTGTACAATAATTTTTGAAAATTGAATTGAAAAATTATGATTTTTAATGTTATATATACCCATATTCTGATATGGGTATATATAACATTAAATATATATACCATATTCTGTCAAACTACCCATTTTCTGTCAAACTTTTTGCGAAAATCTTCCCACTTCATCGATACTCATCCCCATGGTCGGGTTATTATCATAAAATATTCATAAATCATACCTTTTTCAAACAGTCTTTTTCGTCAGACAATTTATCTACAAATGAAAACCGCAACGGAATCCGTTTAGTAGTTACTGAGAAAATCGCGTACATATCTCTCTGGATCTGGACTTTGTTTTATAATATGTATTGATATTATATGATGTAATCAATTCAGGATATAGATTGAAAAAATTTAAGTAATAAACAGCTTCATCTATGGTTTAAACTTTAACATTCACTTCAACGAATGCTGCGATATTCGTAGCTTATGTATAGAAATATTTAAGTATACTGGCCGATAGATGACGTTATAGTGGCGTTATATATCAATGAAACGTTGTGGAATTCCTTATTTCTTCTGCACAAAAGAAATTTCACGGAGGAGATTAATTTAGTGTCAATGCCGGTAGCATCGACAAACTCAGGAATCCGGACTACAAAATTTAAAATATTAATTACCACCAGTTTCACCGGCAATCAGGGATAACGAGCCTAACTCACCTTGGAACTTTTCCTTGCACAGTCTTTTTTAGATATTCTTCAATAATTTAAAAACTTTCAAAATCATTTTCTGAAAATATATGAAGTAACAAAGAAAACTACTCTTATATTTACATTAGTTAGGATACGCACACCTAAATTACCTAAATAGTATTGGATACATTTACGATATCAGTTAGGCATTACGCACAATTAAATTGAATTGAATTAATTTACAGTTTCCATTTATACTCAGAAAAACAATTAACTAACGAAGAATTAACACAAATTAATTACTATACCACAAATAATCTATATTCGCCTAATGAACGTGGTCATTGATCTCATTAGATTTCACACATAATATGTTTGGCTATCTCCTCCTTGTTTATATACATATCCATCAGCAGGGGCGACTTTGAAGGTCTATTTTAAAATATTTAGCAATGAATATTCACACTTTGTCTGCTTTGTATTATGTGATTATCGAGTGAAATAAATTGGCAGTAAGAATTAAGCGTAGAGCGATACTATAAAGGGGACCTCCATATTAAATTACTCGAATCAATTGTTAAATTTAGCATTGTGCAATATGGACATGATCTTATTAATTATAAACTGTTTTTACGCATAGTAAACTTTAGTGGAATATGTGAAGCATGATAATCGATTTCTTTAATTATGGTTATAATATATTGTACTGACAAGAAAATAAGAAAATTTTTTGATATTAAAACGTTTTAGAACGTTTCAATTTTAGATAATACTAGAAAGTTTTGGAACGCTCTGGAGCGTATTACATGAAGGGTATATAAGCACGCATGGTAAAACAGCGAAAGAGTAAAACAGATTAAAAACTAATTTGAAACGACTGAGACGAATCGAGTTTCACTTACTGCACGATAACGCTCGGCAGCACCTTGTTTCAGTTTCTCGCTGTCCACTGGAGAAGCTTGGCTGAGATTCGTTACCTTATCCAGCTTATTCACCAGACTTAGCATCAGACTATCATATCTTCCGATCCCTCAAGAACTTTGTACGCCAAAAAAGTTTCACGATTTTAAAGGTATTAAATCGTACCGTGAAATGTTTTTTAACTCCCAGCTTCCAAAGTTTTGGTCCGATGGTATATAGTCTCTGACCTCGAGATAGTCACAAGTTAGTGATGCACATGGTGACCGCATTGTAGAATAGAGTCTTAAATGATTTAATAAATAAATAAAATTAAATGTTTCATTAATTTCTTGCTGACTCAATATACCTCGGTCTATGAAGAAAATACAAACTATGAAAATTTGTGTCCGACAAAACCATGAACAGAATTGTCACTTCTAATTCTTCCTCTTTCAATCGCTCTCCTTAATGCTGAAAACCGCGATCTCCTGAAGGACAACTTAGACTCTAACGATGCTGCACGATCATATCCTATTCTTGATGGTCTGCTTGGCTTTTGTGAATGGTGATGTTGAATGATGTTGAAAGAGAATTCTGAAGTTTGTCCTCGTATTGATTTTCCTCCACCGTTCCATCTATTCCAATAACTTTCTGACTAATGGTCAAATGTCACCGCTTTTTTTAGCAACGTAGCTAAAATATATTGGAATCTTTTGAAGCTATAGGAATCTTTTAAAGCCATAAGAATGTATAAAATGCACATGAATTCGGAGAACGATTGAATGATAAACCAAAAGATGAAGCTTTCCATCTGCTTTACCTCCTAAATGAAAAATTGAATGAAATTGGTAATTTATAATTATTAATCAGTTAATTTAATAAAACTTTACATATAGTCATGGTATTCAGATATCTATTATTTGCTACTGTTTATATATTTCGACTTGAAACCTTATGTTCAGTATGTATTACTGTAGGTGTTAGTAAATAAGTAAAATACACATATGAAGGCGTACGGGGTCGGTCAGTGACTTCTAAAAGAAATAGGTGTTGTAAGTGGAGGGCGTGAGGGCCACTCGAATGGCTTGCACCATGACGTCATAACATACGCGACCCGGTCGCGGCAGTGGCGTCATTGACCCCCCTCGGTTAGACACATATAAGCCAGTTACGTATCTACTAGTCAAGTGTGGTTTGATTTCAGTCTATACATAGATGTAAATTGCATATTATATACAACAGCTGAGTTTACGTATTATATACGACAGATGAGCTTTTTGAAGTAACAAAAAATAAGTTTGGCGGCCTGCAAATAAAAGGAAGTGACCTCTTTTGTCCAAACCATAATATATATAAACATTTAAAATGTAATTTGTATTACTGATTTCAGAATCAACTCAAAATTACAATAAATCTAAATTTATGTATGCCATGGGGCAAGTCATCATAAAATTTTACTAAGTCTTTATATTACGAATATCAACTTTTTTCAGAGCAAATGATATACCGTTTCCGTTTAGCTTCTGCCTATTTGCTATAGACCAGCCAATGGTATATACTTGAGCTTTACAAAACATTAATGTGAAACTTATAATTAAAAAAAAAATGCCATGATAACATTTCAATACAAACTCGGTCAACCCTGTAGGTAATGGAGGAAATATGGAATCCCAATTAGTGTTTTCATTTGAAATTCGCACAGAACACAATACAATATTTGCAACTTTTTTTGGGGTAAATAAAACAAACATTCGCCCTTTCCTGCCCAACCCAGTGGTTGGACGTATCGATGACTTGACTATCGATTTAATTTTTAATGCCTTTTCCACAACTTGGATTGAATTGAATATTTTACTACAATTAATATAATGCAGGTTCAGGTTTCATAAAATTTTCGATGAAATGTAAAATAGTAGAAATACACGTATCATGAAACAGACAATGACCTAATTTAAAGTACAAGTCGAGCGACTTGTTATGAAGAGATGCTAATATTAGGCGTGATTAAATTGAAGTATAAAAAAATAATACAAGGTAAAATATAACCCAGCAGCAGAAAACATTTGATATTTTAGTAACAGGATTTCAGGGATGCAAAACATTACAGTTTTATTCAGTTTCTTAACAAAATTTGCAGCTCTAATTATGGTATATTATAAAGAAAGGAATATATTCAAAGACTTATATGATAATGAAGTACTACGTCTCAATATATTCATCCAATTTTAAAAAGCGATCAGTCAAAATCTCATTACCAAAGTGGCCTTATACTCAACCTGTTTTACGATAGATTTAAAACCATTTATTAATCAAAATGTTGAATTGGAAAATTGCTAATGATACATTTTTAAACTTTGTGGTTTATTTACAGAAACAATAATTAAATAAAATAACATAAAATAAATGAAATTAAATATATCGATATAATTATTTTCATGTTAAATTCGTCACTAAAATGGAAGGGATGGTAACAAGGACAGGAATTAATAAGAAAGGGGCTACAATGGGAGAATGACAGCAATATGTATGCTAAACCGCTGCTATTCGGACTAGTGCTGAAAAACATCGCATCAAATCGATCCATTGGAGGGTCGTTTTCTGTATTTTAAATACTTTCGTCAATTGTTAGAATTGTTACGTCGGCAAATTTCAATTGTCGATTGTCGAACTTTTCTAAATACCTTTGTCCTTTGACCTTACATTCTTCAAGAATACATAATTCAATATTATTGAATTAAATAAAATGCTTCATCTTTAACCATGTAAGTTTGCCTCCTTCTGTAGATTTAAGAAATAAATATTTAATAGCCATGCAAACATTCTTTTCAGGAATCGATCATTATCATTATTATATTTAAATTTATTTAAAGATTTTTTTACGTAAGAAAGGGGTGATTGTTGAATAATTTGTTTCGACCTTGTTTTCATAGGCTATTATTATTCATCTGATGATTGATTAAAAAAGGATGATTGCTAAATACAGATTAAAAATGTAAATATATATATATATATATATGTATATATATATATATATATATATATATATATATATATATATATATATATATATATATATATATGCACCTGTCATGTACGAGTAGAACTCGCAATATGAGATTGCGTACACACGCAGTATTTCTTTTAAACAATTTACAAATATTAATTTCCTAATACTAAATCTTTGACAGGAATTCAACTATGGTGCGTATTTAAAAAATTATAATATCTAGGATAATCGTTATAGTTTTCGTACAACATTTGCGTAAGCTTCTAAAAGTCCTATTTTTTCATAGTTTTAGGTTTAGTAGTTTCAGAAATAAAGGGGGAGAAACGTATTTTTTTGCATATTTTTCGGTATATCTCTGAAGATATACTATCTACTATTATGACAAAAAAATATATTATTTTTTACTTTACTACTGTGCCAAATTTCAAATTAGTTTTTGCGTCAAGCAGTTTCTTAGTAAAATGACATATGAAAAATATTACCTGTTAATAAAACAAAACTTTTTACTGTAAATCTAGAAGGCAACTTCCAAAAGTATTTATGTACCTTAGTAACTTTATTAGGCTCAAAAGTAGAAACAATCTTTATATACAACAATATTATAAAGATTGTAGTTATAAATCAAGAGGTATTTTTGTAATAAATGACTTCGACCAACAATGACAGAAGCAATACGCCATTATTGCATATTTTCGGTACAATCAACATAGCTGCAATTTTATAATATATCTGCCTTGACTATAAAAAAAGACATTAAGTAAAATTTTCTATACTTATAATAGATAAACTTTAATTATACCATAGAATGTGTGGCTTAAAATTCGGTCACTGTTAGCACGAAAAAATATACAGTTGTCCGTAGGCGACTGATTGCAACAAAATACATATAAAAAGACAGAGTAACTTATGTCACGCATTAGCCTGTGATAGTTTTGTATCGCCGTAACAATTTCCTACAATTAATTTTAAAAGTAACCTAATAACATTAACGGAACTCTCCAAAAGTATCATTTAAAATAATAATCAAAATTTGTATCATTATCTCTAACCCGTAAAAAGTTGGAGATAGTGGTAGAAAATGATATATTATAACATCAAATTTACATTAATTAACTACCTAACTATTATTAACTACCCATCTTATACTTTAAAGCAGATCTGTAGACCCGTCAAATAAATCTGCATAGATTGGTAAACATTGTCAAAAGCACATGAATAATGTATTTATGTTATAGTTAAATTAATTAATTATTACAATTTGCTACTCAAACTTAGGGACTGCACCTGCACCTATCGGGCCTCTAATTATCGATGGTGTAATTAAATTCGATTAATATATTTCTGAATATAATTGGGTATTTGACTAAATTTTTTTATTTCATTAATCATAATTTCAAGGTACAAGCTGATGAAGAGTGAAAAAAATGTTTAATAATCTTAAAAATTGACCGAGTGATAAAAGTTTAAATTTAATCTTTAGACAAGGACGGGAATACTGTGTTGTGAGGTCATTTTTAATATTGCACATTATATTCTACAAAAGGAAAAGAGACAGGGATATACCCAACCCTATCCGTATCTTCAAATTTAGAAGCCTATAACTGGCTTATTTTTCAATCAATTTTTTAATATTTTTTCAAGACTGGTTTTTAATTAACTTAAATTTCACAATATTGTACAAAAAATGACAAAATTTGGAATGAGTCAACTACCGTATTACTAAAATATAAAAAAGTTTTGTTATAATAAATAAGTAATATACTCTAAAAAGACATATTCATATAATGCTCAATATAGGAAATGATTCTAACGCAATTAATCAATTCACTGTCAGTTTAAAATTTATTTTGAGCTCTTAAAAGATATATTTACGTAATATCTGTGGAAAATATTAACATGATGGAACTTAAAATGACGGCAATTATAGAATGCGGAATCGAAGAAATATATCAAGAAGACAATGAAACGAATGTCACGGTGATTCTGCCGTATCTAATTTGAACACAGGAAAAGAAAGAACGATCCGTATGTAATAAGTTAAGTAAATGGAAAAGGAAGATCGGGAAAAACTGGAAAACATGGAAGGTCGCTCTGGCAAGAAATATGTTTAAAAATGAAGTAATAAAAGCCAGAGGAGAACTGGCCTCACATGCCGACTGTTTCAAACTAATATAACACATGTATAAACTTTAAACTACTTTGTACCAGAACGGATATTTCGGATTTTGGAACTAAAAATTCAGAAGCTTAAATGATTAATAAATAATTTTTTATTTTATTATAAAAAAGCAAATAGATAATGTATCAATTATCAAGCGCTTTCACCGACTTTTATATAAATTTAGGAAAAAAACCTCTTGTTTCTTTTATGCTTGATGAAAAAACAAATTTGCCTATTTGTTGTTTTCATAACACAAACATTTTTTTAATATGATTAACAATTAAATGAAACTACGTGATGTAGTATTATTTCTACTTTCTTTAAGTTCTTTAACACGACCTAGGTTTCGTTGTATTACAACATCTTCAGGTGGGCTATTAGCAAAGATCTTTGCTAATAGCCCCATGTAGATGTAATACAACGAAATCTAGGTCGTGGTAAAGAAATTGAAGAAAGTAGGAATAATACTACATCACGTAGTTTCATTTAATTGTGAATAATGAATTTCTACAAAATTAACGCCAAATATATTCAATTAATATAATTAGTTAAATACCTAATCAATACTAAACACAAACGTATGGGATACTATTTATATAAAATAATCACATTAAATGAAAATTATTAAAAGGCTATTGAACAACGATTATAACAATTATGTTTGACAGGGACAGCTTCTTGATATAATTACTTTAAATCAATTGTCTCCTCATTAAAGTTACATCAAACAACTATATTACAGTATTCTTTTACTCGTATAATTGTCCGTCAAACTACAATAATATTGTATTAATTACAAGAAACTTGTCGAACAGATATATTACAGTATTTTATTAGTCACTTAAGTCTTTTAATGGATGATAATTAAAATTATCTTAAATTCCATAATGAATAAAGCCATTCACTCTCATATTACCTTTTTGAAAATGTTATTCTAGAAATGAATAATAAGTTCGTCGTTAGGTAAAGGTACTGTAAAAAGCTATATCACCGTTGACGTCAACGAATGTAACCTAGATATTTTCTGACTGCTCTTACGTGTGACCTTAATTACAGACCCCGTCCTTAGGGCACGAGTTAAGCTTACAAAGTTCGAAAACTTAATAAAGTTCGTTTTATCAATTTATAAAGTTTGCGTTATTAATTATTCAAAAGATCGTATGATCAACTCAAAGCAAAGCATAAGTTTTATTTATTCATTTTTACATTAGGTGCAATGTTTGAAACGTTTTTCGTAGTTTATTATAAGAAAATTAAGGAATTATTAAACAATATTAGTTATTCCATATTCATCCTTTACGAATACAATCTAAGCTTTTTTAATTATGATATCATAAATTAAATATATAGATATAATTTTTATTTTTTTTTTAAAGAATTATCTTCTTTTTTCAAAAAATTACTTCATTCTTTTGTCTTCAAGAAAATTATTAATTAATTAATTTTTAACTAATTTTTTAGTATTAAGTAATTTTTCCAGTTTACGGCTTGCAAACAGAACAATTTCTACTATCGAAACTAACTCTACAAAGTTTTTAGTCGTCTGTATCTTTGCACTTTACAGCACAGTATTGTGCACTGTTCCCAGTATTGTACAGTATTGACACAGTATGGTACATTTTTGACAATTTTTTTAGCATTTCGCCATATTTCGATATTGCGAAGCCTCTCAAAAATTGCAATACTTTATGATATTTTCCTATATTTGTAATGATTTATGTATGTGTTACTAATTTGGATAATACTGTAAGTACAAGTAAAAAATCCAGTCAACACTATGATAAAACAAAGTTCATCAACCTAATGGAACGATTACAGTTAAAATTATATTATACATAACAATGATGTAAGCAATGCGCAATTTCGTAATGGAACGAGGAAATCGGCGAAAACTGAACCAAATGCGCCTCACGTCATCGACAACCTTGATATTGGCAGAAATACGTTCACTGACGTCTCGTACGCAGCATACTTAGGATAATAACGCTACATAAATGTCAACTCGTAAATATAGACCGTAATAAATTATTGTCTTATATTATCAAAGCAGCCGATAAATACATTGCTTTTCGCTAGAGGAACAACTGCTTGAATGACGCAGATACCCTTAGATCTAATACTTTATTAGATAAATGGTAGACACACATGGTTTGCCCGGAAAATGAAACTAGTAAAATATGTACTATATGATAATATAAATATAGTCACAGACGAGTTTTTATATGAATTTGGTTAAAAATCTTAAGAATACGAAGGCATAAAATTCCAATTGAGTGAACGTAATACAAATCAATAAGTGAATTAAAATGCTTTTAAAAGTTAAATATATAACGATTACGAATTAATATTTATCAAAGCCAATATTCCTTAAATAATCATAAAATGAATAACATATAAATATTGTAAACACTACAGCAATTGATTCTTAATTGTAATTTTGTAAATGAACTACAATGCTTCAAAAGTAGGTGAATTTTTAAAATACTTTCAAGATTATATATTTATTTACATATAAAAGATCATCTTTATTTAAAACCATTTAGTTTAAAACGCAGTGTAAAGGTCCTACAACATTTATTCGCTTATTTTCAATTCATAAATTAATTTCATCATACTTAAATAACAGTACTCAATACATTAATAGAAATAACTTCTAAAAAGTGGCTACTTTATACAAATGCCGACATAAGCAATGACCATCGTCGTTTAATCCACAATATCATTCAAATAGTCAAAGCAAATCAGGATATTGATCGCAGTAACAACCGTTTTACCTACAACAGCAACGGCCGTGCCAACATTATACTTTTGCAACATACTGAACACTGACGTCATCATAGATCAATTGTTTACCTCATCGGGTGAACAAATTAGGGACAACTTAAAGTATATCTTCAGTTTACATCGGAATATAAGATTTCCACTGAAGTCAGATTATTATTTGACTAGCCTATAAATTTGGCTAACCTAAAACAAAAACTGGTTTTAATTGTAGTAAAAAATATATATAATTTTATCTGCTTAAAAAATTAAAACTGCAGACCGTGATACGCTAGCTTTTAAAAACTTTTTCGATAAAAATATTGAACGTGAGACAATCGTATATCATTTTGCCGATAAAAATCAAAACGATCTTTTCACATATCTAAAATAGAATTACAAATAAACAATCCTACTACTGCTACTGGATTGAATACTTGTACGAGTTTACGTCACGAGCGACCTATGCGTCGGCGACGAAGGTACTCGCTGACGTCACAAATGCGTAATACACCTGCACTAGTGCTCAACGTCAACTCGGGCATCGATTTTTCCATGACCTGCTTTGGGCGTGCCACCGGTGCAAACAGTGTTTTCACTTCCGTTTCAGGCCAATCGTGATATGATAATATCTGCAGGTTTAGATATGGATTTGGCGTCAGCGAAAAGGGGAGTGAAGGTCGACGAGTGTCCTTGGGAAATGGGGAAAGCGGTAAAACTTTTGCAATATAACTTTGCTACAGTATTTCGATACGAATGTTTATTATTTTTTTTCCTTGAAATTAATAGCGGGTTTACGTTAAGATATTTGAAATTCATTATGATTTATAAGGCCAATATTTTCATATAATTTTTTTTACTATACTTATTTACACTACACTACACTGACTTATAACAATGGAAAACACTAGACCACACTGACTTATAACAATGGAAAAAAGACATATTTGACCCATTGGTATTATCTGCCACTAGACAAGTGGAGAAGCTACGCTCTATTCTGAAACCTACAGAAGTAAGACCCTCGTGGGATAATGAAGTACGGCCTCAACATGTAAACGCGATCTGCTAAATCTTTATTATACAAATAATATGCACTTTGTAAATTATATTGAGCCTATATAGTTAATTGCCCATCTGTTTGACCGAGTAAAGAAAAAAAGTCTACTTCCGTTATCATCAAATTTTCGATACAATCAAGAGTAAACGTAAAATAATAACACCATGACGAGTATTCTTTTTATATCAATATAAATCTAAGGAAAATATCACCAGTTTATCATATTGTTATTTATGTAAAAAAAATAAACACGTCATTATTTTAATTTCCTGCCATTCTGCATATTTACAACTGAAAAAATCCATTGTCAAAACAATGTTTATGAAATACGAATTCACTCGAAAACATCGGTTATCCTAGCTACTCCTTCTACATTTCCTAATAAACTACACGTAATAATACACTATTATAAAAAGATTAAATCATAGACATATACCATTTCGTCAGCAGGCCCCGCCCAGCACCGCATAGGTCATGGTTAGCGTTTTAACTACGGGGCCGACATAGGTTATGAATCGGTAGCAACAAGAATGTACGTCACTACTGACTGTATTAATAAAACATCTACGTGCGCGATGTTTACACTCTGCATGCACGTACACATACTACTAACGACAGCAATAGTACGAAACGCGAAGTGGCATTAGCTGTCTCTTTCTAACTCTCGACAATTTAGTTCCTGTGTTTGTAAATCGATGAGTTGCGTGAAGGCGTGATGTTTTGATTTTTAGCAATAGTGAAAGAAAACTGTAATAGATTTTTTGTGCGATATTTGAATATAGGATAAAATTTACAAATTATTGGTACAAAATTATAACTTCACTAATTAAAAAAGTATTGAGCGCCGACCAGATAGACACCTATTAAGCATAATCCAGCATTTCAAATTTTCAAAACATTATATTTATATCGATTTAAATGTTTACATTACAGTTTACTTTTTTTATTTTATAATTTTATTAATAAACAGTTAACTGTAAAATTTCAAGTACTAACTCATTTTTTATTGTTATAATGTATTTAACATAGTTTCCGTGAAACATAATATTATTTATAGTAACCCTTATTGATTCGGATACGTGTTATCACACTTACGTACTTTTCTATTATAATATATTTTATAAACCAACCGCTTATACGAAATAGAAGTTAAATTGTCCAAGGTCATTTGTGACAAACATGATGAATCATGATATATTCTTGTCTTTCATTTGCTTTCGACCAATACGTTAAACTCACTACGAACACACATCAATTTATTGCAATTTGATTACACCATCTGTATTTTCATTCCTTAGTTTTTCAGTTTAACAAACACAATTATAGGTTCATTTGAAACCCATAATTCTTAGTTCACGAGATGTCTATTAAAATAAAATACGTAATAAAACTGTCTTACGAGTACGTTTAAGTATATTTTACGATATATTTTACTTTAATGAAGACTTTCTTACAAATATTCCAACTATGTCGTACATGAAGGGAAAGTTTTAATGAAAACTTGCTTAAAGAGCAAACTAGTAGAAACGATGAACATTAACCAAAACTTTTCGGCAACTTTTAGACGAATTTTTGTTTTATTTTACTTGAATAATATATTTTAATAAGATCTTATAAATCGTCTGCCTAAAATAGAATAAATAATTTTCTGTTCAATTTGTTAAACAATTTATTATGATTTTAGTATTCAAGAATTTATGCGTAAACCAATATTATTTATTAAAGAATAAAGTCTAAATTAAATAAAAGTATCAGAAAGGTGTGGAAAACCAACGGGAATATTTTATTATTTATTAACAATTTTATTATTTATTAACAATTTTCATTTGTTGTATTGATTAAAAAAGTTTTAATATTTCAGCCTGTTTTAAAAGTGGCCTGATTGTTTTCATTTCCTCGACATCCTCTATTGAAATAACAGAATGATTGCTAAGCCATATATAATATGAAACTCTAAACTACACAATACTAATTATGGATTAAAAACGAAGCACCAAATCTCGAGTTTGTAAAAAAAATAGAAGCACTCCGAAAAAGAAATATCGTATAGGTATATAAAACTAAATATAAATAGAAAACGTACGAAGATAACACCTTGAATAACACCTATTTAAAAATGAATCGTAATATAATAACGTAGTGTCACTCATACATACATTTTCTTTACGAGTATGCTTCAACAGCTAGTCGCGTCTACTTCTTATGATATTATAAAATTACCGCCTCGGTCAAAGGTCGGTTAAATCTATTCTATTATTGACAATGAATGGGATTCACAATAAGGACACTAACTTAAATTAACGTAATATTTATCTATAAATAACAGTTTAGTAACTATCTAGCGTCAAATGCGAAATAATATATGGAGGAATAATATATTTAAACATAAAATATGTTAATAGGAGTCTAACGTATTCAAGCAGTAGTTGCTGCTTTTTTTAATACTTAATTTACCTTTTTTTAATAATTATATTACTTTTATTTTACCAAAAAACCTGTCTAGCACGATTGGAAATATATAAATGAATTATATGGCATTTAATAGCATATAATATTGCTATTAAACTAATTACGAAATTTTAATCTTATATAACGAAAATATATTGTAATATATCTTTCTTAGGCTTATATTTTTTTTTAATTATGTGATTTAACTACAAAATAACAATTTTCCTTTTTTTCTCTTTTGTTTGTGCTGTAAGACCGTGCTTTTTGCCAAATTTCATGATTCTAGGGAAGTACCCTATTCAACGGGAAGTTGAATAGGGTACTACCCTATAAGTTTTGATTTATTTACGAGTGTCAAAATATGAGGCATAAATGGCAGCATTTTTAGGAATCTTCTTGATTGCGTTGACTTAGAAGCTGGATTTTTATAGCTCCAAAGGACCGTAGACCCAAGTGTTTGATATTAATTTCAATTTGATACCTCCATACGTTCCTGAGAAAAAGGGTCTTGACACATAGACAGACAGATGTGTATACGATGATTGTTGTACAACAAAGTGATCCTATAAGAGTTCCTTTTTCCTTTTGAGGTACGGAACCTTAAAAATTAAACTACTTAGTATTTAGCGATTTATTTCGGCTATGAACATTATACATTATTATATCCAATTATATAGAAAACGAATAGGAGACGATAAAAAATGCTAAATTTTGTATATAATGAGACTGCAATTGGTAATGTCCGATCAAACTTTATTAAAATATTCTTCAAGTCTCAGTAGTAATTTGAAACATACTGTCGTTTTTCCTCTCTGATAAATCGATAAGAATGCCCAAATGTTTAAGAGTTTCAAAAGTGCACTTCCCAACCAAAATTAGCTATTATATATTGGAGCAATTCATTGTGCTACGGAATACATTTTATGAATTACAAGAAGAAAAGAAGAAAGAAGAGAATACAAGAATATGATATGAAGACGTGTCCAAGTTTTCATTACATTTATTCTTATGATTTTACCTTCTATATCTTTACTTCTTTCTTAATTATAATAAATCAGTAAATACTAACTAGCAATAATATAAATTGAAAGTGTTTTGTTTGTTTATTGATGTAAAACATCTAATTGCTCGTTTGGATGAGAGTTAGAACGTTCTGATGGCACGACGCCTCTTGCCATTCGACTAGTTTCGTGTCTTGTCGCCTCTTTCCGACTTAATTCGGCCAGATTCGCATTTTGTCTGCCATTCGGTCAACTTCGCGTCTTGTCGGCTTTTTCTGACTTAACTCCGCTAGCTTCGCCCCTTGTCGGCTGTTATCATTCTACTACACTACACGCTACTTTACATGTATGTTAATGTATCAGCATTGTTTCTTATTTACTTACGTTTACGACTTTACTCGTTTATACCGATGTATTGCATTTTGCATTAAACTGTCTTAAAAGTGTTTATTAATTTAAAACATGAGTTACAGTGATAGTAAATGTGTAATATGAGTAAATCTTTGTGCGCTTAATACATGACATAATATCACGAATATAAACATAAAAATGAACAATTTTCTAACGTACTTATTTTATCAGCTTTTATGAGTAATCATACCATTCACTGTCAAGTCGTAAATGGTAAAGATTACGTCTAATCGACAAATCTGTGTGCACTTAATACATGACATAATTAAATATAATTGGCATTCCGTACCTGTACATATAACGTACGTAATATATTATATATTCTCGGCGCACACCTGATGACGTCAGCGAACCGCAGATCGCGGAATTAGAAAAGTGATCTGTTAGAGGGGAGCAATGCGGAAGACGACCGCAGAGCTATAATTTATTCCAACTAGCTATCGTACGCAATAATGGCTGCCAGATTCCAGAGGAAAAACTGCGGTAATATTAATTTAAATCGTAAACATATTGCCGGTTGTAAATCTGTCACGTGTACGGTGACTGTAGTCTAAGGTATGCAGCGAGTGAGAGGAAAATATGAAACAATGTTTCCAGACCTTCAATTCAATTCACGTGTCGTTAAATAACGAACATAACTTGAATCACTAAAGATTCAAGACAAGTTTAACCTACAACTTCTTAAAGTTTTATTAAATCTGTTGACCCCTACAAAGAACCACCGCAATTCTTTCTATATTTCCTTTTATCACACCATTGTAACTGGGAAGATTTTCAATCGGTCGTAGTAACATTTCTTAGACAGACGATTTTATAAACTCCTTCGTTGGATGAGTGTTATCAATTCAAATACAAGAAGAATAAAAATATGTTTCATTTCTTACAGCTCCTGTTGGAGTTGCTAATAAAAATATAAAATATTTTCCTTTTATCCCAAATTCAAGGTTTTTTGCTTTTCGCCTTTCATATCTCACTTTTTTATATAGATGACAACATTGAGCTTTAAGAAACGCTGAAATTATGTATTTTTCATTATAATGGTATCCTACTGACACAATGTTATTAAATTTAACATAAGTATATTTAATGGAAAAATAGAAAAATTAACTATGAAACAAGAACTTTCTTCCCTTTTTTTAATCATTGAGTTATTATTGCAACAGCTTATTTTGACGACAATATAAATAAAACAAACTTTTATATTCAACTAAGTAAGTTTTCTACCCGCTAAGTAATTCCCGCTTCTCCTGTTCATAAAGTGAAAAAGGGATCTTTACTATTAAAAGAGTAACTTAATCGTCAAAGAAGTTAAGCGGATAAATTAATTCAATGAAACACCACAATTAACAATGAAGTTTGATACAAAAGTCAAAATCAGCTTTCCAAATCAATCCTTAATCTAAGCTAAAATAAATACCAGCGTTTCAGGCCAAACCCTTACTATTGAAATTCCTTTCAATTAATTATAACACAAAGAATCGACGCAGGGGCATAACTAAAACAACCTCTGCCAAGGTCTGACTCCTTTATTATTTGAAATAACTCAAGCCTAGCTCTTCAAATGCTGCGGTACGAGATTGAATTTCACTTCTATCCGACTCGGTATTAAATTATTTCTACACCGTAGGTACTTAAATCTCGAAGAAACTGAAGCTCACGAGGCCTAATTTGTAATATCGCGATATTGCTCCATGGTTACAAGACTGAAACGTCGGTCGGATATCTCTTCTAGTCTTATGTATTTACGTCGATATTACTTATAAGGTAAGTAAGTAGTACACGAACTTATGCCCCATCTGTTCCGAATCGAGGATTCTAAGAATCCAGGAGTGGTATATTCTCTTAGATTGGCAACTTGATAATGTTACCAATGGAAATTTAGCGCAAGTTAAGTTTGTTTACCGTATTTATGGAACATATAATCGTAAAAGCGTGTAATGTATTTGGTGCGGCATTATCTACATGTTTTATAGTTTATATTCACTTTATGAAGCAACCCACACAGTTTATCATCTCCACTCAAGATCCTCAAGTTCATCTCCACTCCTCAAGTTCTCATCATCTTAATATTGAGTTTGTTACTCGAAATTTCTCTAGCTTATAGCTCCAGTATATTTTAAAAATTGTACCTTTGAAATAGCAATTAAAAATTTCTTAACATCTCTCCCTTGGAGTCCAAATTTTTTACGTTTATTAATCCGAACTATTATTATAAATGTGGCAGAGTTTTTGTTTATTCATTTGTGAACAAATAACTCTGCAATCTGTGTAGTTCGCATGATGAAATAATATATAAGGTTACTCCATCACACGAACTATCCGCAACTTCGTTCTAGTTGTAGTATAATGAAAATTGTGTTTGGAATTTTTTGGAAAAAGCTAAGATAGGTTTACTCAGTAAAAATGACAACTGAGACATGTTAATATTAGCCACATCGATTATGTTAAAAACACGATTTCCGTGCCTCGAAACACCAAAACCTACGTGTAAAACCTTGATCTTAAATGAAAATTCACGTGAGCGAAGCTGCGTGTGACAGCTGTTTTTAAATGTTTGTTTGGCTATGGAAAGATTATTTATAATAGTCTTGCCTTAACCTAAGACGTATACATGATACAAAGACGTATACATGAAAACCAAATCCCAAACAAACTAACCATTTTTTTTGGCTACATCAATGTCACTGAGGCCTAATAAAAAAAACATTAATTTAGTATAAACTTAAACAGTTGTCTATTACTAGACTATTGCGGATACTATTGCGGATACGTCTAATATAAATATTTTAGTATAAAACTTTTGAGAGCTTTATTAATATAAAATTTATTAATATAAAGCTATCAAAAGTGTCCTTGCACCCTCTGTGCATTTTTAACATGCTTTGTTCAGTTGTAGTTTAATTTGTCCACCACTGTCCATACTTTAGAAGTAAATAGGAAAAATTAGTTTTTTTTAATACTTCCACACTGGGAGAATTGATAAACCACTCAACTTTAATTGGAAACAAAAAAAACTGTTCAGTAGCATTTCCACCAAATAATAGTACTAATGAGCGCCTATAAGATTTTTGCTTTAAGATATTATTATATTTATATATATATATATATATATATATATATATATGTATATATGTATATATATATATATATATATATATATATATATATATATATATAGTTTTATATTTTTATACTAACTCTTGAGCAAAAAGTAATAATAAAAATCTTATCAAAATGCTAATATTTTCTAAGTGTAATGAAAAGATAATAAGGTTAATAAAACTAATAAGTTCTGAAAATATCACATTTGCCTGAAACCCTTTTTCACTTGCATGATTTTCGATGAAAAATTTTGCTGTATTTACTGAAAATCGATCTATACAATTTTTTTGCTACTAATTTTTTATTAGATACATCTAAGACCATTAACTCAGATATATTAAATAAAACAAACATAATCTTTGTCATTATTTGTAACAATTAATTATTGGAAACAAATATTTGAACAAATTTAAATAACACAAAAAATTAGAACTACAATTAAACGTACATAAAGTATGTCATATGTAAAAGTTTCATCAAAAACATTGATTTTTTCAAGTCGGACGAAACTATACTTATTTGGTTTTATGTTAATCTCATGATGACTATGGCTACATAAAAATTAGGGTGTATTCGAACTCGCTAACAATTCACGTATCCGCGACATGGCCTACAACGTCAAAATCAATCTCACGCCGCGCCGCTAAAACCCGGGCCAGTTGGAGCTCTGAAAAAATATCCATCTCACTCCCTCTCACGCACACACTCGCATTCGCATCACGTCACGATCGGTAAATCGTTCGAAACGTCATTAGCGGCGACGTGACGTAGCCGGTGCGTCGTGTCTCGCGCGTTAAAAATATCGCTCTGTTTGTTTAAGGAAGCCACAAGTGTTAAAATAAATATTGACTAGGAAACGCGAGTAAAATATTTATTATTATTTTGGAGTAATAACGGCCATTGATGCCATTTGGTGCATAACTGCGAATATATGTTTACAGTATTGCACTTATGAAAAATATAACAAAGATACTTTGATATCATTTTAACGTTCTATCGTATAAATGAGCAACGAACGATTGAATAAAAGTTTATGAAGTAGTGACTCGTAGAGCAATGCGCCTAGTTTTTAATGTCATGAAGTAAGTAAAAGGATCAAGTAAAGCTTTTTAAGTCTGTTCAAAATGTTATTCCTCGAGATAAAAATTATACCGATTAGTGAAATAAAAATATTATTTTAAAAATGTTTTACTAATACTAACAATTGTGTCTGCTATTTCCATGGAAAAAGTTGTATTATTGGCAGGTTTTTAGAACTCAAAACACTTTTCTTTCTCTTTGGTCATCTCCCCAGGAAGATGCTCTAGAATTCCATAGATAATAATGATATTGCAGTTACTAATATAAAAATATAAATATAAAAATATGCTAAATTATAAATATTTTAAAAATAAATACCGTTACCTAGCAAATTCTCTGTTAAATAATTAAGTACCAGTCTATTAAGTAATAATGAACTTTTTATCTGCCAAATAATGATAATAGCGCAATGGACAAGGATTATATTTTCTTTTACAACCACGAACTGCATGAAAGTATTCATACAATCAAAATCGGTTCAGTAATTTTTCCTATTGTCTTCTTCATTCCTTCTGTTATTATTAGAAAACTTAGTACTAATGTACTTTGTATCGTCTTAGGATACGAAGTAAACCAATACCAAGTTTTATTAACAATCGTACAGAATAAAGAAAAATGTTGTAAAATTTGTCACTATGTATTAGTCTCAAAATTTACAAATTTTTTCAACAATTTTTTTTAATACACATACTTTATCAGTTTTGTGATTTTATTATTATTATTATATATATATATATATATATATATATATATATATATATTTATTTGTACGAAAATAATACTCTAAAGCAGGAGTTCCCAACCAGGGGGTCGCGCCTCCCAAGGGGGGCATAGAGAGATGTCAAGGGGGCCGGAAAGCGTTTGCATTTTAGAAAGAAAAAACAAAAAAATATACAAACAACATTACAATGTAATGTTTAATTTACATGCATAAAATTAATGAAATTAAATATCATATTCACTATTATTACCACAAACTTGCGAAACATTAGACGTTTTGGTGTACATTTTTTGTTGATAAATCAGTTTGAGTGTGTAAAATTATTGTGTCTCACTGTTAAAAGGAAGTTTGTGTATTTACAAACTTCAGTTACCATTTTTATTTAATTTACTAAATAAAAGGGGGGGGGGTGGCACGAAAATATAATTTATAGTCCGGAGAGCCTCAACAAAAAAAAGGTTGAGAAACCCTGCTCTAAAGCGACGCAATCACTCTTTCTACATTGTATATTGATCAACAGTCGAACACATACAACATATTTGTTCTGAGAATATTCCCAAATACGATTCATAAATATTAACACTTCATATTCATGAACATTTTAGCAATTTCCCCACATTCAGTTATGTGTCATTCTTTTCAGCATTTACGTCAAAGCACCCTCGTAATCTCATATAGGTATTCATTATACATACATCTTATGAGTCATAATAATTAGTTTGCTTTGAAAGTCTTTACATGACAATAGTTATTGCCCGTGAATCACAAAACTTAGAATGGAACTTTATTATGGTTTCATAGACTCATTTCTTTGTTTACTTAATATACTGATGTAAAATTCATCACTTTTTAACAAAATCTTAAAACAAACTGGTGTTTCGTTAAACCTTTATATTTTTCGATTAAAACTTTTACAAAAGCTGTCGTTTGAAAAAGTCCTTGAAGAATAATTGAAAGGCAAATAAATGAATACTGTATTATTATTCTTTATATTTTATGAGAGAAAAATATACATTTTCTGATTGATTTTCTCCCTTCTATACAAATTAAAAAACGTGCTATTAATAATGAAAACAGTTCTATATACATTCAAGAATATCAAAACGTGATGGCTTATTTTACTATATACAATGATCGTTCTTTGAGTAACTTAAGTATAATAATACATAATTGTGCACCTAATTTTCCAGATTAAAGATACAGACAGATTAAAATTCCGCTTCGTGATCTAAAGCAACAAAAGATATAATTACCGCCAAAAATCGCTTTTAATAATGTTTTTATATGGGTGGTAGAATTATTTTTAATTTTCTATAAATTTTCTGCTGAAAGTAACAAGTTTTCACTCAATAGAGATGTTGTATTTATGAAATTTTGCTTTCTATTATTAACGCAAAAGAATAATGTGCCGTGCACTATTGAACACTTTTGTACGATACCATGATTTCCTTTTTTCGACAAGAAACAAATTTTATTGAGACTTACTAGTTTTCCACAGTTTCCACTTGACCATTGAGTACTCTGTTGTGATTTATTTATTGTGAGTGCCGTTACGAATATTTAATTAAATATTGATAACAAAAGAACCGTCCAGCCTATAGACGAATGATCTCAATGCATTCACCAAAATCCCAAGATTTTCAACTGACAGTGACTGGACCAAAATATAGTTTACTCTGTAATGTCGTTCGACCACAGCAACCACCAATTATGCTTCATTCGAAAGAAAACTTGTTCAATTAGTTTTCAAGCGTTCATTCAATTCTTTCTAATGGGTCAGCATAATGTGATGTTATTTACAAAACTTTATCTCTATGTCATTATATCTGTTGTTTTATAAACACATCCTTTACACAATTTTCTTTTATTACCATATTTGAAATGGCTGTCTTTTAAGCAGAATAATATTGTAATAATTATAGCACCGTGAGTTCCATTTCTAACGTCGTCGTTCGGGTTTGACTTAAAATTTAAGTCCTTATTATCTGACAACGAAATTAAGATTTGAGTATGTACATAACGTGACTATCGGTTGTTGACTAACTAACTACCCTTTACTTTTAATTGAAGCGCTCATGACACTGATACATAAATAAGATCATCCAACGATCTGGTAATAGTTGAGACGTTTAGTTGTTCTATTTTTCTAAACATCTTAATTTAATGCGGATAATAAATTTTTGTTCCTATAAAATAAAAAGTATCATCCTTTGACATTATACACATAGTCTTTGTCAATTACATTCATCTTTTTCACATGTGGCATTCTCGAACTCGTCTTGCGGGTCGCGTGCCGTTGACAGATTAATCTGTTCCGGACGGGATGTGCTCGAGGCGACACGGCTGCTATTAAAATCAATGACCTGATCCATTTATTGCTTTTTACTTTATTGCTGCACTGAACCATTAATATTTCATTACAATATTTTGCACTTTACATACATTTTAAATTTGTTACGCTTATATTTTAAATTCAGTACGAGTAATAGATTCAATTCTATTCGAGGGACATAACCTGTAAATTTTAATTATTTTATATATGTTTTTTTGGGAATGGTCAATAGTTGCTCAAAGTTTTTCGTAAAGAACAGTTAATTAGAAATTATGGATACATTCTCTATTTGTTCCATTGCCTAAATGTGTTTTTAAGCAAAATTCTAAATTTTTTTAAAGTATAGTATATATAAGTATGGTATATAGTATAAAGATACTTGCACTCCGGCACAAAAAAAAACGTTGTGATACTAGCACTCCAAAACAAAAAAAAATTTTATTTTTATAATATAACCTTCATAAATTTGCGTAATTGTATGAGCCTTTATTGCATTATGCTGATTTTTACATATTCGTATAATTTTAAAGACTTTTTACAGAGTTTTTAATAGTCTTTCGGTAAAATCCATGAAATAAATAATTTCATGGACGATGTTAATTTTCTATTGAAATTTACAATAAAAAATTTACACCGTTCAAAAACTAGTTATGTGCACTTTTTTGCAATCTTTGCCGGCAGGCAAATTCCATTTCTGTATTCGATCATAAGTACTGTAACCTCGTATTATTCGAGTATTAAATAATTTGTTGAGAAGGCTGTCATACTTCGTATGCTATATCGTTCTGGCCTCAAATAACCACAATATTTACAATACTATTGTACAAATTCAACTAGAACTTATACTGAATACACCACTTTTCCATGGTACGCATCCACCATCACTTGGCCACGACTGAAACAGTGTGTAATTGGTTCACAATCAGCAACTAACGAATTTAATGGTACTTGAGTAAATGGTTAAAAATTTGTTATTCCATGGGCAATTGGAGAATTTCAACGTAATTAAATTAAAACGCCTTAGAAATGTATGCATCTTTTTACTTTAGTATAAATACAATCTTAAGTCAGAACACAGGTCGCATCGCAAATGGCCAAAGATTAGTATTCATTTTCTCTCATATTTCCACATATCCAGACCAACGGAATCCAAATTATGTCATTACCAGATTCAAGTAAAATTACTCACTGCTTAAAAATAACTTAAACAATCTCCTTGTTAACAAACACACCTCTGCATTTAATAGAAAATAATTACTACCCAAGCCGCAAAACTTTAGAATCAATTGAATTCAGATACTTACTTCGATATATTTATTTCTTCGTAGATTGTCTGAACCTAACCTGTTTAATCTCTAGCGCTTCTAGCTTTGTCTCGATTCCTTCCTCAATCTCGACTCGATATATATATATATATATATATATATATATATATATATATATATATATATATGTATATATATATATATATATATATGTATGTATATATATGTATATATTAATTATATAAAATTGAATCAAACATTATTTTTTGTTTCTTGATTCTTCTTATAATTTACGAGTATGTTTTCGAATTATGGATTTCTTTACATATATTTACTTGATTTTTTACATATCCCACAAATATTTATAAATAATTAATTCAGTTAATTGCTAAACGCATAAGTTTATAATAGATTTTTTTTATAATATATTCCGTAAAATTGTTTCTAATTCTAAGAATTGAAACGTAGCTTTGATAAGTGATGGAAATATAATAAAAACTAAGTTGTTACGTTGGCCGTCCGACTATGGGCCCATAATAGTTACGTAGAGCAAATCGTATGATGAACGAAATAGCCAATTTTCCATCGTTATTGTAACGAACATAGATCTCGCGGAAGAGTGTACAAAAAAGAAGCAGACAGGTATGAGCATGCGATATCAAATACCTTCACAACACAAACGCTTGCTGTTGCTATATCTGTTTTTAAAAAATTACTATGGTACTTTAGAAAGCGGATATCAATACATAGGTATCAATATATTTTTATAGAGACGTCATTTAATAGTACATATCAGTTTCCTTCGATTTTTATCTTTAATTGAATAAATTAGATTTTTTATCTATGACTACGCATAACCAATATGCGATTAAAATTATTATGATAAAGCTAAGAAAATTCCTACACTACTTGTTTTCAGCAATTCATTATAGTTATATTTAATAAGAACTACATATCAGTACAGTAGCTAGTATCAAACCATATTTTTCTGTTTAATCGATAACATGTGGCAGTGTAAACATATGAATAATTTAATCGAACAAACTGATACGAGTTCAGGTTTTAGCAGACTATAATTTACGACTAACTGATAAATATGCTCCAATAATAGATACATATATGTTGATGTGTAATTGCATATTAAATCGTGTGAACTTATTTAAATAAATTGTTAATTATAATTATTTGATAATAAAATATTATTATATAAGTGATTCTCTCTCGTTATACAACTGTAAGTTTTCGTTCTTTTTCTCATTAAGGTATCAACCGGTTATCGACGTGTAACCTGGTTTGAATTGGTTACAATTTTACCATAATTTAGTGTGGTTGTATTATCGTATAACAGAAAAAGCGGCTATGTAACAGAGCAATTATATATGAAAGTGCATAAACAGTCTTTGTTTCTGGTCTCTGACTTTATATATAAATCTTTCTTGAAGAAGATAATTATTATCTGCTTATTTGTTATTCAAAGTTTGTATTATACTAGGAAAAAATACGGATAACTGTAACGACAAGTAAAACATTGAAATACATGTAGCATTTACATATATACTCTCGGCGCTATCGAGGAGTAATCAAAAATGAAATATTTCAAAGCTCGATTTGCGTTATTATTTCAGCTTTCCTTTATAATTGGATTATCATATGGATATTTCAGTTTCACAATTGTTTTTAATTAATAATGATAAGAAGTTCGTTTCCTTTTAATATATTAATTTATTACAAAACGAGTTTATTCCCCTTATGATTGTTATATGAAATACTACATTTCGAAACTTACTAGCCACACTATCGATAGATTTATTTCGTCACTAATTTATTTATACATACAAAATGTATACCACATCTATAGCTTGGTATTTTCTCTTATGTCTTTCTTTTATTTTAATGAAATTGTAATAATGGCTAGATTCCAAACTAATACGCTCACTAATGAATGTGAAACTGGGTCATTTAATTAATGTACGTAAAGTGTGATTCTTAAACACTAGCGAGTTGGACGTATCAATTGATTTACATCTATAAGTATTAAATTATATCTTACCTCATCATGGCTGTTTCATATACATCTCATTTCCAAAAAAAAATTAATCCTAGTATTGAATATATTTGGCGTTAATTTTGTAGAAATTCATTATATACAATTAAATGAAACTACCTGATGTAGTATTATTTCTACTTAATTTAAAGTTCTTTACCACGACCTAGATTTCGTTATATTACAACATCTTCAGGTGGGCTATTATCAAAGATATCTTTGCCCACTTAAAGATGTTGTAATACAACGAAACCTAAGTCGTGGTAAAGAACTTAAAGAAAGTAGGAATAATACTACATCACTTAGTCTCATTTAATTGTGTTTAATCCTAGGTTCAAACTTTTTCCCAAGGTTTTATTGTTGTATATTTTAGTGAAGTTTACACATGTCTAGTTATCACGTAAATTAAATATATTGATATTGCATCAAAATATAGCGACTACGCATCGCACTTCTGAGTCAAGCAGCCGTGACGCACGTAGAACCGGCACGATCTTAGAAGTGCTAATTCATATTCATTCGCGCATGTCCGTGATCCTCACTGAGAGCTCACTGGCACACGGTTCGGGAGACAAAATTGGAACATTTATTATTTATTGGCCGACGGTGTGAGTCCATTAATTTTTGGTGTGAGCCCATTAATTTTTGGTGTGAGTCCATTCATTTTTGGTGTGAGTCCATTTATTTATTGGCCGATGGTGTGAGTCCATCAATTTTTGCCTAACCGGAGATTAATTTTCGTCTAATAATGCGCCAATTCCGTGCTATTCGTAAAGCTAAAGAAGTTTAATTGGTTGCCGAAGTTTAGTTCAAGTTTTATACGCATGTGAGAGTTACACGTGATCGAACCCTGATCATAGATTGAAAATGTTCATATACGCTTATTTCAGTCGCGAAGTGTTCGTTGAACTCAAGTACTCGCGCGTTTAAGTCAATTTTGATAAGATGCTTAGGATCAGTCCAAATATTATTTAATGAAGAAATAGTTTCTTTATGCAAGGAGTTATCGTTAAACTCAAGTATGGTGCGAGTAAATCTTAAACGTTTATTATGAATAACTGAACTTTTATATATTTAATTGAAGTGTTACATAAGTTTAAAGTGCTTAAGTTATTTTCGAGGTTTATCAAAAATGTGAGTTACCCTAGGTTTGAAAGCCTCGTTTCTAAGTGTTTAAATTATAAATCATCGTTTTGCCCAAAAAATTTAGATGTGTAAATAAATCTTTATCAAATAGTTTTGATGAATTGACAAAATTTATTATACAATATTAAATTTGATGTTCTTTGTTTTAACATGTGTTATATTTATTCATAATCAATATTATATCGATTTTATTTGCTAAACAATGTTTGAAATATTAAACAGAAACATATAAATATTATACGTGATTATAGCATAAATTTTAATGTATTGATTAGTGTATGATACCATTTTTTTTAGGAATATGAGTATGAATTTAGTTGAATTTAAAGAAACACACTATAATAGAGTTAGTTACCTGTCTAATATTTGACACGTTTGACATTTTTGCGTAATACGGTTATCGTGTTCGGTGGTACAATGCTGTGGAGCGAAATTTGGTGGGACTGAAATAAACAATAGTGAAATAGAGGTGCGTCACACGTGTCAGGGTACACAGATCGAGTACAAGGTGAAAATATGAAAATCAGACGCGTTCACAAAGTAAAACCTGCTTGTAAAGTGAGTACACGTTGTATTTCCTTAATATACCATTTAAATAAAGAAATGATATATTGAAATTTTTAGTATTATATTGAGTCTTACGATGTTATCGATGTATTCAGAGCAAATATTAAGTGTAATAAGGTAATCACTTGGGTTCTTATTGCAATACTATCACCATTTTAAGGGTAGGTAATATACGTTGCTGCTGTAAACATTTGCTGAAAGAGCGACACAAGATTTTTCGTGAAACATGTAGTTTCCCCCGTTTGGAGTTTAACAATTTTCAATTTATTTGTGTTCTAAGGTGATGTCATACCTTATAATTAAACATTAACCCAAAAAAATTACGTTGACTTGTGGCGCGTCAAAAGGTGTCGAGAATAACTTATGCGCCATACGATTCTTATAATATTTAATTTTTCATGAAAATATATTTTCGCCTATGTGGGGTTTACAAATTTTGAATTGATTTGTGGTTTAAGGTCTCACCATACCTAATAATTAGATATCGAACCCAGAAAAAAATTACATAGAACACAATACTGGTCTTTGACATGTGACCCGTCAAAGGTGTCGAGAATGACTTACGTGCCATACAATTCGTAACAAATTTAATTTAAAAAACAATTGGAAAATACGGGCTAGATTACAAGTAAATTTTAAGAAATCTTACTAAAATTTATAGTACATTTCCAATTTAGGCGAGAAAAAACTGGTGATTGTTTTCATGCTACTTTCGATCGGCCATATTAGATCAACCATATTGAATTTTAAAAATTTAAAACAATTAACACTTTTCAAGCTTAAAATTAAAAAAAGAACAATTTTAAAATTAGAAATTAAAGATCCCGAAAACATTTATATTAGAAACTTTATTTACATTCGATCTCCCAATCGAATCCCAAACATAACTGATAATTAGTTTTAAGTTTAATTTGAATCAATGTCTGCTTTTTCATGTTTTATTAATTATTGTCTATACTGTATTATAAATTATTGTACTTTTGGTGCTTTCACATGTTCAACGCTTTAGAGTAAACTATTAATGTGCCGAATCACCCTAACAAGTAAATTATAGAAAAAAATGACGATAACATTTTTCTTTTTTAGGTAAATTAATTACTCGACTAGTACAGGCCATGTTTACCTTGTCTATATTTGTCAGTACTTATTTTATGTACATTCGAAATTAGATATATACTTCTATATTGATTTAGTATATACTAAATCAATATAGAAGTATATAAAAATAAACCTTCATATAAAAATATTTCAAATTTATTTACACATTCCTTTTTTTTATAAAACTCCAGTTCTAATTTTGAAACTAATTACACGAGTCTGTTTATTGTTTGTCATTATTTTGTCATCAATAAATATTATTGCCATGATGAACTATTATCTATACACGCTTATAATACAACTGTAACAGAGTGAATTACGTGCTTGGAAATATTTTAAAAAGCGTTATTGGTTTAGCGAATAGAATAAATGTAGAAGCCAGGAAACTGTCTGTGTCTTAAGTTGTTCTTGAATCACGCAAAATCTACTGCACGAATTTTAATGAAATTTGGTATAGAAATAGCTTATACCCACGAGCAACATACAAGATTTATATGGATATTTTTATATTGAATTACACGCGAACGAAGTCGCGTCGACACTGCTAGTAGTTAGTATAATAAAATTTCTGTTAGCTACTATACATACGGCGTTAATTTTTCTACATCTTGCTCCTTTTTAGGGTTCCATAAAAGGAGAAATGGAACTGTTATAAGATCACCTTCATGAATGTCTTTCCATGTGTCACAACTAATTTTCTAAGGAACCGTTCATTATATGAATTTGAAATATGGCAAAATAACATATCATGTTAACCCGCATATTTTGTGGTCGCTATCATTACAAAATATTTATATGGTAATTTTAGAGGGGGCTAATTTTGGGGTGTGGACAAGAACTCAAAAATATTTTAGAATTTCACTAGAACAGTATAACGATTACCAACTGTAGGAAAATTAAAGCGATTGTCGTAAGTCTTATAACGTTTGAGAAATTCTTGATATACCTACCTATAAGCATATGACAGATGTACTAGGCGATATATTAATATGGTGAAAAATAATTAATAGTTTAATAGAAATACTTTATATCCTTGAACGTAAAACTTTAATCTGTACATAAATATATTCGGAACCCTCATAGTGGGAGTTCTACTCATATTTAACACTTTTTTTTCTTTTAGAATGTAGTGTAACCAATATCGGACAAATGGGAAAATGGTTTGTTTCTTACAATTCGGACAAATGGTTATTTCTTACGATTCAGTCCGTTTTTTCCATATTTGTACGAGTATATACTATGTTTTCCATAGCATATACACATCGTATAAAATTTAACTCAACCTTGTAATACTACTGTACTCAAGAGTTAAAAATTGAACAGTAAAATATTACGATGTACTGACGAAACGAAGCGTTATTACAAAATTGTAGATATTAAAGAAGTTGCTATCTAATTTATACAATAATACTATTTACGTAGACCAACGAAGCTACGGAGCTAAACGTGTGATGAATAATTTTCCGACTTCTCTCATTCTTCCATTTTAATTCTTTTCTTAACATATGCATTCCTTATTACCTCGAGCGCCTACTCTATTTTGATTCATAAGTACTACGTCAGACGCTCGTTTATTCAAAAGCAATCCAGTAACGGAATGACACACGATGTATTGCACGCCGCCGCGTGAGAAAAATATTTTGTAAACAAGAAATTAGTGATCGCGACCGCTAAGTAGGTCGCGCATTAAAAAGAGATTTGGGGCGAGAGTGTTCACGTTACGTCACCGACTATCGGCGTGCCTGGGCGGGCGGCATCTTGCGGCGGATAGCAATATATTAGTCACAGGTTGTGACTCAGACGTAAACAGCGGCCGGATATCCGAACGCGCGAAGCCTGCGTTTGTAGTAAATAACACTCTCGACACTTCGGTTTACGATCGTGTAAATGGTTTTATAAGGTTTATGGGAGCATCGCCTTATAAATGTTTCCATTAGTGAACTATAACTTGATGATGGAATTAGAAAGTTTTTTTTAACTTAAATTTGTTAAAAAAATGAAATAACATCAGTAGACAAAATTACAAAACTTTCGAAGGATTCTAAAAATACGATGGATCTTCGATCTCCGTAAATTTATAGGTTACAATACGGAAGTCGGGCGTTGCGTTCGTGTCTTTCAACGCCCTATGCGTGCGAGCCGGAACTAACAAACGGATGTAACTTTGAAAGGGTATATTTTTTGAAATGCAATTAACGACATTTGGTGAAATTATTGATAAAATAGGACAAAAAGCAGAACGAAAGGAAAAAAAGGAAAATTTGACCGATGATATGTCCATGACCAATAACGAAAGATTTTAAAGGACAAGTGACGAGGAAAATAGAGTAAAAATTATAGATAGAGTAGAAATATTGTTTTGTATCTCCGCTCATTAAATTAAGACTATATAAGGGGAGGAAACGATTAACCTCTAATAAACATTCCCTATGAACTGTCACTATGTCGACTTCACTATCAAATGTTAATCGTTTATTCTGACCACTCTCTATTTTTTACTTACTCATTATTTTATTCATTTACACTCCATAGGTATTTAATTAAAAGAAGTTTCAATTATCACGATATACTTTGATCTTATTAGCCGTCAAGATAAGTTTATTTATAAAATTCCCCTGCAATGAACAAACCATACTTCGCTGCGGAATGTTATTCATCTATCATTTTTAATATAAACAATCTTAAATTTTTCTTCATCCGATCGCGATGTAACTTGCTATTTTTCCCGGGAAAATAATGATAGTTCATTATGTTTTGTTCGCTAGAATTAAAAATGTACAAACCTTGAAGTTTCATTTTTCTGATATGATGAATAATTTTTGGTTTGATTAAAGAGAAGTCACTTTCTATCATCATATAATGTCAATTCGCATATTATATTCACTCTTGATACTTTACCGTTTATTCATGTTTGTTAAAATGTGACCGACGATATGCCGACATGGGTATTTATTATGTATGTATTTTAACGGCTTTTTTTTCTACTGTACTAACTTAACAACAGGGATGTCCGTAGATTCGCTGAGCTGTTCGTGATCAATAGTCAGAAGCGACGTCCGATGTTCGTGCACTGCACGACGCTTAAACCTTTGCCATAATGTTTAAATAGAAAATGGGATGAGATGTGAAAAAAGTATTGCTTATAATCGTCTTATTTTATACTCCGGAACTCAATGAATCCTTTGAATTAGATTGCTATAATAACTTCACAACATTTTATATATTTAGAGCATATATTTTCTTTAATTATAAATCTTATATTAAAGTGTAAAATACAGCAAAATTAAGTCGACAAATTCATTCAGAAAAAAAAACGGAAACCAACACCATTTTGTTTTGCTATTTTCTTCTTTCATTCTTATATACCCTTATTTCAGCAGCATTTATTTCATTTCTCATCTTCGAAGTGATTCGATTCTCGTTACTTTGCCTCGATTGCAATAACACATCCTGTGCATCTGTTTATCACCACGGCGGATTGCATGGCGAATGGTTATTAGTTTCACAGTAATCGCCACTGCAGAATTCACTTCATCGCTCCCCTTATCGCGCTTGCTATCTTTAGTTTATTGCGCACGGGAAAAATACATTTTGCGAAACTCGCATAAGTTCCTCGATAGAGCCTTCGCGCCTTTGTTGATGATGAGTGTACGGATGACGTTACGGATGTTATCGCCCTTTAGTGTGAATGTACGTTTACGTAATTTCTTTCATGACTGCAGTACGATGGCATCAATGACCCGTTGCACGGGTGTCGTACAAACGTAATTTGCTTGTACGATTCGCAATAAGTACGTAGCAGCGCGAGTATAAGGTTTTTGTTTGATTTATCTTTGCGATTCTATAATATTTCCATTTTTTTCTGCATTTCACTTTTTCACACGTAATTTTTATTTAAAATGCGTTATAAAATAAAATGCTGAAAATTAAAGCCATAGCGTTTCGCTGTCGTATAACGCTGTCGTGGCGCCATCTACCGATCAATTGTATAGATAGTTATATTAATATTAAAAAAAAAACGAACGGTATCCAGCATAACATAATTTGAATCTTATAGTTAACATTTTCGAAAAACGAACATGCATGAACATGTTTGGACGTTATCATTTCCTGTGTAAACACCTAAAGTGATAACGATTACCTGTGATATTTATTGAAATGCTATGCCAAAATAAAATATGTATAATTAATAAGCAGTAATATTTAAATGATATCTATAATTTATAAAATTATAGTCTATCAGTATTTTGGTATAAATATTTAAGTAAATAAAATAAAGATGAAACTTGCAGCCACATCGTTCACGATGTGGCTGCAAATTTCATCTTTATCGAGGGGATTATAACTCATAATCAATTTCTTTTATTACATCTAATGTTTTTAGTTACATTTAATGATACGATATTAAATATCGTAGAAGTTTTACATCTGTCGTTTGGTCCATATACAAAGTTAGTTTTTTTTCATATTCATTAACATTTATTTACTGCTTTCGTACTGAAATTTGCCAGTCTTAATATCGAAAAAAAGCAGAGTCGAAGAACTGAACTGAACATTAGAAATAATTAGTGTCAGTATATGTGTGTGTGTATGTATATATATATATATATATATATATATATATATATATATATATATATATATTCATAAATTAAAAAAATATGCTTTCAGAAATATATTCAAGAACTATTTCATATTTCGTGAAAAAAAGTAAATATGTTAATTTAGGATATAATCTATTCGTAATTTAACGAACGAATGCGATATCTCATTCGCATTTCATTTTATACATAACGGATCTTAAATCACTAAATTTAGGGAATCACCAAATTTCATATCTAATTACATATCTACGAACTGCAAACGATAAATCAATCCTTGATCTCCAAAAACGTACAACATGGATTGTTTGGCTAATGAATATTTAACCATTATCTAATAACGTTTTAATAACGAATTAATGAAATCTGTATCTCGTTTCTATTTACACAGTTCCACTTTGTTAAAGCCAATTAGGATGAAGTTGTGTTTAAAATAAATATACAATAGTAGAACTATAGTTCTACTTTTGTATACTTATTACATTATTATTTATTATATTATAGAATAGTTCTACTTTTGTATACTTATTTTAAACCCAACTTCATCCTAATACGAATAAAGAGAACATCAAAAGTTTATTGGAGCGTATAAAATATATTTTTGTCAATTCTAATAAATATATTGGCAACCATCCATTCGTATCTAGTTGCAATTTCAATTACAAACCACCCCAACTCTCTTGGCTAATAATCGTACTAATCCGAGTAGAAAAACCAGGTCAGATATCGAAATATCTAGGGCCGTATTTGACGTCATTGCAAGCTACGACGTAACGATGCCTGTTATGTAGCCCGCGGGTTCTTCTGATTTATGCTTTTCGTCTGTGTCACTGTATACATTAATATCGTTTAACTTTAAATTAATGATAACGAAATGTAGATTTAATGAATAATTAGCAACGAGAGTGCTTTAACAAAATATAATTAATGTAAAAATATTTATCACTTACAATGCAACAATCTATATTTAGTCTACTCAAAATCAAAATAAACACTTAAGATATGTAATTAATAATTACTACATTAAAATATTTTAGTAAAAATATAAATAAAATAATCAATTATTATTTCATATAATATAAATACTAGAAGTAATTAGTCATTTCTTAGATCACAAAGTACAGAAATCAATAATAGGAAAATTCCATTTCATTAAGACTGTTTATTATATTTTTCGCGATATTGAATTGAAGTTTCGGTCTGCGTAACGCAATACTTGTTTATTTTAGTATGTTATGTTACAGTAACAGTTGCCAGATGTTTGGGATTTCCGGGATTATCCCGGAATTTGTTGTTCCGTGTCCAGGAATGTAATAAGTTTGTCCCAGAAATGTAATGTTATAGTAAATGTTAATGTCATTGTAAAACTACGAATTTTAAGCTCCTAATTGAAATTAAATAAAATTAATTATTGAAAGAGGCGTAAATCTTTACAAATTTCTTTTGCTAAATATTAGTATAAGCTTCAGTAATTTGGACAAATATGGTTAACATAACGATTATTTTTATATTACTTAACCAATCAATAAACGTTGTTAAAAAGTTTGCTCTTATATTGGCAATAGAAGACAACTTTTTATTAATTTTTACTAATGTTTATTGGGTTCAAAAAACCCTTTCGTTGGGTCAAACTAATATTTTCTTAAATCACTAATATTTATAGTATGTTGATTTGTAGATTATAATTTAAACGAAAGGGAATAAATAATGTTACTTGAATTTGGACAAACTCTGCTACTTCTTTCATAACAAGTAGCATATAGCATAAACGTGGGTAAAAAAACTAAATGAACTTCTACAGCTAAATGTGCAAACAATGAAAAAAGTATATTATTATAATAAACAGTGAAATCAATAATAACTGTGAACTTGGAATATCAATGGAAATTTCTAAAAGTTTTACTAAACACTACAGAAACCAGGAATGCAATAGTGAGCCAATATACACTGGGAGAAAACTGGTATGAAATATGCAATGAGAAAATAATGGAATGTTCATACATGTAAGTTGTCAATTAAACAGAAAAATTAGTAAGGACATAGATTGAACAATATTTTGCAGAAGATTAACTGAAATAATCACAGAAAAAACAGTCAACCAGATCAGAGGAAATAACCATATAAAACTTAGTTATCTCATTTACGTACGGTATTAAATAACCGGACGCCACTTCGTGTTGATTTCAATTAACAAACGTGTCCATTGATTGTGACGTATAAACGTGTAAGTTAAACCACAAATTGCACAGCAGGTAGCAAATTTGATTAGATATTTTTACAATTACTCAAAATTATCCGTAATTACAAAAAGAAGCTAAGAAAATCCCATCGTGCGAAGTTTTTCATACGGTTTCGCTTGCCAGCTATCATTGTATTTGTGATACTATGAAGCCAAGCCCAAACATAACATTTCAAAGTTCACGCTGTAACTTTCCATTCCACTGCTAGTAAACACCAGGTCAGCTGACTGAATTTTAAAAGCTTTGCCTTGCCGTTCAATTGGCAGCCAATGGTGTATTAATAGGTTTACAGATCGTTTGGTATGTGTTTTTAGTACGTGTTCCGAATAAATTTTATGTGTTTTCTTTATAAGCGCTGATCCATGGGTCGTGGTGCTATCTTTAGTACGTGCCACGGTCGGCTTTGCGTTAACCTACAGTTGGCCATGGTCAGTTAGTGGAACATTTTCTCCTTAATCTGAATTGTAAGATGTAGGCAATAAAAGTCTTACAGTATCGAGAGTAATGGAGTCGCTAGATAATGACCCTCGCGAATTAGGTTATGAAAGTCCCGAATTAAAAATCTTTTAGTTCGTCTCTAGTAATGGAATGGTAAAGTGGTGGTACAAGTAATATAAGTAGTAATTTTCACTATTAACAAATCGGGAATCACTGTCTCTTAATATTATTAAAAGGAACATTGGTAGGCTTTTAAAAATGTATTAAAATGAAACAGGGATGTCCAATGTAATTACTGACTATGTAATTACTCTCTAATGTCCTCCTGTTATGTGGTCTGTAGTTTAAATTGCTCGTTGGCACAATCGACACCTATATATTTCGTGTGGTTAAGAACAATAATTGTTTGATCGCGGATTGCTTCGTTGCAACCTCCTGTCTATGGAAAAATGTTTCTATTGCAAAAGTAAGTATTGGAGCTTATTTAATCCGTAATGATCGGATTTAAGCTGTTATTATTTATTTGTAGAGATATCCCCGATGTATATATGTAAATGAATGCTTTATATTTTAAACTAAATTTTCTTGTTAATTGATTTTTAACACCAAAATACTAAAATATCATATCATAATATAAACAAATAGAATTTAACTTTAGTACTGAAAGAAAATAAAATAAACCGTCAAGAAAAAGAAAACACTACATGTAGAATGTTTTCGCACGCATGTACGTGCTACACCATACATATGGACGTAGTCACTAAGATATTAACCTAAATTTATATACATTAAATATTTCCTAGTATATAATAGAAGTCGTCCTTTATGACAATACATTTTACATAGCTTTGCTGTAAAATTAAGACAAAAAAGTCAATTTTAAAGACTCCAGTATTATAAGCGGTAATAGTGCATCACAGATATGGTACACAATAAGCAATCCAACCGTGGATTGCTTATTGTGTATTACATGTTATCATCCGTAACAGCGTTTTATATAATGTGTAATGGCTTGAACAAATTGAAACCAAACATTTTCTGGAAAAAATGGAGAAAGGTGCTGAGCTGTCTAATTATATAATTATACACTTCCAGATTATTCCAGAAAGGTTTACATAGAAAGACATGGGAGGATGTGGAAATAAAACTGAAAATGACCAGCATGTGTCATGTCGTCATTTAAAAACTTTCATTCAGTACCAGATTATTTTTTTTCTCAAAAAAATAATTAAATTATTATAATACAGCTGTATATCTTCCTCATCAACTTCGGTACTTGACATACTAACGGTCAGATTTACACTCGTTAAAAATATAGTATTTATTATAGAAATTATATGAGGAATATAAAATTTGATGTCATTGAAATAAAACATTGTCCATCTGTCAAACTTGAGTTGTATCGTACTCGGAGCGTAAAGCCTTGAGTTTGCAAGCTATTTGCAACTCCAAAAAAGTTTCAGTTGCTAATCAGATGAGCCGCGTAAAAAACTCTACAAACTGTAAAAATATAGCAAAATTTAATAACGTAAAGCGCAATAAGCTTATGATTTTATTGAAGTACCCGCAGGAAAACTCGATAAAACGTACTTTAGATTCTTTTTAATAACAGAATTCAAAAAAAGGAACAGGTTCTCAATTCATCAGAATATTTTTTTATGCATTTTCATCGGTAAGTCTTTACCGAGTAAACCGATTTCTACAATTATTTTTTTATTTGTCCCGTATAAATATGATGGTGATCGGAGGATGAAGTCCGGAAATGAACGATGGAAATCTTTAAAGAAAGGCAGTAAATCAACTATCATTCAAGATACTTTCTACGAGTAGTTGTTTCTTTGGAAAATAACTACACCACTTACCTGCTCAGGGTCTGATGATAAGTTCTGGAGATAAACAATGGAACTCCTTAACGGATGATAGTAAATTAACCGTAATTAAAGATATTTGCTACTAGTAGATATTTGTTACTTTACAAAATAATTACACTGTCAAAGTTGTTTTCTTTAAGATATTTTATTTATTTTATGTTCTTCATCAAAGATATTATTTCATGAGATGTTAATGCACATTTACCAAAAATATTATTATAAATAAACTAGATTATAATAGATTGCACTCACATGAATCACAGTGAGACACGGTACGGATTTGAAGTAAATTATGTATATGATGCGTGTGTCTCAAGGTTTGCGTATCTCATATCGTGGTAATGTGTCATAACAAGTAGCGTGCCGGAGCGTAATCGACGGTAATCGTTTCCTGCGTCGCCTTAATGATATATTACGTAAGTATATAAATGTATAAATAAAATAGTAAAATTTTAACAAAATTCCTTGTTTTTCTTTTGTAGAAACCAAGGTTTTATATCTTAATAACTTTTTCATTTTAACGTCTTAATTTAACGAACCTGGTTACACTGAGATAGTGTTAGGAATGGATCAATAAACACAAAAAAAGAATTAGATTTAATACCAACTTTAATCAGGCGATTAAAGTTGGTATTAAATCTAATTCACTTGTTAAAATTATGATACTGAAGTTGGATACACTTGGAAAAAAATAAAAAAGGAGTGTGCTTTAGACCACACGACTGAAGTAAAACTCCAAATTCACAAAATATGAACTTTAAAATGAATTTACAATTTTATTCACTTTAAACGTAGAATATTTAATGTATTGAACAAAATAATAATTTATAAAATTGTTCAAGAACGAAATTAAATTACAAAATAATAAAAAAATCACCGTTCACGTAACGCTAGCAAACTCGCATATATATATTTCATGCACTGACTAAGAGAGGAAGAGAGAAAGAAAATGTGTGCTCGCACCTCTCTCTCTTGTCCCTACAGTAATATACGAAACGTAACTCTCTCTCTCTTTATGTCTTCACTAACTTATATCTCCCTCTCAACTTCCGTTCGCCTCGCCAGATCACACTTTTCGTAACGACCTCGTCACGCATTCACCAGCTTCCTCCCCAAGTCGAGCGTACGTAAGGAAGTTTTACTTCAATAATTTAGCATTGATATTTAGATACTTACTTTAAAAACACTCAAATTCTTTTGTTTCCGAAATATTTACATTAAACAAATACACGCCAATAACGAAATTTATCTTTAAACGCTGATAATTGATTGTATTACGAAAGGGAATTTTTAACCATCTCTTTATTATAGAACAAATATATTCACAAATTCATGCTATTTTATTTACACATACACGTGTGTATATATATATATATATATATATATATATATATATATATATATAAATCTGAACATTTCCTAAATTTATAAGTAATATCATTAACTTATTACGTGTTTTAGGTTTTAAGAGTTAAAAATACACAAGCTGAAACCTATGCCGTCTACGTGTCTTGTATTTACTAGTCCGTAAAATCAAAACCGCATATCACAAAAGCCATTAAGAGGTTAAAAGCCCCATGTTATCCCTCCCAAATTGCCCAGGGATTGAACTATCTCCAAATTACAATTTCATTTACTCGACTATTCTGGCGGCTCTTCAAAATATTAACAATCCCCGCAAGAAGTAACTTTACTCGTAGGATGTATTATAACTGCCAAACAGGTCACGTTATTCGTGACACTATCTGGCTCGATGAACACGACACTAATCAACCAACCATGTCCGTATATGTGTTAGAAATACACTCAGAAATGACTAACGTGTTTACTATTAACAATTTTTTAAAGTGCTTTTACATCTCAGAAAAAAATAATGTATATTTCTTTCACGATATTAAAATCGACAAATAAATTTCGTGCGTACTTTTTTTAATCAGCCGTTACGACAACCTGCCCTCGCTCCACTGTGATTATGATTCTGGTCATATATGATCAGAAAAAAAAATAAAATGCAATCTTCACGCATGAAGTATATCGAATGAAAGACGACACCAACACATCTGTCCTTTTCTTGCGTGCTAGTAATTTTTATGACATTTATTTTTGTTCCGCCGCGTAGGCAGTGAGCACTCGGCGACATACAACGGTCACGGTTTGTACCGGAATAGAACCACGGCCTGTTACCATCGCAAGCAAAGTGGTTAAGTTTCGTAATTTTAATTCCTAAGAAATGGGCCGCGGGTAAAAATATACGACGTGTTAATAAGAATTTGTGTTCGATGACCGCTTCTAAGTTGATTTAAAGTTTTGTCAGTAGTTGACTCTTAGGGCGCCAGGCCATAAATTTATAACACTAGTAATTATCAATGGTATTACAATTAAACATACCACTTTAAAAACGTAAATTTGTTATTTAGTTTTATACTTATTAGTAAAATGTAATTTTCGAATTCATATTTTTAATAAAGAAAATTATACTCGAATTATCTCTTTTTATTATTCCGTATCAAAACCTTAAAAATAGAAAGTTTACTGAATCAACTTAGCGTCTGTCTATCTATCTATTTATTACAGCCTATTTTCCCAAATATCATACAACGTAGAATAAATTAGAGAAAATTATAGCTCAATTTCGGGCCGTTACATGAATTTCCGTTTTCAACCCTGCAATATAAAATGGTAAATTCACCCATTTAACACCTCAAACTCTTTGAATAAATGACAAGAAAAATAAAAAAAAGTAATAAACTATGATATGGTGTCTATAATGAAACGATATTCAGTAACACAAACAAATTTTTAGTCAAGCAACAATTAGGTGGACTGTACATATATTTTTCTGACGTTCCTAGCCATAGACTATTTATTAAACATTATAATGATTCTTGGGAATAGCCAGTACTTTATGGCTATTCTTTCCCACAATGGAATGATTACACCTTACTTTTATTGGAATATTTTCCAAGTAACGTCTATTATTATCATAACGTTTACTATATATGATTTAGAATTATATTTAAAGATATGCCGATCACGCCAGGTAAATCTAACGAACAGTATGTATCTGTTAATAACATTTTCATATATAAAGTCATATTAAGAAATACTTGTATTTGACTAAATGCGACCCGCATTTAAAATAAACTTCCGCATATACTGTCAAGATTCTCTCGGAACAATAATTTTGTTATAAAAGTGCCGAGATTAATATCATTGGTTGGTCATAAGTGCCTGAGATTAATATAATTGGAAAATACTCTTGTCCCGTAGAATTAATTTTCAAAGCGTTCACATTACATACATTTTGAAGTACAATACTGTACTGAAATAGAGACATAAAAAACATCTCTTTATAGTGTTCTAATAGGTGTAATCTTAGTCTATAACATGTTTAAAATATTCAAATTTAAAAAAAAATACTCCATCAGTTAATATAGGTTCAAATAGAAGAAAATAAAGGATAAAATAATTATATAAATGCGAAATTGAATTTGTCTGTTACTGAAACGGTTTCAAATAAATTTGGCATAATGGTAATATGTAATCCGGGATAATGTATATATATATATATATATATATATATATATATATATATATATATATATATATATATATATATATATATATATATATACACATTATAAATTTAATATGGCGAATACTACAAGATGTAATGAAAGAAATTTAAAAATACATATTAAAATTTAAAAATTATTAATATGTATTTTAATTACATCTTGTAAGACCTTTACCTTTTACAAAGTCTTACCCATACACATGGTAGTTATGAATAAATAAATAGCATTCTACGAAGTTCTACGCTTCAACAACGCGCTAACGGCACATTGCACATTGAAAGCTACATCTACCAGAACGGACACATCGTCACTTGTCTACCAGAAATGGCACACACATGGCACGTCGTTGCCAGTTCTACTTATTAACAATTTCCGCCACGCCGAATTTCCAATTTTTAATATCGTGATAAAATAAGTTATAATTTTTTTGTTTTCACTACACGATTTTATTTTAGTAATTACAAAATGCCATATACAGAATATTAAATCAAATTTAATATTCCGTACGTAGCATTTTGCATATATATTTTTACGTAAAAAAAAAGAAAAAAAAAAAAAAGGAAATATATATATATATATATATATATATATATATATATATATATATATATATATATATATATATCCACATTGAGCTGCATTGCGCACACAATACACCTTACAAATTGCTTTCACAATTAAGTTAGTTCTGACGTCATACACTTCTGATCTCCAATTAGATTATTTGTTCGGTTATTGCACTCTCGCAGAATCCCATTATAAGTTTGAACACAGCTTCGTCGCTCGCTTGGATATCCGATTCAAAACAAGCGACTGTATAGTTCGTGTCTGTTTAAATAAGCAAAATGATTGCCCCAATTCGTTATAATGGCTCGTCTTCTAAATATTTAGATGTAATCTTTCAGGGCGGTCGAGCATAAATGCTCCGTTCATAATGGCGTTGGCTAAATTGGTTGCAAAGTGCTCGTACATCAACAGTTATTTATATGCGTATTTTCTTGTTTTGCTTCCGGCGTTATCTTGAGTTGTAAAACTATGAAAATCTAGCTTGTTGAATACTTTAGATTTATTATCGGTCTTAGTTAAATAGAATTTTGCAAAACTATTACAGTCGTATTGACTACGACAGACAAGATTGGAAAATTTAAAAAGAGCTAACACTAACCGTGTGTATATTTTCACGAACCATTTCTCTATAACACATAATAGACTTGCAATTTTGTTTGTCGCACACATGTCATTTATTTATAATTTATATTGTATTAAATACAAATTACAAAATTAAAGGTTAAGTAGTGAGCAAGTAATATTACTGTTGAAATATTAACATCATGCTAAGCATAAACTAATTTCACCCTTCCTGTGCCATCCTTATTAGCAGAGGATATAAATTCCGTGACTCAATCACTGTACTTGCATTTTCTACTAGAGTTGCGCTGGCTATTTACCCGGAATCTTCATCGTAAAAAATATCAAGAGTCGTCCACGTGTATTCCATAAATTATTTTTCGAAAATGTTTTTTTCAAACAATATTACTTTTCTGTAAGTTATAAGGAACTTTAATAGAATTTGGTAAACCTTTTAAATACCAAAACTTTAATCGTCGAAACCAATAAACCTGTCTTCTTTTTAGTGAAATTGGTCTCTTTTTTGCATTTATTTTCTTGGTGGGATAGTATATAAAGTCTCTGACGAGAAAACTGTTTGTAACCTGCGTAATGAATTTTCTTTAATGCTTTTATAAGATAACGTATAAATTAATTTTACTAAGATAATAATGAAGTTTTACTGTAATATTAAGGATCAATTTACTTTTAATATAATTGTAATAAGAGATAGAATTTTAATTATCAATACAAAAGAGATTTTGCCTGTAATCTAGAACGTGCTATTTTTTATAGGTGGCTCTAAGCTTCATGTGTTTACGGTAAAGAAATACTTTAAGACAGCAATTCGATAACTAAATCTTACTTAAAAAAAACCACAGTCATTTGTTTCATACCTTCTAACTTCTTATCTGTGTAAAGAGGATGAAAAAATTAATAAAATGTCATAGACCTTTGTACAAATATATATTTTATACCGAAACACTTAACTACGGGGCGGCACACGCTAATTTGTTTCGAGTTTTCATAGAATATGACACAAATAGTAACCAAAATTACCTCTATCCTCATATTTACATTACATCAAAATATATCTAAAATTCGGCAATTAGAACTTTACCCTTTTATCTACCTATGCTTAGTATTCGTAGGGCAAGCTTAAACTGAATCTGCTCTATTTGAAAATAATTATTCATGTTTGTTCATTAGCTTACTTAAACAAATATCTCTACTTCGACAAACAAATATCTCTTCTACTACTACTATACTACCAGAATCATGTATGACAACATTGTAATAGTGTATATAACTCTAAGTAATAAAGAATAAAGTAGTAAATTTAAATACACTGTACTAGATTGAGTTATTTTATTAGTTCTTGTCTGCGGCTTCGTTCGCATGGATTTTAGATTAAGATGACGGGATTTGTCCCCGAGCCAATAAGACACTTCTCTATAAATAATGTTAAACATTTTGCCGTATTCACGCATTGCGTAATATATTGTTGTGTTGCAGTAAAAAAATTGTATTATTAAATAAAAAAGCATCGAATTTCATCGTGAAGGAATGTTAAATGTTAATACTAGTCATGAACTATGTCTATAATATAATAAAAAATCTATCTATTACTCATACAAGTGATTCCGTGCATCAAACTAAATATATACGTTTCAAGCGTTTTTCTATAAAAAATGTAAATTTCTTTTGGATCGCAAATTTACCAGTGATTTTTATCAGAAACGGTTGAGAATTGTTAACGTTTTCTACTCAGTTTGATACACAGAATCACCTGCATAAATATTAAACACATACTTTTTCATACCCAGTATAAAGTTTCATGAAAAGCTCTCTAGCTGTTTAGGCGAGATTAAATGGCAAATATCAAAATATACTTTCCATGGTATTAGTAGGTAGTTTACACTAGCAAAGCTGCAGATATTATGCTACTCTGCTACGCGAACTATACGTACGCCTTTTATAAAAATATAGTGTTTCATTGCAGAGTTATTAATTTACAAACAAGCAAACAAACACACTTTCGCATTTATAATATTGGTTAGATTTCCAGTTATACAGGTAATGATATTATAGGCAATTAGGGTTACAAATAAACACGCATTTGTATTAAAAGGAAATGGTAAACTTAAATATTAAACCAAAATGGTAAAACTGAAATATCACCAATTATCAACACTAAACAATTACAAGTGTACCCGCCAGTTTCATTTAATAACTGTTCTATGATGGTGGGTACGCTTGTAATTGTTTAATGTTCAACTAACTGATACATTCCAAGTTAATTGATTCCTAAATTGGAAACAGAGAAAAATACGTGTTGTTACACTAACCGTGAAACAACAAAAAAATCGCACTGTAATTAAGGCCAGGTTTGTTTACCAACTTGGTACCAATTAAATGAGGAAGGTTTCGTAAGATGTTGTTCCCGAGGGCATTGCTTCAGTCAATGTACGCACTTACCGTAGATTAACTTAGATAATGGTAAAATTATTCTTTTAGAAGTGACTAACCTAAGGATCAATGTCTTCTAAAGGTGTCTTCGCAAATTTGGTAGACGCGAAGCAAAATTTTCCGCAAACATCCCGCTTTTCATTTTATTGGGCGATCACGTTTCACGAACAGCTTATATTTTTTGTAAAATAACTAAATTGAGCTTCAAGTTATTTTTGTGTATAAAGCAAAATTCAATTTTTTTGACCTGAACCAATATTTACTCCTCTAATGGAAGTTGTTTAGTTAATAAGTCCGCAAATGTTGAGCCTCTTTAAATTAGATAATTAAAAAAATTAAAAAATTAAAGATAAATACAAGTATTATAGAAAATATTTAGAAAATAAATAAAAAAACAATAAAAGAGAAGATTTTCCACGAAACTTAAAACCATAAAGAAGCTCTACGGTACAGCTATAGATAAATGAAAACTATGACACAGTGATATAATATACTAACAATAACTTTTAAAATCCATCTAGTCATTTATTTGAGAAAAATCCTACAGAAAAAAATGTGTAACCAATTTGGGCACTACATATACTCTCTTCTAATGACGTTATAAATGTCATTGCTACCTTTGTAGACAGAGAACAGCGACCGCTTCGCTTCGTGTTGCTGCAACGAATTCGGCACGTCGAATCGTTTAACATATTTTTATATTACACTTAAAGTAATTACAAGTAATTATAATTATGTTACACCCTATAATATGGAATTAATAAAAAATAAATATGTTTAATATATAAAGATTATGAAATGGAGAATATATGCTGTCTATATAAAATACAGTTATATTGTCTTCTTATACTCAAATCGATTGATTCAATTATTCATAAGCAATTCAGTAATGGATAAACCTGTTTTATTAATGATATTCCTTAAATCCAAACCGTTTCGAAAACACTCAATTGATTGTTTTACTATTTCAACTTTAGAGAGGTAGAACCTCTCCAAATAAGGGCAGTATTCGAATCGAATCGAATATTTGAATTCGTTTCAAAAATAAAATAAAATACCCAAATATTTAAATTATTCGTCTATTTGAGTTGTTTATATAGAACGATTTGAATGGATTGCGTTTGAATTATGGGAATACACAAAAGATTAAATTTTTTGAAATTTATTTTCGAATTACGAATAGTTTCATCAAAAATAGAAAAACATTAATTGTTAAGTAAAGTTTTATGATTAGTTATAATGAACAAATTGAGTGAGGATATAGATCATGGGCGAAAAGTGTTTATGCAAACTCCAGCGAATACGTGTAAATTTAAGAAAAGAAATATTTTTACAAATTTAATTTTTTTCAATTTTTTGTCATAACTTATCTTATACAGCTTAAGATAAGTTATGACAAAAAATTGAAAAAAAGTTTTATTGATTTTTAATTAATAATTAATCATACATATAAACAGAAAAATAAATTGTTCCAATTTTGAATAGAATTTTCGAATCATTGCAATATTTGAATTATTAGAAAAATTCAAATTCTAAGTATAATGAAGATTTAAGTATACTAGTGGTCGAACTACTCAGATTTTTGGAAATAAGCGACGGTACGCGAGAGTAAGTCAATTCAAATTATTGCTACAAAAATTTTCTTTTGCGACAGGTGTATATTAAGCAAGCTGTATTTCACTAATATTTTTTGTGTAATAGATATCTGCGTTTTATATCTATTACACAAAATACAAAATGAACGCTTTTTTACTCTGACATGCACTCCACAGACTACTGAAAATGAAACATTTGAAATCACATAACATTCACTCGAAACTCATTCACTTAATCTGACGTTTTATAAGTCTTTGACGACAATCTTTATTCTTTGCGATTGTTTAACCATAGACTATTATGTGTTTGACTGACTATTATGTGTTTGACATTGACAGTATGAATGTAAACAATGACTCTTTTAATGTTGAATGTATATATAGTTTAATGTATTTGTAACACATATTATATATCAATTTTAGCTTTTTGCGCTCCTTCCCCATATAAACTTAACTATGCTAAATCTCACACTCCTCTTTGCGCGCAGTATACTTAAAAAGGGGTACAAAATTTTCTATTTACATATTAATATATCGATGAATGGATCGATTCAATTCGTTAGGAATATTTCGTAATTTCGTGTTATTCGTTTCGTAAGCTTTCTCGGACAATCTTTATACTGCCCCATTTATGTTTCTTTCGAGTTTCTTGTTCTAAATCAATAACTCCGTTCATAATAATTTCATTATTAATTTGGTTATATAGAGCAGGTTAATTTTCGAGCTTACGTTTACCTACTTAGATTAGAGAATGTCTGATTAGATAAGTTCTAACCAGTTCTCGTTATCTTTGTATCACAATGCTGACTTTTTTTAATTATATTGCTTCGTTATTCGAAACGTAATGTGCCAATTGCTCCCGTCAATTGGGGGAAGTGTACCAAAATCGGTCATTATAGTAATGTGATTTGTGGCGTAATAATACGCAGTAGATAAGAGTAATTAAATTTCACGTATATGTGCCATCAAATGTCAGATAGTAAAAATACGCTTAATATAATTAGTTTTACGATCACAATGCGTAGATTAAATGATTGGCGTAAGTTTTGCTCACTCTGTAAATCTATCAATAAATGATTTTTAAATTGACTCTTAAGCATCATTTTATCTATTCATTTTACTATTTGTTTTATTACTAAATTATTTACAATAATTTATAGCTAATTAACAATATGTTTTCTGATGACACCACGTTGGTGTCACGTGAAAGCTATTAGACAAACGCCGATTACACCACATTTGTGTCTGGTGAAAACAATAGGGAAAATGACGATAACATAACATAATAAAAAAAACCTTTATGCACATATATCCTCAAAAGTTGGCGAAAATGAAATTAAGATTTGCATGTATTACTAAATTTTTCGAAGACCTCCCGTGAAACGCTGGCTATCGGAGGTAGTATTTTCATGAGGTTCACTGATGCGAAACGAAAGAACATTGGTCACACGTGCGAAGGTCAAACTGTTAATAGCTCATAGTTTTATTGCTTTCACTCGCTTGTATTGTTATATTCCATAAATCTCGGCATCGCTCGACCAAACAGATTAACGACTAATTTTGCTTCCTTAAAAATTTATATTGAGATATATTTAGTAAAGGCATCTGTAAAACAGTCAAAATCTAGGGCTATTGAGGTTGATAAAATTTAAAAAAAATACTTTGGAATGAAACTATATATATATATGTGCACCATGTTTACATATTACTTGTTGCCATCTGGTCTTGCAAACGTTCCCTTCTACCGAGTGTTTTTTCTGTAAAAGATTGGAATAAGGATGCAATAGCAGAACCCATCCCTGCTCCTCTAATTTTTGATGGGCATATTTTCGATGTGGCGTTGTCGTGGGGAAAATAAACTCGATTTTGTTAACTATTTAGTTTATTAGTTCGCTTACTTCACCCACTTGAAGTTTTCTTTTAGTATCAATAATTGTTGATATACGTGAACTAATAAAGTAAAAGAGTTCATACTTCATGCCGACTTAAATCAATTTTCTCTGTTATAATACACTAAAAAGTCATTAACCGAGCGTGCATCGACCTGCTTATACCTTATAATAATCTAAAACTTTCCACAAAAAACTTTTCCAACTTTATTACTTTATTTATTTTCCCAATACATTTTCCTTATAATATATATATAAGACTTCGATATTTTAAGTTAATTTACCGTTTATTAGAAACACAATATTATGGAATATATCTAACAAAAGGTAAAATAATCAGAACCAAAGCCACTTTTAGACATAAGCATTGAAAGACAGTTTAAAATTAGGTGATATCATAATCTGTTCACTACTCTAAAATATTCTCCAAACGAGATATGGATAGGTTTTGCAATATTTTGTTATAAACTTTTATCGTAAATAAATATTTTTGAGTCGACAAGTATAAATTGTCTGCATGCTCACCGAGAAAGAGTTTATATTAAGTCACCAACATAATGCTAGTACAGATCTTACAAATTCGTCAGATAAGGAAAGAAAATGATTGAGAAAATTATTAGACCGTTTAGATGATGATTTTTAAGTTCCTATCGATTTCAACTCTTCTGACAAGTCATTTGTATCATAATAGTTACTTTAATTATCACTTAATTCGGCAAACTGCTGTGTCGATAAATGTATAAACATGCAAAAATTATCATACAATATAACGTACACACATGCTCAAGCACACTGCCCCAATAATACTCGACCAAACGTTTGATATCCACTCAATAACCAGATAATATTAACTCGGTTAATAATATTTTGATTTAACGTCGTTTTCTATAAAAAGCTCACACGGATATACGTCCTCGTGACACCAAAACACACGTACTCAAACTGAGTGGGACTAATAAATAACCCAACAATTCGTTTGTGGTATCCGCTAAATGGTTTCAATATCCGCATTTTAGGAGATGGTTTCTCAGATTTAATCTTCCTATTTCAAAATTGCAGTAAAGGGAAGGGTAGGTTAAATGTTGAATATATTTGGTAAAATATTGAATATATTTGGTGTTAATTTTGTAGAAATTCATTATTCACAATTAAATGTAACTACGTGATGTAATATTATTTCTACTTTCTTTAAGTTCTTTACCACGACCTAGGTTTTGTTGTATCACAACATCTTGAGATAATCTTTGCTAAAAGCCCACCTGAAGATGTTGTAATACAGTGAAACCTAGGTCGGGGTAAAGAACTTAAAGAAGGTAGAAATAATATTACACCACATACTTTCATTTATGACACATTATTAAATTAAACCATCTTTCTTTCAATATTATTTAGACGAAATAATGGATAAAGAAAATGTAGAAGATCGCAAAAGTTTTGAATGAATTACATTCGAAAATATGTAAAAGAAGTCAATGCAAAAAATCATCAATTTAAGAAAGCTGTGTGTTTAATCATTAAATATTTTGTTCCTTGTTGCACATAATAACTTTAAAGTTCAAGTCGCCATCACAAGTTGCAATACACTTGAGTTCCATCACAATATTTGAACTATAATTCATTCAAAATAATTTAATTTAACTGGATCAATAACGAACATTCCACTTGTTATGAAACAAAACCGTCTCGTCACCCTTTAGCCGTCAACAAATCACACTTGACAAATATAGTATCTCAACTTCGCCATCATAACTTAGATTCATTCAACGTAACGAACACCGCGTAGGCAAATTTCGTTTCATCATCGTCTTCTATAAACGGCTCAGCAACGTAGCATCCGTTCACATTTCATTTGCACCTCGTCACACGCCTATTTGAGTGGCCGTCGAGACGTCTCTGACGCACGTAACGGCATAACCATTGCGACATACCCCTGCAATATGGGCAAGCACGACGTAAGTTTACCTGTTAAAACGAAAGGAAAATATATCTACAATATCATGAATATACTAATAACGAATTGATACAGTGCCATACTAGTGAACAGCCTTTAGTAGGCGCCCTAGCGTTAAATTCCCCATTATTAACACGAATGTGGTTAATTGTGACGTCAAATATGTCTAGTGACGCACTTACCGGTACTTTGCTACCCTTGGCAATTATTGTTTAATGTTGTTAGAGGCTTTTGATAAAGTTGGGGAATATGTGGGAGTATGTGGCGCCAGTGTTCATGTTTGGGCAAGGTTAGTTAATTTTAAGGCAATATTTGAAATACGAGTTTTGAAAAATAAAAATAAATGAAAGAATCGTTTCCTATACGCATTTCATTAAAGTATATATTAAATCTGCCTAAGAGGAGAGGATTTAACTGTACTTTTCTTACAAAATAATGTAATCTTTGGTCTGAAGTTTGTGGGAATTACTTTAAATATTCGCGTTTTCGTAGTTCAGATAATAGATTATATCTCGGAAGTAGCCAGCGTCAATTCAACTGGGTAATACCCAAGTATAATTAAGCCCGTTCATATCAATCAAGGATATGATATGATATGATTCACACAATTTTTTCAATCTTCCCGAAACTACGTGGCAATTATAAATCCCTAGGCCTTCCAGTATCCTGTATTTGCTTACCTTTTTTGTAATCGAAATACGTACTAATAAACTTCTTACTGTTATGTTAATCAATTCATAAATTAAATCCATTATATCATTATTTAAATATTTTATATAACCAAATTTTTTCCATTTTTTTCACTATTGTCCTTTTTATCGTTAAATAACTAAACTTCGCCATGCTTCTCCTATGATACAACGACCTCCAGAAACTTGCATGCACTCTTACACTCGGTATATCAAACCAAATTTAAGAAAATTCCAGATCAATGACTTCACGACCCCAAACTTACAACAATATAATAATAAATACTCCTCCTGTCGACCGAGATATCCTTCGAAACGAAACGTCACCACAAAGTTATAAAAACAATATAAGCAGGATATATCGACTCATTCGACTTCGAAATAAGCGACCGGAGAATGGATGATAAATGTTGTTGACTGCAAAGTTCAAAAAGGTCAATGTATAGAAAACAGTCTAAGTTATAAAGAGAAATCGCAATTGCGCGTTTATTGCAGTAGTAGAATATAACTTCTATTGCCAGGCTTTTGTTTGCCTAAGTTTCTCTATTTTTTAACTCTATCAAAATGTAGGTAATTCAAATAGACTATTACTGATATATTGAAAGCTATATATTTATTAGAACCTTTATGCATATATATATATATATATATATATATATATATATATATATATATGTATATATATATATATATATATATATATATATATATATATATATTTCTCTTTATTCATGATTTACACCGTTTTGCTATACACAACGAACAATACTGATTGAGTGTTTGTACCTGTATGGTTCTCTCGAATAAGGTAACTTGCACTAGAAATATATAATTGTGTTTGATGTACCATTAAGATCCATCTGAGAGATAAAAGACCTAACAATGTTGAGTATTACTAAATGGGAATGTGTAAAGAAGTGGAAGAAATATGAAACACCTTTTACGAAAATTTCAAATTCAGAGAAATAATTAAATGAAATAAATAATTTTTAACAATATATAGCAAATTGTATAGAGACATAAGAAAAAGTAATACAAATGACAAACCTTCAAATTTTGATGTAAATCTTTGTTACCAAAATCTTCTAATGCATTTTTTAGAATTATGCTATCGCTTATTAATGTTCTTGTGCCAATCCTATAGTTTCATAAATATGACGTATACATAACACTGACCGGCTTCGCAAAGACAACTCTACAATTTATCTCAAATGTCACCCGAAATAAAAAATTAAACGATGTCTGTCAAAATCTTTCATATTTACATTCGTAACTGTCATATATATATATATAAATATGTATACTGGCAATACCGGGGGTAAATTGTGAAACATTGTGCTTATTTATATTTTTGTCAAATATCTGAGGTGGTCGTGCGTTTTTGAAATATTTGGACGCTCGCCAGGCTAGTTTGTTTAAAAAAATTTATTTTAAAATATTCACCTACTCAACATTTATGTTCTGTTTAGCGTTTTAGTGGCCTATGTCATTAATTTTTGTCGTCTGTTCTTAGTCTGGAATATGGTAGGTGATCGGAAGTAAGAATTTAACTAAATTTCGTTTCGAAGCAGTGAGTTCGTTGATCTATTTTCAACTGGCGAATTTTCATACTATGTAATAAATGACGATATGCCTATAACTAATCAAATAAACTGCTGATCAAGCATTAGATTGTGGCACTGTGTTACTCTTATTAATTCACATATATCGTATATCTTATATTTTATCTACTGCAAAGTTTTAAATGTATGGTATCCTTCCAGCGATCTTAATTATCTTTATCTTTGATTATATAGCGTTCGTTCGATCTTAATTATGTAATTAAAAATATAAATACTTAAATGACTTCAAAAGTAAACCAAAAAATAAGGGTAAATTATAACATGATTAACCAAAAAAAAAACTATACTGAATTATTTTGAAAAAAGGGACGAAGAAACACTGCACGACATGCAAAGGTAGGAAAACGTAACAAGCCAAAAATAAAAACGTTGCAAAATATGTGCAACATATTCAAAGGATTAATCTTAACCTTGTAACATCAGTTTTAATCATGTTATGCTCTAGTTAGTATAGCAGCGCGACTGATGTCACGTGTTTGACTCCAATTTTCCGCTCTATCTATTGTTTATCTATGGAATCGCCGGAACCGGATGTTTTCCATTAACCCAATCTAGAGCTTTAATCGGCTTTATTGCCAACCATGTTTCAGCGTTACCCCGATTACAGTGACTAATTGTTAGCGACGATATATCAATATTTTGAATCTGCCACGAGGACATGAAAACGTTTATCTTTTTCCTGCTTTCAGCTATCCATAAATACATATTTACCTCTCTTTTCTCAGAAAGAGTGATCAAACGAATCTAATCAAGTGCTCGTTATCGCGATTAATATTTGTCATTGTTAAATATTAAATATACTTCGGTCAATAGAGTTTACTATTTGAGTAATATATATATATATATATATATATATATATATATATATATATATATATATATATATATATATATATACATATATATATATATATATATATATATATATATATATATATATATATACACTAATTTTTTTAGGATTCCGTACAAAAGGGTCCGACGAGATCCCTATTGTTGTGGCAATGTCGCCTATCCGCTTCCATTTGTTCGTCCGTCTATTTGTCAAAGTCAGAGGCTTCTAACTTCTAGACAAAATAAAATAGGGACTTCAAATTCACACGTAATATGTAGTTTCTTGGGCAAAAACTAGAAATGGTATTTAAAATTTAATTTCATAGCCTTCCGTATATATGTAAAGAAGTACTGATTTTTTCTGCATAGCCATTCCAGGTATTATTGAAAAAAATCTCTTTGACTAGAGCATATATTGTTTTTTTTTTAACTAAAAAACACCGATTTAGCGGTCGATTAAAATTACCATTTTTAGATTGATTTTGCTACCAGGTGTGTGAGAAAAACGTCATTGCGTATGACGATCTATTTCCAATATCCTGAATTTAAAGAAAAGTACTAAAAAGAGCTAAATATAAAAAAGGTGTGAGCAATTAAATGAAAACATTTTGAAAAATTCACGATATTTTCATATCAAAACCATACCAAACAATAATATATTTACATGATGAAAAATGAATTAGTAAATATGATGTAGGCGGTTTTAGCGGAAGGATACAAGTAGATGTATTGAGCAATCAAAGGAAGCTAAATTGTAAACACTTTCTATATGACATAGAAGAAAATACATAATAATTCAATCAGTATTTAAGTGAAAATAATTTTAAAATCCGCACAGCTACGTTATAGTCGGTTATATTTTAGGCAAAGTTGCATTTATATTGTTACTCTCCACAAAAAATTCTAATGGAAATTTATAAGTTTTCAAAACCGTCAACTTTTTTTAATATATTGTTAATATCAAAAAGTCAGTGCGGTGTAGTTTTCCCATAAATTCGGATTTTCAAATTGTTTCTTTGGAAGTAACTCGTAAGTTCTTATTTTTCGTTTCTAAAAACAGAATGAATTTTTTTCTCTCCGTAATTTAGAACTCCTCGTATTTATTTAGATTAACTTGTAGCAGACGTATGAGTGATTTATCTGTTTATGGAACTTTTTCTGGTGTCGAGAACACGTGTTGCTGAGAAATTTGGGTCAAGTTTGTATCGACCCGACTTTTTAAGACACGGTTTGTGTACTGACCGAATTCGTATGTTTTATCGCCTTTCGTGGAAATAGTTATACTTTTCCATGTCGAATTACGTAGTTCTCCTGCTACTGAATTAAGGAAATACGACAAGCGCATGGGTGACATAAATAAAATTCAATGAAAAGTTCGCAATAAGAACTGAAATAAATACGTGATCTCGTGACAGTGACATGCAATTGCTTGTTTATTAAAATTAAGCAATTTGTAAGGAAGGTATAAAGTGATAATGGTAATAATATCTAAGTCTACAAAGATTGCTGAATAAATGTGCAGAAAGATGTCGTGAGATAAATGTAAAAAATGAAGATGAAAAACTGATTTAAAAATAAAAAAAAAATGTTTCTGAAAATAGTTTAATGATATACATCAAAAGTCAGAGAACAAATATAAAAATATGTAAAACGTACGACATAAAACAGACGATCGATTGTCAAAGATGGCATCTCAATAAAGGCTAGAAAGAAATGTTCTGACCTACTTTTAACAAGATACACGTGCAACGATTTCATTGACCGCTTTACATGTAGCTTTAACGTAAGTTTATTTAATTTATTCTTCAAATGAATGCAAGTTTATTAAACTAATGAAACTATATTCCATATCTAACATAATATAATCATTAATCAATCGAAATATCAAGCTGGCAGCTCGCTTGTAAATAATGGTGAGAAATTGTTAATATTTTCATGTCTGTGCTCCAGGTATCTTATACTCGTATACACTCGAAGAATCAATATCTCCTTGAGCTAGTTTCATCGAGGTTAATACTGCAAGCATACTATTAAGTTACAAATTAGCGACTTGATATATTCTACACTCGAAAATTGGACTAATAAATATGCAATATAAAGTAAACTCTCTTTTATATAGAAAACTTTTAAAAAGGAAATTGAAAAATTAGTTTATATAGCTTGGATCCATAGCTTTAATTCTTAAGTAGTAGTTTCTATAGTTTCCATTTTGGTAAATATTTTGTGTACTAAAAACGTTCTTTTAAATTTTCTAAAAAATAGAGACTCATTAAGTCTATTTAAACATGGCACAGTAACTAATAAGTTTGAATCGATTATTTCTGTGAAAATTTCGATTATAAAACGACAAGCTTTATTCTATTTAAATATATTATTATTTTTCGTCCTTATCATACTTTCTGTGATATAAAATAATAGTTATATAGTTTATAACATATAATTTGATTTCGAGATATAATTTTTATACGTAATACGTCTGTTTCCTTAGATCCGGTTCAAATCTATCAAACGTACCCCATAATTTACTGAAAAAAGTTATTGAAATCAATAGCTTACTCTATAAAGCTAATAGTTTCTGTACAATCGTCTTGAAAATGCTGGCAAATTGTTTCAGTCACCTTTTCTAGAACTTTAAATGTTATTTTCATTAATATAGTGAGAAATATTAATATTTTAGGTTTTTTATATTAATTTTTACTCAACCCCTTATAACTGGATTCAGTCGCAAGGACCTCTCCCTCGATTAAGGTTTAAAAAAGCAATTTAAAAAGTCTTACCTCGACTAACCTCCAATTCTTTTGCTCTCTTTTACTTTCTTTCTCTCATTTCAATTCATTGCAATACCGTATTTCTATATTTTTTTTCAATTTCATTTATAATTCTTTTTTGTCTTTTAAATGCGAATACATTTTTGTAATTTATTTCTACCTTGTTTTTACTCGAAATTTTTTAAATATTCCTAGTGGATATTATTAGTGTTTATTACTCAAATATAAGAGTAGACCCGATCACATTTAATGCTATATCTGGCAGTAGATTGCTCCTATAACATTGACTCTACTTTAAATGTAAAGTTTCTTTTATGTATATCCATATTAAAGTTATGAAATTAATAAACATTAAAAATATATGTGCTATAAATTTGATAACGTATTCTACAGAATAACAAAGTACTTGTGAAGTGGTGTCAATATTTTCGGATTTTTTCCTCATCTGTGTTCCTTGTCTTAATTTTGTGCGAAATTTCAAGTTGATAATTTTATTAAAAATATCCTCTCATCTTTTATTACTGTACTAAACCAGATACCACATAGCGGATGTATAGGCATTGTCACGTAAAAGTATTCGGTCTAAAGTCATTCCACGTGCACGTTCATACTCAAATTTTTATTTTCAAATCATCTATCTCGTTTCTTCGGTTATCTCTTGTCTGTGCCAGGCTCTGAAGCAACATGCTTTTAGACACGTAGTCCATTGCCCGATGTTCACGTATGCAATCAGCGACTGATTCCGTCAGTATTTTTTAATCCTAACAAATCATAAAATAATGATAGTGCTGTTTGATGATATAGTTACGGCCGCCGAAGGGCATTCCCCATCTGCCTCACCTTGGATCTGCTCAATCATAAAACGTTGCCTGCGTTACTATGTGTGTAACGATATAATAAAACATAAATTGTATTTGCTTAGTTTATATTATCTTGCTTTCTGATCAAAATGTTCAAGATCAGTTTACAATAAATGTCTAAACTTTAAATGGTATTATGCTTACCTTTAATCATTATAATTATATTAAAGGCGTCAGTACATCAAGGTTCATCCGCCGATATGTTTAGGTGATGAAATTTGTCTGTTTATATTATTTTAGGTGACGTGTGTTCGATTTCCAATTCAGTTTTAAAAGCCTTGTATGACCTCTCTAATTTGTTCAATGTTGGTATTAAAAGGCTTTCCATATCACTTTTTTTGTGAGAAATTGACTTGATAGATGACGTAACATAAAATAGCTTTTTGTTTTATCCATGTTACATCTTCTATTGCCAAAATACAACGTGAGAAACTTGCTATCCTTTATGAAATCTATACAAAAAACTTAACTCGTTTCATTCATTGAAGGAAAATTCATAAAAAATAATGAAATATACATATATTCGTAATATTACGGATCACTTATTTTTATTTTTCGCTTATGTGACAATGTTTACGAAAAACTTAAAATCGATCTTTCATTTTCATGTGATGCAACTTGGCCGTAAGACTGACAGAATGAGAACGGCGCACAAATAATATTGTATTAGAGATTCCCCGTGTTTTAATATGAAACACATTCTTTCTAGACCACTTCACTAAAAATAAACTTCATTATAAAAGTATAAAACTTCTACGAATAAACAGATTCTACTCATGCAATTGCGTATCAAACGAGCAACGCCTACGTTTAGTTCGTTCATTCATAAGAACCATTGTTACTCACTACAATTCGCACTACTAATCATTCGATTCATGTAATTCCCTTTTACATCGAACACCGGCGACGATATATTATTGTGTTGATATAAACGCAGAAAAATAAACAATAGGTTATTATCGTAAAATGTTTACAAACAAAATATAACCAATCTTATCTACGCTAGCAAATAGTATGGTACGAGTGACAGTTGGCGCGTGGCCAACTGCGGCGCCTGCCACCCGGAGCGCTGGTAGCGCTCCGCGCCATGCGGCGGCGGTGAATCGCTGTCCGACTGCCAGTAAGCGGCTAGTGTTCGCACTAATTGTGCGCGTCGTAATGTTTAGCCGTAAAATAAATAAAATATAAAATTTACGATTAAATAATAGTGTAAATTTACTCGTTATAAAAGACTTATTATATATTTAAGGACATTATATAATACGCGTTTTAATTAATATAGAAAGTGTGTTATGAATATTTGTTTACGCCGCATTCGCACTGGCATCCAGTTAAAAGATCGGCGATCACGTAGTGTCTGTGATAAAAACTGTTATAATGACAATGGCTCAGTCAATCGAAATATTCCATTTACAGTTCAAACGGATGCTGAACAAGGAGTTGAGCCACTTCTCGGAGTCCAGCAAGTCCGGCAACCAGATATCGGAATACATCTGCTCTACCTTCTTAGGTAAGTTACATTTGTTTCATGTTTATTAGTAACATTTTGTATATCGTCTTAGTAATTTTTTTAATTTTATAATTTTTTGTAAAGGTGATAAATTTATTGTCATGCGATCGATAGATTGAAATATTGCAATTAATATACACAATCTAATCATTTTTTTTTCGCAATGACATTCTCAAGTAAATCTATCTGTGTCATCTACGATTAGACAAGGAGATCGCAAGTTTGAAATAAAATTTAAAAAGTACTAAACTAACCGTAGACAATTTCCTAACAGTAATTTAGTTATCGGCAATCAACGTGAGTAGTCAGTACATTATTAGTGTAAATATATTTGGTGACAAATTGTATTCATCGTTGTAAAATTTTACATGCTCAATAATGTATATTCAACTTTGAAGCCAATTAGAATACGCGCGTTTATTTGCCGTTGCTGCGAAGTTGTGTTAGACAGATTGCCGCACTTGGCGAATATCTTGATTTTCTAACTAGCTAGAAAGTGGTTTAGAACGAGTCTGACTGTTAGCAGTAACTATATTATTCTCACTTGACTCGACGGATATCTCTCTGCGTACTAATGGATTATAGACGCAAATTGTTATTAACACTTGAGATTGTTGTTAACGTTCAAAATCTGTAGACCATATAATCGTTAAAAATTGGAAAGTTAATAATTGTCACTTCGAATATCTTGATTCGTTCAAGTTTCAATTGCAATCTTCGCAAACAGTACATTATTGGCGACCGCTTACAAAATAACACTACCTTGTTATAATTTTAGCCTACACGTTAAATTATGATTTCGCATACAAAATCATTCATTATCATAAAAAAAAGGTGGCGGGTACTCTAATATGTTGCTAAAACACTAGTAGTATTTGTTATTGAAAACTTTAAGTTTGCTATTGTAGGTAATGGATTAGAATATATCACTAAAACGATCTAAATCGTCCATAACTTTTTTAACAATTTACCCAATATTGTTACTGAAAACATGAAAAATGTTTTATCTATTAGGGGGATAATATTACACTTTTAATATTAAGCGAACCAGTAAACTTATAAACGCCCCAAATACAGGTGGAAACCGGAAATATCATAACTACCGCCCTGACGACCGCTTAGGGAGGATATTCACATCGTATTTATACTCGACACCCTTTTGGCAATAAAAGCCGCCTTTATCTAGCGTAATGGGTGCGCAGACGTATTTAGGATTTAAATGATAGCAATAAAAAAGGCAAACTATAATAATGGTTTTTGTAATAAATAGATTATCGCCAGCATATAAAATGGGTATCACGACCGTTTGAAATATGCTGTGCGTTATACGATTTTATGCGGTTATATTTCTAAATTTGTTATGCAAGTGGCCACTTTCTTGTCACGCGTGTAACAAAAAAAGTTTTTTTTTGTTTTAATGCCTGGCTTCAAGTACTAGTTGTAACTAAACGGTTAACTGATGATAATTTACATGTTCTTTTCTAAACAGTGTACTCATAGCTCTCCCTGTTTATAAAAAAACACACACATGACACGTACATTTCTTTTTTTCTTATTCTGTTATTTTTAAATGCTCCTAAAAATCATGGCATCCCGTACAATATTATCTATGGAATTCATGAAATAATTTAACACAGGAATTAATTTTCCTACCTTATACATTTTTTGCAGATCTAAACGATTAAATAAAAGTTCAATGTGATTAGCTGTCCCAAATAGTGATGAAATTAAAATAGCAAACGTTAATTAGACATTAATGGCAGATTAAGTAATCGGTAGACAAATAAATTACATTTCTTGCGTTACGTATTTGATAATAATAAAATTGTAACAGTTATGCCAGGTTTAAGTGCTTATACTGAAACATTTACTATTTGAGTTAGCTTTCCTTTGTCATGCTAAATCTGTATAATGATTTGGATGATTATAACCTTTATATCAATGATACCATAGAAAACGGTCGTATCAAAATCGGTATGATGTCTTTTTAATTTTTTTGTACTTAGATTCTAATCCTGGAACCTAATAAAAGGATTACTAAGGATTTTGTACCAAAATTGGATTAAGGGTACTAATAATTTTGTATCTAACCTAGACACTCATATGTCTGTCCATCCGTCTACCTGTCTTTGCAACCTCAGAGCTATAAAGATACCATGTGATATAAAGAGATGAATTTTGCATAAGTAATAACGTTAAAAATTTGGGTGAATGATACAAAAACCTAGATTCCTCCCCAATCAAGGGTAAACTGGAATGAGGACAAATGGGTCACCAGTTCTTTTTTTAAATTTTTAACTCCAATATTAAAAAGGACGTTGGTAAAATGGGAAATCCAAAAATTTAACATTCATATATACTTTAAAAATTATGTGAAACCAATTTACAAAGAGCAGTAAAATTCCGTCACATATCTTCAAATAAACAATAAGCAAACTGTATGATAGTGTTCACATTTATTAACAGCTCATACATTAAATAATATAAATTGTGACCCGGAACACTAATCGACCGAGCTTAATTTTCACTTGACCGTCTTTAACTTATGAAATAACTTCTGCAAACGGTGGCACGATGTCTTCAAGTTTTCCCCGAACACAATGCAAATACAATTCTTTTGATTACTGCCAAAAAACATGGGTTGTGGAGATTACGATTGTTTGATGCTTCACAGGCCGGCACTATATTCCAAAGGCCAGACGAAGTTTTGAACCGAGATTAGAAACTAAATGAATTATTTACTCCCATTTTCACTAGATAATAGTAATAACCAGGCCATGCGACCACTCCAAATAGATGGAATCCTATGTAGGTATAAAACCGAAGGCTTCAAAATTTCTGTTAATGGCGATCAAAATTCTTATTAACATAAGTATTTCTTGTGATAAAAAATAGCCTACCTATATACAAAATAATTGAGGAAAGATTGATATTTGAAATTGAGACCAAAGTCAGTTTTGAATTCATATATGTTAATTAATGTTGCTTTTAATGAATACGTACATGTATATTAATGTTACTTTTAGACTATTATTTAAAGTACAAGAGTAGTTACCCTCTTTATGCGCACCCTAACGGACACTCGACTAACTTTTTTTTTGTTTGTGACAGAAAACATTGAAAGCACTTGAGCATGGTGGCAGTGGCCAGAGCTTTGTGATAGGTATGGATTTTATTCAGAGCGAGTCGCCATATGACGCTCAATTACGTCAAACCCGTTGAGAATAATTGCGGGCCGCAGATAGGCTTGTTTATCTTTGATAATTTGCTCGATTTTCGTTGTAAGTGCTCTAGAGCTGAGTGGCGCGGCATTGCAGTGTCGCGTTTAGGTAAGTATAAAAATTCGGCGTTGCCATGTGATACCTGGCCACACAGAACTCTCGTTATAAATTTACGTCACAGCTTGTTTTTAATGTCGGCTTAATAGTTGTAGAAAGAGTATAATATTAATACTTCACTCGTAAAGCGTTAATGACTCGCGCTTTAACGCGTAAAAGATACGATAAAATTAAATTTTCACCGCTAAGGGACTGCTTTAATATTTTGCTCCGGAGTAAATTTGTTAAATTAATTTTGCGATAGCGAACAATTAAGTTATACAGCTCCACTTAAAGTGCGGTAGTAATGAAACTAAAAACAAAAGCTTACTCTGGATTAAAGTAAACACTGAAACCAAATATGTTACATTTTTATTTACCTTAACCAACATGATAGATGACATTCGCTTAACTGCTTGTTCATTTTGCAAAAGTTGATATACCATTTTTTTAAATGAAAGGACACTTTTAATACGACGTATCTAACAAGCATGGAAATCTCTCATCGTTTATTTTGTAAAAAAATTAATTTAAGAAGTGCTTTTACTATTGAGAGTTGGCATGTTCTCAATTACTTAGAGCAAAACAGTGAACAATTCACTTTTGCCAAAGTGCATTGGTTCCTTCTGTGGTTTGGTCCCAATGTTGAGAGTGTTAACTCTTTTCAATTTTATGTTATAATCACGCGGAATGCTTATAAAATTTACAACTGGCAAAATACTGTCAAATTTTAAATTACATAAAAAAACTTTGATCAATTGACTTTGTCTAAATATATTTATTCCTTCTGCGGTTTGATTCCAGCATTCAGAGTGATTCTTTTCAATTATATTGTATAATCACCTAGAACGCTTAATATATTATTTACTAGTGACAAACAGCTGTCAAAATCTCAATTACATAAAGAAAAACTGTGAACAATTAACTTTTACCGAAGTTCATTTTTCCTTCCGTCGTCTGATGATGAATGCTGAACATTGAGAGTATTAACTTTTTTAATTCATATTGCATAATCATCCTTAACACAAGAATAATAACAATAATTCCTTTGTTTTGTGCTTAATTACAATATCGCAAAAACGAGACAACAAAATAATTTTCAGCGTCATAATATAGTAATAATCATAATCAGTAATAGAGCACGTACGATTTTTAAAATGTCAACTGTCTTACAACATTTATTTGTATCACAAAGTAAAATCTAAGTTTTATATGTGCCTATTTCTACGGTAGCGGATCCCAGGCCATAGCAGAAATGGAGACCAACACAATTATCAACAGACATATCGAGTCACGCATGAAAGGAATATGAAACTGGATACTCCGTGTAATTGACAGAAACATATCGCTCTTCAAACAACCGACTAATGAACGTATAACTTAAATTGTCTCGATCGTAACTGATCGCATCTGAATACTTAGGTCCGAGATCTGGTTTAATCTGCACGTTTTTGCGTTGTTGTCTTAACTTTACCTAGCGAAAGCGTTATCGCAATAATCAGTTCATCACTTGTAAAAAAATTAAATAAATTTAATTAATACCCTTGGTTTTTTTTGTAAATTTCATTAATACCTAAAACCTAGATAATTATTTGAATATATATATATATATATATATATTTGTGGTCATCACTATTTACGCGACCGCGGCCGCGGGGAAAAGCTAACCTTAATACAAAAGCCTTATTATGTCTTATGTCCTTTTAATAAAAAAATGTATATTTTAATATGTCTATCTAAATGTATAACACGATGTCGGAAATATAATTTGAGAAATTTACAAAAAAATGCAACGCGTGGAAAATGAGAACGGGATCTGATGGGGGAAGTAAAGCGTGAAGCGAATCAATTAAGGAGTATTAAATAGAAGATAATGCATGCTAATAAGTCTGTAATAAATTCAACGTTAATTACTTTATATATAAACGATCGAAGATTTCATTTCTACATATGAAGGTAACCGCAAGACCTGTCTGCCATATATATTTATATGTACGATTACCTAACTTTAATAAATCGTTATGAATAAAATTTACACACCAATTCCTCAATACGCATGCATATGCGGAAGTTGTAAATGAGCTTAACATATATTTAAAATTAATTTAAAGTTAGTGATTTTTAACAAGCAGATTAACTTGAGATTTTATGTGTATATTATTTTATTGTATCATTCAAAATCGACTGAGAAGACTAACAGGCTAAGGGTTTAGTTTTTTCTATTTGTCCTTTAAAGGATAAGGTTAAAAGTAAATCTCCGATAAAAACGCCATATTTGACCAACTTGTGCTTCAAACATAGAAGATATATATATATATATATATATATATATATATATATATATATATATATATATATATATATATATATATATATATATATCTCTCCATTATCTCCCAAATAAATCTAAAGCACCTAGCCTTTATGAAAGATAATAGGTTACCATGATCACCGGTCTTTTTCCTATATGTACATAACATTCTATATGTACTTCACCGGATGTTCTCCTATATGTACATAACGTTTGAAAACAATGGAGAATACTTTATTAAAAAGGAAAATAATATTAATTTTTTCCTTCAAATTAATTTTTGTCGAATCTCGAAAAATTGTATTCGATTCAACGTTTTACATATTTGAAGTGGGCGTATTCGAATAAATTCTCGTGTCTTTGTCCTGCGATTTGATTAATCCGCATTCGGGAGCATTGTCTGGGCGTTTAATGAACGCTGTCGTTAAGACGTTTCTCCATTAAGTTATCAACATTTTCAATAGCTTCCATCTCGTCTTCCGCCTCCCGAGGCTTTATTGAAAGCTCACTTAATCAACCCTGAAGTCGACTACCGATAAATTGTTTTCCGGAAATTTTTACTTACAAATTAATTATGAATTTGCGCAACGAGCTAAAGCTTAATACGAGAAAGCATTATGAATCTCCCACGTGTAAGAGACACGTGCGACGTTTTTATTTCGGCGCATCTGTTAAGTATCTTTTTTGTCTTGAAAAATAAAGAGTTTTATTTATCTCGAATCTAACTATAGATTTACCTCGAATATTTCTTTTGCGATTTACGTCTGCAAAATCGCTAGGCTTGAACAACTTCTTTTCTCAAAAGAAGTTTTATTGGGTTTAGTTAGGAATACGTTTTGTTACATGATTATGATACAAAACAATAAAGGAAGAAACTACGCATTGTTTACTGTGGTTTCTCTAAAACAGCGATAACAGGAGCTATTGAATCATTTGTCATATTTAACGTCTCCCTTTGATATGTCAAACAGTTACGCAGTATCGGTTAAAATTTTCTTGTGTTTACTTCAGTTATATATGCGATTATTTAGTATTAATATCGAGTCGAGGCTGCTTTAATAAAGTGTTTTGTCCTTGAGACTTGACAATACGTTATATTATTATAACACACATCGCGGTTGAGTGGCCAGTGCGTCGCCAGCGCGTATTTATTCTGGAATGTAGCCAACGAGATCTTAACTTACGAAATTCCGGCGATATGTATAGAGGGTTAGTTCCTAATATGGAAAAACTTATTTGAGAAAGAGAAAACTGCTTAGTTTTAGAATGGGAATATTTTTTAGATGGAATTACCAACAGTTTTCGGGCAATAAGTTTTTTGGTGACAAAATAACAAGCAAATTTTTCACAAAATAATTGGCTTCAATATTTCGTCTTCGTGTTTTGGAAGAATTGGTAGTTTTTTATTTATTTTATAAATATGTGACATGAAATAGAAATTCTGCATTTCACCTAACTTTGTATAACTACTAATCTTGCCACCTTTTATAAAAAGATGATAATATATGTATTCGGTGTAGTTTCCTCAAATATACATCATAATTATAAATTAAACTGTGCCCATTGCCACACGACTTGCTTTAGAGATCCTCCAGAGATCCATAACAACCCGCCTCGTGCCACATGCGAAGACCTTCGAAGTTCTCTTATATACTCCGGTTTCTACGAATACGCTTCCACTTAGGGTTAAAGACTGTCCCTATGCAATTAGCCATGCAGTCCTTTTTTTACACAACGCTTTTCGCAAACGTCTCAAAGATCGGTCTACTCTCAATCAATCACGATGACTAAAGAAACCACATCCTACAGATTTCCGTGATTCATCTCCACTCCGTTGACGCATACTCTGTAACAAAATTCTTCGCCCATCGCTGTATTTATTGCGGTCTAACAAAATGTACTCTATTTCTTGCGTCTCAAAGCCACAGTTACATTTACAGCTCACGATATCTTTCATTGGAAAACGATTTAAATCTTCTTTGAAGTTTCCTTATAATAGTCATATTTGAGTCAGGTCTTTTCGACCTCCTCAGAAATTATGGCGAAAATAATCTAGTGGTCTCATCTTTGGAGACCAGGTGAGGAAGAGTACCAGGTGAGGAAGAGTCTGCCGATGAGCATCTCGAAGATGGGTTCCTTTTAGACACAAAGGAGTAAAATTACCTTTATATTAGTGTATTCACTTCAAAGTTATAGAGCAACAAACGTCCACGAATACATCGTACACCTGCTCTGTTGGGCGACTAACGAGCGTACAAAGTAACTGATACGCACTCGACGTTCTTGCAACGTCATCGTAATATACGCGTAAAACAAATCACCCTTTGCACAAGCTCGCCAGTATAAAGACGTAAAATGCCATAAATTTAAGCGAATCACATAATTGGATTCTATATCTTTCGTTATGTTTGTTTAACTGTCTCTCCTTTTACGAGTTATAGCCAATGGAAGTGCGTCATGAATAATGGTTGGGGCGTGTTCTCTCGATCTTTGTCATCGGTTCTACATGCTCGATTTTGTTTTGGTACTTTATATTACTATTTCTTTACTTGAGTTTCTTGGCACTCGGCTGCTTTCTTTCAATGAATTGGGTACTCGGTCATTTGAATTCGTGGTATGCACGAATGTGTTTTGTTGTCGTGAGTGACTATATAAAAAAACGTACGTCTATTTAAATTAGCTAATTCCTGTTTTCGGTTTGTTTAGTTTTATATATCTATCAATGTTTTCTTATATGGCATGTTTTCATGCTACCAACGTACATAAGTAGATTAAGTAAATAAGACCAAAGTAAATAAGATACCTATTTTCCTTTTTTATTTTAAATTAATTTCTCATCACTTTGCATAAAACTTTCAAATTGGTTTCTACGTAGCTACAATATATTTGCATATCTATCTTCTAGAATAATCTCGAATTGATTCTGAACTCTCTTCTTTACGGTTGTTTTTAAGAACTTGTAATTAACCTTATATCTAAGGATAATTAACACGTTCAATGCGTATGCGAAAATCTGAAAGTTCGCCAGGGACGGACATATTATTTTTTTTCTTTAAAATTAGTTTTGTGCATAAAAATGTAATTCTGTATTTATTTCATATTTTACTAATCTGTATTTTTGATTTTTTTTAATTAAAGCAATGATTGTCTATTGACACTATTCGCATTGAATTATGTTAAATATGAATAAAATGTATCTTTTGATTTACAGTAATTATGAATCATACGACCTTTTTCATTTCTACAACAAATGAAATTGAGTATATTTTTCGTTAGTTACTACTAATGTAGAACCGGAAACACATTAGTCATGAATAATGCAACCCAACATTACGAATAAAGTGATAATTATCCTTTCTTGGATAACGCTTTGGACGATAAGGACGTCGGAGCATCTTTTTTAATTTAAAAAAATTTTAAGCACGTAGCTTTACGCTTGTAAGATTTATGATATTTTAGAACAAAATGGTCCAGTATTTTAAAAATAAATGACCAAATATTTCATTACGCAAAAAATTTTAACGTCTATGTAAAGACGTCCGAGCATCTTTTTTAATTTGACGATTGGTTTTATTATGTAATCTATTAATACACGTAGCTCTGCGCTGAATATTTACAAGATTTTATAGATAAAATAGAATGCGCCTAGCGTATATTACTATGTAGCATTTTCGCCATTATTTAAATAATTACGCAATCACACTTATCCTTTATCCAAAATTAGACATTTAATTAAATATAAAAACTACTTACTTGTACTTTCGAAAGTTCTGCACGTGGTACAATTAACGGGTGGTCTGCTAGTTTAATTTGCCAAGTACAGCGCCAACCCTCGACGTCATTCTATACCTACAGAATGTGAAGTGCGTATAGAAACAGATTACTGAATTCTGTAAATTATTTTCATAAAATAAATATTTGCATCATAAAATAATATTTTTAGTTTACATTATGCTCTTAAATCATAATTCTTTACGTATTCGGTCTTTTGATATCATACATATAGCTTAATAATCTTAATCATACTTTCACTATTCGCCCGCAATACTCGAGTTGCTTATGCAAACTTGATTTTACTCGCTCTGTTCCTTCTCGCAGATAGTATATGATCTGATATCTTAGCTATAAACCGATATCACAATATGTCAGGTGTTTTAGTATTTACCTAATCTTTTCGTGCGGTATCCCTCTTCTTTATCATAATAAGGTGTGTTAAATTATGGCTGTTTATGAGAAAAAAACATATAAAACTTTACACATTGCACACAAGAGAATGGCCCAGTCGTTAAGATGTCCAGTTTAATCCGGGTCGTTCGAGTTTGATATCCGGATCGGTCCACATTTTTTCTACTGCTTTGTTGTTTGGTACCTAACCTAGCATTGAATTAGCACTGAAATATTTAAACATTCCATGTATCATTGACAATACAACCTGAAGATTTAGTATTGTTTCAACTAAACGCATTTAACAATATTAGGTGCTACTTTTTGAATTTAATTCTAAATTTCTAATCGCTTATCTATAAGAAACAACAAAATATTGTGACACTATTTTCGCATGTTATAAAAAAAATAATTTTTGAACCACTAAGGTTCCAAAATTCTTTCTATTAATCAGATTTTCGAATCTAACTTGCCTTCTATCCACATTTAATGTTTATCCAATATTGACACGTTAACATTTCATTTATTCTATTTATGACTATCGAATTCTCTCTCTATTTATAACTACCGAATAATAAAATTTTAAAAAAGCTCAGCTTTCATCGAATCGATAAGCACGCAGTTTAGTTGAAAAACTCTTCTGTGGATCCACCCTTGTGGAAGGTTATCTGGTTGAAGTAAAAAATCCAACACGGAAAGTATCTGCAGTGCTTTTAGAGGAAAGATGCTTGAAAATCTACGTGAAGATACATCATGTGATGTTGTCTTTCCATTGGGAATGTTGCGTAAGCATAATGAAGCAGTCTACATATTTATACAGGTCGTTCACTCGAAGCCGGTTGATCCCGTACGATTTATATTTAATTAACCACCGCGCAAGGGAGGTGTATCGCGGGTTAAGTAAGTTAGAAGTAGCGCGGATTTACTGTTGCGGGGTGGTGAACACTGTGACTGAACACTGTGACTGTAATTACTTGAAGAACTATAACTAATGAAGAAAATGGAAAGGCGGTCAGACTGCGTGACGCGGGAAGCGAAAGGGACTTGTGCTACTTTATGACGTCAATGCGGTATTGATTTTTACGAGGCTTTTGAAGAAAGTAGAAAATGATGTAATCTTGGAATACAAGATTAAGCTTTTTGGAATACAGATTAGAAATATAAATGAAACATTGTCGCATCATGGTTAATACGACGTTTCTTAAAGTTATCATTGCTGTTAACAATTTAAAGAGCAGTAAGTAGAAGAGAAACAAACGTGGTAAATCTTGCTAAACTTGGATAATCATGTTGAAGTAATGATAGCGTGGATGAAGATAGGGGCAGTAAATTCGAGTAAAGAAAAATGAATTCAGTGAGTACATCAAAATAAAATGGAGCCAGTGTCAGAATGGCTCGGTTTTTGTGTGCAGATATGGCAAACGCCAAACTCGTGACATTTTCCCCGCAATATCATAACCGTTGACCGCGTTTCAGCCTAATTCGTTTACGGCGCACCGACGAGACCGTTGTTTACCCTCGCAGCATCTCGCCCTCTCAAATCGCCGTGTAAATAGGATCGATCCACTTCTCTTTATTAGCCTGGCGCACCTCTGAATCTGGCCCAAGGACGCGTACGGCTTCGGGCGTATCGATCAAATCATGTCAGATTTATTCAGTTTGCATTTGGAAGCTTGCTTAATCTCGTTTCGATCTGTAAATATAGGGGTGTACTCGATATTGATGGCCGGGTGTACTTTTCACCCGAATTAATAATGTCCAACTCTGTCTAGTGGTTAAACGTAAAATGAGGCCATTTTCTCATCGAAGGTTGAATGGAAAATTCACCCATTTCCCGTTCAGGTTGTAATTATTCCAAATAGAGCGTAATTTAACAAATGGCGTCCTTCAAATCTCTAGTAACATTCGATAAAAGGACAACATTTCTGATAGATTTTCGTCTCTCTTTGTTTATTAAGAGGCATCTTGTGGTCAATCAAGGTGGCAAAAAGGAAAAAGCACAGTGAAGCTGAACAAATAAAATATAGAGTTTACAGTTCTCCTGTCATGTTCTGGGCTAATTGGGTATTTGACTAAATTTTTTTTTATTTCATTAATCATAATTTCAAGAGTGAAAATTTTTTTTAATAGTGAAAAACAGTATTTCTTTTGACTGATCTTACAAATGGGGTGACATAAAATATTTATGTCTCTTTACATATTAAATGTTTATTAAAACATTTTGCAATAAAAGTAGCTAGGGACTCCACGTGTCACAAATATTAAGTAATAAAAAGGAAGTTTATACTCTTCGTGGTTGTCATTCTAAGTCTATTCCATTATGGTTTTCGTGACCTTTTCCTATGTCCTTTATTAAAAGAACCACAAAATAAAATACTGTTTTCTTTATAACTCTGTACGCCATTTCAAACGTGTTGTTTTATGACCGCTTGTAGGTGCTAATATAGGTAAGTATTATATATTATCATTGACTCCAACGAGTTGCAGTGTAGTTTTAATTATATATATATATATATATATATATATATATATATATATATATATATATATATACACATGTAATAATAGAAAATATTTCGTCATATTGAAAGGGCTGTTTAAAGTTGGTTTCGTGATTAAATTAACATACTAAATCGATTAGTACATTTTTAAGCACAAGATGCAAAAGGGTACAAAAGAAGACAGACTGTCAAACTATTGTTAGATAAGTCGAATAAAATATGCAAATGAATAGATTATGGTTTTCTACAAGACGCATATGTGAACATTTTAAGTAAAATAAAAGACAATAAGATTATATCGAATCAATCCTAGGTTAAAGTGTAAACATTCCAATATAAGAAAACTCTAAAGTTAACCAAAAATAGTAGTTTTCTTTTTGTGCTAAATATGTATTTTGATTATTATTAACCTCAGTTGACATAACCTAATTAGAGTATACTGAAACAGAAAAGAAATATATTTCAAACTATAAAAATACAGTTCGAATTCTATACTCGATACTCGGTTCTTACATTAAAACTGATCCTGCAACATCCTTATAATCCAAACTTAGCGCCAAATGATTTGGAACTTTCCTTCGTGTCAAGAAATAGTTAGAATATTACCATTTTTCTGGCGATGCGATCTAATAATACCCACATTGTTCGAAGAAATCTCCATTAGTATCTTGCAATACTTTTAACATCACATTTGTGAATGACGCGAACATAGCAATTCTCTCAACAATAGAATGTTTCTATTTCGAAGAAATTGAACATATCTCTATTCAATTTCTTTTTACCTTGTAGCGCATCGTGAATACTTTACTAATAAATGGAATATTTTTCACGTACTTTCCTATGGCTTTGGCCCAATATCTATAATATATTGTAATTAGTCAATGTCTGCGTGTTTGCTTACAACTAACCGCTACGAATACACGGATACGAAACACGCAAATTTTTAGTGACGTACTCGAGTGATTCGTCATAGGGCCAAGTAACTCGATAAAGTATTGCCTATTATTAAAATACCCATTGTTACTCATGTTTTATTTCATCACGAGTTGAGCTGGTAGTTCCCAAGGCAGTATTTTGTTAGATGAATTAAGTAAATATTTATCTGATTACATACTTTGAAACCAGTCTAAAGTTTGACTTGGCGTATAAATCCTACATATCTTCCTAATTAAGTAATTATTCTTAACGGTCTTCGAAATAATTGAAAGCATCTGTATTTGCCTTTAACCGTTATTATCAAATAGTGGAAGAGAATTATCAAATAAAACAACGAGTTACGTGAGATTATTTGTTGTTTAGTAATGAAATGGGCGGTTCCGTTTATATTAATCCGGTGATTTAAATTTTAACAGTAAACAAGGAAGCGCTTGGCGTTAATTAGTTGGTTATTATCATCTTTAGTAATATAAATACTCACAGAATACTCGCACACATATAGTTGGGTAATATGTAAAAAAACATCTATATTTTGTCATTGGATAAATCAAGTAGAAGAATATAGTATTAAAATTTAAATATGATATTAAAATTATATTGAATATTACAAAAACTGCAATTGATACATTTTAGATAGCACCATGTTGAATTATGTTTCTTAATAAGCGTAATAAATTATAATATAATATACTGCTAACTTTTCTGGATTATTAAATTTCTAATGACTGTATTTAATAGTTAGTTTTGATTTTTATAACAATTTTCATGGTAGAATTTAAATATGAAATGTTACTTTACCTCACTTTATGGATTCACGTTAATGAAAATATTGTGATTAGGTATATACAAATCATTGATGTAACAAAAATTTGTATCTTTCTTAATAGCAATTAATGACTAAAAGATAATTAAAATAATATACACAATTAATTTGACTTATGTTTTACTCGATAAGGATTATAATAAATAACGTAATATAGGGCGTAATAAACTGAAATATATTTTACATCTTTTGTCTAGTTGGAGCATATTATGTCCCACCCTAATGTCGTTATTAACTCAAATGTCGTTATGTATATTTCATGTCTTGGCACAATGACTCGAAAACAGGAAATCCGACCCGGTTTTCACTGTCACAATCTATGCCAAGAGTCTTCAACCTCAATTCATGCTTTCACGCGCAGCGGCTATCGAAAGCTCTCGATTGTTTTCCGGACGTACTTAAATTTTACTTAAATTACAGCTTTACCACAGTCTCGTTCTTCTGTCGTTTTCGCTTCGTTGCAAGTTAGAAGCAATGATCGGCTTTTGATGGGGTATTTTTTGGTCACCATCACAGTTTTTGTTTTTTTAATGTTGGAACGGTAAAGGAAGGTGTTTATGAACGTTTAATTTTGTGAATGCAAGAAAAATGTAAGTTGTCTTAATAGTTTGACACTTCATCTCAGCGCAATGTGACGTGCTCATTATTCTCGCTTTGTTTCTTCTGTAGCGATAGTTGTAAACATTTGACCGTTTGATGTTTTGAATACTAGGATGTGGCGCTCGTTCAACTCTGACGAAAGGATGTCATCTACCCGAGTGTCCCCGATACGAACGCGGAGCGCAGTGTGGAATGTAAAGAAGATGTTTTTCTACTCCTTAAAAGAATATTTCAAACATCGCATTGAAATAATTTTAAATAGAGAGGCGCGTCGAATCGCCACATCTATTGTTTGCGATCCGTAAAAATATCGGTAGATTTCGTCCGTTCGACTTGAAAGGTTCCGTAAATGCAAAACATCGTCGCTCTCGTATTAAGCGCAAATCGCGCGAAACTAATTATCGTTAAACGTATGTTTGTCTTATGAAGCTTATTGTTTGTGGGTTTGTATTTTAGTTTGGTGTGTCGCGGCGTTTTGGTTCAGCCGATTCGACACCCGGACGGCATCCGTGGCGCTTGCGTCATTGGGCCACGCGAAAATATGGAAATCGATTATGGGGTCCGATTCGCGAATCCTATTTTGTAATGTCAAAGTGGTGTTACGGCCCGGTGGCGGAGGTGCCTCTCGCGTACGAGCCGTTCACGCTCGAGTAAGCCAGAGCTTGTGTCGTCCGGTGCGGTTTTCCTCTGTGACGTTTTAACATGTGATACTGGGATATTTTTGATGAGTTTCGGTTAGTAAGAGTTCATGTTCGCCATCTACTGTACTTATCTTACACTTGTCCCATACGTGTGTTGTGCACTCTACAAGTACCACAGAGAATGAATTATGCATCGTACAATTCTTAAAAAGTTGTAAAAAAGTACTTTTTTGTGTTTAAAATATGTACAAAAAAGTATTTTTTTAATAAAATTATTTTTAGGCGGGGAAACTGGTAATTATAGTTACCGTGTTAATTTCGGACAGCCATACTTGATTTTCAAAATCCATAAAACTTATGATAGCAAAAATAACTTTTAAGGTTAAATTTACCAGAATCAGTTATTAATAAAGCTTGATTATCTGCATGCTATTAATGTACTTGAGTTCTACTAATCTGAACTACTTGAGATGATCATATTTCTGAAATAATTCTTATGTTCAATTTTAAATATTTCTGAGATTTATAAACCGCAATTTATTGAAAAATGTTTGATTCCTCAAACAGGCGATTTTCAGGTTTACTCCTTCATTTCTATTTAAACACACCACCGAGTAAATTTCCAGCCAAGAGGAACTTGTGTTTGATGCATGTTCACCTTAAACTCTATCGTCTTTCTACATTTCCTTTCACGTTGTCCGAAAAACTAACAATTTCTTTACTATATTAAATTTTCTCAAATGAATGTTTTATGAGTTCCCACTCTTTTCTACGCATTTCCTCGCTTCGGAACAATCATGCTTTTATATATCATATACAATTTATTGTAATACGTTAAAAGTTAATAGTTATTACTTATAAATAAGTGTTAGGTGATTGTAAATCATTTTTTTCCTTGTAAATCAAATCTTGGACACTGAATATTATCATATGTTATCACAATCCCTATTGAAATATTAAACTGTGATTACGCGTGGTTTTGATTAAACAGCTGAGTCTAATAACGCGATAATTTCAGTATCAAATGACTTTTGGCATTGAGAGATTTGCCGATGGCGGTCATATATTTCGTTTAACTAGGATTGTATAATTTTACGAAGGCCCATTTGGTGAGTTTATGCTCGTGTAGCATGACGTAGCATGTTCAAGTCCCATGACTTGTGTGGAGCGATTGTTAACCTCGATACTGTGTTTGTATGGTTTATACGGTCGTTATATTAATTCTGGATATCTAGATTAAACAAATCGTTGAAGTGTTCAGTTTGGTCATTAAGTACTTAATGTTTTTATAATTACGTTTTCAGTCAATTTTCTTGAAACTATTTTGAAGAAGAAAAATCATAAATTACACAGATCCATGAATCAGTAAAATATCTTCTGATTCCAAATTGGTTTGGCTTATCTTTATCATATAGCAATGTGCAATAAAAAATATGATGTAATTAAAAAAAAAATGTCGTTGAAGCCGAAGGAAGTCTGTCTGTTCATATATATTTACTTACAGGTACGAGGGGTACGTAGCGATAATAACACATTTTATAGCCCTAACATATCTGAATGACTCGCCTCTCTTACAATTTTCCTATCGAGTTTTCCTAGCAGCTTTTCAAAATTTTCTTAACAAATCTTTTTCAATAGTAGTTTTTCAATAGTTTTTAATACCTGCAATTTTTTCACCTCATATTTTCCAATGTAGTTTTCAATTCATCTATTGAAATAGCCTTTCCGTCTCCTAGATTTTGATTTCAATCTTCCTGTACACAATCCGTGTCACTATTTCATTGGTATTCAAGTAAAATGGAGAAAATTCATTATAACAGTCCGGATTTTCCATTCACACACACTCTGCAGTGATTCTTTAGACGGTATTTACTTGAAAAGTTTTCAACGTTGCCCATAATTGCAAAAAAATTGTGATCTAACATGGACATTACAAGTGAACGTGCCGCCTCTTACATTGTTTAAAATGTATATTATACACTAGAACGCAACGCGGCTAAACGCACACAATCTCTTTGCGGTATATCAAGTGTTGTTTGAAGTATCATTACGCCGTCTTGCGTCACGATCACGTAGAATCTCGCTCCAGGAAGCGTTGCCTATCCACGCATCCGAGTCTGCCGTAAGTGGGACGATCTTGATAGAGCGCGAGCGCTCTTTTGCAGCCTTCTCTATGGCGCAGTGGCTGGGCGTGTCGAGATGTTGTGGAAATTCTGATTCCGTACAGATATACGGAGCGTTCCTAAAGACGGAGATACGGAGTAGTTGAGAGTGATGATGGAGATTGAAGTAGCGTTTAAGAATAGTTAAAATGTTGTTAATAATAAGGTTTAGAGTTCTATAAATATTGAAAACTAATGAAATAATGAGTCTGGAGAGTGGCTGTCGACTTTTCTGTATCCGTTCCAAAATACGGAGTAGCAGGGATGACGTAGCGTTAGGGCGTAGATAAAACCTATTTAATGAGGTTTGTTCTTAAGTATTTAGTTGTTCTATTTGTACAGTAAAGAGAAATATTTTAGAGTTCTATGAATAGTGGTAGTCTGAAGAGTCGATGTCGACTGTTCTGTTTCCGTTCCGTGATAGAGCGTAGCTGTTGAAATAATGGAAATTGACGTAGACGTTTGGGTATATTTCAACGTATTTAATGAAGTTTATGCGTAGGTTTTCTCTCTTTTATAGTAGCTGTTCTTTTATAATAGCTCCAATTTCTATTGTTCTATAAATAGTGATTGTCTAGAGTTTCGACTGGTTGTTCATTTTCGTTTCTGAGATACGGAGTAGCTGAGGTGATGGAGTTTGGCATAGCGTTTGAGCGTAGTAAAACGTTTCTTGTGAGGTTTGTGCGTAGTTTTTTGTAACTGTTATGCTCCTAGACATTAATAGAGAGAACGTTTTTAAGAGTTCTGTAAATAGTAGTTATTTGAAAAGTGAAATGTTCACAGAGTAACTTAACAATAGCAACTACTCTGCTACCTGTTGTTTATGAGAATGTAGTAAATTTTGGAGCTAGACATTAATTAGGAAGTGTTTAACGTACAATAGACCTACGACTGAAGAACCTTATTTAATGTTTGTCAGTTTGTTTTTGATCTGCTTGTCCGATTGGCATGGCCCTATTAACAAGTGTAAGAATTCAGTTTAAGCGTTGCTTGCATAAAGCGAGACATATTTTTCGCCAATCGGTTATTTGGCATTATCATAGAAAAATATTTTGTTGAAAAAAGTATAAACTTTTACGAAATGAAATTTCTAGCTAAATACAGAAAAATATAGCCTTGAGGCATAGATATAAAACTACGAAAAAATTGTTTAGCGTAAGTGGAGGAGAGAGTCGGGGAATAGCATAAATCTCAAATTAGTCAATTATCTGAACAGTTTATTATTATGAATCGTTCAGGGTTTTCGTGCCCCTATTAATAAGTATAAAAATTAAGTTGAAACGTTCCTTGTATAAAGCTAGAAATATGTTTATGCCAATCGGTTCATTTTACCACCATATTACAAATTAACTTTCTTAATTTATCAAATCACATTTTTATATTATATTTTAATTTATTCATACGGTGACGATTCCATCCAATTTGTTGAGAAAAATTGTCGGTTCAATTTTCCAACAACCTGGAATAATCCAATATATATGTAGGTCTGGGACTAACCTACGTTGCTGCCTCGGTTTGTGGCTACTACCGACACGCATTGCCAAGTGACCTATTTTTCTTTATACCTTTTCTTTCAGATTCTATACATATATATTCGTCTTACTACATGGATATATTTGGTATTTCAATATAAAAGTAGTGAGAGGAACGTAACTTTTCTGCGAGCGATTGCTGTTCAGATAAGGATTAAGATCATTGAATAGAAGGACCGGAGATTTATCTGTGGAATTGGCCTACATCTAAGCATATAAATGATATAACGTATGCATACTAAGGGCTTTGAACATTTGAAGCAAATAACGTATGTGTGATCAATGTTCCATATAAGGAAAGAAATTGTTTAATCATTTGGTAGCTTAAACTATATAAAGAAAAAGGCATATAAATTAAACTGGCTAACTTTGAGAAATAGGAATTTATCAGAATTCGTTTGATGTAATTAAGAAGCAGATAACCGACAGTAATTCGACATTATAATATTTTTTTCTGTGTCACTTTGATTTTGTTATTAAATTTTTTCTATTCTTACAAACGTAGGAAAAAACTTAGCTTTTAAATACAATAAAGGGATATTTTATATTTATAAATAAACTACCTCTTGTTTACGGCCCGCGTGGAATTTTCGGTTAAAACGGTTAGTATTCCACGCGAGCAAAGGCGCCTGTATATTACCTCGCGAAACGAACAATGCTCAATTTTTAGCGATATGTTGTTTGGCTTTAGAATTATTAAATAACAAAGAAACAGACAAAAATCTTTCACGTTTATATATTTTACTTACATTAAAATAAAAAATAATATGACGAAGAACCTTTTAATTTTGAAATTTTACAAATAAAGCGTTGTTTGTCTACTTTCACGAACGTATCTTAATGATATTGAAGTAAAAAATTTAAAAAAAATAAATCCCAATCACAGTACGTCCATTTAAAACTGAGCCTGAACAACATAATAATACACAAGAATCGAACTGAAAACTCTATTTCATGTTTATTAAAAATTGTCTAAAATTGAAAATATCATACATATGTAAATCACTTCATTATTAAAAAAAATGACATGTAAACTCAGTCCAATTATTGTAACCTTTACGTAACTTTGCACTCGTCACTTGTATGTACTTCAAAATATGCGTCACTGATACCTGGGGGGACATTTAGTCCCTTTTTCATATTAAATACAGATCACTGATTGAGATACGAAACTTTTGAACAACGAAATCTATTGTGTACTATCTCCGCGCAAGTGTATCGATAACCTCGATGGCACAATGATTAAATCGTTTTAGATATACATAATTACATTACAAGTACGCAGATTGTAGTAAACACTTCCTTAAACGTCCCTGACAATATTTTGTGTTCCCTCTATCGATATGTAATCTGTCACTACATAACAGTTTATGACTAGTTCAGTGCCTAGATTGGAGTAGATAAATCTAAGTCAACACTTTAAGTCGTAATTCGATGTTTTGATTTTGTTTTTTTTGTCATATATTTAACTTTATCGATATGAGGTATTAATCCGATTCATTTAAGATTTCAACACATGCTAGGAGCAAACGTGCTACGCTTTATTAGCGTAACTAACAGATATGTGGTACATAAGTGCGCGTAGCGAATGAAAAACATATTTATTTTTCCGTGCCAAGACTCTTCAATCAGAATCCGTCGGGTTAAATATATGAGCTATCACTTTTTTGGCCTACTTCTCGTTGGAGCACAGCCGTGCGTTTGTTAAAGTTTGAGGCGTACACGCGGCAGGGGGCGTTGCAAAAGTTACTCTAGTACGCCCCAGTTCTAGCTGTTTATTGTTCGCGCTCCAGTAATTGTGCGCTACGGCTTGGTCTGGTAGTAGGTTCCGCGGTTTGCGCAGAAATTGATGGGGAATCAATCGCCTACGTATGCGGTGTATGCGTGACGCGAGCGAAGCTGGTTGCTTTCCGTGGACGTAACTTTTTGATCTACTTTGGACGGTGTTGAAGACTCGAGAAATGAGGTCGTAAAGTGGATGTTGCGTGTAATGAAGTTAATGATTTCGCAGTACGCGAGAGTCTGCTCGAGACACGTGGAAATTGCGACTGTATTGTTGATAGAACTACAGAACTAGGTGTGAATTGAAATTTCAATGAACATAATTATAGATTGTGATAGGTTAATATACAATAAATCACATCGTAAACTGAATAAAGTTGCACGGAAGTAAAATATATAGCAGCGAGCTTTTAAGGCAAAATAATAGAGAATGGAACGAGTGATTTTATGGCGCGCACGAAAACTGTTGGGTAACGTGTAATTGAGGATTGTGATTCGAGAATTATGACGTAAGTTGGCGAGGGTTAACTATAAAATGAACATAACTTTCGAGCCTACTGCAAATGAGATCGTAAAGAAAGTCGTAAATGTCGAATCAGTGGTAAATATTTTAGTAAAAATTTTGAGATTTGTTTTATGTTTTCCACAGTTCGGTAAAGTTGAAGGACAAAAGTTGTGACGGCAATGAACTAATTAATTTAGGGGAAAATAAAGTTTAATTCAGTTGATCAATTTACTTCGAAAAATATATGGTTGAATCCTTGATTTAGGAGCTTTTTGCGAAAAATATGTGCGATAGTGCGACAAGTGCAAATAGAACTCCAGCAATCCCTAACACTTATTTCTTTTTCTGAACAGAAGAGCCGTGAGATCAACATGACTGTTTCTTACCTAGTACAACGTGGTAAAAAGCTTGTGCTGCACATATTTCTACTAAAAATGGTTTACCAAGCTAATCATACTTAATTGTTTAAGGGGTAAACCCTTTAAATCTTGGAATAGGGAATGCATAGAGAAGGTAACTTCATTTTATATATTTCTGAAACCTTTCTTTGACGGGGATGATGTAAAATATGAAGAGTTACAAGCATGTTAAGACCTTCAACGTAATAACATTGATTTTTCATCTACTATTAATATTTGCCTGCTACTATAATTCATCTATATTGTCTTATAATTCATCTATATTGTCTATATTGTCTTAATAGAGTACAATCAAAAATAGACGTACAATCTCACCGTTCTAAAATAAATACGCCCAGTGATCTTGGGAACTGATATATAATATTTATAGGAATTATATATAAAAAAAAGAAATGATCGCCAAAATGTAAACAAATGTAATCTCTTAACGCTAATTAATGCGCATCTAAAATATAAAATGGGTGCACTCAATCGTTTTGACGTTTATGTGTCGTCTTTTGTCATATAAAAGTGCTCAAGTTGACGTTCAGATCGCTTTACGAGGTTGTCGACCCAATGTTAGTGACGTGGCCGAATCACGGAACAGGAATACGCGACTAATTATAGCAATCGTTTGGCACATCGCATTCCTCACGTCAGTCGGGTTAATCTCAATTGGAGACAAAGGACTGGCACTAAGAGAAAATTGGCGGAAATGCTGGGTCGGTTATGCGCTTTCGACTTCAACGCGGGCATTTATAAAAAGGCAATGGAGTGGATTCTGCTTTATGTGTCAGCCTACAGATAGTCCCGGCTCCGGTATAAAAAAAATAGTCGTCCGTGCGTCCTCAGAATTCTCCTTGCCGCTAGCAACAATCGCGGAACAGGAATAGGCAACTAATAGGCAAATAATTATAGTAATCGTTTGGCACATCGCATTCCTCATATCAGTCGTGTTAATCTCAATTGCACACAAAGGACTGGTACTGAGAGAAAATTGGCGGAAATTCTGGGCCGGTTATGCGCTTTCGATTTCAACGGGGACATTTATAAAAATCAACTGAGTGGATTCTGCTTTAGGTGTAGCCTTTCATAATTTCATAATTTCGGTTCAACATAAGAAGATAATCGTCCGTGCGTCGTCAGGATTTTCCTTGCTTCTAGCAACGTTTGAATCGATTCTATGATGCACATTGGCAACAGTAAAGTAATAGTAAAGTAGATGTCCTCCTAATATGGTAGTTTGGTAACTCGTTTAATGTCTATTTTCATGTTTCTACTTAAAAACACACCGAGTATAAGTGAATATATTTGAACGTGTTCGATAAATTTTAATAATATAAATATTAAAATTAAATTAAAATTACTCTTGTTTACTCTTCTGAAACTTATAATAGTAAATAAATTTATTATTAACCCACCCAGGCTGATGGTATTTAAGATTTTTTATAAAAGTAGAAATAATATTAACACAGATTTTATGCGACGAACATTAAATTTATGTACACGTATTTATAATGTTTGTAACCAGTAAGATTAACATAGGTAAATGTTAGTATTATATTTATGACGTTTTACCATTGCGAATGTACGAGTATATCATAGAAGTTACAATCACCTAAGGGCATTAATTAGTTCAAAGGATTGGACTCATGAGTATCCGATAATAGAAGTGACCTCTTACCTCTATGGTTTTGAAAATTTGAATATATTTATATGTCAATAGATTTTGCAACACTTATATATGTACGTTTATTATTTATTCTTTTAGAATATTTCTGAAAAAAAAATTAAATTCTTCTCACTGAATATATGAGGGATTTATTCAAACATGAAATTTTTAAATTACCGTAAACGATCTTACTTTAAGAGCGATTTTAATTTGTTAGTGTCATTAGTTTTTTTGGCAGCTGCAAAGAAACTTAGACGTGTTTAATTAAAATCGAGCTGGTTGAACTCCAGCGCGTCATAAAGCTCTTTGGTTATTTATTATATAAAATAGAAATAAGTTTTAACCATTAAATTTATGTTTATTTGCCGTTATATTCGTTAGTGGATAATTAAAATTAATGTGGCGATTATTTAGGTGACACCTTTTTTAAATTATAACAATTTTTTTTTCAGTTTTAAATTAAAAATAGGACGCTGCGTCGCGTGAGTTGCCAGCTAGATTAATGTGTTTAAATTACCTTATTTAATGTTTAAATGAGGCAACACTGCTTGGAATACATGAGTGAATGTGACAACGGATAATTAAAATAATGAAGAGCTAGCAGAATGAGACCGACTGTGTTGTCCTACTTGTCCAGATACAGTCCAGTTTGTTAGAGTGTCACATTGTCGACGTTGATTGGTCCCGTGCCGTATGCCAAGCCTGACCCACTTCTCAGCTGTCACCTCTTGGAAAAAATAAAGAAAAAAATATCGTTAAGAATATTTGATTATTCTGCAATGGTCTAGTTTTGCATATGGAATGTGACGGTCTAATTAGCAATACATTTTTTTTCGAGTACTCATTTTTTATCTGGAAATACATCTCCTCTATTTTCTTTCTACACGGTCTAGTTCGTGTTTTGCGTCGTGTAGTGTAAGCGAAGATTGACAGGACGAGGAGAAGAAGAGGATCTTTGTATCCATACAACTGCAAGTTTATCATCCAACAGCTGCGCCGGGCGACGAGTGTTTATAATATTTTCAATTAAACTTGCCACAGTTGACTACGATTCGGTGTTATGCATTTCAAAACCATTCGTATATTTCGATATAATTTTAGATACATAAAATTGTAATTTGACGGTTGGAAATGTATACACTTTAGTAAATATATGTATAGATTAACTAATAATTTACCATATTTTATAAAAATAAACCATTTTTTACAGTTTTTGCAACACATGTGGCCATAGTTGAGACAATATTATTATATATGAAGTTTTCTTTGGTTACGAAGAAAAGTAAGGTCTTTTCAAGAATATAAGACTTTAAATTGTTCTCTTTCACAATTTTAAATAACAATATCAATACCACAATCTGAGCGCTTATTTTCCTGTTTGTTAGTCAATTTTGCCATAAGGGCTGTTTCGCCGTTTCGGATGAAATTGGTGCATTAATAAATAGTATATTTTAATATAATAGATACACTAGCTTTTCTTTACTTTTTTATTGGTGCAAAATCTCATTGTATGAAAAATCGATGCAAAAGATACCACCATAAAAAACTAGTATATTCATCAAAAGCTATCTTCCGAATTACCTATACTATTTTTAAGAAATGATCAATGTGATCAGCGGTCGGGACGCTTAATGTACATTTAATTTTTCTCACATACTTCGTTATTAATAATTATATCTGGTAGTGATCGAAGTTATTATTCAATCATTGGAACCTTGAAAAACATTTTAAGCGTCGCTTAAAAACCTCTTTCACACCTGTAGTAAGCTGGAGCAAAGCTACACATTAAATCTCAACGTCTTACATGTAAATGCAGTTACATGTTTTGTACTCGCTAAGTCGTATATGTAAAGGGTTCTGTACCTTAAAATAAGCAAACTTAGTACTCAAAATTTAAAAAAAAATGTATAATGTGGGGTGTCATTTAAAAGGGCTAATAATAAGGTCCCATAAAATATTTTAAAAAATATGTTCTACATTCATTTAAAATTATAAAAAAATAGTATTTTGAGAAAGCTACTCGAAGGTTGTAGGAAAATCATAGCGACTATCCTAGGTCTTATAATTTTTAAAGTATGCACCATGTTTTAACGCCTGTGGAATATACAGTAGGCAATAAATTTACATTGCGAAAAATAAATATTTGTAAATAGTTTAATAAAAGTACTATGTACCTTAAATATTTATAAACACCTAAATGCGGAACCCGCGTAGTGCGAATTCTGATTGCGCTTGACAGGTTTCGTTGTATTCTTTGAATAGAACGGTGTTACATAATATCACATAAAATCTCCATGAAATAAGATACACTAAATCAGCCAAGAGACAGATAACGTCGTTAACAAAAAAATTACAAGTGTTTTATTTATTGTATGTCACTTTAATATCGCACTTGAATCTAAAAATAGCACAAGATTACTTTTGGGTCCAGTCAGTAATTTCTTCGTATCGATATAAAAAAAATTTAAATTTTCATTGAAATTATTCATAAAATAATTTCAATTTTTCCTCATGTTTCTAAGTATATAATCTAAAAGAAGAAACTTTGTTCGACTGTGAAATAAGACAAAGATATCAGTCATTTTACCTAACTGCGCATTTGATAGCTGTTACACCACTGTATTGATATGTCCACCAATAATATCCTTGACACTGATATATATTGCAAATCACGTGATAACGTTCTCTTATCGAATAATATCAATCGAATTCTACCGTCTTATATCGAATTCTATCCAAAGTCTTTGTACGTACATATGTAGCGCCTTATCTTAATTATTCTTAATTGAGATTTAATTAGCAATCGGTTATTAGTGCAGTGCAATGTGCGTCAGGAATACCTAACACCAAAACATATTAATATTTCTTATGAGCATTCGAAGTGTAAGTACTTGCATTGAGTTGAAACATTGATATGCCAAATAAATTGCCGCCGGTTTAAAAGTAGCTTTATAACGGGTATGACAGCTTCTATGTGCTGTCGGTATGTTAAATAGATTCCTTATGTTTAGGTATGTATTATAATAACTTTTATTCATTCAAATCATATTTTTATAACCTAGCGCAAAATTATGAGCGCTTAATCAGTGGATTGAATATTTAAAAAGCGCATGTTAATTCTATATTATTTTCACATGAAGCTGTTGATATTGGTTTTTAAGGGAAAGCCACATTGCGTATTTTTTTCAGTCTGTAACTAGCTACTTGCACGTTGTGACGCAGGGAATATATTAAACAATTTTAATTAATATATTAAACAATTTTATGCATCTTCTTGCAGTTACGAGTCATTAGAGCTGCATGTGTATTATGTGTATATAAATATATGTGCACAAATTATTCATTTGTATTTTAATGTTTGACTAACACTTCGCTACATTTATAGTTTCGAAAATAAAAACAGAAAGCATTTTTTCTAATGTAGTAGGAAAAGCTTTGTATAAACACACGACTCTAGTTTAAGCGATAAAGTTATTCATCACTATACATTTTTAGACTCATGCATGTGTATTATATACGTATAAATATATGTGCACAAATTATTCATTTATATTTTAATGTTTGACTAACACTTCGCTACATTTACAGAATCGAAAAATTAAAACAGTGAGCTTTTTTCTAATATAATACGAAAAGCTTTGTATAACACATGACTTTACTTTAAGCGTTAAAGTTATTAATCACTATACACTTTTAGACTCAAGAAGATAGCAACATAAAACGCATAGAGTCATCGGTAATACAGGGAAATACTTCGTGTTTCATAAAGAGTGCTGTATCAAAACTTGAACATCTTTGTTTATTATAGTTTAATGACTCTATTAGTCAACGCGATTCTATTATTCTTAGTAGAATATCTAATTTGGTCCATGCTTGTATCCAATTAATCATTTTCGGCGAAACAGCTACCAAATTCATTCGTTTCCTCCGTCTAACAATTTCCTGGCAATTTTACGGTGGCTTTGAACTGTAATGAAGATAAAAAGTGTTTTGCTAATTATAAAGGTGAACGGTGACACTTTTATAGATCAATGTCCTTGTACTTGCTGATAAGACCACGATTGGCTTAGTGTCTTAATATGTAAACATTTTTTTTGCGTTTTGGAGCGGAAGGATTCTTTAACTGAATGTTTAAAAAACTATAAAGCGCATTATTTTTTTTTATAAATCCCAAAGCTTTTAGCAGTATTGCCGTGTTCCCGCCTGAATGAATTGCTACAATGTTAATTTTCAAAGTAAATAAAAATCTATTTTCACTCCGCTCGGATGTGTTTACCTTGAACGGCGTATTAGTCTTATGCTTCTACGAATAACGTTTTAAACAAGACAACAACACATGCCTCGCGTCTTTAACTCTCGTCCATCATATTAACAGACATTGTTTCTTATCATATCTCTTCGTGCTCTTTAGCCTGAAATTACGATCTGACATTAGCCTTAAATCCGCAGTCATCAATCGATTCTACTGGACATCGATTCGTAGAAGCAAGATGTAACTATTATTGAAGTATTTTTCCAACTGATTGTTTGATTGGAATGGCGTTATCTTTAGATAGCTAAAGAAAATCCCAAAATGACGCATTTGATTACTATAAGTTATAAACATAAAGATCACATGATCAATTGAACCTATCAATGTAACACTGCACACACTAGTCATAAGAGCTACGGACTTTAAAATCCGTGCTTTGAAATAGTGTTTCATTTTTATGATTTCTTATATAAGATTAGATATTTTAGACTTTAAATATTTTTCAATGAATCTCAGATATTATCTAAAGTCTTTTTTAAATATTTCTCAACATTTTATGTAAATATCTCCCATGAAATTTAGGCGTTCTCAGTCTTTTATTTTCCTCAAGTTTCACGTTCAAACTAATTCAATACGTTTCTCTTCGTAATAGAATATTCTGTTATGTTATTCTCTGTGTTACTGATATAATTTACATAAACCAACCGTTCATATATTATAGAATAACTGGTTGTTGACGTACGAATTATATCACAGTGTCCTTTTTTTGTCTAATGATAATACCCCTATGTAATAAATATAAAATGATTAGTTTCTGTGTATTATTTCAATACAAAAGAAAAAATTTTAATGTATAATTTGAATGCTTGAAATCAGCTTGAAATTTCCAAGTACGGGAACATTGTACGTGTTTATAAATTGTGTTTAAAAACACAAGATTCAAAAAGTCAGCCGAAAACAGGTTCCCTGCTGCATAGATCAATTGAATTGATTTCTTTTATTTCTCAGTGAATGGCAGAACTTGTTCTCGCTATGATTAATTAATTTTATAACAACGTAGTATATTTTAATTTACTTTTGGAATATTTTGTAAGTTTAACTTTACGAGTAACCTGGTGAACAATTCGGCTATACAAATTGAAGCATGCTACACTCCATTTATTCATTCGCAGCAAGCCCACACTGGAAAAGTTAATGTGCGATGCCTAAAACCCTATATTTTTTTAAAGTTCTACGTAATAGTTTAAATGTATAAACTAGTTTCACTCTTGCAAGTCATAGAAGATAAAGTTGATGAATCAGCTAAGATTTACCAAAAGATATTAGTAATATTATCCATCATAAAGACGAATAAGAAAGAACAAATAATAAATTACAAATGTACCTAATGTACTTATTTATCGTACTCTGTTGTGTAATTTTATGTATTGATTAACAACCGTCTAGATTTATGTTGAAAACCTTTCGATGAGACGCGGTTCAACGTTCGGGAAATTTGATTCCGCTGCTCCCCTGGGAATTGTTGGAGCGATTGTTGCGCAATTGTTTTTTCAATCTAATGTAAGCGTATCCAGTCCATCAAAGTTTAGTTCAATACTTGGAATCGATGGGCGCTTAGATACGAGATACGGAAAGTAATAATCCGAAATTATCTCGCGAGATTCTTGTTCGCCTCCTAGCCGTCGCTCTCTTTTATCGGCAAGCGTTATTCTAAACTAGAGGCGGATTCCCACAAACCGATTTCGATCGAACAATGATTTCATATATGGCAGCTTTGTTTTAAATATATTGCTGAATTTATTGACTGAATTCCATAAGGACTAAATATATGCTACATTTCAGCTATTGTTTCAAGTATTAAATGAATAAATACGAGATGATACATTAAATATTGTGTCTTAGGATGAATTCGGAATGAAGTTATTTTGTGGTAAGTTTTTAAATTTCGATAGTACATGTAGAATTTTATATAAACATTTAAGAAATCAAGATTACGAGAAGAAATTATTTGCATAATAGCGCCTAAAAATCAATGAAGCATTCGCACAAAACACCTTTAAGTTATTCTTAAATGCTCAGAATATTTAAGAATAGATCTCATAAGTCTTTACTAAACCCAATGCTAAGTATTTGAATGCTAATTTTTATGAATACCTTTAACTAATAGACAATTGGTATTTAAAATTCTGTATAATTTTCTCTATCATAGGCTCTTGTTATCCATCTGTAAAGCAGTTTTAAGGTGCAACTCAAACGTACGACTTTCCAACGTCAAAAAAGCCGTCGTCTGCAAATTAATACGGCCATCTGACGTCGAAACCGACTTCATTGTGTTGCATGCGTGTGGTTATGACGTATTTCCATACTAATTTGGAGACGATGACTTTTTGTCGTTTTAATGTCGTTGGAAAGTCGTATGTGTGAGCTGCGTCTTGAGGTATACACCGATCTCAAATTAAAATACTCAAGACCGTTTTGAGTTCAACCATCAAAACAACGTTTTCAATTTATATTTAATAGTAAAGAAAATCTACGCGTGAAAATCGGACTTAATAGTGACTGCTTTATACCAGGCGTCATACCGTTCTTTTTTCCGTTGGAATCCGTCCAAACAACTAACAATTCCTTTTTTTCGTCAGTACCGCCACCACACGTGTCCGCTAAACGAGGGAGTCGTCTCACTACACGCTAATGTGGGTAAACTGCATTATACGTTTTATAAAGTTCCTAAAACTTCTTAACCGAAAGATAAATCGAACAATGAAGAAGCCGAGACGTCAGTGTTTGTTTGATGTGGCATTAACATAATTAAAAGTTAAATATGCCTATTTAGCAGTTTCTGTTGTTTGCATAGCAGCTTAAAATTTTGGCAGATCCTCGACTAAGGGAGATGAAGGTTTTGAGGGTCAGTATTCTTGCGATTGACTAAGTTTACGCATAACTTATGGAATTTACATTAATGCATCTTTTATACTATCGAAATTAATAGATCACTAGCTATCGCAGTAATTAAATTATCACTCGAAAAATAAACGTCGACTTATCCAATATTATTAAATATGAAGATTTTTAATATAGATAAGTTACAATTTTTTTCCTTAGCTGATCCATAAATAAACGGTGTTTTCTGGAATAAAACATTTCTAAGTCCACAGTATTTTTATTTATCTAATATTATGAAATATGTAGGATATGTTTGTGTAAATAACGTGTCCCAGATATGGTGGAGTGATTGACAACAGATGTATAACAAATGCGATGGGCAATGATCTAACATTATGGAAGAGCTAAAACAAATATACATGTGAAGTTGACGGAATGCTATTTACGTAATTTTTTTGAAGTAATTTTTTTAAAGAAACTTTGTCGAAGCAAAGTTTCTTTACGTTTCAAATTATAACCAAAAAATTTACTCTTAGCGATCACATAATTCGTTTTATTTAAAATTTTAATGAATGCTGAATGTGGGTTTCGTGAAAGCGGAGATCGAATTTTTCACGAAGAGATGTGCGCCCCCTCAAAGATCTAGTAAAAGAGGACTGTTTTGAGAGTATCGCAATAAAAGTGCCTTCTCAATCAACATATTGCAGTAGATTATCACTATTTTTCCATTTTCTGTTATATAACGTCAAAATTAAGTGTTTTGCATAAGCAAATCAATGTCTAATTAACTACTATAAATATAGCACAATATCCTCCAAATGAATCTAAAATAAATTTAACTGTTATTTTAATATATAAATATGATACCGAACCTGTAAAGCTCTTAAAACATTAAGTGAAGACAGTTTATTGCTGAAAATTTCATGATAGTGATTGAAACTGTAGCTATTAACTGCGAAAATAACTTAGCGTGAAAATAAAAATCGCACACCTGTGAACAATATCGTAAATGGTCTTAAGATTTATTACGGATATTAATACTGTATTTCACAGGGAACGTTATTAATTTTCCCACTAGGCGTTTTCCCTGCTTCAAAATATTTTTTTTTTCATTAGAAATATTAAACTATGTTTACGCTGTACCATGATAAATAACATTAGACTAAATATTATATTCGACTGCGTAAGACTACCCTAGAATTACATTAAAACTCAAGGCAGAAAATTAAATGAAAAATGAAGTACTGAAAGGTTATTCGCTTTCTTTATTCTTTAAGCGTTGCAAGAATTAAATTACGTAATTGCTACAAGTATTATTCTACATAATTTATACTTTATTATTTTATACTAACAATTTTAACCTCTTGGCATGGGAATAGTGCGCGTTACACATTTTCAAATGTTCAAACTTTTCCCTCTCCACATAGGAGGGCGCCAGAGTCTAACAAAGCAAAGATATTTGCTAATAGCCCACCTGAAGATGTTGTAATACAACGAAACCTAGGTCGTGGTAAAGAACTTAAAGAAAGTAGAAATAATACTACATCACGTAGTGTCATTTAATTGTGAAAAATGAATTTCTACAAAATTAACGCCAAATATATTCAATATACCTCTACAGTTTCAATTGAAAAAAGTTATATATCCTCTTCAAGTTTGAAGGTAGAAACCAATATATAATCTTTAAAAAACGAAGCAATGAGGATAAACCAAAAGGCAATCATTGAAAGTAAACAAGGTACATTTCTATTCTTTCGTTCTATAAAAATGAAATGTCGTGTAAGCTGACTTACGTTTTTAGACAGTGTTATGTCAAATTTCTTACTTTTAGGGTCTTTCTAATCTATTGTTACGTCTTTCCGTAGAAAGCGTTGCTTGTTGCTTTGTTTATGTGGTTTCGAATGTAGTACACGAAATCTTAAATAAATATAATCTGATAAGATTTTTATTATCTTAGACTACTTTTCGAATACGTTCTTATGATACATTGAAAATAATAATTGCGAAAACAAATTGGAATAAAATAAGTGTGTTCGTTGCAGAATGTTAAATATGCATCATATGCTTTGTCAATCTTTACAATCTATGACGTAAATTAATTTGTTCACATGTCTGAGGAAAAGGTAAAAATTTGAAGGGTATGGATTTAAAAATTGAATAGAGAGATGTTGCCTGTTGAAATTTACCATTCTAAGTCGTATTTTCAGATATATTGCTTAAATAAATCTTAATTTGTATTTCCTGCAATTCAATAAAGACAATTATCCTGCAATATAAATCATCTTAGAAATAAGAGTCAGCGCCTGCCCATTATCACAAATAAATAACTCCATTAGTAATCGTAAAATGTTTAAATTTCCTTATCGTAATGACTAAATCACACAGATAAATGCATGATCGTGATGAAACATTCTCGGAATTGTATTTTACAAATTTAGAATCATCGCTACTGGAGCTACGCTTTGTTCTCTTCTGGCTGGTGAATAAAATAATTGTCCCTGGTAGTTTCGCGGAATATATTACGCTTTGACGCGGTTCAAAAAATTCTTTTACGATATTCTTGACCTAAGTAAGCGAATATAAGAAGCATCTTATATATTTACGGATACATTTGTAATTAGTTTAATAACGTTAGGCCCTTGCTCGTGATACGACCACCAGCCGATAAAGTGTTAATTATTAAACTTTTTTTAATTTAAAACTATCCAACATGCCGAAAATGTGTAAGTATTTTGCATTATTTTGGTTACTTTTCACTTCCTATTGCTTATTTTACTCTAATCGTTATATCGTTCTAATTAATATACTCGGCCTATATCCATGCATATTTTTTTAAATCAAACAAAGTTATTTACTTGCTTAGAGTTATTTGCTTGCTTTAAATTCTTTACTTTTTCTTTTATTTCTCCGAAGTCAGGAAAAAGGATAAACTATTATTTATATAATACGATTCTTTTTAAGAGTAGCTGCCGGAAGGATATCTTTAAAGGTTCTTTTTGATGCTTTAAGTGAATTTTTATCTTGTCGATTTGACGCCTTCCACTTACAACATATGTTATGGATGTGTCAACACCGTAAATCACGAACAATAAAATTTAAGGATGTTTGAGGTGAAAGACTCATGTGAAGATTAAAATATAACATCTCGATCTGAAGATTAAAATATGACGTCATTCTCTCGTCCTCAATATTAGCGACTTCAAGGAAAACTCAGCGCCTGGTCGAACAATTTCTCAAAGCGACTGACGAGTGGACAAAAAGACATGCTCTAATTATGACTTTCCACTTAAGCGCACCTACGCATTGCCAGCCCGGCATTATTTCCCCGAACACACCCGATTGGACGACCGTCTTGGCCCGGATGAAGTTCTGCGAAAATTTTACATCTCGGCCGACGTTGGTGCTTTGAGCGGGCCCGACCGTTGATATAGTGTCGAGATCGAAAGCGAGCTTTGGCTATTCGAGGCGTGCGCGGTGGACCGAAAAGGTTCCGGTCCATAAATTCAAAAAATTAACCCGAAGATAAGAGCGGACCAATTGAGGGCGCGGGCGTGTGTCTAATTTTTAATATTCTTAATTGGTGGCCTGAACATAATGCTTTCTTAAGTAGCAGCTGAGTTGAAGAATTAAACTGAATGTTTAATCGGAGAAAGATATTGCGAACGTTCCTATTAAACGAATAAAAGTTTTTTTTCATAGATTCTTTGTGACAAAAAGTGCATATTTGATATTGAAAACTGCTGTGCAATGGTGTTTATTAATTTCACAAACGGTACGTCTGATTAATTGAAATCTACTCCCATTAACTCTTTATACGCCGTAGCTTACTTTCATTATCAAACGTGGTAATTCAACTAATTGAATTTTACTTATAATAATTTTTGCAATTACATTTGTATAAATGTACATAACGTTAATTTGTGTATTTGTGTGTTTGATAAGGATAATACATTCCGAAGGGTATCTCCAAGAATTTGCAGGAAGAGGGGTGCGAATCTTGTATATTGTTTCATAGTCGTTTGGTATTCTCTCCGTTCTCAGAAGTTCACATTTCGCACCAGCATTATATTCAAAGTAATCTATTATTTCAACAGCGTATCGTTCACGATTTGGCGTAAAGTCGAAACTGTGTAAATGTTCAGTCTTTGAGAAGCATTCTAGGAAATGTCTTACTGTTAATTATCGTACATATATTTTCGTCACGTTTACTCTTTGTGCTAATCTGATCTTATGAATGACGTTTCGAAGAATATATCTGGATTCCGATAATTTATTGCATTTATATTTGCTTATGGTTATTAATTTAATACATAACCATGCATGGTACTTTCAGTTCGTAGACTAAACGCCATTGTTTGAAATGCGGGTAATTTGTTAGGGTTATAAAATTTTATTTGTAGTTCTGAAAAACTGATAATGCATATATATAATTATCATGTACAGCTGTTTATGGTCATTTTGTCGATGTAAAACCTTTCATCAGTGTGGGCTGAGGTATCCTAATATATGGTCGTTGGCAAACCTGTAAATTCACCATGAATTGTTTTTAAAGCATTCTTTTCCATTTAGCATCGTTTCCTCTTTTTTTATTCTATATTGAAGGGAATTTCGAAGTCCAATGACTTCGAAAAATCGGAGTTACGTTTTTTATATTAATAATTTTGATAAGCAAATTATTCCAGGTGATGACTAGCCCATGGAATACATTAACTAAAAAAGTGATTATTCATATTATATTGCCCACATTCACGTGTTTGGCATTATCGTAAGTCTATGTTTATGAGTTGTAGTAGAATCTTAACATCTTAGATGGAATTATATTTATGGTACCCTTTAATTTAGATAATCCACAATGTGCTCAGTCTTTTGACTCATTCTAATTTCCCACCTAGTTTCCAATGATTCATTCGTCGACACGTTAATAAAAATTAACAATTATTCGTAATTTATGGCTTATGATTTGATAATTTAATAGACGACTGTTATTGAAGTAAGGTATTTATGTATTTACGTAGAAGTTTATTTAATCACTAGCTGTGCATATGATTTCGTTCGCATGAAATTAGGAACTACTAAAGTTATTAGATTTTTCCACTTACATGTAAAACTATAAACTATTACTATACCAAATTTCATCAAAATCCGTGGAGTAGATTTCGCGTGATCGACAAACGAACTAACGTACAGACATAGAAACAGACTAAAATTCTAAAAATAGGTTTTCTGGCTTCTTTTATGATTCTTTACGCAAAATCAATCACTTTTTTGAAAAGTTTTCCATGTACAGAATTCACTCTGTTATAATTGTATTATATGTATGGATTAATTTGATATTTATTAACTGGGCCAAATGTCAAATTAAAAAACTGTTATTTTTTATTAATTGGTCATTTAATTAATAACATTAATTAAATAAACTCATAAATGGAAATACTAATAATAGCATGGATAGCAGATGTGTAACTGGCAAAATATATGTAAATTTTTTATTAAAAAACGCGTGAAAGACCTCACCGTGTCAAAGCATCAGAAGAAACTCAACATGAACGAGAACTTGTTAATTCACTGAAGCACGAATTGAAATTAGTGGAAAAAAGTTATTCTGCAATTTAAAATTTAATTCCTATCCGGATTATACATATTCTGCATACCTCTTTCACAATTCAATTTCTCTATCAAGAGAACTTTCTGAAATGTTAAAGGTTGTCATTTAGCAATGAAAGCATTAATCCTGAACACCTAATAAAGTGAAACCACGTTGCTTCAAAGGTTAAACGTAGAAAACACGTGTCGGAAAAGTGATCCATCAGAGGTGTCTGTCTCAGATAAAAGGTTATAAAAATTGAAAACTCGGAGTTATACGAAAATGTAGATCGGGGTCGTGAAACTCTCGGGTCCTTTAATATTAGCTATTTCTTTTTCATTGCGTTGTAAAACAATGATAAGACAATTTTCCCTTTTTTACCATTGCGTATAGCATAAATGTCTCGCACGGTTACCTCTTCGCCGGTTTATAACCGTATATACATTTCGTACCAATTTATATATTTGCGGTTTACCTATGAAGAGAACATAGCGATCTGTAAAATGTTAGCGTATAGAAACAAATATACTTATAAATTATGTAGCCTTCGCTCCGGTATGCCAAACGATGTTTTGAATATTTTCGTCTTCAATTCGTTCGGACTCTTTTTAAAGAACGGCGTAAATAATTTCGCACCGTGCCATGTCCGATTTTCTTCCGCGTGTTCGCGGCTTCATTTCTCCCGAGCACAGCGAATTTTGCGTAACGTGTTGTCAGCGACATCCGTCTCCGCTTTTAGGTTGCTTTTTTAAATATTAAGACGGATTTCTGATAAACATATGAACATTAATCGATATAGTTAATCAATAAATGATGGTGTCAGTTCCATATGTGTATATAAATAAATATATATATATATATATATACATATATATATATATATATATATATATATATATATACATATATATATATATATATATACATATATATATATATATATATATATATATATATATATATATATATATATATATATATATATTGAGAGTGTTTCGGGTCACTGTGAGTGTATATAATAATAACTTTATCAGATTCTCTTTTCATGTCAATTTATGATTCGTGATTGAGAACTGCTGATAAATTTACCATATTTATATATCGGCCAAGAACTAATATTTTTATCAAAAACTCAGTTTAGGACTCCGTTTGAATAAGGAAATGCCCATTCGTATGTTTTCCACAGCTCCAAATTTTTAGATCTACGTACGATAAAATTTTCCAAATCAATAGAGATGTCAATTAATAAGTAATATGCAAAGTATTAAGGTACATTTTCTTACCCGTCTTATGAAGTAGGTTATCTTTGTAAGGTTATTTGAGGTTTCATTTACCAGTTTTCATTTTTAAGTCCCATTTACAAAATATTTAGTTTCAAAGTGAAGTGCAATATTTATATGGAATTATACGAGTGTATAAATTTTCACCAAAAATTAAGAAAATTTTAAATTTGATTAAAGCTTTCAATTAAAGTGATTTCCGTTAACTTGTATAACATTTCAATAAATATGGACAATTATACAACCCTTCTTTCGCTGCTTTACGCTTTACGTTTTGTTTTTCTTATATTTTTGCTTATACTCAGATGTTGTAACGCGATAATCCGTTCTTGAAAAGTCGGAGAAACGCATAATAGTATAAGAAATCTTATTGCGATCAATAGTTTTAAGCTAGCATAGAGACTGTGACTCCTTCTTAATCCATTATAGGGATTATGCTAGATGCTGTAAGTGCCATCTGGTGATAAATTAATAAATTTTGGTTAGACTGCTGTCATTTATTCATGTGAAATTTGTAATCAATCAATGCCTCAATACGATGTGGTGTGTCATATAAAAGCATTTTAATAATTCATAAAAATAATAGTGTTTAGTTTTTCTAAAAATTAGTCTAATATTCAGTCGTAACACAACCTCTTTACATTCAATGACGTTTACACTTTTCTGTAGGTAAAATACTGCATTGATGTTGACAAACATGTAAGAAAAAGTTCTTATTTCTGTCGTTTTCATGCGATCTCTGTTTTACTTGTACGGTCCCTATATTGTAATATTGAAGATTTAAAAAAAAATAGTCATCGCGCCGATGCATACTCGACAATTATATTTTTATTTATTGCAATACTCACGGTTGTAAACACGCCGCGCGTTCATGGAAAATTTGGTCTTTGCTAAGAATAGCCGCGTCGATTCTGAAAAACGAAGTGATCCGAGTTTTGTCGGGTTCGAAGCTAGTCATGTAATCGAACAGGTCAATACTCAAATGACTTTTGGAAGATATAAATTAATAAAAACGTACGATGACGTTGATTTTGTCACGTGAATTTTACGGTCTTTGTTATCTTTTTTTTTTAGTGGGCTATTGAATTGGAAATGCCATAATTATGTAATTTTGATAAGCAAATGATTTTAGTACTGAAACGCGTATAAGCTACATTCGTTGTATGATAATAAAGGTTTATAATTGTTCTGATATTGTTATGATAAAAATATTTTTTTACTGTAAGTATAATATTGAAAAAAGGGTAAATTTTGGTATGTGACAATGTTTTGTAACAGATGTCGTCAATAATGATTGGAAATAGTAAATGTGGAGTTACGTTTGTTATATTAATAATCTTTAGTTTTAATATGAAGCTCGTATTGAGTTATATATATTTGAGAAGAACTTTTTCGTTATAAAAGTATTTTAAAATAGTTAAATAGAATAAAACTCTATTTTAGGTTTGAAGGTAGAAATCAATACTATTTTTTTCATTTAATTTTGTTTGTTTGTTATTTCTAAGTTAAATCCTTTTTACAACTAATATTCCAAAGTCAGAGTAGGGAAATGATAGAAACAAATTTTAAATATGTATTTAAATGAAACTTTTAATTATAAATATGTTTTAATTGACTTTTTATCAGTCGGGTATTAAACAAATATTCAAAATCGCTCTAAGTTAGATAAAAAGGATCATTGCTTTGAATTCCGATTTATTCACCCAATTTTTCTCTATTCCCGGTGAGCTGAAATTTTTCTAGTGCGTTTATTGGCGATTAGTTTCTGGATCATTTGTGAGGAAAATCGTTCATTTATTATAATGATACATTTGATTTCACAGGTAATTTTTGTTTATAAACATTTATGATCGGTTACAATGTTATTTGGGACTCTGTAATTAAGGTTATTTTTTGTATCTTTACAAGTACTTTTTTCAAGTGAAAACGTTACTGTGAAATTCGTCGAAGAGTTTCTTTACAGATGATGTCGAAAACGCAGAAATTGCTGTGATGCTGACGTGATAATTTTTTATGTTAATATTTTAGTTATTCGATCAAGGGCAAATGACGAGTTACACACTAAAACATATGTCCCGTATCTTGATTAAATAAAAAAAATCCACATTCTAAATCCGTGTTTCTCCGTCATTACAGACAAACAACAGGAACTGGACCTGCCGTCGCTCCAGGTGGAAGAGACAACAGAGCGAGCCGGAAAGAAGAAGGAGAAACCAAAACATGGAGGTCCCTCGGCCACTATGTCGCAGGTAGTCTTGTGTTTGCATTGTTTCCTTTGCTCCCCCGCTGTTCGTTTAGAGAATCGACTTGCTTTTATGATTTATACAGTCTTAATAAGAGTATTGAAAATTGATTGACATGTGTCCGAACGATGATGTAATGACGTAATATTAGACATGTCATTAACGCTCTAAAAGTCTTCATGACAACTTTCTTTTATATACCTGCTTTCTTTATCTATCTACCTCTTTCTTTGTAGTCTACGTGTATTTGAAGCCACTTTTTGTTCTTTTTGTAAGAGTATATCATGCCTAAGGTAACATCATTGCATATTATAATTTGTGTGTACGCCTTAACTCTTCAAATCTTAGATGATGATGATATTTTCATATAATAATATTTTCATATAATAATATTTTCATATAATAATATTTTCATATAATAATATTTTCATCAATAATGACAGAAACATGTCATTATTAGATCTAGTGATTTCTTGAAAAATAAAAAAACTAACTGACTATTCTTAGTGAGCTAACAATAATTAGGCAGGAACGGACAGATCACTTGATCTAGTATCAAGTATCTCTTATGGCTACATTAGCTGATGATATTAAAAATGTGTTATTCCCATTTGAACCAGATATCTGGCGTGAAGCGCGCATTGACACACACGAACAGCTTCACCGGAGAGCGTGTGCCGCGCCTGGGCGTGGAGACGCCACACGAAGCGGAGTTGGCGACGCGACTGGGAGAGCTGCACCGCTGGGGTCTGGACATCTTCCGCGTGGGCGACCTGTCGTGCGGCCGACCGCTGACCGCCGTCGCTTATGCCGCATTTACGGTTAGTGGTCAGAAAAGAATCGCGTTAAATTGGAAGAAAGTTACGATGACAAAGACGAGGCCACAAAATAAATCAAAATTGCCAGTTCAGAAATAAAGATTTTTTTTATGTTAGCACAACTTTATATTTATTTGGGTGGCAATTTCCAACTGGATTATTCGGAAAATTTAAAAATCCGGTTAATGACTATTTTCTCTGTTTATCTGCCCGTACAGAGCCGAGACCTGCTCAAGACTCTGATGATACCGGCGCGTACGTTCGTGACGTTCGCGATGACGCTCGAGGAGCACTATGTGCGCGACAACCCCTTCCACAACTCACTGCACGCGGCCGACGTGGCGCAGTCGACGCACGCCCTCCTCGGCACTCCGGCCCTGGAGTCCGTATTCACGCCTCTCGAGACTTGCGCCGCGCTCTTCGCCGCCTGCGTGCACGATGTCGATCATCCGGGTCTAACGAATCAGTTTCTCATCAACTCCAGGTAAGTTTGACTAGATTTACCAATGTTGATGTAAGACGACGGCCATAATAGCTCAATGGCTATAGAGAGACTAATTTTACGTTTTGTCCAAATACAGTTAAAGAAGAAAGTCCAGAAAATGCATATCAATGGAAGGTTTAAATAATTGTTTGGTTTGATCCACATCTTTTAAAAACATATTTTATGTACTTTCTTCGCTTCTTTACAGCTACCTTATTTTCTATAGGTAGGTTCAAAGACTGGCACGAGTTCAATAGGCGGTAGTTAAACAGAGATTCATGGTGTCGGTGGATGGGCTATAAGATACCCTAACCTTCTTAATCCTCCTTTATATTTCATATCCATTATCGTGTTATGTATTTCAAAATATTATAGAGTTTTCAAGTTCATCAGTTACTCATGTTTTGCTCTTATTGCATCAAACATATCCAGGAGATACGAGTAGTTAAATAAATTACTAGTCGATTACCGTTATTCCGAAATCCGATGGTAGATTTCACACCTCATTGTCTCAAAAATATGGAAAAAACCCTAATCTAAATAAAACATTTGGCATTTTGGAACCATTGTGTGCATTGTTTCTTTTATAAAATACTTAAATGCTATAGATTACAATTGTCTTGTCTTTATTGCTTTTCAAAAGTTGTAGGCATATTTTTATATTAATTGTTAATTTAAGACATATTTTCAGGAAACCTAAATTGGTTATCAACCTTTGAAAATCTTATTTTTCAAATTGCGTATTCCAAAATCAATTTCCCTCATTTGTTAATTCTCTCTACACCTCTATAGCTACATTGAATTTATTGAAAAAAAAAATCTTCAATTTGTACTAATGTGTTGAAAGAATCTTCTGGCGCTACTCACTAAAGCTATATGCCCTGTAAATAGTTAATTCCTTACGGGTATAATATTATGGACTAAGTGATTTTCGTACTTGTAACTTTATTAATACAGGTCCATAAGTACAGGTTGTGGGATTATTGACAAAGTACTTTTCGCAAGGTGTGATGAAAATTTAATAGAAGAGTGGGAACATCATTACTTGCGGTGCTTATTTTTTTCTTATATGGTAACTCGAAATAGTGATCTTCCTCATATCTACAAACGGATAATGGTAATATATGTACATCTCTCTAGTCAAAAATAGGCAATAGAAAGGTCTTCTCGTAGTTAAATTTTATTTGCGTTGTCAATCTATGTGACAAGTATTTTATTGTATTTGCCTCATTAACTGAGTTTTTTCTAACTTCTGTAACTTTAACGTATGAATTACTATAGACTACTGTCAAAGCGATTCCAGATATTACGATAGTCTGCTTTCAAAGCGAAGACCCCCAATGTACGTACGCCTTAGGTGAGTCAGTGTCATAAACTAAAGTTTGTTGTCGCATCTCGTGAATAACCTTCAGGCGCTGTCGAGGGTAGTTTCTACTGTCTCATGCTATCTTCGTATAGTCAAATTCCGCCAAACATTTCTTATGATATTTTATTCATCGAATCACTGGAACAAAGTTATATAGTATATACTTAGTCAAATGGTTTAACCGTTTTTTTCTGATTTATTTCTATTAAATTTAGAAATACAAGTTTACTTACAACATTTAAAAAATAATTTACTACCTTATATCAGCTGATTCGAAACTATGCGGAGAAAAAATTTAAAAAAAGATCTGTTGATATTATTTGTAATGATACGTGGAAAAAATCAACAATGAGAAACTGGCGAAGTGTTTATATATAAAACAAGAAGTGGTTGCGTGGGTGATTTCTTAAGAATTGGTCGAGTCAGGTCTAAGATTTATTGAAAAATATTGACGTCGGATATCGCGATAATAATAGATTGATGTTCAACGAAATAATATTCTAAGAACAATCACAGTCGAATAAACAAACTTACGTGAAAAAATTGAAAGCAATGACGATTTTTATTAATCGTAATTGCTGACTTCAGGTGACGTAAAAATTGTCTGAAAACTAACAATTGATTTCATCCGAAAAACTATTACTTATCGGGGTAAATTTTCGGGGTTTTGCTACATAATTGCTCGGTAACGTCGAGCAGGTTTCAAAACTTTCCTCGTCAGAAAGTTGTTTATTGGACACTCGGGAAAACTATGCTACCGCATTCGTCGTTATTCTGCCGTCTACTGGCCTCGGGCTGGATCCTTGGGGTGTATTTGAACCAGATTCCGACAAGATGTAGATTTATGTTTTCATGTCGGCTCCAATTTAAAGCCATATGTTGAAAGTTTCGCTGGCTGTGATTATTTCGCTAAAAGTTGACACAAGAGTTTAAAGAGTTTCTATTTAATTAGATAAAGAGGTATTATTTTATAAAATTCCTGTTATCCTCTGTGGGGGTTAACTTTAGACAATTTCGTTGTGCCATATCGTGTTCCGTAACTCTATGATCATTCTAAACTGATCATTCTTAGTAATTTAAATCAAGTATACCGCATTAAAGTTTTAGAATAATAATGTCTAGTCTTACAAATTTTTGTTTTAAATTTATTTTATGTATGAAAAATGTAGCATTGAAAAAATGTAGCTATAATTATAGCACGTTTACACGCCAGATCGTTCGCTATAATTTAAGATTGTCTCAAAGAAATTACATTGGCATCATTTCGTTGATTCCGTTTATAAAGTCAATGTCACAATGAATAAACTATTCAAGGTAGATAAATTGAACTTTGAATATTTTGTGTTATCAACTAGTTTCTTAATTTGCAAAATGTTCGTGTGTCAAATTACGTATTTTATAAGTTATTGTTACTTGACAAGCCACGAAAAATGGTGATAAGTGTAGCAAAAGAAGTGGATCATAACCTTCAAATAGTCGAAGATCGTTTTGAAATCTAACAGTAATTAAACGTTGAATAGTTTTGTTATATAATGTATAATTTGTTTGTCTTCTACAAAAATTTGATGTATTAAATTAAAAAGTATATCTTCAAATAAAATCCGCTCTAACAGCGGTTCCACTTATTAAATATATTTGGCGTTAACTTTGTAGAAATGCATTATGACTTAATTTTTTTTCACAACTAAATGAAACTATTTATTGTTATTATCTTACATCTTAAAAATAAGTTTATCTTTACAAATTGCCCACCCGAAGATGTTGTCACACAACGAACCCTAGGTCGTGGTAAAGAATTTAAATAAAGTAGAAATAATACTACATCATTTTTGTTGTCATAATTGGAATCAACACTCTTCCAAGATGGTATTAGTACATCGGCTTTTACTTTTACCTAAAATAAGCACAGAACAACTACTTGACCTCCATTTTCAACGAAAACACCGAGCTCCTAGTGTTAGCTAATTCATTAATAGCCGTGTAAAGAACGACTTAGTTGATAGGGTACACAAGAAACACACTCATTGTTAATGTCAGACAACACTAGACCCGCGCCCAAACTAGAGTCAGATTCGAAATTCTTCAGTCTGCTCTACTCATATTGACTGTACAAATACAGGGCTAAGTCCTAAACCGGGTTATTGTTAAATGAATCCGCCCCTAATATTCGCTGAAACGGAAGAAAGTCATTGAACCGAAAGGGCGTTGTACAGTCGCGCGCGCGGTCACGCCACTACAATGTACGCCAATTGTTTTTATATCGTACTTGTCTTTTTGTCACGCCGCTGGTTTTTAGAGCTGTTTGTGATTAAATATTATACGTGCCCTATTATCACGCGCCCAACACTAAATTATCTTCCATTATATATATATATACGGTATCCGAGAATAGATGTCGAACAAAGAAAGACGTTATTCGTTGGCTATAAGGGAATAAATTGTCATTGAGATAAAACGTAAAAAACACGCCCTTTTTCTAATTGAGTCCAAAAAATATATGTAATGGATACAATATATGCATACGGCGGACATATTGTTACAAGAGCATTCTCTTACAATCCCCCAGAACACCAATCCGGGCTGGATTGGTTTCTTTCTGACCACTCGACGCGTGGCCGAGAATAGAACCCGGATCTCCGCGATGCACCGCAAAAACCTTATGTCTCAACCCAGAATTGGTGTGATCAATCCAACAAACCACGGAGACAACACCAATAATATAATTAATCAATAATCAACATAATTAATCCGAAACGTGTGGCCACATCGCCATAGCATAGCCACATAGTGTACTCTGACTAAAGCATTACTAAGGACAGCTACTCTGAGATATATAGAATAATGAACTCATTAAGGAATTGTAATGAAAATGAATAACCCTAAAAATCTAACGGGATAGATTAGTTAAACCTAATCCAAGTTTAATGATGAGAGTTTTGGTGTATGAAGATGGGTGATTAGAGAAAAGCTACCATACCTTGACGTGGAAGATAGTTTTGTAAAATACGACTGTTAGAAATATGAAGCTTTGTTTTCATGCATTACGGTACCGCAAGCCTTGTGTAAACATTGAACCAACAAAATATTACATCTTAACAGCCAATAAATCCGTTCTTTTCCAAATTAAAATTTGAAAAAGGACCGACCTAATTCGACTGTAATATACTTACCTACTCACTTTGTTGAAAATACTAATAGGTAGGCGAGATTAAGTCAATTCAGATTGCTGCTACAACATTTTCCTTTGCAGCATGTGTATATTAAGCTAGCTGACAGATTTTTCCTTTTGCAACAAGTGTATATTAAGCAAACTGTACTTCACTAATATATAAAACAGAGATGTCTATTACACAAAATATAAAATAAAGGCTATTTTGCCTTGACATACACTCCACAGACTATTGAAAAAGGAACATTTGAAATAACAAAATTTACAACTCGAAAGTCATCTGACATTTTAATTTTTTTTTGGCGACAATCTCTACTGTTTGACCACAAATTATAGTGTTTGACATTGATAGTATAAACGTAAACAATTAATCTTTTAATGTATTTGTAATATATCATTTAAAACATTTATAACACATATATATAAATTTTAGCTTTCTGCACTTCTCCACAATAAATTTTAACTAAGCCGAATCTCACACTCCTACGTGCGCGCAATATGCTTAAAAAGAGGTACAAAGTTTTCTATTGACGTATTAACATATATAATACGTCGTATAAATTTATGCATACATACATTGAAATAAGAACAAGATGCTATCGCGCATCACACAACAACTACTAAAATGATTTTAATGAAACTTTATGCCCTAGAAACCTATCAATATGTTCAATATAATTAATTATGATATTCCTCATGGGTGTTCAGCGATTAAGTAACAGATTACGACTCAATTATTTCACAGCGACATCTTTTTCCTTTGTAAGCAACTAACATAATTGTAGTTGTATAATTCTCCGCTAGATGAGTCTTAATTTTACTTTTAATAGATGTTTTAATTTAACAAGTATCAGCACAGAGGGGAAAAGGTTAAAGACTTATTGTTAATATATTACAACTGTATCGGCGTAAATGATGGACAGAAGTGTTATTTAAACAAAAGAAAAAATAGCTTTCCGGGGCTCTTGAATTTGGTATCCGCATTCTCTATATTCGCGGTCGAATGCTTATAGCATTAGATATCGAAAACTACGTAAATATTTCGATCCGAAAAGCTAGGGGTTTTCCGACTTAATGAGGTTCCTCTGCGCATTGTAAATTTAGCGGAACGCGTATATACGTATCGACACATGTATTACAGTAATGATGGTAAATAATGCGTGACCCGGATATGAGCGGGTGGAGCGCTCGCGGGGGCGCGTGTTCTCACTCCCTACCCTTAATGTCGAATGTCGTAACGAATTATTTTACGTGCAAGGTACACGGAAAGCGTGCGTTGTTTCATTTTATGGGTTAAAAAGAGGCACATTAAATGCGTAGGTGTTCTTCAGATTTATGTTCACTTGTACGTTTGACGTAAATGGGGTTTCCGATGTGAATTATCGTCCAAGTAGAACCTAACTTGTTGGAAATACTTAGCCATGAGTAAGTTTGGATAAAAGAAAAATCGATCGCTTGTACTCTACTATCTAGGAACAAAGGATAATTTATCGTCTTAATTTAATGTTAATTTATAACTAATACTCCTTTTAATTATAAATAAAACTCATCTAACAGTATCATAATTAATACATTGATGCAATGTTGTGGTAGTAATATATATTGAATCCCAGTTTGGACGCAGGTTTTTTAAATATAATCTTATCTAATTATTTAAATATGACCTTTCTCAAATAAAGACTTAGTGATTGAGAACATCCTGATATCGTGTCGGAGGACCGCGGCATACAGTATACCTCATTCTACTTGTATGCAACATATAATCCAAGTTATGCGCAGTGATCCAAAATGTATAATACCAGAATACACAAATGGGCAAGAATTAAGTTATACAGGGTTATTTATATTTATCGAGTATTTTCTTATTTAAAATATAAAACCTGAAGATTATTTACGAAGTAGTTCTAGTACGAAGTACTAAAAAAGAGGCACACTAACAAGTATTAAAAAAGAGGCTTATGTTACGATCACTTTTATGAAACATTTTCACCGCCATCTTTACAATTATCCACAAAACACACTTCTCCTTCCTTTACTGCTGTAAACTTTGGATACGAGAGCATGATTTTGATCATCACAATACGCATCTCTCTAAACTGTATTTTATATTACTTTTCTCAATACACGTCAGCTGATTTCCACAAAGAAAATAAACATGGCTCATAACTTGTCATGTTATGTCTGTGATCAGAATACATACCGACTACATGAATAAATAACAACCGACGGAGACCTACATACGCCGTATCGATTCGGATGTGCTTGCGGGGTTTGAGGGTATTGGGCTTCGTGAAATTCGGAACGCAGGCGTCGAAGGAAATTTTCGTTGTCACGCGAAGTTATGATAATTGTGGACGCGCTCTGAATGTTGATATTTCGATTGTGCAGGACGATGCGCCACGACCGGCTATCAAATAAAGTTTATTTTGGCGTCGGTCGGAATTTATATTAAAGCGTCTTTATCTCATTAATCTCTAACCATCTTGCCTAACTAAATAAATTAGACTAACTTTGTTGCTTTGTGTACCGGCTATATAAAAAAAGATTATCTCTTTATAGAACATTAAAATTCATCTCTAAAGTTTTAGCTAAAAGTATCCAGGCTATCAGTCATTAATAATATAATTAAATAAAATTTCGTTAATTTTCCAAATTGATTTTTTGTTAATTACCCCGTATATCTAAATGAATTCAATCGTAACAGCCTACCTGATTTATCTGACTTTGAGGATATTGTGGAGCTTTCAAATGGAGCTTTTTATTAAGGTGATGATATTAAAGTAATTTTATAAAGGTAAAAAGATACTAAAACTGAAAATTATTTTCCTTACGATTGAAAGAATTTTGCGTTCGTTTAATCGCCTGTGTTTATTATGCCACTAACAGAAGCACTTACAATTAATCTCAATCTTCAATCGATCAAATGAAAAGAGAACTAAAGAAATAAGAAATGCCATTTTATGTACCATTATTAATTTCTATAATATAAACACATTTTCATATTTCAACCTTTTTTTTGTTTTTTATATATAATCTTCCTCCCTTTAGTACAATATATATCAGGTTTCGTGGGTTATGAGAAATTTAGATGAAAGTTTAACCCCAGAATTTGCAATGTCGTACCGTATCTCTTACACAATCACCCTCTGCACGGTGAAGATTGATTCGAGAAAATTTATTTTCCGAAGTTTTCGTAAAACCATTCCGCGGGGATACGTCTACGCATAGCGTGCGTGCGGCTGAGTTACGTAAGTCCTGAAGTGTCAGCCGATAAGGCGTCGTCCGTAGTTTTCCGAGCGGAATTTTTCCAGTTTTTCGGCATTGATACGTGACTTTTTGTTTACTCATTTGGTTGGGAAACACCTCGCTTTGTCTTCGTAGCTTCGGTTTCAGTATGTCGTGGCGACTAGTAGGCGTGCGCTGTGTTCGAGAGGGGGGCGATATTTCATGTTTTGTTTTGCCCTAACTCGCCGTAATCAGTGAAACTATTATGTTAATTAAGTTATTAACATAACATTGAAAGTACCGACTTGTATGCCCAGATTCATGGACATGTATTTAACAATATTCAATTTAGTTTACGAATCAGTTCCGTTGCCATGTTACGTTTTCACTTTATTGTTAAAGCGATACGAATATTGTGTTTTTGACTTACATTTTTATTTAGAACTTTTAAAATTGAAAACAAGTCACGTTTGAAATATATTCGTACATTACGACTTGAAGCATTATTAATTTTACTTTGTAAGTTCTGTGCTGTCTCCACTTTTATTCATGTCTTAAACATGTTTGATTTAAATTGAATGTATATCAAATAAATTTAATAAGTTACACTGGTACTATATCCACCTCTTCAATTATGATGATTTTTCGGTATCCACCTCTTCAATTATGATGATTTTTTTAAAAGGTACTGCCGTCGGAAAATGTAATTTATTTCCTTTTTTTTTTATTTTCCCCACCCATTGATTTCCTTTTGGAACTGATGCGACCCGCTATTGTAAAATTAAAATTAGGATGTACAAATTTTCGGCTTTCTCGAACATACTCATTGAAATTGCATCGCTAGTGATTTACTAGAACTGCAGCTGTAGAACTATGGGAGAAGTGGCCGGAGCAATAGCTAGCCATGTTTATTTTGGCTCAAACTAAGTCATCGATGACTTGAAATCTATATTTGCAACGATTGCTCGAAATAGTTATTTGTTGTTATCTTTTTTTGTCAAGACGGTGACATCGTCGCTATTTGTCGTGCTTTTTTTGTCCCCGCCTTGAAAAACAAACGGGCGGCTCGTTATCGAAGCGTCTGCTCTCCTCGTAGGCGTTATCGTCGGACTGCCGTTCGGACGTCATTCGTATATTGTTACTTTAATCGCATCACATTATCTCAATCCAAAATTATACTCTGGCACATAATAGTCTAGTTTTGTTTTTAATAATGACGTGTATATTTATTTATACGTGAATTGGCCACAGCATTCGCTGGCGATTGTGATGCTCGATTTTTCAATGAACTATTTTCATCTGTAATGTATACTAGTCTTTCTGTAATGGTGGAATTTGTTTAGTTACTAAGATTCTCTATGTATTGTTAGATTTCTCGATAAGATCTTGCTGGCCTTCGGCATTACAGTTTTACAAAAGAATGTGCGAAGGTTTAATAGAACGTTTGATTCAAATACACGATGTTTTAATTTCGCCTAGCTCTCAATTTGTTTAGTCGGTAATTTTCCATTTAGGAGCCAATAGGTTTATCATCGAACATTGAATCATTGATATAGATAACGTTAATAAATGTTGTTATTTTATCCAGCTAGCGACCTTAGGTATGAACTTTGATTTTTTGTTTCAATATTTACTTACGTTAGCTTGTGTTGACATTAGACATAATAGGTAACTTGATTCATTTATTTTTAAGAGATATACTCACATATTTTGCAAACTAATTGCTACGCAAAGTATTCCATTAAACTAGAGCGTAGTAAAAGCTGGACACCTGTAGAGAATTGCGACTTTAAAAAATAAATATTGATAGGACAGTGATATTTATATAATGTTATAGTTTATATTATATAAGTATAATATTCCTGTTATTACTGATGAAGATAGAAAAATGGTGATTGCATAGATATGAGAGAAATTACAAATATAATATCTTGATTTTTCATCGAGATAAAAATGACTTAGGACGAATTTTGAATGCATTTTTGTTACTCTATCGACAACCAAACATGGCGCCATTATACTTTCGTCATGTCCATCTATCCATCCGTACACATCATCATAACTCTTTCACTTTAAAACCGATTGTGATGAAATTTTGCTGAAAGACGTAGTTGAATTAATTTTTTTCTGAAAGACATAGATGAATTACGTGCTTTTATGTAAATTGGGTGTAAGCTTTTATGTAACTTTCACATTGGGTGGAATTTCGTTGAAAAGTTCTTATAAAATTCAATCGAAAATGTCTAGTAATACTTTCAAATATGGCATGTCCTTCGCAAGATATGCGTCTGCAATAATTTGTTGTGTCTCCCACAAACCCTTAACGTCGTATGTCAGAAAACGGTAAATGATCAGAATGACCGGCATTCTTGCATTAATAAAGACATCGAAATTATTTCCCTTATGCCTATAAAAGACATTCTAGACAATTATATTTACACAGTCAAAAATAATATGTATCAAATAGTAGTATAAATAATATGTATCAAATAGTAGTAAAAATAGTATGTATCAAATAGTAGTAAAAATAGTATGTATCTGTAATAAATAGTGTAACAAAAATACCTCTTCGTAGCCACATTGTATCTTTTCAACTTTACTTGTCCTTAGCCTGTCTCATGGTGATTATCACTGGCAGATTATCACTGGCACTTCGTTTTTGCCAATCATCAAAATTTCTCCGCATTTTCTGGGTCTCTGCGTTACATTGGCGAATTAATGAAGAACTTTTTGGTTACAAGTTACCAAAAAGACTATTTTGATTTAATCGTCAGTTGGCCGAGAATAGATCTATTTGTTCTATAAACTACTCAGGATATACGCAGTATCCCTTGTTAACAGCACATTTTCAAGCTAATACCATTTCTTTAGAGTGCTTTTCTCTCTGAGAAGCGAATTTACTAAAACACGGCACCTTAGAGGAAGATTGGACTGGACATTTTTAGACCAGACTTTTCTTGATGTTGTTGGAAATGTTTCTTCCTTAAGTGTTTAAACTTTTAAATGTATTAAATTTGAAGGAATAAAAGAGGAGCGTTCTACTGGTACTTAACAAGTTCATTTTATAATGTTATTTTGGTTGTTGTGGTCTAATTTTTCATACGGTTAAGAAAACTATTGCCTCAAAGCAGTCCATAGGAGGTTCTATGTTTCCGAATATGAAAGGCTATAGCTTTTAAAAACATAATCCATACCGTAAACAATCAAGGCTGTAAGGCTAATAATATTTATTGCAATACAATTTATATACGATAATATTTATTGCAATACAATTTATATACGATAATATTTATTGCAATACAATTTATATACGATAATATTTATTCCAATACAATTTATATACTATTATTATTGCAATACAATTTATATACGCTGTACCTTCGTAAATATCCAAACTACGCGGAGTTTGTCCAGAACAAGTATATAAATTATATATTTATTGCAATACAATTTATATACGCTGTACCTTCGTAAATATCCAAATTACGCGGAGTTTGTCCAGAACAAGTAATTATTAACATTCAGATGGAGCGCGAGTGACCTTTCCTAACTAACCAATTACAACTAAACTGCTTACAAATAAGCATCTGGCGACCATTGCAAGAGTTAATAATGATAATGGAGTCGTTAATGTTGCCTGTCTAATAATAGAATCGAGCGTAAAGTATTACGGTCGTTATGCGTTCAATGAGGGACAGTGTGCGGATAGTTGATGGGATGTACCTATGTCACCTTACAATTCACATAGAGATTAAATGTAGGTGTATTGTAACGTGGATTTTAAACCAACTCAAAAGGTATTCATTAGTTATTTTAATTTAGTTTTAAATGCAAGTTAATTTTAAAGTTCGAAATATAGATCATAATTCGAAACATATATTTTTTATATAATTATGTTAAATAAAATTTAAGAGTAATTTTCTGTTTTGGGGTTAATACCACGTTTTGGATATATTTAACCTAAAACATGTTTTATTCGCATGAAATTTGGAAATTTCATCTTTACCAGTAACATCTAACGATCGTACAAAAATATATTTACATATACTGCTTTAATATCTTATGATTATGGCCGTTTTCTTTGTATATTATGCTATACAGAATTTTTTTGCCTTAATATAACAATATTTCAATGCCAACGAAATTACAGATTGCAAATGGCGACGGTTTGACATATACCAGTATTATATTATTGACAAAAAGTCACGCAAAACATGACAATCTATTCAAAAAAAATAAGCATTTGATTTATTTGATTATTTTTTGGATCGTCGGTTGAGTTTAACTCAAAATCGTATTCTGCATTAAATCTTTTTCATATTAAGCGTGCTATATTTATACCTTTGCATACTTTCCGAGTGGTTGTCGTTGAGTTTTAGTCGTGCTAAACTTGTTGTTAAAGCAGTACAATTTAGTTACAAATTTTACTGCAAATTATTAATAAGAAAAAAAACCTAAATAACACAAAAGTAGATTTAACATCTTTGTTTCAATGTGATATATACCTAGTTAAACTATTTAAATTGTTTCAGCGCTATACACATAACGCTGTATTAAAATAATTGAAGAATAATTAGTATAATATATTTTGAAGCTGAATATTTTTGAAAAGGTTCAGTATCGCTACATATCCCGTGCTTTTGTACAAGAACACGTTTCGCTGTCTCTATTTATCTGCACATAGTAAATAAACATTGATTTAATGCTATCTTGAACTGTAACAGATGTCACAATGGTAAAGCGTGGCGATATAGATCTTGAATAGATCACAAGAATAAACGCTCTAAATATAGACAATTCTCTGAGAGTTGCCGATCGATCATTCGAAGATAGACGTACACGTGAGCGGCGCGCGGGTATTGTTTACCGTATTACTCTGCTTTATGTTGACAGTCGTTTCAAATTAAATTGTTTTATTGCCTCTATTATAAACTTGAATGTTTAAATTTAAAAATCCTGTTTTTCTGAAATCAAAATTTTATTCTGAAGCTCTATATTTATAACTGTTGTCACACTTATAATTAAGATAAAAACATTTCTATAAAATACTATAAGCAATTACCTTCTCTACGACTGGTTGGTTTAAGTTTTTCACCCCAAAATATTCGTATGTAATTTTTTATTTTAATTTAAACAACGTGTATTAAAATTTTATAAAAAAATGTTTGATTGTTTCAATAAAAAGTAGTGTTAAATATAGCAATATCCCAAAAAGTAACAAAGGCCTCAGTTTTCATCCAGTTAATGTATGGCATGCAGTTTGACGAATTATACAGATATTAGTCCTAATTACTTTTTTATCAACATACATGAGGAGTTTATAACGGTACCTACTTTTCACTATCTTCATAATAAATAATTAAATTGTTTATAATAAATAATTAAATTGTTTATAAAAATATAAAGTGAATTTTGAAAATTCCCTATAATTTTCTTTAAATGCTAATATCATTATACATTTAAAGCAATTTATTAAATAGTTTTTAATAATATCTTAAGAGATAAGGGACTGCTAAGAGCAAATTTTTCATTTTTTGTTAAACGACATTTTTTGATTTTTTCATCATATCAATGGATTCTATTGGTACCATATCAACTTTCATCGTCATACGCTGATATTAATTGTTTTTTAATTCTCGTCTTATTCATTTATCTCCCGAAATTGTTTTGCGTTATTAAAGTTCCATTATTATTTATGAAGTACAGTTTTGCATATTTTAGATTTTAGAAAGTTGTGGTAGACAGTCGAATGGACGAACACCGAGGTGAAACGATAGGTCTTCTCTGTGTCATGTTCGTTTTGGAACACCGAAAATTATAATTAAGATAGACCCTTATTTTACTAAAACTGCTCGAAAGCAAAGCGTAAAGTTCAATATTTATAAAAATTTAACTTAGTGGACAAATTTAATTAGATCTTATTTAAAATAAGAAGTAATTAGATTACTTTATTCTGAATTTAATTATGAATACGTATCAATTAATTCCAACAATTTGAGGAATAAAAAAATAATTAAACCTTAATTAAACATACAATAATTCACTAACAAGTGGCAGGCTGCTTGAAATTATTCAGGGAATCGCACTAAGAAATAATAGGATTGAAGTATTTGTGCAATATTTTATTCAATATTTCATTTCTGTGATCGAATCGGGTCGTGAAAATTATACAAACGAAGTTATTCACAAATAAGCTATTTAACTGGCGTACTTGAGTATAATTAAAAGGTATTTAAGTGCGTGTAATTAAGACGGAATGTTTATTTGCTAATTTGTTTGCAAAATTAATTAATGCGTCGAGAAACTCGGGTTTAATTTCGGAATAAATCAAATTTACCATATACGTCTATTTAACTGGAAAATATTCACCTTGACTATCCAGAGCTACCTAAGTATCTGCTGTGATGTTTGTAATTATATGGCAACTATTTCTTTTGTACTTGCAATATTATACACGTGCGTAGTTTCTCTTAATAATAATTTAAACTATTGATATTGGAGTACATAATTCAACGCGGTTTCGTATGTTCGTAAATGTTTTGTCTGCTGTCTCATAGATACAATGTCTGCAAGCATATTGCGGAATATAACAATTCATTTTTGTATTTACGTTTTTGTTTTCAGTATTTAGCTGGGGAATGGTTATTAGTAAGAATTTGGATAGGTCTGTAATATAGCTTCACACACAACCAAACATAAATGACATTGAAATTATCTTGGAGATAGTAAAGAAAGTCATTTTCATTGGTCATGTTGGTTCCTATTGGAACCATATGCCAAATGAATCTACTACATAATTCTTTGCAGATCAGGTGCGTGTTAAACTCGGAGGTTCTGAATGTTGAACTAAGCAAAATTCAGTTGTCTGTTTCCCGTTTCTATAAATGTTCATTTGCCATTTATTTGTGATATACCACGATCGACTATTGTTATGTTACGTTTAAAACGTGAATTGACATAAGCGAGGGAAAGAAAGCACACAAATAATTCCATGAAAACAAATATAATCTCCGCTCTGTTAGAATAAATTTATAATTGATCTTTACAGCTCGGAACTAGCGCTGATGTACAACGACGAGTCTGTCCTGGAGAACCATCACTTGGCTGTGGCGTTCAAACTGCTACAGAACGAGGGCTGCGACATCTTCGTGAATCTCGCCAAGAAGCAAAGGCAGACCATGCGCAAGATGGTCATCGACATGGTCCTCTCAACCGACATGTCCAAACACATGAGTCTACTTGCCGACTTGAAGACCATGGTGGAGACCAAGAAGGTGAGGGAAATATGCTTTCGGTTTTTGTACGTGTTGATACAGGATAGATTTTCCCTATTGCAAATCGGAGTATTTTTGGACAATATTTTTTCCCCTTTTTACCTGGAATCCATATCCCAATGGAAACGGTAATCACTGAAAGCCGTGGCAGCCTTCATTTAAGAAAATCCCGTAAAGCGTCTTTATTTTGTTTGAGTTGATATCTGTAATTTTGTGGACTGACGCATTATAACTTTGTCAAAAAGGACAAAGCAATTTTTAACACGTGTTTACTGCTACCAAAAATATTTCAATAACACAAATTATATTATTAATTGTGTTAACGATTCCGAGTGCCCAAAATATGTCTATAATAACTTACATATTTATATTTTTTATGAGATTTTAATGAATCTGCGTTATAAAGTTCGATTGCAAAATGTGGTATACAATATAAGGTCATACCGTTCCGATCCTTAGTGCGGTTTTATTATTTGAAAAAAAAATTATTATAAAATGAAGTCAATAATTACATAATAAGTGGTTTCCTGACGTATTGATCTATATGTATATACCGCTTCGCACCTTTGTACTCAATAAGTTAATTATTTGTACTAACTCAGCTTTCTCGGGTGATTTTTTTATTGTATAAAATGATCAATCTAAGTACGTTATGTTATTTTACATTCGATTTATATTTTTGAAACCACTTCAGAAAGGATACTGGCCGCCAGTTTATATCATACTTTCCTCTCTAAATCTTTAATGGATCAATCAGTTATAAACGCGACTGTTTAACACATAATTATAAAGTACCTTTGGACATTGATATCATGAATTTTAGTATTTAATAAACTTTGCCATTTTTCTAAAATAACATTGAATTAAGTACTTTATGTTGTTTTAAAGTCGATTTATGTTTTTAAAACCATTTCAGAAAGGATACTGGCCGCCAGTTTAAGTCATACGTTTTTCTGAATATTTAATGGATCGATCAATTATAAATGCGACTAATTAACAACATGATTATAAAGTACCTTTGTACACAAATTTAACAAACTTTGTCATGTTTGCTATTTTTCTAAAATAACATTGAATTTTTACAAAGTAATGTTTTCACTTCAGTTCTATTTACGCCATTTTGAAGAGATCATATTGTAATTATTTCGATCAAATTTTATTGTTTTAATACGTCAACTGATTTTAGTGTGTCTCTTCTCTACATGAAAGTGAATTTCCCCCATAAATTATAGATATTCTCAGATTTATTATAAATTGATTTAAATATATTCTATATTCTCCAACAGTAAGTATTGCAATCCAATACGATTTTACTCAATATCGTTCCAGTAATATTGAATTATACAGTATTAGTAATTATACGTAAAGCTGTTCGAGGCGTTGCAGAAAAACTTTATTTCTTTTTGTATACTTTCATTAGAAACTGTATTATATCACCTTGATTTTAATAAGTATCTCATTACGACGTTAATTTTTTTAAGTTGTATATAACTTTTTTAGAACCTCTTTCAACTTATCCTTACCTTTATAACAACTTTCAATTATAGTTATGTCGGTTAATAGGCGTCAACTTCGTTAAAAGATATAGACCGCTACTTTATGCACATGCATACCTATATGTACGATATATTTATAGAACAAATACTAATAAGTTGTATCTTGTTTTAACTGGAAAGTTCGCAATTTCTAAGTAAAACTTCTCCCTTTTCCTAGGTGGCTGGAAGCGGCGTTCTCCTTCTAGATAACTATACGGACCGCATCCAAGTGTTGGAGAACCTGGTGCACTGCGCCGACTTGAGCAACCCGACCAAGCCACTGCCTCTCTACAAACGCTGGGTGGCATTGCTCATCGAGGAGTTCTTCCAGCAGGGAGATAAGGAACGCGAGCAGGGCATGGATATCAGCCCCATGTGTGACAGGCACAATGCCACAATTGAAAAGTCGCAGGTACGATATTTGAATTTGGGTTGTGTGAAATTTTGTCGAGCTCTGTAGATGTATACGTACGTGAATTTCTTGTGGATGCACTATTTGTTAGTATTCATTGGGATACATGAACAATAGTGTGTCAGAGTGCAAAGTATATCTTACAACTTTGCGTAATATTTTTGTAAGTTTATAATATTTTAACTCTACTACTATTCATACGATTTTGTCAATTGCGGAATCTGCTGTTTTACACTATTTTACTCGGAACGGTTTGACAGCGTGTAAAAATTTCATTTCTTAACTTCAGGTTGGCTTCATCGACTACATAGTTCACCCGTTATGGGAGACGTGGGCGGACTTAGTACACCCGGACGCGCAGGATATTCTCGATACGCTAGAAGAGAATCGCGACTACTACCAGAGCATGATACCGCCGTCGCCACCACCCGCCGGCGCTGGACCTGCCGACACCGACGAGCGGCCGGATAGCAGACTCGACCAGATCAGATTTCAGGTGGGTTGGCAATCTGTGCAACGGTATGCAAATTTTGACGTAAGCCTGCAACACTAAGATATTACCTAGAATTCTTATTGCCCACTTTAGGGGAATTTTGCTCTTATATTTTATTAGATTTAATATTCTCCTGATCCTTAGTTCATTTACATTTTTCTTCAACCAATCGTTCAATATTCATCTGTTCTAAGTGTCTTCGCAGAAGATCTTCCTTGAAGTTTTAATCATAGCTTCTTTCACCACATGTTTTTTTTTAGTAATTTCTTATAAATTCAATTTGCTGACGAATACAATTTTTTCATTTTCGAATATTAGATGCAATTTATTCTCATGAGGATATACATGTCCACGTCAACTGGGGGAATTGATTAACTGAATAAAATATCAAATTAATCATTGTTGGAATTTCTTTTTTAGTGAGAAAAAAAATACAAAAAAATGTGGAAACCTTGGATACAACTTTGATAAAAAAGTATTGAGATTTTGTAAAATGGAATTTCAGATAGGCCACCATACCTTGGGAAGTTCGAATATAAATTTTTCACTAAACAATTTATATTTCCTCTCTGGATTATGTAAAATTATCAAAAACAGAATGAATTTCTTGCACAAAAAAAATTTCAAACTTCAAGATCGACGATATGGAGAGTGTAGTTTAATATATCTAAATATTTCCAGGTCACGTTAGAAGAAGGAGAAGGCTCGGAGGACTGCGAGGGGGACGGTGGAATGTGACGGAAAATACTGGGAATATGTAAGAAACTCACTGAAAAGATGCAGGTCTGGTGGCGGCTCTGGCAGTAGTAGACCAGCCGGCTAGCGAGCCCGCCGCTCTCTTCCTACCGCGCCCACGGTCGTTGCGTCTCCGAGCTGAAGCTGATAGAACTGTGTCTGTCTCTCTTTTTTAATTATTTTTACTTTTGAATCCCAAACGAGTGAATGAATCGAGTGAAATAATCATTTAATTCTCCTAATTATGGACTTTGTATGTATATGTAAAGATTTTTAAGTCTACGATGGCGGTAGAGATCCCCGAATCGAGCCTCCATATTTGGGGTGTCGCAGAGTTTAGATTAAAACGGGTATCTTTGTTTCATTGTTAAGTTTAACACAAAAATATGAATTGAAAACTAACAAAATTTTATTGTATTTTTCCTACACTAGTTTACATTTATACTGATGGATTTTTCTTTTTGGTTTTCACTTTCTAATAATTAGCATTATTTTCAATTTTTTTAATTTTTGACGCTTGTAAATTTGTTAATTATTAATTTTATTATTACTCTGATCTGTCATACTAAGTTCATAAGTATTTCCTCTTTTTTCGTTTGATTTGTTATATGTATATATAATGACCTATTGGGGAATTACGCGTGAAAGTGTTCATACATGTATATATATATCACATCTCAAAAATAACGATACCTACAATTTTTGTGCAATCTTAAATGAAACAATATTATTAATCCAAACCAAAGAATATTATTAATATTCAAAATTTGCTAAACTTTTGACATCAAATGATAGTATCACAATAATTTTAATTCGAATCAACCAAACGGGTACTTACATACTTTTGTGTTTTATTACTTATATATTTATATACATATATATATTGTTATGATAAATTAAACGCTAAATGATGTTGCTTTATTTTGTTACAACTTGCCAAATAAAATGTTCTTGTATTAAGTAGCGAGCGGGTCTTGTATTTAATGCAATGTTCATTACCTCCTTATTATTTGATTTTAAAATGTTATTTATTGTTTTAGTTTTATTTGGTTTACTGGTAAACATTCTTTGTCTGCTCCTATTTACCCTTCAAAAACTTGCAAAACAAGTGATTCCCATCCAATGAACATGTTAATTAGTTAGAAAATTGAAAAATTGAAAATTTTGCTTATAAATTTAACAAAAAGCAATTTTCTAATATTCACAACTATTCCTAATTTAAATTTTGACACTTCGCTGACAGCTTGATAGCTTCTTATTTCATATTTGCCAGTTATACCAAAATGACTGCCAATAAATGTACTCGTTAACAATTTAACTTACAAAGAATAACATGCAATACAACATCATTTTAACAGATAGAATTTGGCAAGTTCTAGTCAAGACATCACAGCCGTATTAAATTTATCACATTTATTTAGTAATCATGTTTATACTTCTTTTAATGGCTGGTTCAACTTTGTTATTGTTATTTTAAATTAAATTATTATAAAACATTTCAACGACGTATAGATGTGCTATATATTACTTTTGTCACAGTTTTAAAACCGTGTTTTGTAGTATTTTATTAAATGTACACATGGACAAAACTTTATTCAGCTAATTTTTACAAAATCAGGAGAAAGAACAATGTCCCATATGTCCATTTCCACACGCGATAAGGCCATGTTATACATATTCAAATGGAATATTATTTATGACATGTGCAAGTGAAATATTCCTATTACGCCTTTTATTAGAGATTTTTTTAAATATTATTTATTTTGTTTTTAATGGGATGCAGGTACAATCCCCTTAACGATAATTCTGCTGTGCAATCGATAGTTTCATAAATATATTCTTGGTTGTTTTTATTTTCATGTTATTTGAAATAAATCATTCGGAAAGTTGTAATGAAAAAATTTCCCAATACTATTATTATTGTGTTTTTCGTGTTTTCGCTTATAATTATTTTAATGAAATTTCCGAATAAAACTTATTTTATTCTTTAATTGTAGGACTTTTTAGGTTACTCGAATACAAATATGTGACTAATCATGTATTATTTATTTATTCATTTTTATTTCATTTGTACACATTCAGTTAAGAATTTTTGTTTTTAATTTAAATAATTATTGAAAAAGTTATTAAAAACATTGATATTCGGATCATCAGAGGCATTAATATTGGTGTGTAAGGAGTGTGTTTGTTTTCGCCGGCAGTTTTAAATGTTTCATCCTTTTTTTATTAAATATTTAAGTGAAGACATGTTGAATAGGTGACATCCGGCAGCCAATATCAAAAGAATAATAATAATATTATAATAAGTCATTTTGGTCACATTCTAAGTTTTCTTCTAAATGGCCATAACTAACAATATTGTTAAAACTTTTTTCCTTTTATTCACTCACCACTGAATAATGTAACATTTCAAAATTGCGAAACAAGTTTATTGGAAATGTCAATATCAGCTTCAAGAACACATTTTGACAAATGGCATAATTGATAAGTCACCTATTCAAATATATTCACTGTATTGTATAGATGCCCCAAGAACTGTTTATTTTGATAAGGAACAAAAAACTACTTCGATGTGGAAAAATATATAATTATAAGATTCTATACTTATTATACATTGTCTTGAAAATTAAATAAAAAAATAAAGGATATGAAAATAAAAGCATCACTAACATGTTTCATAATAAAATGATCGAATAATAGAGAAATAATCACGAAATAATGGTTTTTGGAGTGATGGTATACCTTCAGTACCCATGTATACTTAAATATGTTTCCACCAAGTTGTAGTTGTTAATAAACACATATATAAATACATATATACATATATTTGCAAGGTTTCTTTTAGTATGTTATTATGCATTGTATAAAATTGATATATATATATGTGTGTATATGTATATATATATATATATATATATATATATATATATATATATATATATATCCCTCCTGAACTATTGCAATACTCAATGTATAGTAGATTATCAATGCTATTATGTGAGTAGAAAAACTGTATCGTTGTTATACTGCCTGTAATAATGTAAATTATGGTTATATAAAACCTCATTGATTAATTGTATCAACACTAATAGTTATATATTAAATACAGAAATTTGTACAATCATAAACAGAAGGCATAGGAGGCATACATTCAATATTTGAGCATTCTTTTGCTGGATTAAACCAGTTATTATTTAATTAGATGAATCTTACTAAGCATACCAATCTAAATTTCTGATAAATGTGGTCAATCAATTTAATTCGATTTTTCTTATGCAGCTTGCATGTATATAAAACATGTATAAATATCATTGATATTACATTATTCTATGATTACAGTTACTTCTTTTTTTTCAATCTATATAATAACGTTGAATTTTTAGAAGACTCTGTCATTTTATGTTTTCTTTAATGATGGAATTAATGTAAATTGATGACCATTATAAGTCCTTTATGCTTTAATGAATCTATGAATACATAACAAAGTAATTTGTTAAATTATTTTAACACCAAGAGAAATCTTCACATTTGTCTGATATAAATGTTTCTGAAGTGGAAATTAGATATTACAAGATGGCTATCATCTAAAAAACACTTCCACGTAGTTTTACCTCAAAATATATACAAAGTTTAAATAAATTCATCGTACATTTTAAAATTGCAATTAATCTAATAAATATCTGCAGTTAAATGAGTGCTATATAATAAATAATATGATACAGCATGTCACAGAGAGGTTACGGTTAAAGTAAAGAAATGGATATGGAAGAATAGGAGTGTAATGAACATAAACAATGTAAATATATAAAAATATAACTAATGTATTATTATTGTGTAACTTCGCCTTAGCGCTCCATGAATGTTTAAAACCTGTGATGAGATGGTGTAATTCTACAATTATTTATTAAATGTTGTATATTTTATGATATGAATCTTTGTATGTTAATGAAAATTCATTTTAAATTTTACCAAAAATTGAAACAGAAATATGCAATTAATTTTTTAACATATTAAATTTTTTTTCAACGTAATATGAAAAGTAACTTGTTGAATTTTGTTTAATTCTTAATACTTGTAAATTTAGATGTCTCTACTTGTTTTAAAAGCTTAGCTCAAAATTTTCGAGAAAATTTAATTTATTTACAATAATATTCAAGGGCAAGTACAAAAAGTGAGGTAAACAAAAAGTAAAATAAAAATCCATTTAATTTTCACTGTAACATTGGTCTGGAAATGATCTCATAGAAATTTAATGATGGGCAATTAAAGGAAGAAATTTATTAAGAAAATACATACATAGAGTCATTATTAATCAGCCAAAAGTTTCGTCATATTTTGTAAACAAATTTGCGTTTAATTTCTATTATCATTGAAAGTGTAATCAATTGAGAGTTACACCATTTTTTTGTGTACACTGTTTCTAGCGTTTAATAAAAAAAAAGACTTGTAGATTTATCGACCTTGCTTATTTACATATTTCACTTGCCTTAATATGTAATTTTATATATATACATATATATATATATATATTTATATATCCATATATGCGTATGTATTATTTATTTATACTAATGAAAATTTAATATTTACGTAATGTATGTGTAAAAGAATTCTTTTTCCATATTTTCATCAAAATATTCAATGTCTGCATAATAGAGTAGGTATGTGTTTAACCTGAAATAGAAAATATGTTGTGAGTTAGATTTATTAGGTTTTTTGGGCTTTTCTTAACTCTGGTTTTGGTTGACGTTTGTTCTTTTTGATTCGTTTGATTAAATTTGCTTCAATTTTAATAACAAAAATTGCATTTTCGATATTTAGTATACCATGCAAGTGAGTCTTATAAATAAATGTCAATCTTGGAAAAACTCTTTTTGTGTTTTCCATCTTTTATGTAAATTGGCTAATCAAATAAAGATGACTCTAGCTGGATTAAAACTAAGATAACTCAGTCTTGAAAGTATACTCAAATTGAGCTATGAATTAACTTGTGTGATATTGTCATGGTAATTGACAATCTACAAATTTATTATTACTATAATTAACCTATAAATGGCAACATTGGTTTGACAGATTTTTGTTTATTGAAAAATTTTCTTAAAAATTCATTTACAGAAATACAAATAATTTTTGTAAATGGCAAAAATTATTTGTATTTTGCCATTTACAAAAATACATCTATGTTTACAAATACATCTATGTTTATAATTTCCATAATAATATTAAATTTTTACATTATTTTCAACATTACAGAAATTCCAAAATGATTGTATTCAAAATACTATCTGGCAAACACATATTGTCGTTACGTATTATAGGTTAATGAATTTTTATTTTACTGATAATATGGCTTACTTCTACATTTTTATAACCATAGTAACGATTTATGATTTGAATTTTACATTTTCTAATCTTAATTTAATTGCGTTGTATTATTTAAAAGATTTTTAATGACTGAGTGTATGTATAAAACAATGTTAGAGAATTATTGATAATTATTAACAATATATACGTATTTATTTATGTATTTATTAAACCGTTGTGGCGTTAAACACATCACTTTTGAACACAAGAAATCTAGTAAAACAACACATCGCCAAAATTTCTTTTCTCTGTGTGTGTATTGTAATAATAATGATTAAGTAATAATGAATATTATATTAAGAAAAGGATAAAAACATAGTTTATATTTTAATTGTATTAAAGATGACGCAATGCTGGCCATTGTGTGACGTATTATTTATGTTGATGAAGGAAAAATAAGAAAACAGATAGCTTGTAATTGATTAGGTGAAAAAAATTTAAGTTGAAAAAATTAATGTATCTAGAATTAAAAATTCATATGGATTAAAGCAAGGTGTTTTACTGTTTGTTTTTTGTTTTTATTTTCAAAATTTTAATTATAAAATTTTCAAAACAATTTTTTTACCAATGGAAAATTGGATACATAATCAGAACATTCTCATTACTATTCCCAGTTGAACTATAAAAAAATTATTGAAATAAACACCCCAGAGGGTCTATTACTGATAGAAGTAGACCCTAAAGAAGAAACATTGATTTTGCGATTACCAATCAGAATAATTATTAATCATTAAAACTGAAACAATTTATTCAGAACTATGTAGGAGGTTGTTATTAATCGTTTCTCATACCGAAATTTATATCCATAAATATAACATCAAAAACTGGTATTATGCATAATTAAAACTAATATGATAAATTTTATTACTATACCCGATAAAATTACACTCATGAACTTAATTACACCCATATGCACCACATACAATCAGGACTATCAGTCGGACTTACTGACAGTTCAAAATGTATTTCTCTTTCTCATTAACTGTCAGTCTAGTCGGACCTAGAATCTACTCTACCAACCGTGCCCCATTGCATGGTCCAATTGCCAAAGTATCCATACGAAATACCTTTTTAACTGCCAGTAAGTCTGACTAACAGTCCTGAACGTGTGTGCTGCATATGGGCGTAAAAAAAAGGAACGTAAGTTGTATAACAAAATTTTTTCTCATTTCATACTGGCCATCTACGTAATTTGAAAAAGAAGGATTTCATTTGAATTTTTTTTATAACTTTCATTTGTTTTTTTTTGGTTATCTGTTAATTTCTTCATTGCGTACAATATTCAATATTGAGTAAGAACTTTTACAACAAACACTTTATTTTGATCGTTTTTCTCGCAAATTTGTTAGCATTGCCTTAAGGGAACATTACTTAATAAATTTAAGTGATAATGCTGGATCTCAGCATTGCTCAAGTGTCGAAAGCTGTAACTTTAATTGAAAATGTTTACACTTACAATGAAGTGGCTCAAACATTACGAGTTTCAAAATCTGTGATTTTTGACAATATTAAACGATACCGACAGATTGGAGAGCATAGAAGACGTAAAGGGCAATGTCGCAAAAGAGTAACAACAGAGAAAAAGATAGATTTATTGTAAGCAGTGTCTTAAGAAACTGCACTCCAACTTCTTCCAAGGTAAGAACCAAGGTTCAGGAAGTTCGACAAGTGACAGTTAGCACCAAGACTTAAGGCGGATGGAATAGGGTCATACTTGCCCGCCAGAGAACCTTTACTCACAGCAGGTCACAGAGTAGCTCAGTTCAACTTTGCTCTTTCGCACTGAAACTGTGATGATGACACTTGGGCAAACTCTACTGATGAGTCCAGATTCTGTCCTAAGTTAGATGATAGAAAGGTTAAAGTGTGTAGATAATCCAGAGAAAGATACGATCAGAGTAACATGGTTGGAGAGAGCCTTGCGGTAGAGGGTCAGTAAATGGTATGGGGTGGCATTTCCTTAGGTGCATATACGGAGGTACACATTGTAGAAAAAGGGTCTAGACTGTGGCAAGGTATGTAACGGACATTTTAAAGCAGATTGTAGTGCATTTTGTCCCATACATTGAAAATGATTTTCTTTTAATACATCATAATGCTTTTAATACATCATAGATCTCACACCGCAGCGCTCATTTCAGAGAACTTACTGAGGAAAAATTAAACTCTATGCCACAAAATTTCATTGACAATTTAAAAATGAGTATACCCAGGTGGATGCAGGCAGTTTTTACAGCAAGAGGAGGTAACATTAAATACTGACTGTCACCTATTAAGAAAATAATCAGTCTTTAGAATAATATTAAATTTTCACTATGATAGGTCTAAACTCCTTACAATAAAGGTACTGAGATTAATGCCTCTAATTTGTTTTTTTTTCGTTGAGCCTAAGTTTGTTTTATGTTCGACTATGTTTTTTGTAACTTTAAATAATTAATTAAATTCAATAATTATTATAAGCTTATTCATCACAAATAAATCTGTTTTTATGTAAATTTGCCTCCTTTTTTTGCATTCCTCTAAATATGCTCATGAATGTATAAACAAAAATCAAAAACTTTATAAAAGAAATAGCACCTCAAGAAGCCAGATTTATTTTATAATTCTAAGGTAAAAAAAAATTATGTGAAAAACTAAGGTCTATTTGTTGGACAAGTCTTCTTTTAAGGAATACTGGTACATTATCAAGTGATCAGCTAGACTGTTGGCTGATTGACACCTGCCTTATATTTGTCAAATCCTACACACTTTACATGCTAATATGAATCTACTTATGAAATCCAACTGTACTTCATCTTAAGTAAACTATATATTAGGCCCATTCTCAAAAACGGACTAAGAACTCTATTAAAAAAAAGATTATTTGATATGATTCAAAGTAGTTTTAAATGAAAGGTACAATATCCTACGATATACTCCAGATATGAGCCGAGCTACCTTTGTTGTAGTTTACATGAAAATTAAGAAAAAAGAAAATGTCCCTCCACAGAATTGACACAGAATCTACGGAAGTGACAATAATCATTATTTCAGAGAAATGTCTTTGGTTTTTGTAGAATAAAACAAATTTTTCAACATTTATTTTTATTTATGTATCTAGCTAGGTATATTTTACCTTTTTTATGAATTCTACATAATAATCAAACATTTTTATAGGAACACAAATTTTCAGTCAAGTTTTCTTAAAATTCAGGTCACATAACAATATAACATTTGTTAGATATAATCAACATTTACCTCTTATATTTAATACTCATTATACTTAATGACTCTCTCATTATACTTAATGACTTTGACTCTTACAAAATAAAATAAGTAACAATTTTAAACTTGAGATCGAAGGAAAAACATTAATAAACTAATCAAAATTAATTTGTTCCTAAATTACAATTTGCAAACAACAAATCTAGGAGCCTATAAATAATAATCAACGACTTGCAATTTTAGCAAAGATTAGGGAATGAACTTATGAAAACATTTTTCAAATAAAAGTTTCTTCGTTAAGTTAAGTTCCTAGAGGATGTCAAACTAATGGATAACTTCAGTAGTTATGTTCCTTCGGCTGCATTGTGGTTGTGTCAAAGTAACAATGATATCTTCATCATTCACCTCAGATCTTCACACTCATCATCACTCGAAACAAATTCAGTATACTCATTATCATTTTTTTCTTTCTCAAAAACTTGATTAAATGCTTAGAACCCATAATAGTGATAATTTGGCCGATGTAAAATACTTTCGTATTTTTACATACAAATTTGATGACAGGCCACTTGCCTTCGATCAACTTTTGTGAAGAAGTCTCTTCTGGTAGTTGTGGACTGTCACACAAAGCAGGTTCAGATGCAATACAATATTTTCTGAAGCTTCGTGAGAGACATCATAACTAGGCCGAGGAAGAACTTCTTCGTCGATGACCCTAGGTGTACAAGTGTGCTTTCCTATACCATAATGAAGACATTCTCTATCACATTCGCTTCCACTTTCATCCAGCAGACTTGATATATAGCCATTGTTTCTCGAATGGGTTTCAAATCATTGGGAACGATCAAGTCAATTTCTACTATATCATTGTCATTTACCAACATGTATATTTGATTCCTGTGAACATAGCACCTGGAAAAAAGTATGAAAATCTGGAATATATTTTCCTTGCGATATAATTATATCAGCAGTTTGTTTTGTATACTCTCCTACGTGCAGAGCACGACCACTCAGCTTTCCGCAAATTGAATACTTTTGGTAAAAGATGGCTAAATATGTAAATCATGCATTTATTGCGGTACTGTGTGGATGTAGCACCGCTGAGGACATGGAGAATGTGTATTGGTAAATTTTCATTGATTTTGTGCAGAACGGACGTAGCGTACACTGCACAAGCATCGTGACGTAGATTTTCTGATATCATGCAAAAGAACACGAGATCACTTGTTTACTGATTAAATCTCGATAGTATGCGACCACAGTATGTAAAGTGAGCCGCTGACGTGAAGCACCGAAATGCACTTTTCTGAAATGAATTTCCTCATAATATTTGGTTTGATAACTTTCAGATAAGCCTATATGGAGTAATATCTCTCTCAACTCCACATTCTTCTTCAAATTATTAAAGTATTCATATTGATGAGTAACTTTTGCTTAAGGATTTAAAATTTTGGTATCATCTCTATCAAAAGTTTCACCAAATCTGCTTTAGTAATTTGTATTGTGTCTTTGACGGTTCGTGTAATCAATTCCTCAATTCCGTTTATGATTTGTGGTTCTTTTTTGACAACCCATTTATGGTAGCATGTTGGAGAATCAACAAAAGTGTTTATTGAGGGCACTGTACAATCACAAATCTCACACTATCTAAACACGGAACGGTCAGATTTTATATCACAGACTACTGTTTTAGCAACCTCATCTAGAGGAGTGCTGTATAAAATACAAAAAATATAATTTTTATACGATTAATTTGAAGTTTTCATGACGACAAGTACGTGTCACATTTTACTACACATTAGCTTCCAAAATCCAGAATGGCTTGAGTTTGTAAAACGTTGCATAACTCATTTGACAGGGATTTTCTGCTATAAATTTTTTATAAAGATTTACAATTGAATTATTTAGTAACCTGTTTTGCTTTTTAACCTTGTTCTGTGTAATAACCTCTCCACTTTTTTAATCTTGTTCCGTGTAATAACTTTTTCAGCATATAGTAGAGTATTTTCATAGCTTTCAAAAAGATTTATAACTGCAACTTTACTGTCTCGGATTGTTTTCAAAGATCTAACCGTATTCTGCTTTTCAGAAATATTTTCATTTTCCTTATAAGTAGTTGGAAGTATCTTTTCTCTATTCACTTTCATTCGCAAAGCATTTATCTCCTTTTTCAGATTTGTTATTAGCTTTCCTTGTAGCTTAAGTTTCTTTTTTATGATGTATCTATTCTGTTTTGCAGCTTTCAATCTAATTTTCTTTTGGTATGATGTCGTTCTACTGCCACTTGGTAAATCATGTTTCCTAGGCGAGAAATTTTCCAACAAAGATGGTGATGGTCTCTCTTGGATGAAGATAATCGGCTTGAAGAATGAACAGAAGTAGTATGTGTACTTGAAACAGAAGAAGTTCAAATTGGGATAGCCGGCGTTTGATTTTCAATATCGCTTGAAGGCGGGGAATATTCGCGCAAGCAGTATAATAATCTTTCCTTGCATTTTCTATTCTCTATGCATATTTTCTGCCTCTTAAGCTATTCCTTTTACTGTTTTCTTTGTTTTCTTTCTGACATTTTCCCTATAGGTAGAATTTTCTTTTCTTCTTTTCTCTTTTTGTAATGTTCTCTTTCTTTAGCTTTCGCCTGTTGTGTGTGTACAATTCTGGGTTCGCCTTTATTTTTTTCGTAACATCGCCTCTCGCATTCTTTTTTCTTACGTCTAATCTCATCTTGACTTTTTTTTATGGTGCCATAATTGTCTTGTACCTAGAATGACTACCATTATCAAGATTCGTAAATATTGTCACTTCCATGGGCACATGTCACCTCTGTGGATAACCGAATCTACGTGAATACACAAAAGTGACATTCATGGAAGTGACATTTTAAATATTAATTCCATTTTTTCACACTTACGATTTTATAAAAAAACAATGAAATACTTAGAAAAGGGTTATAATTGCCAACCACTTTACATTATAAGATAGGTTCTAATTAATAAATTTGTTTCATAATTTAAGAAACATAACATTTTTTTGTGATATATTATAGTAAGTAGACCTTGCACATGTCATGGAGGTGACATTTTTAATAAGTTTTAAATTATAATTAAAAAAAAATATATTTTATGTCACCTAAAAAAAACTAACAATTTAAATTACTTTGATGAATCAAAGATGGAAATTAAATAAATAATACAAGTATTTCAGTTTTTAATACGCATTAAAATAAAAAAATCGCAATGAGAGTAGCACATTAGCAAATCTTTTTAAAGAGGTAAACACCTTTGGACCAACTCAGACAATTTACTCTATAGCTTATATATCTTGACGCACTGACCCTAAATCCAACAAACACCACTCCATATGTAAGTTCAATATATTAGATATATAGGATATATTTAGAAAAAAATTTGTGTAAAGTTAAGTTGCATCCCCAAACATAAGTAAAAAAGAAATGCGAATACATGATTTGTATGCTGCTGAAGTATGTACAGACAAGGACAAAGATCTATTTGCAGGATTTTTCTTGGCCAATAATTGTGTCAAGAGTACAAGTTCAAAGCTAACATATTACAAAAAAATATATTTTAATAGACACTCAAATGATAAAACTTGAAGCAAGCATTAACTTTGATAATCGTCAAAGTATTGAAAAAAAACGAATTTATAAACTATTTTGTTTTCTTTTAACATAACCTTGAGGTCAAACCTCCTATGTAAAGTAACCATTACCCTTAAAAACATATATTTTAATTTATTGTGAAAAGTACAAAACTTGGTAACCTCTTTAAAATTGTCATGACATATTTATATCAAATTTTATATTAAATCAAACAATAAAATGTTATTTAACTACAAAAAACATTTTATTGGTGCAAATATGAAAGTACAATGTGATGTTAATTTTCCCTCGCTTTGTCACATTTCTGTATTTTATTTATGTGTCACACATTATCGGATTACCCAATAAACCTCCCATCAATGTGGGTGACAGTTTATAGGCAGACTCATATAAGCAAAAATAAAACCACTCTTAATTTATAAAAAAATGTATTTACCAAAACCAATAAAAAACCAATTAGACGAAACAATGATTTTAAATACAAAATTTGTAGAAATAAACAAAAAATTCAACAATTATATTGCACCATATGAACTAGTATTAATTTAGTTATCATCAAAATAAATCTCTTGCTGGTTTAGATGTTTGCCTAAATTTTATCATAGTAAAATGAAAAATGTTATCACCAGATTCAAAGTAAAGATTTTAATAGAAATTCATACACTTGATAATTTTGCCGTATTTTAGGCAAAAAAATGTTTCTTCTAAAAAAATACTGAAAACTGTAACACTAAAAAAAAAAGACCAATTGAAATATTACAATTGCTTTTAATGCTATTTTAATTTCAACATATTCTAAACAAAGCTAAAAATGATACTCCACCAATATCTCTACTCTGCTTCCAAAAGTGATAATCAATACAAATACTTGAATTATTCTGAGCGGAATATATAAAAATTTCTAATATTAAAAATATTAAATTTAAAATACACCTAAACACATGTAACTAATTGAAATAATTTATTTCACACATATTCAACATAACTTAGCTAACTATTCAACATACCTTGACAACATTTAATATTTAATAAAAATAAGAATTGCACTGAAAAAATTGTCATTCACAACCTAATAATTGAAAAAAAATAAATAAATAATTTTATTATAATTCATTAGGAATTTTATATCTAATGTGAATTTTCAATCGTCCATTAAAAATCTAAAATTATTGCTATAATTGTACCCCATATTTATATAGAAAAAATTTATATATAGAACACAATTTCTTCGTGGGTCATTCAACATGATTGTTTTAAAAAGGAATAAATAAAAAGATACTGAAAAATTTAAATGCTTTCCTAACTAAAATATATCATTTCAATGTGATCATGGTTAAAATACCCTCATCTATCGAAACTAGTGACAAAAGAACTGTTAAATACATAATTTTGATCTATCATGACATAATTGCTAATTAACCGAAATTAATTTAACACCATTATCGTTTAGCATTACCCTATATTGTAATTGATTGGTCACTGCCGACAACACATATTCGCAATGTTCGCAATATTCGGCCCACAACATTTTATAATGTTTTCATTGTTATTGAACAGCATCTCATACTTTTTACAAATTTCGCAAGTATATGGGACCGGCGTACTCAGTTTTTTGTAACTGTAATTTCCTGTCAGAGACAAGTACTTGTGACAAAGACAACTATGTCCCGAATGTAACCTAGAATCTAGACACATGTCATTGGCGATGCTCCTGTCCGATACTTGGCCAGGTTGGTCGTAGTCTTCGGTGATAGTGGGAGTTACAACGTAAGCTATCGGATTCTTTTCAATATTACCACACGGGTCGCACCTTGGGTATTCATTATCAGTATTGTTTGAACTGTTGACAAATAATTTTTTTTTTTCGATTAATTTCATCAGAAACACAAGTTGCAACGGATACTGACAATCTATAAAAAAGTTACAACAAATTATTTTTTGACCAAAATTATAAATTTTACAAAAAGACATAGATAGGATAACATACAATTGTGCAGATTTCTGCAATTCGTTTTTCAGAACCTTTAAACTTTGTTTTTTCAATAAAACTGCAGACATAATGAAAAATAATAAATCGTAATTTTATGATAATACCTACACCTTAAAATATCCTATTTGGAAGGTATAAAAGGCATAAAACACATTTCTATACTTGAAAGTTGCTACAACAGAGTTTAAAACTATTACCGGTAATAAAAATACTTCAATTAAAAATGTCCATGATAACATAAATCAAGTAAGTAATTTAAAGTAAGCACTATAAAGAAAATTCATTTTGTTTGCTGTTGTTTGTTTGTTTAGATGCTGTTTAACATACTCAATGTAGTTTGAGTCAAAAATATAAATAATTCTAGATAGGTCCTGCTTGTACATTAAGCGCTCAAAAAACATCCACAGTAGAATATATGCTATGTGCACATCTTAGCATCAGTTGCTCACGGAAGCCATTGCTGACGCAATAGAGAATTTTGTTGAGAAAAAATAATTCCTTGCAGTGGATATGCCCTTATCATTATTCTAGAAGTGCAAAAGTACCAAACGTAAGACAAATAAAAGTGTAAAATTCCACGTATAAGTTCAGCAAACTAAATAAATCATAATTATTTTGGTGACGATGTGTGTTTTTTTAGCTTGGTGGTAATAGGATGAATATTATAATGATGGACTCACCTTATGCGTGTATTACATAAAACCACGTCATACATGGTTCTTTATAGACCTTAGTAACAATCACAATTCAATGAAACTACGTGGTGTAGTATTATATCTACTTTCTTTAAGTTCTTTATCACGACCTAGGTTTCGTAAGCTAATAGCCCACCTAAAGTTGTAATACAATGAAACCTAGGTCTTGGTAAAGAACTTAAAGAAAGTAGACATAGTACTACATCACGTAGTTTCATTTAATTGTGAATAATGAATTTCTACAAAATTAACGCCAAATATATTCAATACTTAGTAACAATAGTTACTAAGTAACTTATTCACCACACATATAAAAGGGGAATGGTAGACTTACATTTAACTGAGATTATAATAGAAAACTAGAAGAAAGAAAGGAAAAGACTAATATTTTGTTAACCATTGACAAATGAGTAAAGAAAATTTTTGTAACAGTTAAAATGACCGAAATATGTATAAAAATAAATTTATGAATGAACACAATATGAAAATAATAGTTGTGGAAAAAATGAGCACAAAATGCTTTATTGTGTGACAAATTCCACTTGTTCCATTGCTGAATTTGGAACCCTTTAATTTTGTATGTCTGTCCGTTAGTATGTTACAGTTATTTTATTCGCAGGCTATTAATGCTATAAAGCAGAAATTTGTATGGTTATACAAATTTATAATGTCTACAAATTTATGAAATAAAATCTTCTAAAAATATTTTTTCTTGAAATCAAATCTTCTAAAAAGGGGACGTCCCCTGGAAGTACAAGGGATAATTGTAAAAGGGGTGAATTTGTTTTTTATTCGCATAGGCTATCACTGCGTAGGTCCTTCAAAAATACTGAGGGTATATCATGAACTCTTTTCGATACAAGTTGTCATTTAAGAAATGTTAAGCTTTAATATGGCTAAACTGCTTTTTTTTAATATCTGAAACCTATTCACAATAGTAGTATACACAATGAAATAATAAGGTAAATTATCATAGCTAAGCAGAGTCTACTAGGTTACGGGTAATAGTTGATCTATGACATATAGTTGGGTCTGTACGAACTTCATACAAATTCCATAAAAATAACTGAAATCAACTGCAAAAATGACTGTATTTTAAAATAAATATTTATCTTTTAGCCTGAAGAGGACAGCGTACCATACTTTATGCTAATTGTGTCTTGAATAAAATATCTAGATATACACATAGTCACTGCACCTGGTACGATATGTAACTGGTCGATTTTGTTTAATAAGAAATGTAAATAAAACTGATACAAGTAAGAAGAGTACTTATAGAAGATAGAATCAAAGAAGCAAGAATATTGTTTAATAAGAAATGTAAATAAAACTGAGACAAGCAAGAAGAGTACTTATAGAAGATAGAATCAAAGAAGCAAGAATATTGAAGAGAGTTAAGTAAGTGCAAGTATAAAGTGGGTGCTCATACCACTAATTATATACAAGAACCAATTTTAGGTTTGTGGAAAGTAGGTAAAGTGGAAAATGAACTATGCATAATTACAGCTTGATTGTGTATAAATTAATGCGTTTGGCAAAAATGTGAAGTGGAAGTAGGAGTTACTCACAAAAATCAAGATAGGAATGCTTTAATAGGGTAAAAAAGAAAAAAAGAAAATAAAAAAAAAAGTTTAGATATTAAAAAATATGGATACTAATAATAATAAAAAATATGGATAATATTATGTATAATATACAGTAAGTAATATGTATAATAGTCAGTTGAATCAAAAAACTACTGAAATTTTGAAGAATAACAATGTGAACTTACGAATATAATTCATCAGTTGTCCTAACCCAATTGGGAGGAAGTGTATTTGAATATTCCATATCATTACAACCCGTACAATCCAGTTTGCCAGATGGTACACAATCTACAAGTTGTGTACCGTGTATAACTTGAGACCGCCTGTTTATTTATTGAAGGGAAAAATTAGTTTTTATTGTTTTTACAATTATCTTCACATTTCTTGAAACCATTGACCATTTTGCAGTCTATACAGGTGAGATGGTGGATGGGACAGAAGATTATGGTTGATTGGAAGAGATTGCTCATGTAGCAATAAGTCCACCATATGTTTTATGAATAAAAGTTGATAAATAAATAAATAAGATTTACTAAAGAAGATGAAGACCCTTATTAAAAAGATGAACAGAACTACCGATGATAAACATAGAGATACATATATCTATGATTTCATTTAAAAGTCATAGAACTGGATTTATTGACCTTATTATAAGATATGATAGAAGATGTACTTTTAACAATAAGAAATCATCAATAGATAGTTTCATAATCATTCATACAATAAATTATTGAGTCAACTCAATTCAAATCTATATCTCAAATTTTTTTTAAAATCATGTCACTGTTTATAACCTTATAATCAAAGTATATTCCAAATATATCTAGTAAATTCCATTATATTAATATAAACAATATTTTTGTTTATCGATTTTTACTTTGTTTTTTCTAACCGATAACGATCAGCCATAACACAAATTTTTACACTTAGTTTGGCTGAATTGCTTGTGCAACAGTAAGCTTATCGTTATGAGGTTTTAGTATAGTTATGTTTACTGAGTATACAGCTTAAGTTAATACAGAGCTATATTAACGTACTATGAAATCATACAAGAATACGCAGTCTTCTGTGGACTTAATCGAACAGAAATAATCATAACTTCAGTTCTTTTATTTAGTTTTTATAATTATCTCCTCGCACATTCATTGATGTCTACTATACTAGAAGGCTTCACTGGCTATGCCATATAAAATGAGAGCTATGTTTTGTACCTATTCGAAACGCCACCATGAAAGTCCCAGGAACTAAATTTCACATTTAATTAGAGATATCAAATAATTTTAATAGTCACATTCATATATTAATAAAAATAAATTTACACAAATTATACAGATATCCACCTGGACACAGTAATAAAAAATATTCCTATATATTACAAGTGTTAGTATATGGAATATTTTGACATCGAAAATTTGGGCTCGTCCATGATTGTATCAATCAGTTAGTTCTTATTCAATGTTACTTGTGTTTTTTAGTCTGTATATAACTTTAATATATTGAAGTTATTATGGATTTACTTTGTCACACTGTTTCATCTTTTATTAGTTGCTTGCTACTGTGGACGTTCACTATCAGCTCCAATATAACAAAAATCAAATTGCTTCGTTATGACTTTGTGTAAAGCCAATCCAGCATACTAGGGTAATAAAGGTCAATGCATTCTTTCCATTACTTTAAATAGTATACTTTAATTTCATAAATGTTATATTCTTGCTGGATAAAAATATAATTAATATTTCACTGAATTAAATTTACATTTATCATTTTCTTAAATTAAAAACTTACAATTTATGTGGTCGTTGTTTCTTTTGTATGCCTTTAGTTCCTGTACAGGGACAGTTGGCCAAACCTAACGCTATTTCTCCATTTATTCTTATAAGATTAGAAGGAGTGCCCATTTGACTTTGGCTTGTAGGGGGTCTTTTGGAAGTGCTACAGAATGGGTAATTTACATCTCTGTCTCTGTGGCAGTACACATAAAAGTATTAAATTAACATAGGTGGTAATAGAATAATAAAGACATTATTATCATTGTAATCAACTAACCATAGAGATTAATGCAAGTTTATTCCCTAATAGTGAAAAAAAGAAATAGAACTACTGTAGTGAAACAAGAAACTCTAATGATTTTGTCATATTCTGATTTTCTCTTGTCTGTCAGTTACAGCCTCAACTTTAATAATTTTGTGATATCTATCTGTCAGTTACAGGTTCAACTCTAATGATTTTGTCATGTCCATCTGTCAGTTATACCTCAACACTAATGATTTTGTCATGTCTATTTGTCAGTTACAGCCTCAATTCTAATGATTTTGTTATGTCTATCTTTTAAAATAAGTTGAGAGCAGAATATCTTCCAGTTTTAAATAAACAAGAAAGAAAATTTACTTTGTAAACGCATATAAATTTTATAAACCTGCAATTCAATACTTATCTAAGTTTTAAAGAATCTAAACTAGTCATTCAAATTAATTTGCAAAGAAAAAAAAATAACAAAAGATACCTGAAATGTTCGTCATTTGACTCAAGACGTGTTATGGTGGGTTGTTGATTGCAATATGTGAAAGATTCATAATTATTAGATGTTGCAATGGAAGGTTTATATGGAACACTATCACAATCTATCGGCTGATAAGCATGTAAGGCAGAACAGACTTCTTTACTAGTAAGATTTTCTGAACATAAATCACATGGACTGGCAAAAGAACAGATATATTCTCAATTAATTACGCTGACAAAAAAAAATCAACATTTTTACATAAAAATATCAACATTTTCTAAGGAAGATTTTATTATAATGTAATATATAATAAAATTTTAATATTTTATTATTTCCATCACTGACATGAGCACTATTGGTACAGGTAATAGACGTCTATCAAATTAAGAAACACTTTTCTGGAGCTATACTTATAGCTACTTGGATGATTTTATGAACCAGTCACATGTAAGCTTACTTTTTGGTATAATATCTAAAAAATTTCAATTGGCCTCAGACATGTAACCTATGTGAATAAAAGTGATACGCTTCAAAAATTGTTTAAACTTACTTGAGTAGCATAACTAGTCAGTGGTATGATTTTAGATCTTTAAAATTCTTATTCAATTTTATATACATATATATTCCTTAATAGACGACTATTATTACTAGACCATTTTTGCTGTGACCAATTCCAATATTTGTCAGAAACAATTATTGTTCCCAATATTCTTTTTTGTATTACGTGCATATGGATATTGTGCTGCACGACCAAATACTGTTTTATTTGTCTTTTGTTCATAATTCAATATATTAGAGAAGTGTTGAGGTAAAATTAATGATCATTTGTGTGACAACAAAGGGTTGTAATACTTAATTGAAAGTACTAATACCCACTTGAATTCCAGAATTACGTAAATGCTAACAATCTCGTAAATTTGGCAGCACTCTGCTGAAAGAAATATAAACAGGAGCTATTTCTTTAGAGTCCGTGCCTCAAAAATAAAAATGGAACTCTGTCACAGCCATTTTTCTCAGAAACAGCTCGACATAGAAACTTGAAATAGTAATAAAACATTTTAACCTATAGATATATCAATAATTAACACTCAAAAATACTTATATGGAAATTTTAGGTGGGACATGTTAAATATTCGAAAAAAAAAATTTTAATTCCATATGTTGTATGGGGTATTGTTGAAAAGGGCAAATTATAAGCGTCGCAAAAATATTATTCATAATGTTAAGTTCTATATCTTCAGAGACACACTGAAAAACATATGTAAAAAAATGTTATCCCTCCCCCCCCTCCTATTTCTGAGACTGCTAAACCTAAAATTTTTAAAAAACTAGTATTTTTAGAAGTCCATGCAAAGGTTGTAGCAAAAGTATAGCGATGCGTCTAGATGTGATAATTTTTGAAATATTCATTATGTTTTTACCCTTGTGAAATATGTAGAAGACAATACGTTTATATCGTGAAATATGTTTAATAGAAATATTATGTACCCATAAATGTTGTAAAAGCTTAAATTTATACGGAAACCTCGTAGTGCGAGTTCTACTCGTGCTTGATGAGTTTTCTCATCTACTCTCCAATTACATTAATTAACTGTCTTGCCCTCTTTTGTCAGCAAACGGAATAGAAATTGTTGTGGTAGAGATGTTCGCAGATATTTAATATTACCTCTAAAAATTTATAATTTAATAATGAAAATGTGACAACACATATTACATTATCACATTTTCTTACCTCCTTCATTTACAATTTACGATAAGATAGCAAAATAAAATGGCAAAATGTTAACTTACAAATTCGTTACTGCGTGCTGTTGCATATAACAATTTGTTTGTACACATCGCCGTCTTGGACTGGTTTGCACTTGGGCAGTGTAGGGTGGATTCTTATGATCCAATACATATGTTTTCCTCGGAACGGAATCTCTTTGTAAAGTAACACTATCGATTCTTGAAATATAAGAATGTTGAAAAGTTAGTTTTGGATTAAGATTTTTTTACTTTGTTTTAAAGTCTAAATTTGAAATTTTCAAAGGATATTCTTCTGTAGTACTGGAGGAACCTATAACATTGCTGACATTAGAGGCAGAAGAGAAATGTTGCCTCTCAACACTTCCCCTACTGGCTCAGAAACAAAATCATAGGAATCGTTCGTAACATGAATAGAAACAATAAAAGAACATGCAAAATAAAGATTAATAACACTTTTTTAACTTGGAATGTATTTGTTGCGCTAAAGAAAAGCAAACAATTTATTTAGTTTCCACTAGTTCGTTATATCTACATTAATGCTAATAACAAATTACAAAAGGAATAATAATTGGTTCTCACTTTAACTAAGTGAAAAAATTTTTTATACATGATTTACTTCATTGAAGAAGCAAGTCATACGTGGAAGCACGTTCAACAATATTTAATTTTTTCAAGTTATGAAGAAGCCGTACCGTCTGAACGCTTGACATAATCCAACTTTATTTTGTGGTGAGGAATATATGTTAATAGAACTTCGTGTACAATATATCTCCACAATGCCCTCAATGAAGTCCGTGCGTTTAGTAAATTTATGCCAATGACATTCTTCCCCTTTCACCTTTCTAAATAATAACTGCGTACTGTCTGAACATTTCTAATACCATCCTCATATACTACACAAAAGACGTTTGCTGCATCATTACCATTATTGTGTTTTTTTTAAAATAACATTACATGTCTTAAACATTTTTTTAAATACATTACATGTCTTAAACATTTTTTTATAAATAATGGCAGAAAAAAGATCTACAACAAAATTTTTCCATCAACTAAATATATGATAAGATAGATCAAAGACGGCTGAAAATGATGACAAATGATGACATTATCCCTTAACCACTTAATATACAAGTCCATTATATTTATACACACAATGCATGATTGTGTGTATAAACATAATGGATTTGTATACGTTGGCGTCGGTATTGTGTTGGTTTAAATTTGAATGATTCTCATGACTTTTTAAGCACATAGACACAAAATACTTATGACACATTCTAATATTTAATAAATATTAACAAAATTTGTTTGAGTCTGAACATGCATTTTTAAAGTACATTCACTTCAACAAATTCTCATTGAAACCACAGCCATAGCTATTAGTGGGATAAAGCTTATTTTATATTTCTCCTCATATCGCCAGATCTGACAAACTTTTGGGCTGATATTTCCAATAAAGTTTAGGAATAAACTCTCCTACTTGCTGACATTTGAGCCACTCTCCTGTATCTTAATACATTAATGTTATTTTATGAAAAAAATTAAAGGACGTTGAACTGACACTCACATTCCCAATAGCTGTTTTATATACAGATATGCCCTACCACTCATTTTATGGTAGTAACTCCATATACAATATACTTAAAAATATGTTCTTTCTTCAAAAAAACTTAATTTTAACATGTCACTGACCAACTAGTCTATATCAAAGATGTTTCTTAACTTGATTAACAAATTTTAGAACTATAACCCTTTTCTACTGATTGGTCATCGAATTGAGTATCAGATAGACTCTCAGCATATAATTTCCTGAAAATTTCTATATGAACATAAAGATGCTTCATTTAGTAGTATAACTATTATATATATATATATATATATCTTTTTTTTTTTTTTTTTTTTCATTTATCTGCAATCAGTGCTTTCACTTTTATCAGATGTGGTGAAGAGTGTTGAATCTCATTTAGAGTGTGTCCTCCAGTGAGAACATCTCCTCTTTCCTTAGGAACTCAAAATATCTTTCCTTTTTAATCGCTTTTGATAAGTGCGCGTTAATAGCTTTGCAGCCAGTTCATTAGGGTGGGCCTCCAGTCTCCCCCTATATTTATCTGTAGCCGACAGGATTTCTTCCTTTATCGTGTTCATTTGAAGTTCCTTATGTATTTCGGCATTGGTAACAAACCATGGTACATCACATCGGAGTATAATATTTTGCATTCTCTGCAGTATCAGGATGTTGGAACTACTACAACTGCTTCACAATTGTATGCCATGAGTCCATACAGGCTTAAGGATTGTCTTATATATTAGTAGCTTATTATCGATTGACAGAGTACTGTTCCGTCCAATCAGCCACGTGAGATTCTTAAATCTAATGTTGAGTTCATCTCTTTTGCTCTTTACATGGTTTTTCCACGTCATACGCCTATCCAGGTATTTTACTCTATCTGTGTGTGGCAGAGAAGTCTGATTCAGCTGTAGGGGAGGACAGTCGCCCTTTCTCAGAGTAAAGGTGACGTGTACAGATTTTGTAGCACTAGTTTTTATTCGCCATTTGTTCAGCCATGAGGATACACTGTCCAGTCCTCGTTGTAGCATCTCAGAAGCCACCACAGGTCTGCGCTGCTGGCCAAGATTGCAGTGTCATCGGCGTATGTGGCAGTAGTCACGCCATCTGTTGCTGGTAAGTCTGCTGTGTAGATGGTGTATAGCACTGGGCCCAACACTGATCCCTGAGGAACCCCGGCTTGAATTTCTAAGAGCTTAGATGTGACGTCAGTTACTCGCACTTGGAACATTCGATCTAAGAGATATGATTTCAGCAATTCCACGCAGCTGTGTGGAAGGTAGGTCTTAATTTTGTAAGGTAGGCCTCTGTGCCATACTCTGTCGAATGCCTGATGTATATCCAGAAATGCTGAGGAGCAGTACTCTTTTTCTTCTAATCCTTTTCTTATCCTATCGTACACTCTGTGGACCTGTTCCACCGTAGAGTGCTGAGATCTAAAGCCAAACTGATGTGTTGGTATGATGTTATCCTCATCCAGTGTTGGTTTGATTCTGTGTAGAAGAAGCTTTTCAAAGACTTTTGATAATACTGGGAGCAAGCTAATAGGTCTATATGACGAGATGTCATGTAGTGATTTGCCAGCTTTGTGTATCATACGTATCTGCGATACTTTCCACAGCTGTGGAAAGTGTTGGACTCTTAAGATGCCATTAAACAATACTGTTAGGAACACCACTTCCTTTCTCGGTAGTTATTTTAATACTTCTTTAGTAATTAGGTCGAAGCCAGGGGCCTTTTTATCTTTTAAACTTCTGATCGTTCGCCAAGCTTCATGAACCGTTACGGGGCGCGGGAGCTCCGACATCTGATAATCCTGAAGCAGAACTGAGTCCAGAATTTGTTCAGTCTCACCGTCCGGGTTTGGATTCGGGCTAAATACCTTTGCTAAATGCTTGGCAAAACAATCTGCTTTTTCTTGAGGTGTCCTTGCCCAACCACTGTTGCACCTCAGAGGGGGTATTGTTGGTTGCGGTCTGTCGTAATTTTTAGTAAACTTCCACAGCGAGTAGTTTGTTTGTGGAGTAGGTGTTAGGGATTCCAATTGCGTAGCGAGCGTGTTGTTATGCCATTCTGTCAAGATCTCTTTTAGTTGCTTACTCGCTACATGGAAGTTCTGCTTATCTACATCGAGGTGAGTTGATTGCCAGACTCTGCGCAGTCTTCTCCTTTCCAGTACTGCCATTTTGATCTCAGCAGGATAGTTAGTAGTCTTCAATTTTGAGATCTCCCAAGGAGTGTTCAACCAACAGGATTCCTGGATTAGTCTTGTGATGTATTCTGTCGCTTCGTCTATATCATCAACTGTCTTCAAAGCTGCCTTCATTTGTATATGGTCTGTTATGTACTGCCCAAAGGATTCCCAGTCAGTGCTTTTATTATAGAGAGTAATGGGGTCCGTTGTCTCTATCAAACCAGAGCTTACCGTAAGTATAACTGGTGTATGGTCTGATGGACTGTCATAACATGATTCAGCCTTAAGATATTCCTTAGAGAGTCCTCTAGCGACAAAGAAGTCCAGCAGGTCAGGGAGTCTGTCAGAATGGCTTGGCCAATATGTTGGTTCTGCAGTTGTTATGGCAAAGCTATGGTGATTATCCAACATTGACTTTAATTGTCTACCCCTGGTAGTCGTCACTCTACAGCCCCAATACATGTGCTTCGAATTTCAGTCTCCACCTGCGATGTAAGGACTCCCTAGAGTATTGAAGAAGTCAGTGAACATCATCTCACTTATTGCATGTCTCGGCGGGCAATACACTGCAGATATGTTAAGGTAACCAGTTTTGTCTTCTACAGCTATTGTTGTAGCTTGTATATGTTCTGTTTTATAATCAGGCATTTGATGATATTTTATAGATTTCTTAATTATAATTGCAGTTCCGGCGTGCGCTCTACCATCTGGATGAGGTGTCAAATGACACTGATTATCTTTGAAGCTGAGGTACGTGTTAATGGTACAATGAGCTTCCGAGATAAGGAGTATGTCTATGTTATGTGTCTTCATTAACAGTTCCACTTCGTGTTTATTAGGTGTTAACCCATTTATGTTAATAGTAGCTAGACGTAACGAAATCATTTTGAGAGTCGGTCTACTAGTTTAGCTATGAGACTCATAAGAGTACTCATTTGTTGAATGATGAGGTTGAACTTTTCAGTTTGTTTTAAAAGTACATACTCCACTGATATGTTTGTCACGGTTGTATCAACAGTAGTGGTGTTGTGGGTGGTATCCTCTTCTACACTCTTTGTACTTTTATAACGGTTTTGACTAAGAGTTTCGGCATATGTTCTATTCTGGCGAGTGGTTCTGTTCTGTCTCATGTTATTCTCGGATCTGCCCATGTCTGCATAGTCATTTTTGGTTTGAGGTTGTTCGGTAGTTAGATCTCTTCTATTTGTGTTTACATTTCGTTTCTTTTTACGAGCTAATATTTCTTGATAAACCTCGCATCCTTTGTAGTTGGCTGGATGGGGTCCTTTACACAAAGCACACAGTGCAGGAGAGTTGCGGTCACGCCTTTCGTATTCCGATGTCCTATGGGATTCTCCACATTTAACACAGCGGTATGGCCTCATACAGTAGTTCTTGGAGTGACCATACTGTTGGCATCTATGACATTGTACAATAGATGTTCTTTTTCGGGAATCCTCTATCACTACTGATTGCTGGTATATGTACTTGAGAAGTTTGACTGCTTTGTTGTTGGGCTCTGGTGCCAAGTTCACAAAGAATGTCGAAGTTGCTTTCTTTTCAGGGCCATACTTAGCATTGATAATTTTTCCAGTAACTATGTTACCAGTGGCTTCTATCTCTTCTTTGATGGTATTGAGCGGAGTAGATGGGTGCAGATTTCTTATTACTATTATATATAACAAATAATATTAACTATTACTGCGTAAAGAAACGACACCAGTTTACCATCACCCGCAGAAAACAAGTACAATCAAGAGTATGCGATTCCAGGTTGCCGCTTGTTGCATGTGTGTGTTATTTGTTTAATTTTACGATGTTTGGTTGAGTTTAACTTGTTTTAATTTAGTCTTAATTGATGAATATTTATAATAATTCAACATAATGATCCGTTATTGCCCTGTGTATGATTTCTTAAAAAGCAATCAAATCAATAAGGTTAGAAGATTGTTTTGTCTCCCTTTTTTCGTTTGTTGTATATAATTTTGTTTTGTATCACCAATTCATTTGGTTAGTACCTATAATTTTGTGTATACAAACATGTTACTGAACAGTTTTAAAATACAAACTGTTCTTAAAAGTCAATGTTTTGTTTTAACGCGATGTGGTTAAAAAATGTATCCTTGTAGTGTCTGCCATAGGCTTTTTATATGGTTTATTAAGAGTCAAACGTACAACGGAGACCTTCTTCCAGTATATCGCATTTGTAACTGAACAAAATTTATTTTTATTTAAAATTTTATGTCGTTTTTAGGATTCACACTAAGTACCTTTTTTTTTAATTCTATCTTAATATTACAATTATCAAATCACTTTGACTCAATTAAATGTATAATATAAAATATTTATTTACATAATTTATTTTTCACAATTTGGTAATAATAAAGACATGCGCCCAGTACAAAGTTACTGCACCAACACACTAACAAGACAGTCTTTCGATCGACACTATTGATTAGAAAGAGAAACAGCTATGTTACTGACGTATAGCGTCAACTCGTCTATCGATCCGATTGCCCGCAACGATCGAGACCCATATGTAGTAATAGTGAACATTCTTTATCTGCACGCTGCTGACAGCCCTACATTAATTTACGCACACACACAAACGGATACGGATAGGCAATTACGTATGCAATAGTGTAGGCAATTAAATCTGTTCGCTAGTATGGAGTGTCAGGGGTGTAGTAGTATGGTCTTATATGGATCGTTCATAAAAACTAACTTATAAATGAGATTAAAATGTATAGCTATAGATAATACACAATATTTTGATCAGTACACAAACTTATTTTGTGAGTACCAACCTACAAAATTTAAGCAAAAGCTTTTTTTTTAAATGGTAAAATTTTAAAAATATTTCTTGCCGATGTTGTCAAGTCAAATTCATCAGATTCAAATTTAAGTCTAGCTTTTCTATTATCGAATAATAAAACAGTAAAATATCTTGACATTTGTAGATCAGTGAGAAATAATACTATACTTACTTGCATTTTGAAGTACACCCGGTTTTAACTTTGGCACTACAGTGAGGGCTGAAAAGGAGACATATATGTAATTAAAGGTGGGTTTCTAAAGAACAAGTGCACTGGCGCAGTCCTACAGAAAAGCCAACGCTGGCCCGGCACCTGTTGTTTAAATGTGACCAGTCATTTCTGGATTTTCTCGTGGTGTGCACACATTTGTCGTAATGAGTTCGAGACAAATCTGACAGTTAAAAAGGAAATGTCTAAAGAATATTCCTGCATTATTAAAAGGGGACTGAATCAATATATCGGAGGAGGAAATTTAAAAAAAAAATGACTTTGGACAAGAAAATGGATAAGCAATAGAACCTTAACAAGAGGCTTAGTTTTGATGTTACAACAACTTAGATTAGAAGATCCTTCCAAGTACAGGTTGGTATTTTAGTTTTATAAACATCACAACGCTTATCCCACAAACATTCGTGCTCTCTATAAAGTTGAACGAAACTTTAGCATTGTGTCTTCGTTAAATTTTTTCATCATTTTTGAAAATGTGTACATACTACAAAGATGGACCTGGGACTGGCCTGAAGTGTTTACACATGCCGGCAATGCTGGCACAGGGGTTGAGGGCGATGCGGGCAGAAGTCACAGGCTGGAAAAATAGACGGGAGCTCTATTCCAGCCAGCGCTGGCTCGACTTGAAAAATCGTTTATACGAGGCCAATACCCAGCCAGTGCTGACTGCTATAGAACTGGCGCCAGTACACTGGCTTTTTACAAACACTGCCTAACAGGGACTGTGCAAATGCTGCCAGTGTGATCTGGTTGCAAAGTAATAAACACTTGAATAGGGTATTGACATTTTTTTCAGTGAAGGTCCCATAGTATATCACTTATCAAAAGTATATAATATCATAGCATATCACTTATCGTCTACCAAAATTACTTATAATGTCTTAAAAGAGCGTACTTTGTTGTATAAAAAGTGCCCAAAAATGTCTGATGACAAATTTCTTGTCATAAAAAACAGACTAACAAAAATTATGAATTTATGGTATTAAAAATAACCATAAATTAATTTTTTCATTTAAGTAATTAAACAATTATTTAAAATACAGTACTTTCTTTTTCAAAAACTTGAGTTTTGTGATCGACAGCAAGGATTATCCATTTTCCTCTTCTAATTTCACAATTCAATTAGTAAAATAATGGTGTAATATACATATTTATAACATTATTTTATGTGACGGCTTATCAATGAATTTTAATAGATAACAGATCACATTTTAGTATGAAATTGGTTTGTTTGCAAACATTCTTTTTTGGGATGGAGTCGACTATAGACTTAGCTGGGAATTTTAATCTGTATTTGATAATTAAATTCTGTGGGATTAATAAGATGCATTCCTTCAAATAGTTTCTCTCCTTTGCCCCTGAATTTTCATATTTCACAAATATTTATTTTACAATTGCATGACCTAAGTCACTGTGAATGTTTTAAAAGTTCTTGCACAGTTCCTATGTGTCAATAACAAATAAAATGTTTTGGTTATTCTGACTGTAAACACTGCCTTATGTCTAACCTAACCTTATTTTTGTAAATGTATTTTTTTTGTACAGATATATGAGCTGATGTTTATAATTTGTCTCAACAAGAACTCAACTGCAAGAAGTTAGTTATAACATTGAAGGGACCAGTCATATTAAATCATTAAATTCAATTGTCATAAAAAGTGGCATTCCTTTTATTTTTCAGTACTTATATATTATGTACTTATAATATATGTCATTACTTATATTATGTACATACTAGTTCATTTAAAAAATAAGTGTGTCTAGTGTATCAGCTATCAGTGAACTGCCTGATACTGTTCTTTCGACTGTAACATAAGTGCCGACTAAAAGAAAAGCATTATTATATTTCTTAGAATGGGCCCTAAATACGTTTATGTTTGTAAATTACACATTGCTGAAAGTATTTCCATGTAGCAGATGTGTGACATTAGTATTATTTCTACTAAATGAAAACAAAAATATGAGATACGGTCATTATTACTGAAATGATTTTCCGAAATACTTTTGGGAAAGATGTCGCTAGATGCAATATATATGTTGTAACAATGTCGTAATGAGTGGTGTAAATAAGGCATCGTATGGGATCCAGTAGGGACTTCTAATGTTCGCCATTACAACCAGTACATTATTATAACCTATGTCATTACACACAATTTTTACTTTATTTTAAACAACTGGTACATACTAGTTTTTTTATGGTCAAGTAGCTGGGAAATATAAAACTAGATGCAAGATAGCATACCATTCCTATAAAGCGATCAAATTAATAAAGAATGTCAAACCAGCATAAATGTGAGTTATTAAAGTAAGATAGAGAATACAGTAAAAAAGAGGCTGTTTTTCTGACGTAAAAGCTATCGAGATTAAAATTACGTCCATACACAAGAAAATAACCTTTGTAAATAATCTTCATATAATTTATTCCATCTTATTTAGCCATGGATCTTAGCAAAATATAAAAAAAAAACATTAGCATAAGCATGTTAAATACATCCATTCACATGATAAACACCTAGCATTCGCTGGCAATAGTCGGATATTCTCTAACTGCCAATCTATGTTTGATAAATAACAGTATACATAGAATCCGTGACCTAATTTTACTAATGTATTATTTTAAAGCCAGCGAATAGAATTACCATATTTTATCATGCAACCTGTGCAGTGCTAAGGAAATCAATCTAGCCATCAAACCAGTATCCATTCATCCTTATATTACCGCATATTAGAAAAGCGAGCTGAGTACAAGCTCCTAGTTGAGTTAGTTCAGTCTAAATGTCTTTATTCTCAGGTTTGGTAACATCATAATTTTTCTATATACAATATCTGCTTACTCTTACTAATTGTTATTAAACTGTGACCACTTTCAGTATCTTTGCTGGACAAAAGATTGCATTCTGTACAGTCTTCACTACAGTAAAGGTCTACATCCACCCAAGCTCCACTTTTTAATATCCTTTATAAAACTAAGTCCATAAAGAAACTTCATTCTCATACAAACTGCTGGGTGTACAATCTTATGATTATACCATACAATGCGGGCAGCATCTACCTTCTGTGTAGTGGGGGAAACATAAGGTATGGATGAATAATTACATAAAATAAAAAATGGTGCTGTACAAAGGTTTACACGTACCTGGTATGATATTCTACTGAATGGCAAACTCGCTTCTGGTATTTTTTATTTAATGCATCCATACTATAACACCCTTTAGGAACGAGGCAAGGTATATCGCAAGCACCCTCAGGATGATTATCCCATATCTCATCAATCCTCAATTTCGTTGCAACCTCAATTTTAGGAGATAGAATGCCCTGGATATTATAACATATATTTATAAGTTAATGTCAAATGTAAATATAAATTTCAGTCAAAATTATGTTTGATTTTAATTACAATAACCAATGAATATTATATAAGTGAGGGTCTATAAATCAAGGGGGGGTGTACAAACCATTTAATTATAATAACAAATGAATGTTATATAAGTGAGAGTCTATAAGTCTGTGAGGGTGTATAAGCAATTTAATTACAATAACCAATTAATATTATATAAGTGAGGGTCTATAAATCAAGGGGGTTGTACAAACCATTTAATTACAATAACCTATGAATATTATATAAGTGAGGGTCTATAAATCAAGGGGGTGTGTACAAACCATTTAATTATAATAACAAATGAATGTTATATAAGTGAGAGTCCATAAGTCTGTAAGGGTGTATAAGCAATTTAATTACAATAACCAATGAATATTATATAAGTGAGGGCCTACAAATCAAGGGAGTGTGCACAAACCATTTAATTATAATAACAGAGGAATGTTATATAAGTGAGATTCTATAAGTCTGTGAGGGTGTATAAGCAATTTAATTACAATAACCAATGAATATTATATAAGTGAGGGTATATAAACCAAGGAGGGGTGTACAAACCATTTAATTACAATAACCAATGAATATTATATAAGTGAGGGTCTATAAATCAAGGGGGGGTGTATAAACCATTTAATTACAATAACCAATGAATATTATATAAGTGGGGGTCTATAAATAAAGGGGGGGTGTACAAAGCATTTAATTACAATAACCAATGAATATTATATAAGTGAGGGTCTATAAATCAAGGGGGGGTGTACAAACCATTTAATTATAATAACAAATGAATGTTACATAAGTGAGAGTCTATAAGTCTGTGAGGATGTATAATCAATTTAATTATAATAACCAATGAATGTTATGTAAGTGAAGGTCTATAAGTCAGTGAAGGCATATAAGCACACATGATGGGAATTTTCAAATCTCACCGCAGTCAATCTAAATAATTTTGTGCATCGAAAGGCAGGATAATTTCCATACATAAAGAGATTTTAGAAACATGTATATAATAATACATAACACAACCCATATGAGTGTTCGTCTCAACAAACCCTCCAACAAAATAACAAAGTTAAAGATCATCGTGGAACTAAACACAAAACATTTAATCAAGAGAAAGCACAGTTGCTTTCCCTTGATTAAATGTTATTTAATTAAAGGTGTTTAAGACACTAAATTTATCTTTAAATTTATATGCAAGACATTAAACTTATGGCAGATGTAAGGAGCACAAAGGTACAACTTCATTTCATTGCTCGCTCCAAATTTAGAGGAATCGAAATCGCTTCCATCCTCTGCACACTCAAGTGGTTACACTATTGCTAGGGATCAAAAAAAGGCTTTCTTTATTAAAAAGAAATAATGAAAGATTATGGAAAAAATTAGAATATTTTTACACCAATTTTTATTAAAAAAATAATAAAAATTAACAAAGTTATATGCACTACAATGCTGGTTCAAAAAATCACATTCTGACAAATTCTTGATTCTTCAGCCATGGTTCATCTGAAAAGGGAAAATGAAATTTTTTAAATCATCGTAAATGTAGCAATTTTTAGTGTAGCTATTTTCTTTCTAATTACTTTTGAACAAAATAGTGGCACGTTAAACATAAAGTTTGTTTTTTTTTGGAAATTTTTCTCCACTTCAATGAGAGAGATACTGATCTGACCAGGTTGGAGAAAGTTGTTTTGAGAAAACTTTAAAAAAAAGATTAAAAATCCAAAGTAATAAATTATAATAACAAGTTTATAACTTACTAACCTGCATCAATTTCATGGCCATAAAAAGTTTCTTCTTCATTATTTTTATCGTCTTCCTCACTCCTTGATTTTTTTGCACTACATTGATTTTCTTAGCTGTTGATTACAGTGCTTAAAAATGCTTACAATGCATATAAGATAAGCAATGTAAGCGTATTTATAGACAACTGAATACTGAATACAACATGAGTGCTTATTTTTAGAACAGTTTTGAGATAAATCAATTTGAGTTTGTGGTGGCCCCTTTGATTTTATTTCCTGTCTTATTTCTAAAGTCTTTTCACATTTTTTTATATAATTCACATTATAATGTTCCATTTTAAACACACAAGAATGCTAAAAACACAACAAATCTACAAAGATTAATTAAATATAATAATTGCAAACTGCAATAATTTTTAAAACCAATACACTCACAGAAATGTATATGTTTTGTTTACATGACACTGGCAAAATTTGAGTAAAACAAAAAGACGCACTTCATATATAGTAGGGTAACGTCGTCACGCATTCACAGTGTGATACAAGTCATAAGAGCGCCGCTCTGAATTTGCTTTATTTATCATACAAATCTTTTGTCTCATCGCCAGGTAGTATCGAACTCTTTCACTCTCATTGAATTGAGTACCGAAAGTTGTACTACACTTTCGTCTATAGGAGCGTCTTTCTGAGTGCTCCACTCACTAAACATTTTAAGATTCGCTCGCAGCTAAGTTAATAACGATAGAAAAAAAATTACACTTATCTTTTAAAAGTAATAATAATATATATTAGTATATGTAAATACATAAGTGGTTACTACTTTTTATACCGTCTCATTTATCCTTCTTGTCTAAAGCTCCTTATACTTTATCCTTTTCATGTTCCTACTCTATTAAGTTTTTAAGGTTTATCATCAAGCCACTGATTGTTAACATCAATCTTCCTTCAGTTGATTGGAAGAACTTGCATTTATAGCAATAAGCTAAACTCATAAATATCCTGTCAATATTCATGGCTTCAGTATATGCAACCCTGCTAACAAATGTAACCACAGCAACATCGACAGTTTGTAGACCTTCCATATCTAAAAGTTGTCTATATATTTTGCTCTCATCCCAATTAATAATGGTAAAGAAAACTTACTGGAAAATGCTTCGCAGGCCTCATTAAGAGGTCAATACCTTCGTTTGAACACATTTGAGGTGGAAAAAGTAGTTCATTTAAAGTTCCCAAATATTGAGCCAGAACATGCGCCTGTACTTTATCACATTTGTTTACCCATTGTACTAATTCACAGTATATCATTTCATCATCTGAAATAGCATAAAATGTGGATAATAATGATATAAATATTTATGTTCTAATAAAAAATATATTAATTTAATGAAAAGTTTATTTTATTTTGATTACTAACAGCTAATATTAAGGTTGAAAACCAAAAATAAAATAAATTATCTTTAATCGTGCTAATTAATTATATATTTTGGTCACTCGGAAGTCGTGTCATTTGAAATAAAATAAATTTGTTCTAATATCTAAAAACTTAATGTACTCTTGAGAATAATATTAACAAATAAGTTGCCAATAATCTTTATGCAATCATTGTATAAACACATATATAATTTTGACTATAATGCCACCTACAAATAATTAAATTTGTACAATCGTATTTTTAAATTTTTTTACGATTTATTTCATTAAGAATGTCATGATAAGGTGGCATAGTTATAGAAGGTAATCCCTACTATGTCTTTGGCTTATCGAGAGATGATACAAACAATTTGAAAAAAGTGGTTTTGATTTAGAAGAATCATGCTAATTAATCATATATTTTGGTGAATGATAAGGAACTCTTTCCTTATCAGTCACCAAAATCACTGCTTCGAGCAATACAAAAAATGTTTATTTTATTATGCTGATAACAGGAAGATCTACTGAAGTTTTTCATTTCTGACGAGCTATGAGATGTACTTATAAAATCTCATAATCACATATGGTGGTTTGAAGGAAAAGATTGTCTGACTATACCCGATCAAACGCTTTCAATTTTTAGTATGCAAAAAGAGTTGTACCTAAATAGTCAATTGAGCACTTGATTATTGGACCATGACAAAGCTCATCAGGCTCAGAAAACAATATATTTACTCAAATCATACAGAATTAGATTATTAGATCACACTCCACAGAGTTCAGATTTAGCATCATATGATTTAGCAATGTTTTTATAAATAAAAATCAATTAATTTTTCCATTAAAGTACATATATAAAAAAATCTATTTATTTTTCCATAAAAATTCAATACTTTAAATGGGTTCAGAAAAAAACGTTTTTCTTTCCAGAAAACAAATGGAAAAAATATTTCCATGATTGGTCTGGATACATGAACACATGTCTTAGTAATGAGAGACATCGCTTTAAGAAATAATATTTACTAGTGACACAACCTAATGCAATTCATTAATTTAATAATTGTTATATGTACTTTGTGAATAACTACTTAGAAACATTGTACTACACTTTTTAAAGTAAAATCAACTCGTATCCCATTTTAATTTGTATCACAAGTTGGACAAGATTTTGCAATTAACAAATAAAATATTTGTAAGCAATTTTTCAACCAAAAAAATGTTATATAAGTAAGAGGCGTTGAGACAAACAAATGCAAATATTGTAGCTTCCTTGCAATTAAAATTTTCAAACTTAAACTTTTTAATAAACCCTGTCTTATTTTAAAGGCTTGCGTTACTGATGTTGACTTGTAATAGCATTTTAATTTATAAATAAAAGTTTAAGAACATTATAAAGCGTAGAAATGTTATTGAGCCTGTATACAAAAACATTTTCAGGATAAAATATAATGCTTAGCATTAATAGTAGACTTTCAAATTTGTGCTATTAAAATGATAACTTCTCCTCATTGACCACACACATTTAAAGCCCACCATCCCAACTTCATATCTATCTTTCTTTCTTGTTTTTAGAAATAATTCATATCTCTCACAACTTAAGTCTAATTAATAAAATAAAGACTTAATTTTAAACCAGTAAATCAATTAAAGTATGCTATCACCAAACTAGCTAACATATTACTTACGTAGTAACAGGTGCATGTCATTTATACAGCAGATTTTCTGGAATCTTTTGCGAAAGTAGAACAAATCGCGGAAATGTAGCGGGAAGACCGGTGGGAGACAGCATGTTTGGTAACTGGTGCCAAGCGTAAACACTGTTAGAGATATGTGACCATTCGGACACAGCCATACCCCGGGGCAGGTGACCTTAATGTTCAAAAATTAGTTTTATTACAGTAGGTTATGGTATTTTCGTTATTACCTACTTTCTTTAAGAAACTGAAGTGATGAATTATAAATAGGTATGAGATTTGATGAGTACTTCAATTAATATGCAAGTAAAAACAAAAAAAAATGTTATACATCCTTACTTTACTAATGTACAAAATAAAAATATTTAAGGTCTTTAATTATTGTACACAACAAGCATCACTTTATTTCCATGTCTTGTAGAAATTAAGTCTAAAAATACAATTAAAAATAATCTCTGTAAACTTGACACAATCTACATATTCAACAAGTGTTCTTATCACCTATTTATATAGTAACTTAACTCGACGAGAAAACTGTGAAGTTTCTATAATACACATTTATTTCTAATTATTAATAGTATGTTATCAATTTTGTAATGACGTAAAAGGCGTTTAAAACTAAATATTGAATGAATTCTAAGAAAACCTAAGGCAAAGAAATACGTACTGACTGTATTTCAATTTCAACTGTTAGTTCTAAGATTTTTTTTGGCATATTTCAATATACCGTTAATTTATTTTTGTATCATGAGGATTTTAAAAGTTATATACATAATATTAGATTTCGTTTTTTACTTTATTTTTATTTTACATTGCTCTATAGAGTTATTTAAAGACGTCAAATTTAGATTTCCATGACAACCATTTGACAGCAACTAAACAAACACTGATTTATTTATAAAGTTATAAAGTAGCTTTTCAAACAGCCAGTATTCTAAATCAAAATATTCTAGAAAAAAAGGAGAAAAATTCAATGACGATCGTAACAAGAAATTATCATATTATTTACGTTATTTTTAATTTATATTATTTTCACCAATTTTATTTATAGGATAATTCAGAAAAAATAATGCATATTTTTTAAGAAGCTAATTTGAAACTTACGATACGAAAATACATCAATGCTTTAATTTTTTATTTTACCTGTTTTTAATTATCTTTGGAAACAAAAATCTTTCGAAACTATGAAAATAATTATTTGTGATATATAAATTTAAGAATAAAACCTTACTATTAACCATCTTGTCAGAGATGTGCAGATAAAATGGCCACTCAATTAAGAATAAATTGTTAGTATAACGGAACTTCAAGTACTCATTATTCTAAGCTCAGCACAATTAGAAAATAGTCAAACCAACCTATAGTTTGGCTATTTTCTAATTGTGATGAGCTGTTCTCGCACTAGACACATTAAATCACTTGAGATCTAAATTTAAGACATGATATTTCTTTAGATTCTTTTTGATGTATTGCTTTTTGTTTCCTTCTATAAAAAGATCAAATTCCAAAGGCATTATAAATAGGTCTCTCATTTCGTAATTACATAATTTCACAATTACGTAATTATGGGCTAGTTTTGAACTTTTCTCAAATGTAAAATTCCTTAATTACAGAAATCATTTTGACTTAAACAATAAAAATATCATATCGATCGAGTACCGATTTATGTTACATTATAGCATGTAAAACGTAAAATTACACACCAATGTAGGTTGTAATGTAACATATTTGAAAATATTAGGTAGCACTATCTGTCTATACTAAATAATTGTGTGTGGTAATTCCCCATGATTTATTTTAAACTCGGATGGTTCATAAACGTCACGATGAATATTGAGATTGAATTAGTACTTTCAAGTAAAGAATAGATTTCAATATTGTCTAATGACCAAACTTTAGAAAACTGCTCCAAATTGTGATGCAGTGCGGATAAGTCCATGAGTCCATTTTTAGTTAAAAATTTAAGAAAGCTCGATCGCCAGTCATCTAATTTATATTTACTCAACTAACCTGCTCTAGTTATTGGCCATAGTCATGAAATTATAAATAAATTATAAATCGATGGACTACATGCTCGACTCTTCATTTGGATTATAAATTATATATATTTGATACAATCATATGAGTGTATAAACTTTTTTCGTTCACCTACTAACTAACTTGGTTGTTTTATACAGCAATTTTATAAGTACCAACCAAATAAATTATTAAATTTATACCTATCAAAATTACATTTGTTTGAGTGAAATGATAAATGAAGTAGGGAACACTTTTTTATTTCTTTGATTTAAGTAAGTTCTGAGAATGTTGTAAATGCTACAATATCATAAGATCAATTCCAGTAAAACAAACTACTGTGTTATTAATAATTTTTCAATGTAATCAATATAATATTTTTAAAGCTTTCAATGAATTTAATTTTTGTTTAATTATTTTTTAAGGTCATCAACAAAGAAAACCATATACAACGATTTTTTAAACAAACGAACACTATCTTCGATTTGGGAACATTTCTTGAGAGAAGGTAAGGGACAAGATATTGAATGCAAATATTACAAAGAGTATTAAAAACTCCTGATGGGTCAATTGGAGCTTTAGATAACCAGATGCGTGCTAAGCATATAAGTATTGCTTTGGCATAATGCCACACCAAGATTCCGAAAAAGCCAGTACTTCAATTACTGCTAATAATACTCAAGATTCAGTCATCAACGTTAAATATTCGAGAAAAAAAACTAAACTATTCAAATATATTTCTATGGAGGTTTGTGTGAACAGAATGGCAGCACTAGATGGAATTATTCCATTTAACTAATTCTGTCCTTGTGAAAACCTAAGATAGCTGTTTTAACAGTCTGGATTTACCAAAATCTTTTAAATCTATAACGAAGATAGTCCTAGAACAATGTGATCAAACAAAAACAATTAATTAAACTATTTAAAGAAATGAAATTCCAAAATACAAATTCACTACTACTTGTAAGAATTGGACCTCCACCCAAAAAAAAGGAAGAAATTTAAACATTCACAATAAAGACCAAGGCAAGAACAAACATTTGGAGTTAACGAGGTTAAAAGGTTTAATTACAGCTAATGTAGCTAAGCAAGTGTTAGAACAGCATTTGCGTGCATTTGAGCTCAATCTCAACGACATAATTTCTTTCACTACGGACGGAGATAGTGTAAAGGTTAAAATGCTTGCTTTATCTCTCAGAAAGAGAATAAAAGAAAAACAATTGCATCTGCTGTTTTAGAATATTTACATAGCAATGAAGAATTTTTCACAACCCCAGCTGCGGAAACATTGGTAAAACTGATATCCAAATAAGAACATTTTTTATATAATTCTTAGAAAGGTTGATATTTATGCAAACATAAGAGAAACCACAACGAAATCTGCAACAAACCCAAATGGAAGCTGTAACCACAAGTATTGATTATAGAGATACAGAGTTAACCACCACACAAAGTCAGAAAAAAAGATACACAAAGTTACGACAGGAAGCAAAGACTTCCAGAGAAACCACAGATCTAGAATATATTATTAGAGTTGAAATGTACATTTATGATTGTGCTGCTGTTGGTGGACGAGAAGTGTACCTAATAGTTTGTATAATTATTTATTGTTTATACCGCCCACAGTTAATGAAGCTGAATGAGCTTTTCCAGCTATATTTGCAACAAGCTGAGAAATTCCTTGGCTGATAAAACAATGAATGCCTCATCGTTTATGAGATTACATTTCCAAGAGAAAAAATTATGATATTTCATTTGTTTTTTTTATTATGATTCTTGATGATTTCATAAATATTACTTGTATTTTCAATAAACATACAAATATACCACAATATTATAATCAGACTTTAAAAGTTTTTAAAACTACAAATTAATTTTTTTAATAACTCGGAGTCAGTTACGTAATTATGTAATTGACAGCCATAAATTCGGTACTATATAGTTACATAATTGCTATATCCATAATTTTGGAAGCCATGTATATATGAACGACCATGTTTTCATACTGTAAAATAGAAACATATCAATTTATCTTTATGTAAAAATGCGCATAGAACATTTGAATACATTTGGCTATGTCACCATAATAAACAATTTATCTTATACCTAATAATAAAAGAGAATACAAAGTGTGATAATAAACCTGCAAGGTATTGTTTTTTTTTTTCAAAAACAATCACTTTTCTTCAGCATTTTTTATTTTGAGTAATATTTTTCAAACATGTTCAAGGGTTAATTTCGAAAACTGTTGAATCAGGTGGGAGAGTAGGATAGAGGCCTTAAAACTTTTAACAGTACATATGGGAGATGTATGCGAGACTTTGCTAAACCCAGAAATTTAGTTTTAGATATTTGCTATTAAATTAAACTGTATTTCAAACAAAAAATTAGATCTAGCATCTACATTCGATCTTTTATAAAACTGAAAAAATTTATTTGAGGATCTTCGACTAGATGAGTACAGTACAATGAAACTCTTGTTGATGCAAGAAAAGTAAGTGACAAACACTAAATGCATTAGATGTTAGATTTGTACAACTTAATCACTGTAGTAACTTTTTCAATTCTTATGTAATATTTATAATGTCTAAAAAATCACTACTGAAACTCTGTATTGAATTTTAAAAGTATTAGGACAAAGAAGCAAGTTTAAGCAATGTATTAAAATAAAAACAATTTAAAATTTTGCCCCCAACCTTAGTGTCGTTATTAGAATATTAATAAAAGGAGTTTATCTAAATTAAATTTAATTAAAAACTTTTTACTTTTTTGTACCATGCAAAATTGTTTTACGTGTTTTATTATTTTGGTGAATGGCTTGAAATTGGCTAAGAAATAAATTTAAACGGAGTAAAAATACGTAACAAAAAATGAGAAAATTTTTTTTTTTTATTTTTGTGTATGTAGTTTTATTTTAGTTTTATATGCCTGTATACATATATATATATATATATATATATATATATATACATACATATATATATATATATATATATATATATATATATATATATATATATATATTGAAACTTTATAAACACTGAAGCAGGTACTGTAGTCTAATAATATCCGAGACAAACAGGTTTTAAATTGTTGTCATTAAAAACTTTACGGCAGGAGTATAGTGAATTTTGCTATTTGTATAGAATAGCCAAAAACAATCTGTTCTTTTTTGTAAATTATAGTAATTCCCAGAGTGAGTTTTCTACAGATTTAAATGCTTAATTTTAATTTTTATGTGAAAAGTTGTTCAACAAGACTTTCATTAAAATTCAAATTTATTAAATATTATATTTATATACAAAGATGATGTTAGAATATGACCTTTATACAAAATATATACTAGTAAATATTTAATAATTAAAAGAATTTTCTGTTAAATTTGTATTTTGAAAATGTTGAGTTTTGTGAAATGACCCTCAATTGTTCTTGGAAATGTTTTAATGTGTCAAGCAAAGTATTTTCATAACTTATTACTCGTTTTACAAAAATATTGATATTAGAAACAATAACACATTTTAAAAATTTAAAAACCTGTTTGACCTTAAGAGATATCAATACCAAAAATACAATTACAAAACTAATTTTTGGGGCAGAGAATTTATCAGAGGCAGGAAGAGAATGAAAACAGATCAAGTGCAAGTAGGGTAGGGTTGCGTAGTTAGTTATATCTCTTGAAATGGTTGATAGAAATTAATAGAAATAATTTTAATAAACCATTCTAATCAAGAGTTTTTTCAAAAATTTCACGAAAATCCATAGATTGAAAATTAGAAAGGTATGCATGTTGAATGTTACTTTGAAACACAATATTATATATATATTTTATATATGTGGTTTAAAACTGAAAATTGTATTCCTTTAACATAAAATTTCAGTGTCAGAATAGGTGGTGAAACAAGTCCACATACAGTTTTGTGTCCAAGTCCACATACAGTGTTTGAGCCAGTTTTAGAAGATCCCTTCAATTTCATGAGTATTAATTTTATAGAGACCTACTTATATTCCCAAATCATCAGTTCATAGGGTTTTGAAAAGTTATTATCTTCATCCTTACCACATGGTAAGAATGAAGGTAAAGGATACAAACTTGGAATCTCAGAATTGTACCACACAAATTAATTTTAGCAAATATTAGATAGAATTCAAGATGATGTGGATTTTATCGACAAAGTACTCTTAAATAATGAAACTACATTCCGAAGATATAATTTTTGAATATGTATAAAATTATACGGTTGTCATATAAAAAATCGCTACATTGTGAGAGGTTATAGATTTTAAGGATGTATTTACAGATACCACAGCTTGAGAATAGATATTTACCAGTCGTAAACTCACTAATACACACTTCGCAAAGCTGCTTCTTGGTGTGTAAAAACGTTAAAGTCCATTTGCTGCATCTTAAAGATCCAATAGTCATTAGAAGCCATATTGAATAATTAATGAGAGATTGACAAAATATTGATTGTTTAATAGTAAAAATTCCTTCAATAACATGTCGATTCTTACATATAAACGATCAATCTTTTGTCAGTCCATCAGTATTTCTTCGATTGAGCTTCTAATGGTCGCCTTACATTATATTGTAACTAAAATGAAAACATGTGTTTTATATGTTTTAGTAACCAATTTTATTTATTTTGTCATAATAAAATTACATTGGTACAACAATAAAAAATATTAGTATTGTTCCAGTTTTCATTCTGATTTTATCCATTTACCAGGCCAGCTAACCAAAATGGCTACGTACAATCATTTTATCTTCCAAACACGGCTTTATCGCAGCAGCAATAACTCGTGGACATTAACTACTATTCTTGTCTAAATAATTTCTGCCCGTAAATTAAAAACACGGTGTAAAAATATTACCACGAAATGTCGTATTTCTATGTGAATAAGAATTTAAATACAAAAAATTACTTCTCATATTTTCTATGCTGCTGATGCACTTGTTTCCTCAGTCCTTTCCGAAATGCATGTAGCCTAGAAGTAAACAAGTTAGGATATATTTTATATAAATAATTGAACTGAATGCCAATGATAAACATGACAATTAAGGGTCCGGTAATTTTAGAGCTAACCTATTGTAAATTAACATGTCCTAGAATACAACTATGTCCTTTTAATGAATTGTGACAAACTATCTCAATAAACCGATAAATACATTGAATGGGTGATATTGTCTTCAAACCACCTCTCAACACCTTTACAACAATGTGGCATTACTTGACGAATATTAGAAAGTATCATTGTAACTTTAGCAATTAGCGTAAAATAATAAAACTTACAATAAAATATTTATGTACTCTTGTACATCTCCTATTCCTTCTTGATATGTACAGTTGAAAATGTCATGAATCTTTGAACTTAATAATCTGCAATTAAAACAAAGCATAATTGTTTGTGAGAAACAAACAGATTCACAGACACACATTTCAGAAACAAATATTTTTGTGTTCTATTGTTTTTTTGTTACCTTTAATATTTTTTCGTAAATATCTTCAATGTACGAACTGGCCAATTTTATTGTCTAATTATCCTAATGTAATACAAAAGTGTATTTGTTTGTCCTTCTTTCACGTTGCTACAAAGTAATTAATTGATGTGATTTTTTTTTCGAAGTAGTTGGTGGGGTGGAAAATGATATAGGTTATTTTTTATTCTCGATAATATCATTCTAACGAATATACTTGTTTAATATATTTGTTTGCCTTTCTTTAACATCGCAACGGAGCTATGGATCGTCGTGATTTTTGACACAGAGGAAGTTGGCGGACCAAAAAGTATATAAGTTACTTTTCAATCTGGGAAATTACATTCTAACTAATATAATTCCAACTAATATCAAAAATTCGAAAGAGTATTTGTTTGTGCTTCTCTCATGTGGCAAGGAAGTAACAGATCGAAGTGATTTTTTGCCCAGAGATGGTTGGCATGCCGGGAAATTATATAGGCTACTTTTCATCCTAGGGACTATCGTCCTAACTAATATTATAGATGTAAAAATGTGTTTGTTTGTCCTTCTTTCACATCACAGCAGAACTACAGATAGACGTGATTTTTTGCACAGCTTATTGATGAGCCAGTAAATAACACAGGCTACTTTTCATCCCGGAAATCTCATTCTAACTAATATTGTAATCCTGATTAACTGTGTTTGTTTATCCTTATCTCACATTGCAACGAAATCTCTATTTTCAACGGGGAAATCTCATGCCTTTGGGAAATTCTTATTTGAAACAAAAATTATACAATGGGTATAACGAAGCAGCGTCACAATGGAGCCATGGATAGACTTTTTTTTTGTATCACTACTATTTTCAACGGGGAAATCTCATGCCTTTGGGAAATTCTTATTTGAAACAAAAATTATACAATGGGTATAACGAAGCAGCGTCACAATGGAGCCATGGATAGACTTTTTTTTTTGTATCACTACGTATGCTATATAAGGTAGCAACAAAATCACTCCCTTTAATCCCGAATTTAGAGGGAAATGTATTTTGTTTTCTTTGTCATTTGTATCATAAAATAAAAAAAATAAAGGCTTAATTTAATTTCCTTGATCATTCTAGATTGCGCTACATGTTTTAATTTTTCTCTATGTTTTCAACTGCAACCCACCAAGTGAATAAAATATAGTATTTATAGATAGAACTGATTCTTATTTTAGACATTCCATATACCAACTTTGACTAAATTAGTGTTAACCTAGAAGGTAATCTTAGGTCGAAAAGTTTGTAAGAAGAAACAGGACTCATGACATTTCATTCGTTTGCATATATTCGAAAAGAATGGATGAAATAATTTCAATACTTCTTAAGAGTTTACTTACTAAAATAATTTACTTCACGAATAATTCAAATACATCAAATAATTGATTAAATGTAATGAAATCAAAACAACTAATAATGAGACTAATAATACTAATAATACTTAGAGATGATTAATTTTATTAGAATATGTAAATTTTAATTTTGCATTTTTTATGATCGCGCTGAAATAAGTTTTGGAATATCCAATTTCATGGGACATCTAAAATTAATAGGAATAATTAGTTACAATTAAGTCCATTCTAATCTAATTAATTAATTAAATTTTTTTTATTTTATTAAACAAATAAAAAGTGATCTACTTGTGTTATAGATGAAGGTTTAATGTATTTTTTCATACTAAAATCATTGTACTAGATATTTCCTAAGTTAATAATAAGCTTCGCAAAATAGACGTTTTTTATTAAAAATGTAAATACACTCTTAATGGCTTTGAGTTTAAACATTTTTTTTAATTCATTTCTTATTTCCATTCTCATTTTGATGAAAATGTTATGGCTTACGATCAAAATTCCACAAGATTATCTTCTAAACACATAATGGTTTAAAATGTAACCTTCTGAAATTAGTTTCTTTCTTCTTTGGTCCTGAAAAGAAGAAATGAAAACTTTGTACTATTTAAAAATTTAGACGAAGTATCAAAGTATTGAAAATAATTTGCCTATTTTTATAATTGAAAATTGAAGTACTATAAAGCACAAATTATAATAGTATTCTGTTATTAAAAAAATTACAAACATTTATGAAGACAATAGATAGGTTTTTTTAACCATCATGGCACTAAGGGTATACATGGCAATAACATCTACATCTCAGTGAATAGACTACTACCAGTTACTGGGCATTTATGCGCAATGAACTTTAGGGTTTAAAGCATTCATATAAACTGTGTTATGCTTGTATAATAACTTGATGGTTAATGAAATATGGAAAAAACATAACATTTTTATATATTTTCTTATGACAAATTTATATTGATTATTATTTTCTGCTTTCATTAATATATTTAAATACAACAAAAAAAACTTTATGTGTATTGAAATACTAATATTTTTCTTTCAATCAGTGCTTTTTCCAATTTTTTAAAGTGCTATTTTTCGGGATACATTAACGATTCTTGTCTTTAAAAAAAACGTGTCCAAACACGATAAATCTACTGTGCAGTGTAAAGTTATTATAATTACCTTCTGACACCATCGTAAGAAATGTACCTTCCTATTAAACATACCTGTTATAATTAACATCTGACACTCTTTAAAACTTTATATTGCATTGTTATTGAAACTATATATTCATGCAAAGTACAATATCCAGTTCTGTCCTACCACTTAACATAATGTATAAATAAATTTCAATTATTTGAATATTTTCTTGAATCAAGATTTTAGTTTTCTAAAATTCTTATTAAACATGAAATAAAAGTATTTTTTCATTTTGCGCCCGACATTAAACCTCAATGTCAAATCATTGAACTTTAATAGTTTCAGTTTTTGGTTATACACTTAAAATAAAGGCAAATTTTATTTCATATCTGCACTTCATGGTGCCTATTTTGTTTTGAAGCTATTATTGAGACATGAATATATTTTATTCATTGGATGTGTTAATACTAATCTCATTTCAATAATTTAATGTAATGTCATCTATATTAGATACGTAGATAATATCATACAACAAAATTAACTGCTAATTAAGCAGTTAATTGTGTCATTTTTTACCATCTAAAAAATTTTGTAGGGACCAGAGCAAGTAATAATCAGAAGGTGCCAGATCTGGAGAATATGGCGGGTGTGGCAGTACATCCCATCCAAGCTTTATATTTATTTTCAATTCTGATCTTTTCTGTTTAAGTGAATCATTCAATTTGTTCAGCTGATGACAGTACACTTGAGAATTGATCGTTGTATTTTCCAGTAGAAGCTCAAAAAAAAAAGATTCCTTTGAAATCTCACTAAACAGACAGCATCACCTTTTTTTGATCAATATCGGCTTTCAAAGTGCTTTGAGCCAGTTCATCTTTGTTACTCCATGATCTTTCATGTTTAACATTATGGTAGATAACCCATTTCTCATCCCCAGTGCTTCAGAAATGGATCATTTTCTTGATGTATGAGAAGTAAATAACAGTAGTCAACGCGACGACACAAATTTCTTTCTGTAAGAAAATTTAATCTCTCAAAATCAAATTCGATAAATTTAATCTCTCAGAGATCTCACGAGTTGTTATTCGCTGGTTTGCATCAGTTAATGCGTGTTTTGTTCATCAGCTTCAACTGACTTTCCAGAACGTGGTGTATCTTCAACATCAAAATTGCCGGATCGACATTTTCCAAACCAATTTTGGCACTGGCGTTCTGTCAATACATCTTCTCCATACACATCGGATAATTTTTTTTCTCACTTGAACAGTATTTTTACCTTTTCGACAGAAAAAAAGCAAAATATGCTAAAAATGCTGTTTTCGCTTTTCATATTTGATAGGGCACCAACCAAAAACTACTGCGTAGAATCAATCGAACTTTTTCACGAGCAAGCCTTGCTATATCAGCTGTTAAAATATAAAATATATAATGACCACGCAACTGAAGTGTGAAGTTGGCTGTGAAAAATACAATTAAATCCTCTGTTAGAAAAATACAAAATTACTTTCCGGACAATTCAATATATTCAATTTTAATTTCGACTTTGGAAATAAGATTTGGCTATGAAACATAAATTTGGAAAATAAATAAAATTAAAACTATTTTATGAAATGAACACAAATACTTATTATCAATTATTAAAGCTTTCATTTATAATTAAATTATAATTAATAAAACATAATCATTTTTATATTAATAAAATATAATCAAAATAAAACTTTCGCCTGTTTCGTCTACGTTCTCTTGTATTGATGGGTGGTTATCATATCCACACCTACTGCAAACAACATATAGTGGTGAGACAGGTAATTCAAACCACTTTTTCTACAGCCGTGTGTTTCAACACATACATTTTTACAGGTGCAGGAAATAATTTTCATCATGTTATTTGGTGCTGCTGGTTCCATCATTTTTATTGGTATGAAAAATTTTTCTCATTTCCTCCTTTTTTCAGGAGGTATTAAAGAATTATTTCTCTATTAGTGAACTTGCAAATAACCCTTTTAATATGTTGTTTGTGGGTGTATTCTGTTGAATACACCCACAAACAACATATTAAAAGGGTTATTCTAACAAGATTTAGTGAACAAAGTTGTACTGTTTTATTTTTAGTAATTATAATTAATATTTTTAGAAGTTATAAACCATTTAAATCTTAATTCATTTATACTTTTACCTGTTCTTGTGTCATTTAGTGCAAAAATACAGTTTATACTGTTTTTGAATAGTTATTCTTCATTCTAATTTTCAGTCACAAACATTTGATCAGTGGTATCATGATTTCTGAACATTTATTCACAAATATCTGATCTTATTAATCCTGAAACCTCCGTAATTTTCATCTTCTGCATCAAAATTAGATTCACCTGAATAATTTTTTAATATATCATGGTATTTTTTTTTCAGACTTAGAAGAGATGATGGGCGTTGAAAACTCTAAATAACCAAATCTCACCTATTGCTCTTTATTGCTCTATTTGCTTTCTAATTATTTAAACATTCGGTGTATCATTAGCTACAACATCCATTAATTCTTTCGGAGATAACCAGCAATCAGGATTGTTATTCAAACCATTTATTATTTTTACCGTTGCCTTCATGTTTTTATTTTATCTTAGCTGTTTTGCATCCACAGATCTTAAGTTGTTCACCAAGGTGACTCTTAAAAGCAGAGATAGCGAAAATTGGTTTCATCATTGGTCTCTTTCAATATCATCATACTAATAATTTTTACTTTTGTGTCATTTGTAGTGATAGTGGATACAATCTGTGATTGTTTAATTTTTGTGGAATAATATAAATTAATAAATATACTCACTAACTTACATAACGGAATATAAGATGTAAATAATTATTCGTGAATTCAATGATAAATATATATAATTTACCTTACTGTATTATAATTGGTTCTGTTTTACTGATACAGTACAACAAAGTCAAACATCTATCCATTCGACCTTTAATGCACCAATTATATTTTATCTTTACAACAAAAGATCAGTTTCAATTTATTGAGCGTTTTCACGAAAATTTTATATCTAATATAAAGCGTTGATTTTCTGCATAAAAATATTTAGACACGTTTATTTATTTTTACTATTTATTTTATATTATATTGTTGCATTGAACTAAACTGAACTTAAATTTGTTATTAAACATTTTGTAACATCTTTAATTAAATTACATTTTTGTGCTTAATTTTTACGTTAAAGATATACTTCTAAACTAATAAAATAAAACAATACATTGTAAATTTGTTTACTTTAATTTAAACAATATAAACGTCTTCCTTCTCCTTTTGTAATGTTTTCTTTTTTCAAATCATAAATAATAACAAACATTTAAATAATAAATTCATCAAAATCAGTTCTTTTTCTGAGAAACATTTTTTTTTTTTCCACTATTAAAAAGAATCTAAAAATATATAAATAATTTGTTGCGGTTTAATAAAAAATTTATTTTGCGTTTCGTAGTACAATTTCCTTTTTTAATACCATTCATCGTAAATTTTATTATCAGAAAGCATGTTATTTTTCTATACATTTTTTGATCATATGTTACATTCCTTGTTTATGACACTTCAAAAAATCTACATAATGAATAAAATATTTTAGTGGTGCAGTACCTTAGTAAATTTTTATAATGTTTAGCTTGTACTTTAGTTAAAAGTATAATATCATGACTTATATAATATCATGATAACTGATATCATGACTTCAATCATACATTCAATGTCTTTTATTTTATTGGACCCTGTATGATTGGAAGATATTACATCTTATCACTGATTATAGTATTCTGTACACGTACAGAGATGTAGTGATAGTCTTAAGATCACAGTCTTACCGCATATATTGTTCCATTGTTTCATTTCTACTACATTTAATTTACTTTTAAACATTTGTATGTATCTTGTCAGTTACAATTGTATCACTGAACTTGCAATGTTATAAATTCCCTTACGTATAGTTGTAATTCCTTTTTTAAAATTATTTAATACGGTGTTTCTCATTAAAATATCAATACTTGTAAATATCTCTAAACAAAATGTGAAAAAATATAGATATTTTTGACTTGTATTCTTAATACAATGCTATCAGTAAATTCTCATTAGATACTAAATGCTGTGCAATATCACATAAAATTGACATGCTAACTTTTTTGACACTCAAATAATCTTTCACATTTTTATTCATGCAGATATCAATACGTTAGTTAAAGTATACGGACCTTGAAATTATCATCGCGAATAATATTTAAAGCAACTACTAACAAATTTGAATATGTAAAATTTAACACGTCTTTCATTTGAAACCTCTGTATCACAGGCTGCACCTGAAACAACTTGCGGATTATGGTAATTTCAATAATGTTATTATAACATCTACACTTGTGTCAAAATTTCAGTTTCTGCTATATATATATATAAACTACTGCTATACAAGAAATAATTGACTTATCATTAAGTTACAATTACTAATTGTATACAGCATATTTATCACAAATGCATCGAAGACTAACAAGGTAACTTTGGATGAATAAAATCATTTCTGTAGTTGACCAACTCTAACAACAAATGACATTGAAATGATTATACGCTACACGAAGAAAAAAGTCATTGCGATCAATGATTCTGTTTCAATGGCAAAACTCATTGTTATTTCACTTTTGTAGTGTGTTATCTCACTGTTGTAGTTTCAATTTTATCTGAGGTTTTCCCTTTTATAGATATTTTATACTTTTAATGGAATGTGAAATGTGGTGCTTCTTAGTAATAAAAATATTGTAACAGAATTATTGAACAATCACAACTGTCCGGCATTCACTTCTTTATTCAATTACTTTTGATTTGGAAATAAATTTTGGTAAGTGTATTTTTGTAATAATTACTAATATATTTTTAGAAAATAAAAAGCAAATAAAAACATGATAAAAATTTTACATATTTATTGATGAAAATTTTATTAAATTTTCTACTAATTAGCTAAAATAAGTTTAATGTGATTATTATACAGAAAAAAATTAATTAAAAACCAAAACCTGATGCAAAAAATTGATACAAATGGTACTAGCAGTATCAAAATCTTTAAGCAATTAATTGCTAAGTTTGACAATTAAACATAAATTTTTATCAATTTATTACTCATAATGGAGTTTCTTTTTATGTGGGATTGTGTTTTTCTATTAATATTATTTTAATTGGAAACTTTTTAGTGAATGTACGTCCTTAAATACCTATATAAGCCCATTTAAGGAATATCAAGTATCAAGCACTATATTCCTACGTTGCAGGTCAAACTACTGTTCTGCACTTGTACTCCAATTAATGGCACTAAATGCCCCTGATGTCCTCTACATTGAGTTTCAAGTGACCGCATATCAATAGCACTGCGAAGCTAAGACAAACGTAACAATATTTCACACATAAGAAATTCATCAATCTGTTCAAGCTATATCAGGGAATGAAGACCCAAACTTACACGCATACTTATATAGATATAAGTATGCATGTATTTTTACATACACCTATTTTTCTTTTAGACTTTGTGATGAGTAATTGATAATTTTTACCTGTCCACAAAAATTGTGAATATTGAATGAAAAAACGGAATAATCAACTCAATTTCACTCAGAGTGAAAGTGAGTTGATTATTCCGTTTTTTTATTACCACCAATAATCTTCATTTCAAAGCATTTTGTAGTTCTATAACCATTCTAATTGATTCAAATTATATTTTACGGCTCATACAATAACACAAGGTAGAACATATTGGGATAATATTTTTTGAAATTTTCATTACAACATTAGAGTACATCATCCATTATTTAGTTATCACTGTTCCATGTGGGCAGAATGCAAGTACAACTCATACATAGTCGGCTTTTTTCAGTGTTATTGCTAAATGGCTGAAATGAAACCCATTTAATTTTATGATGTCTGTTTGACCAACTGCCTGTACATTTATCACATAACTGTTTCAGATTACAATAAATTGAGATGAAATCTTACATGAAGACTTAGTTGAATCAGTTGAGTACAAAGAAATAAATGAAAATTATTTTTTCATTATTTTAAGTATCTCCCAATACATCGAATTTTGATATGCAATATTTTTTCGTATGGACCTTATAGAGAGGAGTGTCATTTAAGAGCTCTTTTAAAACGTGATCAAAAATATTTAATAGTATTTTTTCATATGTGGTCCCCTTCAAGAGATATTTCCTAAGTCTCCAATGTATTTTTGTTTAAAAAATCTCAATATGCAAGAACTTGCATTAATAAACTAGAGAGATGTAGGCAACGAATTGCATGTTGTAGCATCTACGGAACTTCATTATAAGTGATTATAAAGATATAACATCACAAATAACTCTTGATTTATCACAGGGCACAAACCACTTATTAATCTATAAACACATGGTTATGGAACCCTAAGATAATGCATATCCAACACTACTTAACAGGTTTTATTGATTTCTTTCTTTCGTCCATACCTTCTCAATATATATGCTTGCAAATAATTTTTAACTACATTGTAGACGTTGTATAATATATAATTTGAGATAAAATCGTCCCATTTAAGAAGGTCCTGTGATTACTATCTATTTATTTATTATTACCTATCATTGTAAATAGAGTATAATGTTTTACGTACCTATGTTTGCTAACACGTAAATGCATATATAGAATATAGATATATACAATAGCATACGTAGATATTAATGTATGTGCAAAATCCTTGATTATAAAAAAAGATAATACTGTCAAATGGATTTGATTTGACAGACAATATATCTGTTTTGATATTAAAATGTATTTTATATTTTGCTAAAGACAATAGAAAATTTCTTCTTTAAAATATATCATTAAACAACTGAAACAAACTGAATAACAAGTTGTTTTATTATTAATTTCTTTAGTAATAAAAAACAATAACAATATGTTTAATGAAAGAATTTCCATGCCTTGAAGAATGATCTGCTCAATAACTCAGGAAGTATATTATTATTTAAATCTTTAACTCTTTATTTATTACTTTACTCTTTAGTTTTGTTTGTCTTTTATTACTGAAGATTGTTCATAATAACATGACACTATATTAATTTAATGTAAATAAATAAAATAGATTATACTACATATTTTTAAATATAATGAACTAACTTTTACTTTTTGTGACTTTGTACGCATAAAAATTAGTTTATGGTCGAATTTGATATTTTGTGGGTAGTATTATGCAATTATTACAATTGTATAGTGAATATACATGGAAATAATTTATTATAACAATATTAGTAATTGGAAATTCAGTAAGATGGAAATTCTCAATAATGTGTACTCTCATGTGTGCGCACATTTGGGTAGATATAGTTTGCCATATGGTACACATTGCTACAATATGGTGCCTGTGCTTTAACTGATATTGCTTGCATGCATGAACCTATGAGTGTGAATTTTCTCTTTGGCTCACTGTGCTGTTAGCACATTGTTGAAGTGTGTGTACAGAGAATGTTATTTATTTATTTGTAGCTACTATGGGTATGGTGAATGGCATGTAAGATATGAAGGTCACATAAGATGTAAATAGTAACTACACTAATCAAAAGAATCTTAAACTCAATCAGAGGCGTATTATTTATTTATTTGACATTCTAGCTAATGTAATGTTGCCAGTCAGGTTTACATAATATCTTTCCCCTTTTAAAGAAATTACTACGAGGGGGCGTTTTTAAATTCGCAGAATGGAGGATAAGGAGCGAGAATAAAAATATAAAATTATTTTTCTTTTTACCTTAATACATTTTTCAAATCTTTCAATTAGCTTATGTATACCTTCATAAAAAAATGTTTTGTCTTTGCCCGAAAAATAAGCTGAAACTGCGACCTCCACTTCTTTATTGCTTGAAAACTTCTTTCCATGAAGTTCTTTTTTAAGGTTTGGGACCAAATAATAATCTCTGGGAGCTAGGTTAGGACTGTAGGGTGGGTGTTCCAAAATATCAAAGCCCACCTTGTGCAGGGCAGCCAGTGCAACGTGGCTCATGTGAACGGGTGCGTTGTCGTGCAAAAGCAGGACACCTTTGGTCAATTTTCCCCTTCTTTTTCTTTGATTGCTTCTTTCAACATCTTTAGAAATTACGCATAGGATTCTCCGGTTATGGAAACACCTTTCTCTTTAGAATCCGTCAACAGGATCCCTTCTGAATCCCAAAAGACTGTCGCCATGATTTTTCCAACCGACTGTGACACCTTGAACTCCTTGGGTGGTGGTGTGCCTTTTTTGTGCTACTGCATCGAGTCTTGTTTGGACTCAGGTTCATAATGATGAACCCAAGTTTCATCACCAGTAACAATTCGACTCAATAGTCCATCCTTGTCTTCACTACAGAGGTTCAAAAATACACAAGAACACTCCACGCGGCTTTGTTTTTGAGTCTTTATTTGTGCTGACCTTTGTCATGCCGAGATGATCATGGAGAATTTTAAAAATTGTTATATCTGATAACCATCTCTGCAAGCTGTTTTTCTTTTAGTCTGGCATCTTCCAATACTAATTTTTCAACTTTTTCAATAATTTCCAGAGTAGTCATTTCGATCGGCCAACTCGGCCACTTGTAAACCATAGTTTTACCCGGGCAAGAGTCCTGTAAACGGATACCACCTCTTTCAGTATGGTTTGACCCGACTTTCCTTGCTTGGTAAGGAACTTTATAACGACGCGGTACTTGATATTTTCCATAGTTCAGACCTTCTTCCAGATTGAGAACAAAGCCTTTGAAGTAGGTATCAGAGTTCTTGTTCACTTTCCAAGAAGTAATTACATCATACTTATTCCAACTTTCTCAAGTAGAGTGTTTCTATAATTTAAAAGACCTAAGTAGGGATCATCTTTTGCAAATCGACTCTTTCATTATTGTCTTCACAATTTTCACAGTAGACTCAACTTGACCAATGGATTTACTGTTGTATGGACTAGTTTGCTTGTGTTTGATATCCCAATCTTGACAAAATTTCTTGACAATTAAATGAAACTACGTGATGTAGTATTATTTCTACTTTCTTTAAGTTCTTTACCATGACCTAGGTTTCGTTGTATTACAACTTCTTCACGTGGGCTATTAGCAAAGATGTGTGTCACCTCCAGTTACAACTGTTTCTGGAATACCATATGTGGCAAAATGATGCTGGACTTTTCTTATTACAGTTGAGGATTTCGTGTCTGGCAGGTAATCCATTTCTATAAATTGACTAAAATAGTCCACACTCACTAAGTATTTTCTATAATGTATGGAAAATAAATAAATTCCAACCTTTTGCCAAGGTCTTTCAACTACTTCATGCCATTTTATAGCTTCTTGAGGTCTACGATCACTGTAGGATAAGCATGTATGACATCCATGTATTGTCTAATTTCAGATGACATACCAGGCCAAAAAATTAGCTCTCTTGCTCTTCTTAAACATGAGTTGATACCTTGGTGCCCGAGATTAATTTTATCTTTCATTTTCTTTCTCATTGCTTTTGGAATAACAATTCTTTTACCTCTTACTATAACACCATCTTGAATACCTAGTTCATCTCTATAATCAAAATAGTTTCTTATAATTGGAATAACATCAACTCTTTCTTATGGCCATCCTTTTGTGATAATCTCTTTCAAAGCAAGCATTTCCTCATTTTTAGTCGATTCATTCCGAATTTGCTCCAAACATATACCTTTATTAGGTAATGTATGTACACTGCAAATTATATCAATCTTCTTGTTGTCATGTTCTGTAGTTTCTAAAGGTACTCTTGATAGTGCATCTGAGACAGGAACTTGTGTACCAGGCTTGTAGATCAAATCAAAATTATATCGTTGAGCTCTAAGTAGCATTATCTGCAAACGTTTCGGTGTTTTGTGTAAAGGTTTCCTTCTTATAGCTTCTAAAGGTTTGTGGTCATTGTACACAGTCACTTTTCTTCCATATACATAATCGTGAAATTTTTCTAAGCTCCATATGACAGCTAACATTTCTTTTTCGATTTGAGCATAGTTGCGTTCAGCAGAATTTAGTGTTCTACTTGCATAGGCAATTGTACCAGAGTCTTGCATCAAAACTGCACCCAGTCCAAATTGACTTGAATGACATTCTACTTAAACAGGCTTTGGAGAATCAAAAATTTTCACAGTTGGTGCCCCAAATCTACAATTGTTTGGACTTTCTTAATATCTGGTGTCACATGATCTTTAGATATTTTATGTCCCATAAAAGTGATTTCATTACATTGTAGTTTCATTTTATCTTTATTGAGCTTGATCTTCAGGTTTTTACAATTTTGTAGAAAAAATTCACATTTTCATCATGCTGTTTTTCGTCTTTTCCAAATATTATCACATCATCAGCAATGTTGATTAGTCCAAGAAGACCTTCAAAGGACTGTTTCATCTTCATTTGAAAAATTTCGGAACTTACATTCAAACCAAAGGGTAATCGTTAAAAACAATAGCGACCAAAGTTTGTTTGAAAAGTTGTTAGTAGACTCAACGCTTCATCAAGACTAACATGCCAATATCGAATTTGCTAAAGACTGTAGCACCATTCAATTCATGCAGTATTTCTTCTTAATTTGGCATAATATATCTTGGTCATTTAAGTACTTTATTCAGTTCAAGAGGATTTAAACAGAGTCTCAATTTACCATTTGGTTTTTCTACACATACAATGTTACTAGTCCACATAGATGGTTCTGTTACTTTTCGAATGATTCTATTATCTTCAAGTCGATTCAGTTCATCTTTTAGTTTATCTCGCAACGCATGATTCTATGTACTGGCATAGTAGAAGGTAAGATATCTTATTCAGTTTGTAGATGAACAATGCAGGCAATTCTTCTAGACCTTTAGAAAATAGATCACTATAATCAGTTAAGTCGACTAAATTTATAGATTGGAATTCTTTGTTTTGGACTTTAATCAATTTCATGGCTTGTACAGCTTTCAAACCAAGAAGAGGTTGTATGTGTTGTTTATTAACAATAGTAAACTCAACATTATATTTTTTGTTGTTCTTTGGATTAATCGCACATTCTCGGTGAATTCCAATTGTATCCAAAGTTCTGCCATTCCACATTTTTAAAACTTTATTCCATGTTTCGATTCCAGTAGCATAACGTTTAGGCAAAATGTTTGCTGTAGCTCCAGTATCTATTTGAAATGTTACCTCTTTTCCATTTATTAGCATAAGACACTTCATACCCTTACTTTTGTCGACTTTGTTTATAAATTCTTCATTTTCATGATCTGAATCCAATTGGTATACATTTTCATTCCTCATTTTCTTAGATATACATTTAATTGCAAAATGATTTTTTTGGCATTTTGCGCATCCCCATGTTCATGGGGAAAAACATATACATGAACTGGACAAAGTTCCTTTATAAATTTGTGCTTCTTGCCGTAAAATCTGTATGATATTTCTTGTTGATCATTTTACTTTTTGTTGTCCACAGATTTCTTCTTTTGATGAATTTTATTTATAACCTAATTACGAAATTCTTTTCTTTTAATCGGTGCATACTCTGCCGCTCTGCAAGTATTGATGCACTTTTCTAAATTCAAAGTTCTTTCTCTTAATAACTGTTCTTGTAACGGTTATCTTTCAAACCCAAAATTATTTGATCACGAAGTAAAGAATTTACGCAATTTTCACAATAATTGCACATTTTAATTAGTACTATAGTAGTAGACAAGAACTCATCAAACGTTTCATTTATTTCCTGTTTTTGCTTATTAAACATAAACCTTTCATATGTTTCATTTATTTCTCCAACCACATACTTATTAATTTGCTTGATTATCTCTTCGGTTGTTCTTACATTCTCTTCAGTAGCAAACGAAAACCTGTTGTATCATTTCAATGCAGCATCACCAAACGTATGCAATAGCAGTCCAACTTAATATTGTCTACTTTGATCACTCAAATTGGTCAAAATCATATAATTGTCCCATTTTTGTTTAAAAAGTTTGCAATTACTGCATAGATCATCATCAAATACCAACCTTTCTGACGGTTTCACGTTGATATTAGGCTTAAGTGCTTCGCTCACCATCATTGTTGCAGCTTCTTCTAATTATTACTTTAGAGTTAGAGTCAATTGTTGGTTGAAACTTCTAATTTTCCAATGTTTTACCGTGAATGCCACCACGTTTCATATTTATATAATCTTAAAATACAATAAAGAAAATCTTAACGCCAATCAGAGGCGTATTATTTATTTATTTGACATTCTAGATAATGTAGTGTTACCAGTCAGGCTTTATTAGCACATAACAATTTTAGTATTTATTTAACAATGTGATAACATATTTAGCAAAAAGTTAAATAAAATTTTTGAAGATTAAATATTTGTCTGTAGTAGGATAAATCATATATTTTTGTCCTCTACTCAACAATTCCTTTCATTTCTGATTCATATCAAGGAGAAGAGATCCAAATAATCTTGACTATTGATCCGAACAATAAATCTTGAAGAATCTGTCTTATTCAACTAATTATGATGTCCATGTCTTACGCTTTCCACAGATTTAAAATTACTTTTTTCTAAAAATTAGAATCAACATTTAGACAAACTCACCTTTGCATTTATAGTATTAGTGTGGATCGTATAAATAAGTAAAATATTAAGTAATTAATTAAATAAATGAATCATTAAGATTTATTCCTATTTTCATTACAATACTGTAAAGACCTCGCTAATAGATAACAATCTTCATTACCATTTAGCCGATGAATATAAATATTATCCATACAAAATTATGTTCAAAAATGAAAATTTACATTTTGAAAAGCTTGTCGTTCATGTTAGTAGAATCAAGAGAAATATAATAATAATAATAATAATAATAATATAGTTTATTTGTGGATATAAAATACAACAGGTAAAGTAATAGACATGTACAGAAATTTTCTTAGGGCTAATGACAAAATTAAAGTTAAAAATTAAGTTACACACCTTAACCTAACATTTTTTCAATATTTTATCCACAAAAAGGTTACTAGCTCGGCTTGTGCAGTTATCCTATAAGCAAAACCGACACAGCCGGTTTACAGCTAGCACCTGTTGATATACATACATATACAAACATATACTCATATATACATATACACACACATACACTTATACAGTTTACACGCATACACGCACACATACAGAATATATAATAATGTTAATAATTATTTTTAATACAGGTATTATATACAGACATATAACTACATACACATTATTATCCATAGAGGAAACAGAGCACAAAGAAAAGAAGATACTAATAATAAATATAATTCAGATGAAATTATTTCGAAGAGCCGACATTTTCCGTTTATTCCGTTTGCATTTGCTGGGTCAAAAGCCACTTACGGATTGACCTTTTAAAAGTAGTCATGGCAGTTTTCAGGGGCGGAGGGAGGTCATTCCAAATTTTAGTTGCGGCAAATTTGAAACTACCCTGTTAACCGGTTGTGCTATGTTCCGGGACTAAGAGAAGTCAGTCTCTGGCGCGTCACGTGGCTATGAGCACTGCCGGACCAGTTTAATATATCGTAGAGATATTTCGCCTCTTTTGCTGTGAAAAGTCTAAGCAAAAAACAAAGAGTGTGATAACTGCGACGATTGTGCATTCGGAGCATTCCATGCTCATTTAAATATGGCGATACACAGGATCGCCGCGGGATGCCGAAACAAAAACGCGCGCATGCATTTTGTATTCTTTGGATTGAATTGGCTGTTTTTTAAAGTAAACGCGGGTCATATACGATATCACCATAATCGAGTACAGGAAGAACGAGACTTTCAATTAGAATTTTCCTAACAGGAACAGAGAGATAAGGACGGTATCTGTATAGCGTTTTGAGACTCATAAAGCAACATTTAATTTTTGTGGTTATGTGTTCATGAAATCTCAGCTGTGAGTCCATTATAATGCTTAGATTTTTGGCATGTTCCACCATAGGAATGAACTGCCCGTTTATGGCGAGCTTCAGTCTTCCTGATCTTACTACCTGAGCCCTACTTCCCATAATTAGGAAACAGGATTTGGAAGGGTTTAACAATAAGGCATGTTTACACAACCAATTCCAGATTTTCATAAGATTTTCATTAACTTTTTCACACACTCTGTCTTCATCTTCCACACAAAAAGATTTGTACAGCTGTGTATCATCAGCATAAAAATGAGTTAAATGAGTACATGCTTTAAATTGCTCGAAATATCTGACGTGTACAGAGTGAAAAGTAGCAGCCCTAGGATTGACCCTTGCGGTACACCTCTAGAAATGGCATGAAGTTTCGAGGTAAAAGTTTTACTAGTATTGTATACTTTGACGTACTGACACCGTCGCTTAAAATAGTTTTTAAACCATTCACACGGGCATTCCGTTAAGCCGTAATATTGTAATTTAGCCATTAAAATTGGCAAACTTAGGCAATCAAAAGCACGTGAATAATCCAAAAGAACGACAGCAGTAGCCTCCCCTTTGTCAGTTGAGGATAGGATATCATTAGTAATGGATATAAGTGCTGTGGATGTACTGTGTTGACTATGGAAACCTGATTGAGTAAGGGGGAGCGCTTTGATGGATTCTAAAAATCTTTTAAGTTGATTACAGACAATTTTTTCTATGATTTTAGACATTGCCGGTAGAATGCTTATGGGGCGAAGATCGTTTAATGATTGAACGCTACTTTTCTTGCCTATTGGGATAACTGCTTTTTTCCATATCTCCGGATAGGTAGAAGAAGTGAGCGACAGATTCACAATTTTGGTAATCACGGTAAGGGTGTATGGTAGTGTTAGTTTCAGCATCCGTGCAGAGATACCATCCACACCGATAGCTTCGGACTTTAAAGAATACACAATCTTCACCACAATATCTTCACTCACCTTCTGAAAACACATTTTTGTCTCAGCAAAACAATAGGTATCATAAAAAGAAATAAGATCAGCATCCGCACTTTCGGCGCAAGGTAACGTTGCAAACTGATCGATAATCCGATTTGGATCGCAGAGATGGTTTGGCAGGCTATTTTCTCTACTTTTACCGATGGGATATATTGTTTGCAAGCCTTTCCACAGATGTTTGCAGTCTATAATGTTTGCAGTCTTTAATATAATACAGTATGATAAATGTTTTCCCGTCCTGGAGCTTAAAAGATAATGTTAAGATTTCAGTACTTGTTTATATTTTTTAGGGATCTGCACAGTAAAAGGAAGATCTTGTTAGTTCGGTCAATTTTAAAATAATTTATTTTAAAATTCAGTAAGATTGTCTACTAAAAATGTCCACAAAATTTTTTTCAGGAAACATTCGATATAAAAATTTTAAATTTATATAATCTGTGTGAATAGGGAATTAAAAATGCAAGTCATAGGTATTTAAAAACAATTTTTTTTTCAGAATTTTATTTACAATATTTCTAGAGATGTTGTTAAAATATTGTTCTTACCCCACTCTATCTACCCAAAAATCATGAAAAAAATTTAAAGCGTTAATAGAAGATTATCTAATGTTAACTAGAAACTATGATAACAATTCTGAATTTCATGATTTTTAAGATATTCAAAATATTTTTACACCTCTGATAGATATATTGGGCAATATATTCACATTGTGAAAAATAATAGTAGTATTTGTAAATAGTTTAATATAATAATTATATTCCCTTAAATATTTATATATGGCTTAGTGTCTATGAAAACCTCCTAGAACCCTTCTATTTTGTACCTAAGTCGTTTTTTTTTTATTATAAACTAACCAATACTTGTCAACAGGCTGATTAAACTTTGGTGTTATGACATCTTGAAAAAAAAAATTATTTTTAAATTTTACAGATATTAATTGGTCATTAGGCTAAAGAATAAAAAAAATCGAAGTACACAAATACTTCAACCATGGCAGCATTAACATTTTTAATCCTCTGCATATTACAAGGTAAATGAAACAATTCTCATCATATTTTTTAATACAATTTTCTCTCTATTATTTAATATTAAAATATAATTTCTTTGAATTATATGTTACTTTATTTTTTTAAATTTTCTACAAATGTTCCAGTAGCTAAGGTTATTCACCACATTAATTGAATTTCACAGTGACGACATTGATTAATGCAAATGAAATAACATCTTCTGTAATAAGCATACGGGTTTTAGTAGACAGCAATGTGACGGTCACCTTGCATCAAAAGTAAGATATCTTCTATGTATGAATAAATATATTTATTTTATCTATAAAAATTCTATACCATACTAATGAAACTATATTTCAAATAAGTTGTCTGTGTATGTATTTAGAAGAAAAAAAGGTGCTATAATATTATGTACATACATATTAAAAACACGAGAAAGAAATACAATAGATAATAAACATTTAAGACTATTTCTCTTCAATGAATATATAAAATGATAATAAATTACCAAAAAAATGCTTATCATTCCAACAATAATATTAATAATTGCAAAAATGGAAATTACAAATTTAGAAATAAAGACAATGTTTAACCTAAGGCAGACGTTACTGAGATCTTTATGTCTAAGTGCATATTTTAGGATTTATTCTGTTAATGTCTACCGACCCTGACTTTGTCCAGATAAAAGTGGACCATAACTGTATTTTGTTTAGCCCAGTAATTATTTTTAGTCCAGTAATTATTTCTGGTCAATTCAGAGTATTCTCAACAGTCTATTTATTTACTCGGCGCTTTAACCAGGTACACAACTGGTTAAAGCGCGGAGTAAATAAATAGACTGTTTAAATTATGTTTTTGTACACAAGATAGGGCTAAACCCTATCTTGTGTATAAAAACATAATTTATAAAATGTATATTTTGAAAGTTTTTTATAGATTTCATTATTATGTACAATTCTATAAATCTGTAAATCAAGCTTTTTTTTTGTAAAATTTTGGTCAAAATTTAGGATGTCTTAGTCAGGTAACAGATTTGCACTCTTTTTGCTTATTGTATCTTTTAGGCTATTGTACCATCTGTTGAAATATAACACTTATATACCATTTCCGAAAAAAATTACTTTAAAATAAAGAAGAAATTGGTGTGATATGTAAAAATAAATATATGCCGGGGTATACAACACCACATATTAAAAGACTTTCAATGTCACCTTTTAATTGTCAATTGGATATACACAAAATTTTGGTTAAACAAGTTCGCATCAATAAATACTACTCAATATGTAACAATATTTAAATGGCCATTGATTCTGTCTCAAGAGCTGCATTTGGTTTGGGTGAGAACAAAATTCAAAAAGTATTAACCCCAAGATTAACTTTTGATTTATGATGTTTTTGATTAGATTTGTTTCTCCATACAAATTTGATAAAACATTCACATTTGATTATATAATAACTTATTAATTACAGAGGTCAATTCTACAACGATTTGCATCTTATCGCTTTGCCTGTACATGATGATATTGTGGAAATCTATCCACCAGTGCTGGAACTGCCCGGAGTTAACCAAACCAATTCATCAACCATTACAAATTATGACATAAATGTTATCGGTAGATCGCCAGGCCAATCTATTGTTAACTTCAATGTCACACCAACTGGATACCTGGTGTAAGCATGAATTTTAAAATACTGACCATACCAATGAATAAAATAGTTTCAAAAACCACAATGATAAAGAAATAACTTGATTCCTAGTTATACGTTCTTCATAATTATATATACTTCAATTTTAATTCTTAATGTATCTAAAGCAGTACCTTCTGATTAGAAAATAGTGTACGTAAGTCATTTGTAATAATTACTCAACTTATGATTAAGAGAAATATTTTCTACATTGTGAAAGTTCTTTATTTTTAATTTAAATTTAAATCAACCAAACAAATTATAGCATTATATAAATTAGCATTTTTAAAAATTAACATTCGTGTTTGTATCATTGAAAAGTATTGTTTTGAAAACTGTTTTAATTGAAATTAGGATTTAACAGTTGTGCGTCCAAACCTACAAGTTAGTCCAATTGATTAAATGCTAATAATTATAGTTTATACAGGTAATGTGAGCGGAAGCCAAAGAAAGATTGAAGAATAGGCCCATACAAATTTTATGAAAATAATTTTGCAATATGCACAATACATTAATGTTTTTCAAACCACAGATTTTAACATGTGAGCTAAAATTACCTAAATTAGCACTATTCATTATTAATAAATTTATGTCAGCTTCTTTTTTTAATTCCAGGGTCGATGATTTATTTTTGATCGTAACAGTGATGATCTCCAATGAATTGTACTATGTTTCTCTCATCCTCGGTTGGATTTATTCATGTGCATGGGCTTTCCAAATTTATCCTCAATTTCATCTTACTTGGAAGGCGAAAAGCGTTATCGGATTGGATTTCGATCTAGTTGCCTTAAATCTAGTGGCTGCAATTTGCTATTCAATATTTAATTGCGGTTTAAAATTCCTTCCTCACGTTCAGGTTTGTACATTGTTTGTTATATGCCATTCGTGTTTAAATACTATTTCAGGCATATGGGTGCTGGCTTTATTCAGCGATGAGGCTTATTTTTGGTTGAATGACTACCCCAATAAACAAAATTGCCTAATTTGGAGTGAAGAAAATCCATGTGCCGTTGAGACATTACAGCCACAAAAAGTCATTGCTTGGTGTGCTTTATGGACAGGTTTAATTATTAACCCATATTTCTACCAAGAAGATGAAAGTGAGAACATTACAGTCAATGGAGAGTGCCTTAGAGCCATTGTTATTGTCTTTTTCATTCCCCAATTGAACTATGTTAATGTTGAAAAGTTTTGGTTTCAACAAGACAGTGCAGCATGCCATACAGCACACAACACAAGCAATTTATTGTAGAAAAAATGTTATGTGTGCGTAATTTCACGTAATGCCCTTGTGATTTGGCCTCCACAATTGTGTACTGTCACACCTATGGATTATTTTCTGTGGGGTTATGTAAAGTCGCTAGCCTATGATAAACCACAGATGTTGGCCCATTTGGAAGAAAACATTCACTGCATTACTACCAAAATACAACCTGAATTGGACTTCCATATTGCGTTCATTTTATCTAGCCACGGCCCCTATATACCTGAAATCATATTTAAACACAAATGGCATAAAATTACCTTTTCAATAAAACCAATACCATGGACATTATCATGATATTTATTGTTTTTTTTACATTTTAAAGATGTATACCTCTAAAAAACACCTATTATAATTGAATATAAAGGAGTTTTGTAATTTATATTTGGATATACTCTGAGGGGTGACTCATTAATAGTGACTTAATTACTGTAACTTAGTAAATCAATAGTTAGCAGAGTAAATATGTTCGAATCCAAAGAATATTTTCTGGTTTGCCTATCGAATACATTATGTATTATTTTGGCATTCCAAAATAATTGTACAATTGGATTGCAGATTAAAATTAATATACATTAAATATATTGATCGATTATAAAGAAGTTGTATAGTTTTTCACTACCTACTCTATTTGTTGAAAGTTACGTGGAACTATAATATATTGTGATTAATTCTGTATTGATATGAAGTTTATATTTTCTAGTTCGAGTATTTAATTAAATCTATTATAACGATAAAAAAATTAACATTGACATACAAAAATTCAGATAGTATTACATTCTTTAAATAATTTGAGAGTAAGTCTTATGAAGATAAAATTGAAATAAATATCAACATATATATTTGTATAATGAATTTTACTATATGTATATTAGTTTAAAGTTTATTTGTGCAAATAGTTCACCCAAAACAATATTTTAAGTCACATTAATTGATTCAATAATAAATTAAAATTTTGTTACATAAATATATAAACTAAAACTTTGATATTTATTAAAATGAAATTGAGGTTATATAAGCAATTTTGTGGTGTGTTTTTCAATAATACCTAGTAAGACCTGCTTTAATAACTTATTTATTTCTATTAATTTGTATCAACAGTTTCGAGAGGTAGACAACTACAGAACCGTGCTTTATACACATTTCAAAATACACTTTTCTACCATTTACTTAAAGAATGAAGGTGCTTAATACTTGTCACCTAATTTTATTCAATAACTGTAGTTATATATAGGTGATGTGAAGGAAGAGTAAGTTTTACGGAATGAATAAATTCTTTTGAAAGAAGGATCAGACATGTTGCTTGTACAATTCATTTCATGAGAAAATCATTAATGCAGCATATTCTTTTATACTTTGAACACTCTAACTTTTGCTTATATTATCAGAAATAATTTCACTGATCTTTTTCACTTTTACCCTTAGAACTTTTATTTTATGTGATGGTGCAGTTAACTTAGGCCATTCTCCAAAGCGTTATCATTATTTTTGTCAAAGGTCATGAAAATTATTTTTGTTTTTCCTCTTGAATATTACAATAATTCACTCAGTCTTGTATACATACATACAAACTTCATTTAAAAACAATACCCTTAGGTCGCCAGATAAAACTTATATATTTATTCAACAGGCTGAATACAAAAATCGGTTTCCAAGAGGGGTAAATCCTGCTTTATGGAATGATGTTTTCTTCTCACTTCATTCCCTAGTTGCTGCATTGATAATTATATGGATGTGTCTTTCATATGAGGTCTCTGCTTTATTTATATTTATTAAGTATTGATCTTTACTTGTCTATCATGTACATTAATAATTTATGCTTAATTTTATTTATAATAATTTCATTTTATGTAATTTGTTCTCATATTTATAATTTAACAACAGGTATGTTTAAGTTTTATTTCTTATTAGAAGGTTATTAACAAAAATTATTAAGGGTTATCTCAACAAAATGGTCTTTAGCTCTGAATATCTTTATGTTAACATGTTAGTTTATTTTATTTTTTTCTCTGTAATTCTTCAAAAGATCAGCCAGTAATATTTTACCAATTTTGATTGTCATCTTAAATGGGCATCTTAGAGCTATTTTCCGCTAAACAAATAGTCACGAGCGGCTGGCTGCACTCCTTTTCCATTTATTCAAATAAGTCATATACCATACCAATTGACGTGGCCACAACTAGGAAGTCAGCGTGACTGCAAAAGAATATGCAACTCTAGCAGCCGCATGTGATTCAATATATACATATAATTACACCGCAATGTCCACTGTCAATAAAATGCACCTTTTGTATGTGTTCTCGTAACAGAGGATGTATGCAAAATTTATGTTTAGTCGCACACATAGTCGCTATTAAACTAGCCGCTACGGATGTGGTCACTAGTGGAAAATAGCTCTCATTAATTTAAATTTCCTCAAGAGACAGATTACATTGTATATTGTTGTTTAGCTACTATTTTAGATGAATTTTATCGAATTTTTAATGAATTATCTAACTGAACTTGAATATATGTATAGTGGTATTTCTAAAACTAAATATGATTTTGGTGCATCTTGTTTGGACATATTTTTAATTCTTCTTCGGTTTTTTTACGATTAGAATTGTTTGACAAATGTTATGTAAACTTACCTAAATTTATAAAAAATTAATCTTTAGCGTGGAAACCAAAGAGTATCAATTTTTGGGCGCCTTACATTAGTCATATATGCTGCAGTAATGGTTGTAACATTTGGGTTAGCTTGTTATGGAACTCTCGAATGGCTCGATTTCATGTATGCTTGCAGTTATATCAAATTATCCACCACTCTTATCAAGTACATACCACAGGTCAGTGTAACATTTTCTTAATTTTTTTAGATTTTAATATATTGTGAAATGATCAAGTTTTTTTTATTGCATAAATCTCTATTTTAGTGATTTATATAAGAAAAAAGCTCTTTAATCATGTACTATAATCATTTAACATGCATTTTAAAGCACTTTTTAATTATATTATAACCAACAAATTTCCTAATTTCTTGAAACTAATTAAAATAAAACATTCACAGATTTATTAGGTCTGATATTGAATATATTTGGCGTTAATTTTGTAGAAATTCATTATTCACAATTAAATGAAACTACGTGATGTAGTATTATTTCTACTTTCTTTAATTTCTTTACCACAACCTAGGTTTCGTTGTATTACAACATCTTCAGGTGGGATATTAGCAAAGATTCTCAATTCAATCTTTGCTAATATCCCACCTGAAGATGTTGTAATACAACGAAACCTAGGTCGTGGTAAAGAAATTAAAGAAAGTAGAAATAATACTACATCACGTAGTTTCATTTAATTGTGAGGTCTGATATTAATAAGAGTTAATATATTGAGATTCTTTTTAAATTTTCAATATAAGAAGTAAAATAGAAACTCAAGGACACATCCAATATGCATCAATTAGAATTAATAAATCACATTGTTGAATTTTAAATATTGATTCTAAAGTTTTTTTGTGTAATTGTTTATTCCGTCTGATATATATGATATATTTGTTATTCTGTATGATTTTTCTTGTTTTCATTTTCTCCACCGTTTTCAAATATACACTTACAGGAAGACAAAAATCAGTAAGAAGTAAGAAAAATATAACATAAAAAGCACGTGTGTCAACCAAACATTTCATTCAGAATTATTCAGTTTTTTTTGTTCATTCGATATTCTGCCTAACAAAATCTAATCATGTTTTTGAGTACGGGATACAACCTTACATTTTCTCTGTCCCCACTGTAATGTGTTAAATAATCTTAACAGAAATAAGTGTTTATTGTCTCGGATTTTGTTTTAGGAACTAGGGATCAATATACTATTTGGCCGATACAATACCGATACCGATATTTATAGAAAAGTATCGGTGATACCCATAAGGATGTGAATTTAAAAGAAGGTGTAAATATTAAATAAGACATAAACAAAGTGACTCGCATAATATTTAATCGACTAAATATTAAGTAAGAAATAAACAAAGTGACTCGTATAATATTTAATAGACTAAATATTAACATATTGAAAATGATAAAAAAATTTTACATAACATTCAACACAACATCCTTAAATTACGCAGAAAACAGTGATTTTACAAGTCCCTTTTGATGAGAGGCTATTGAATATAGTCTCTCAGATGCAATAGTCCTAATTTGGAAACTGAAGTACTTTTGCACCTGTTTTTTAAAATTTGAATTAGAATATCATTGCGCCAGAAAACGAATGGATCTACTTCTCTTGCTATATTAGGAGATTTCAGGTATTTCTCAAATTCTTCTTTAACATAATTGGACTAAGGTTCATCTTCCTCTGACTCTTTAATAATATTCTCACAAAAGTTCGCTATGCTCTTTCAGACAGCTCAGAACTTGTATTATATTGGACCATTATTGTTTCTAAAATAGTTTATAAGATGCATTTTCCCCTTCTATTGGCTGACTTTCTATACCTTAGATGTTCTCTAGCACTTTTCAAAGACTGTTGGTTAACAGAATAGCATCAGATAAAACTATAATGACTTTGCTAATTGATTTCATAATCTTTTCGAAGTAACACAAAGTGTGCATCACCTCATCCATCATTTTACATTCTTCAGTTGTATATTCTACTTTGCACTTTATATGAGGCAAATAAGCTTGTACTCCTACTTATTGCTGTAACAGTTGCATTAATACTTCCAGTGTTCAGTCCTAATGTGTAGATTTGTGTTGTATAAGTATGTGAATTGGAACATTATGAGCGTCTTGCATTTGAAATGTCCAATAAGAGACCTTACTTTGTCAATTACACCATTCACGTAATTTTAATTAAAAAGGCCAGCAATAATATTTCAATGAGTGAGCTAAATGTCTGCCGAGTACTACATCCTGCATTTGTTGGATCTCTCTGGCAGCAAAATCCATGTTTGCAGTGTTATCTGTAATTACGGCTTGAACTCTGTCTTGTATATAACAAAATTGAAAAGTCTAGTTAAGGTTATACACTATGTTGATAACTGAATGCTTAGGCTACGTCCGCATTGACAGGCGGCTTACTTAGCGCCTAGAACCTAGTGACTCACCTAGCGAGTAGCTTAGTAAAACAAACAATCCAAAACGTTCGCAACCGTGCTGCACTGTACGCTTGGTGCCTCCATTAATCGCATGTATCGAAGCATAACATGTTTCGAAGTAAACAAACGTGTTGGTTTTTCGTCATGAGGCATGGGGAGTTTTAGAAGAAAAATGGATGAAATATTAATTGCATCAGAGTTTTTAAAAGAGAACCTCTGTAGAATCTATCTAATGAAATGTAGTTGTGTTAAAAAAACTATGGGAAGAGGTAGCAGTTGAAGTACCAAAAGATGGTAAGACTAAAATGTGATTTATTTATTTATGATGTGACAATTTTGTAACGATGAGAAGTTAATGCTTTGAATATATATTATGGTGTTTTCAGGCAATGAATTGTTCTGCCAGGTAATCGATCCAATTCCATTGAAATAATTCAACAAAATGTCTCTAGTTTGTAATACACTGTTTGAAAATCTATATTGAGTCCTGGTGGACCTTGTTGCACTAGTAATAGTAGAATCCATGTCCTCTTGAAACGGGGATGGATCTTCCTCAAAGAGTAGAATGCATACAGCTTTCGTAATTGAAATAGCAGTATACACTTCTGCGAGCTCTTGAGAATCGGTAGTTGTAAATAGTTTTTGTTTTCTCAATATTTTTTTAATGAAAAGGTCTTCATCAAATAATTAATTAATGGATAACCACCATCTCCAACTAATACAGATGGTATTTTAATATTTGTATTAGGTATTTCTTGCTCTGATGCAATATTGAGGCCATTAGTTTCTAAAATTTCCAGCATAGTACTGATGCCCCTCTGCTCCGATATCTACTAGAATAATTTTACAGTCCACATCAACTACAGCTTGTAATAAAATTGAAAAATATAATTATAGTACAAAGATCCACTATTAGATGGACACTGTACTCTTATATGTTTTCCATCAATTGCACCAATGCAATTGGGTCAAGATCAATCAAGATTCTCAAAGTTATACTCAAGCATCACAAAGAAAGAAAATTCGTATGAATAGAACCGAAATCAATGATCTTTTAGAAATGGAAAAGAAGAATCTTGAGATTCTCGAGAGGATATCAAAGAAAAAAGTGATGATTTACTATTTTTTGAGAGTCTTTTGCCTTATATATAAAAAATATTCCATTAAGGCGTAAACTAAGGTTAAGATAGAAGATTCAAGATTTAATCTTTGCTAAAATTGAAGCTATAGAAAATAATATTCAACAATTGGTACCAATGATGCATATTCTTATAAATACTCACAATTAGTAGAATATGAATTGCAAATCCAGAATTCATCAGAACAAAATTTAATTCATAATACACCCAAGCAAATAGAGAATGATCCGGCTTTGATTAGTTACATAAACAATTACAAATAAATAAGTGAAGAATTGTTTTTCCCTTATTTCTTAAATTACTGTGTTTTCCTAATTTTTTGAATAAATAAAAATAATATGTATTTAGAGTTTCACTTACGTCAATGTAACAGCTAGTCATTCTTCAGATGATATGCTTTTTCTAAAATTAGTATCCAATTAAGTTGATTTTCCTTTAACTTTATTGAAAATTAGATCAAATGTTTCTCTGGTCATATGCAAAAATTGGTAAAATTTTTCGTCAAAATTACGTAATTGTTTAAATAGAACATTAAACTCCCCATGACTTGACCTTGATTTATTTATGTCATGAACGCAACGTGATGGATAAGGTCCTGAAATGGAATATGGTAAAGATGAATATTCTTCAAGTAGCAGTATTAGAGATATTTTTGAAAGTGACATCTCGCCAACTTGCCAATAAGGAAATGGCCAAGGCACCTAGTGACCCGACACGCAAACCACCTTTCTGTGTGGCCACCATGTATCCTACCAAGTAACCAGATGTAATTCAATAGGCTCTAGGCGCTAAGCAAGCCTCCTGTCAGTGCGGACGTAGCCTTAGGGCATTACTTCAAGGCAATAAAGCCTATATTCAAAGTTAGTTTTGATGCCATAAGCTGTTAAGCTAATAAAATCATTAGTTTGTCCATATATCAGTGATTTCATGCAGTAGCCTTTTAACAGTTTTAGTACTTTAGTTCGTGTGAGTGTGTGGACGCTCATACATTTCTAGTATAACTTTTTAAATAATGTGGAAATACGAGACTACTTTGTAATTCGGACATAGCTAGTCTACCTTATTCGGAGCATAGGCTAGTCTACCTTATTCACTAAGTCAAATGGCTCCATATCAACACATACGTTATCACTCCATGTTGTCTATTTAGTTGGTTTCGGTACTTCAGTGCTGTCTAATTCACTTTGACGATGCCTCTTCATGTGAATTCACAAGTTTGGTGTATTACAACCCTTCGATTTACTACCAAGGGACATGTTTTCTTTAAAATACATATATATTAGCTTTGTATTATCAAATACAGATATTTCACAATAGTTCCATATAAAACTTTTTGTTTTGATGTTGACATAATTAACTATTGAAAATTTTTATCAGCTAAGAAATTACGTTTTGTTTTTTAAATTAGCGAGAGAAAAGTTACAAAGAAAATATTACATTACGAAAGCATTTAATGAAATGAACTAAAAGGAGCGGGTGGCGGGCGAGTCGACTAATGAAACGAACTGTAAGAATTGCTCAAACTTAAATTAATACTGCCTCATTCACAACGCTACAGACTAATTAATAGTTCACCACTGTAGGTTCACACCGGTTTTCTTAAGCACAAAATTTGAAATGTGTCAGTGTATTAGCATATTTATATTGCCGATTTGAAATATTGGAAAAACACAAATATTGCTGACGTATCGTTATTGGTATCAGATGGTATCCCTACGGGGAACAACAATTGTTTATATAATTCAAGTATTGCTATACAATTGTTTATATAATTCAAGTATTGCTATCACCTATATATCAACATTGATTTGCGTTGCCGTCTCTAGTATAATATCTAGTATAATTCCTTCTCAATTGTCTCTAGTATAACAATTCTTCATATAAGGATAAAATATTACAATGTACTATTCCTTTTATTCTCTCGAAAATTATAAAAATAATATTGTGTTTTGTTGTCAAGAAAGATAGTAATCATAGTTATTTACATAATAAAGTTTTCATTTTATATGATTGCCAGCATTTGAACTGTGACCGCGTAATTGTAAATCAATAAAATAAATTATTACCCATTGTTTACAAACCACACTTCAGCGGGACTATGTACTTATGTAATTTAATAAAAATTGAAATCTATTTCCCAACTTCAACAGGCATATTTGAATTACATACGTAAATCAACATCAGGTTGGAGTATTATAAGAGTATCTATGGATTTTACTGGTGGTGTTTTAAGCGTTCTACAAATGATCTGTAACGCTCACAACTATAATGACTGGGTTTCAATATTTGGAGATTTCACCAAGTTTGGTCTTGGAGTGGTCAGCATCTTTTACGACACTGTGTTTATTGGACAGCATTATTACTATATGCACTATAGGTATGTTTTTATATACTGCACAAAACTGTTTAAAATATCACCCGAAAGGAGAGCAAGAAAAAAGAGAGAAGTAAAACTATAAAGAAAAAAGACTAAATCATATTTTACTGGGAAACTTTCAGTTTATACGTTTCAGCTTTCCACATGTGAATTGTGGATATGAACATCATTTCCATTAAGTCCGTCTAATGGAAAGTCTAGGAAGGTGTATTATTCTAAATGGAACATTAAAAGAAAAATCTAAACAGGTTTTTGAATTAACAAATCAAATAGTTTACTCTTCAAAATAATACATTAAACATTTATACTATATAATATATAGATGTGTAGGCGCTATACTCGTGTGTGTGTATATATATGTGTGTGTGTGTGTGTATAGGTGCTATAGACTAGAGGTCTCTACCATCCCTCATTGGGTTTATGTTTTACCTGACCAGCCACATTTGTCCCTCGGTCTGAGGACTAAAAAATTATCGTTGATTTTTAGCATGAAATTCCATTATTTTAATTTTACAGTCTATATTGATTATCTAAATATTAATTTGTGGTTTAACTTACTGTCATGGCCATCACAATGTGCATACTGTGTAGAACATAAGACAATAACAACGAGGATCATAGCACGATCAATTGAGACTCAGGTTATTAAAACCACCGGTTATTAAAATATGTCTGGCCATTTCTCATTAAATTAATGTAATCTTTTTTTTTAGATATTGTGGCTATAGACATATTTATAGAATAAATCTAATAATGACAAATTAAAATTATGGTTGATAACGTATATGGTATTTCACACAAACTATATGATTTCTAAAAAAAATGCTTGTGAACAATTGCTCACAAAAATCATTCATTAAATTAAAAAACAAAAAAAAACTAAAAAACCTTATGAACATGTATACTTTAACATAATTTCTATATACATATTCTTAATGAAAAGTTTGTTTTCAAATAGTTCTCTGTATAAAAATATAATATAAAATTTAGAATCTGTGCAGTCATAACGAAATTCATGGTATTCTATTATCAAAATACAAGTAAATTGATATAAAATGAATTTTGATACTTTTTTACTGTTTTATTAAACTTTTTATTATTATATTATTTATTAAGCATTTTTTTAAAGGGTTGCTGCTGAGAAGAAAAGTCTGGAAAACGTGAAGAGCTGAGCCAGTAAAAAATAATTAAATTATTAACATTACTTTTTAATTTTTTATATGTCAGCAACACACAAAATAAATTTGAATAATAACACACAAGTAAATAGTTTTTAATTGTATTAAAATTGAAAGCTAAGAATTTAAGTTTTAAAATAAAGAAAATTAAAGTAAAACTGGAATTTCTACAATACAACAGCTGCAAGACTTTTCCTTTTTTGCCCTGTTGTTGAGAATGTAGAAATGTGTGTAGTACTTTATACTGAAATGTAGAACATTACAAAAAGAAAAGAAAACAGATATGTAAGTATTATTTTTATTCAACATTTTCTTTTCAGCTACAACTATATATTTGAATATAACATTAAATTATTAGATTATATATTTTATTCTCATTCTGAATTTATGAGCAAGTATAATCTTCAAATATAATTATTTTCATGAAGGTAAATGATAAAGAATAGATTACATGTTTATATTCCAATATCATCTGAATACACAATGTTTACAAAAGAAAACGAAAGCACTGTGTGTTTCAAATGACTCATTAAAAAATATCAAATAGCAGAGGGCATTTCAAATTACTTATGAAAATCATTTTGTAAAGTGCTTAAAAATTGAGTAAATAGCAAAAAAGAAATTATTAAAATATTTGTAATGTCCATTCAAGCACGTAAAGTTTTGATGACCTTAAAGTGTTTATGAACTTACATGTACAAAACATGTAAAGTACTAGGTAATACAAAACGGGCATAGGTACAACTACACGCACACAGGCTCTCACAGCTAGAATCATAAATGCCCTTGATGCAAAATCAACCGATAGAGACAAAGCGATGTGACTGTAGCGCACGTGAGTCAAAGTATAACAATATACTGTACTTCAGTACAGTCAGTAATAAATAAATGGAATTAAATAGAAAATAGAACTAATTTCTATTTTTATTTTTTTTTAATTTCAAAATTTTCAACAATTATTTGACAATATAATTTTTTTTTTTTTTCTCTATTATAATCTGCAATCAGCATTTGCTTTTAGCGGATGTTTTGTGGGCGATAGGTCAGGTAGAGTGTGCCCTCCAATGAGAGCATCTACTCGTAATCAGGAGATTAGGACATACTTTCTTTTGAGGCGCTTCTGGTAACTACGAGTAAGTAGTTCAGTTGCGAGTTTGTTTGGGTGGCGTTCCAGCTTCTCTCTGTATCTTTCTGTCATTTGTGTAAACTCCGATTTCACAGTGTTCATGTATTTCCATGTTAGTGATGTACCATGGGACATTCGAGATTGAGCGCAGTAACATATTTTGCATTCGTTGCAGTATGGCAATGTTTGAGTTACTGGCACTTCCCCATAACTGAACGCCATGTAGCCAAACTGGTTTTAAGATGGCTTTGTAGATGAGTAGCTTGTTGTTTAGAGATAGTTTATTATGCCTCCCTAGGAGCCATAAAAGGTTGTTGTATCTTATCTTAAGCTCATCTCTCTTTGTTTTTATGTGTTGGCGCCAGGTTAAACGTCGGTCAAGGTGTAGGCCAAGGTATTTTATGCTGTCTCGTTGGGGAAGTGTGTTGTTCTCCAGTTTCACAGCTGGACAGTTGCCCTTCCGCAAAGTGAAGGTGACATGGACGGACTTAGCAGCGCTTGCCTTGATGCGCCATTTGTGGAGCCAATTTGTTATTTTGTCAAGGCCAGTTTGCAACATTTCTGAGGCTTCTTTAGCATTCTTACTGCTTGCCAGAATCGCCGTGTCATCAGCAAATGTCGCAGTTATTGTGCCCTCTGTGCTCGATAGGTCACACGTATACAAGGTATACAATAAAGGTCCCAAGACTGATCCTTGGGGAACGCCCGCTTTGACTTCATAGAACTCGGAAGTGGCTTCAGCCTCTTTCACTTGGTACCAGCGTTCTGTCAGGTAGGAGTGTAGTAGTGGATATAGGCTGTGTGACAAGTATCTTTTTATTTTAAATAGTAATCCCTTATGCCACACTCGATCGAAGGCTTGTTGGATGTCGAGAAAAACTGAGGAACAATACTCTTTGTTTTCCAGGGATTTCCTTATTTTCTCAGTAACTCTATGAACTTGCTCCGTAGTGGAATGATGTGATCTGAATCCAAACTGGTGGTTAGGAATTATTTGTTCTTTTTCAAGTATGGGAAGTATTCTGCTTAGGAGAAGTTTCTCGAAGACTTTCGACAAAATAGGTAATAGGCTAATTGGCCTATATGAGGTTACATTGTTGGGTGGTTTTCCTGGTTTATGAATCATCAGAATTTGTGACATTTTCCATTGTTGTGGGATGTGTTGCACTCTAAGGATACCATTGAATAACGTCGTAAGAAATATCACTGCCTTTTTGGAAGCTGCTTCAATATCTCCTTCGTAATTAAGTCAAAGCCAGGCAATTTTTTGTCTTTAAGGTTTTTGATGACCCTACAGACCTCTGAAAATGTTATGGGAGCAGGTGATAGTGACATCTGATCAGCTTGACTTAAATTTTGGTCGATATGGTCTTCAAATTGTTGGTCGTTGTTGTCGTTAGGACAGAAAATTCTTGACAGGTAAGCGTCTGCCTTTTCTTGGGGTGTTCTGGCCCACTTCGAGTTCATAGTTAGGGGTGGTTTAGCTATCTGAGGTCTATCGTAGTTCTTAGTGAATTTCCATAGTGAGTAATTAGTGTCCTCAGAAGCAGTCAATGATTCAAGCTGTGTCTGCAGAGTATCATCACGCCAAGCCTGAAGCATTTCCTTTAGGGTTTTACAAGCACTATTTAAATTTTTCTTGTCTTCTGTTAGTCTGCTTTGATGCCAGATTCTACAAAGACGTCTCTTATGTAGGACAGCGCTTTTTATTTGTATGGGATAGTTCGTTGGTATAACCTGGGGGTCGAGTGGAGGAGTATTAATCCAACACGCTTCTTGTATCAGTGTTGTAATATGTGTTGTAGCGTTTTCCACTTCCTCTGGTGTTTTTAGAGCTACTTTTAGCTGTAGATGTTCTTCAACGCAGTCCCTAAATGATTCTCAGTCAGTTTTTTTGTTGTACAATGTTTCTGGCCTTGTGACTTCTATTAACTTCGTGCTTATGGTTAACATGACAGGTGTGTGGTCTGAGGAGCTGTCATAGCATGATTCTGCCTTGATGTTGTATTTTGAAAGTCCTTTAGCCGCAAAAAAATCCAGTAGGTCAGGAATTTTATTCGGGTCACTCGGCCAGTATGTTGTGGCAGTAGTCAAATTATTACTGGTAATACTTGATTTGAGTTGCCGGCCTCGAGTTGTTGTTAGTCTTGAGGCCCAGCACGTGTGTTTAGCGTTCCAGTCGCCGCACACTACAAAACGGTTACCGAGCGTACTGAAAAAATAAGAGAACATTGCTTCGCTTACTTTGTGTTTTGGTGGACAGTATATTGCCGAGACAATCAAGTACCCATGTTTATCTTCGACCGCTATTGTGGTTGCCTGGAGGTAATCATGTCTGTAGCTAGGAAGTAGATGATGTTTAATAGATTTTTTTACTATTACTGCAGTTCCAGCATGGCTAGTTCCATCGGGGTGGGAAGTATGGTAACAATTGTGGTTTGCGAACTTAATACATGATGCAGGTGTACAGACAGTGTGCTTCTGAAATTAGCAATACATCAAGCTTGTTTTCCGTCATTAGAATCTCTGCCTCATTTTTGTTTGGAGCTAAACCATTTATGTTCCAAGCAGCTATATGTAGAGTTGTACCTATTTTGATAGTTTATCTACAAGTTTGACTATGAGACTCATTAGAGTGCCCATTTGTTGGAGTATGATATCAAACTTCTCAGTTTGTTTTAAGAGTATTTCTTCTAAAGAGAGTGACTCTTTTGTGTTGTGTGTGAATTGCGTGCTACTGATGGAGTTAGCATTTGTCGTTTGTAGTACTTTAGCATATGACTTTTTAGTGGTCTTTTTGTCGTCTCCAGGTTCAATATTGTTGATATTCAAGTTATTTGGTGTTTGAGCTTTTCTGTCCATAAAGTTACTTTTAGGCACGATCTTCCGAGTATGTCTAAGTAATATTTCTTTGTAAAGGAACCCGGTTCATCTTCTGTCAAATCAACAGCTAAACCGCTGAATCTGTTGGTAGTTTTAGTAGCCTCTGGTGTTGGCTGCTAGCGGCTTTCCTTTTTTTTGTGGGATTTTTTGATTTCGGGACCCTTTGCCACGATAGTGGAGCAGGTGGGTTTTCCTGAGAGGGAGTTTCATTTTCAGTGTTCATTCCAGAGTGGAGATTGGTTAGATCACTCACTGAAGCAGATCTTGGTCTGCCAATGAAGAGGCTAGAATGAAATGCCTGCTGAATATAATTTTTATTGCTTCCAGTAGCATTCACTAACACAGGAGCCTGGTTGCCTACTCCCATGGTGGTATTGGTATTTGTATGATCATTCATATTGGTCCCACAAGTGGGGTCGATAAAAGCTGTCGCTCCTGGGGTGACGCCCATTCCCACGGAGTAGGCAGTTATACAACGACAGTTCGCCTAGGCTGTCAAGGTTGGTCGCTAGCGGCTGGCCACCTGCCAGTCACACATCCTTTTGGTGCGCCCCGCACCATAGGATTAGGGGATTTTTGAAGAGGTTACCTTCCTCGTAGTCCAAGTGGCGAAGCTCAGACTCCCGTTCCTGCAAAACATGACCACAGGTTTACGGTGCTGGGGCAACCCTTTCGGGCTGCACACTGGTTTTTTTGTCAGGGTTGTCTCCCTTAGCTAGATTTATCGGTTTTAAGGCGCCGATGACTCGCCTTCGCCCTTCTTAGTTTGCTATCAAGATCACGAGGTAGATGTGTTGTGCAAGACTCGTTGTTGACCAGGACATTGCCCGGGGAATGGGACGACTCATATAGGTGAGTCCACTACCAGATTGCGGCGGCAGTTTGACAGTGGCGAGGACGTGTAAGATAGGACTTTATGATGCGCGTCTGATAGCCTAATCTTGCACACTTAGGCGTACGCTACGGGCTCTAACTCAGCTTTTTCTAGGTACATACCTACTAGCATAACTATGCACCACCGAGGCCTAGCACCATTTTCCCCCCCAATATAATTAAAAAACAATATAATTAAAAAAGTATTTGCCGTAGGTAAATAATATTATGTAATCTGCTATGGCTAAACATTTTATAAGCAAATTTTAAATAAGAAAATATGTCTTTCGTTTTTCTTATGTGACAATAAATACAATCTTTTTGAATCATAATAATTACATAAAAATAATAGTTACATAAACATAAAAATATTTAAAAAAAAGTAATATTCAAATCTACCAAAAAGTTTGTGAATTTTTATACTAATTTGTTATAATATAATTATGTATCTATATAACATTTAGAAGTAATGACGTCAGCTGCGCCAAACTAAATTCCAAAAATTGTAATACATTGTTACATACAAACTAATATTACGTTTAACAAGTTACATTATAAAATACTTATATGTGTTTGTCTTTATTGTTTTTTTTAGTTACGTGTCTTCAAATAAAGATAGTTTATTTAGCTTCTGGCGATCTGCTGGTTTTGATATTGCCAGGTCAATTTTATGGAAATAATGGTGGCAAACATGGCAGTTCTTGTCAACTTTCGCTCTTGTAAGATGTAGTCTGTGATTAAATGTGATGGGATGATCGAGTGAAGGGAAATTGAAGTTAGATACAATATGTGAATATATAACTTCCCATAATATTCAATTTCAATCGAAATATTTCTTTTTTACATACAAAATACTGTGCCTGTTTTTCTTTTATAAAAATTTTGATGTCAGATTCAGAATTAACAAAGAATCGTTCGGTGTAAATTTGGATATTGTGTAAATGTCTATCAACAGTTCGGTTTATGTTGTCAGTAGCTGACAAACAATTGAGTATAGGAAAGTTATATAAATTTATATAGTCTCCTGAACAGGAGGAAAAAATTTCTAAATGTAATGTGACCTTTATATAAATACCTTGGAATTGTCGAACAGTAGGGTTATTGTTGCGACCACCTTGTCTATGAATAACTCCGAACAATAACTCCAAGTGATACAAATCAACTGCCTCTGCTCTTAAACAGAGTTCGCTGAAATGTTCTTCCGGTAAACTTATTTTCTTTTTTACAAAAATCTCCCGCAGGGATTTATGCTCCTGATTTTCCTAATTTTTTTAAAGAATTTTTTTCAACGTTTCACTAATTGATTTTATATGAAAAATATTTACATTTTGTAACCGATCTGGCATGTTACATCCTGAAAAAATACAATGAGTAGATTTCGTTGTGACCTATAACAGAGAGTCATGGATGTATGCCAAATACAACAGAAATGTAACAATGTTCTGTGAAATATAATGAAATTACAACAGACGATACGATAACTTTTTTACATACCTCTAAAAGAGGCGCAGCCCCAGTTTTACCCTTTTCAGTCTTTTGCTGGTCATATATACATCACATGGTTTGGAATGATTAGAACATACTCAGCTATTTCTTGAAGGCATCAAGTCAGGTCCCTGTATCTGCTGTCTAATAATATGAAACCACTTATGTTGGGTAAATTTTCAAGAAATTACATTGTATTATGTCATTTAGAATTTAATGGTATTTAATTATGACATTATAAAGTCATGTATATTGAGAGTAAATTAATAACATTAGTTATTACGACATTTAGTTATAACGACAGTAAATGAGAACATAGTTTCAATACAAAAAATACTTTAATTTCCATTTTTTTCCTCACTGTACAATTTGCACCGAATACATTTATAGTATTACTTGCTTCTCATGTGGCACTTGTGCATGACTCTTGTCATTCAAAGATGACATTATTCAAAGAAAATATTTTGTTGACAACTTATAATTGTTTATGTACTTACATTCACACATAACTCCACAGAACAGAGAGTATCTGTGCATAACTCAATGTGTTTTGTTTTTATTTCGTGAATTGTTTTTATTGAAATATTGGCAATGTTATTTTAAAGAACACTGTATCTATGCAAACCTTTCTGCATACAAATGAATTGATCAAATTGAAACCAGGTCCATTGGACTTGGTTTACTTGAGCTGTGCACCATTAAAGTATATTGTATCTCTTCTTTTTTTTATCTAAAATCGTGATGTAGTTTATAAGTATCTACATATCTATATATTCATACAATATTTTCAATTTTTGGTGTTAATAAATGTGACGCCAAAAATATTTAATAACGTTTTCACTAACAATTACAAAAAATTTAAATGTTAGGAACATTTTACTTCATTATCTTGAAACTTTATTATCATTATATACAGTCATTACATTTATAGTAAATTCATTTCTACTACAATTATTTATGTTTCATCATATTGTAAAACATTAATTTGAAGAAATAAGAATATTTTCATTGTTAGTAGGAACCGTTATCAGGTTTCATTTTTAAATAGATGTACATCAAAATAATAACAGACCCAAAATATTATGAAATGTCAATAGCCGAGAATAAAAATAATAATTTGACCTTCAACCACCTGCTCAACTGTCACTCTGACGTTACCTTATCGGTGTGACCCTGTGTTTTTATTTAGTAATTTATTTAAAATATTTATCGCATCATGTGTTAAAATGTTTAATTTTCGAAGTATTTAAAGTGTTAAGCATGTGATAATTAGTGTCCAGTGAATTAAATTAAATAAAAGATGTTTGTTTGATATGTACGGTAAGTCATTTTTAATTAGTATAACAAAGCTAGTGTATCTCGAAGTGGGCGTTAAAATTAGTTTTTCCGTTATTTACTTTATGCTATTTTCCATGTTTTATTTATATTCTAATTAATGATAAATAAAATGTAGGTAAAAAAAGTAAGAAAATACTGAAATCAATATAATATTATAATAGAACATTTTAAATTCAACCGAAATCTAAGATATTTTATTGCCGATATTATATCGGTAGATTACACCAAATATACTATATTTTTCTAATTTAAATTGAACATACATATAAAACATTTTTGCACTCGTCAACCTTCTGTCAAGAATTAATAGCAATCAGTAACTTTTTTCTATTAAACTTAAATGAGATAACCAAATAAATACTTTAATTAATAATTATGTTCAAGAGAAAGAGTAAGTATAATATACTAGAACATTTTAATTAAATCGAAACAAATAATAATTTTAGTTATTCTTTAAATAATTCAAATATAAAGCAATTAATTGCGATAATTTATTTAATAGTATTTTGCGTATTGAAAATATTATTATTAGCCTATTTCAGTTTATTTAAACAAGAGTAGCTACGATATTGAAAATGAGTAGATCCTCTGTTGGTCTGTAACGAAACTAATGTATGATACATAATTTAAATTTGCAACGCTATTGTTTTGTAAAATAGATAAATATTTTTATTACTTTTAAAATGCTGTCCACCATCATGAAGAGGTAATATTTTTGTTGCTTTGTAGATGTCTAATAGTATTGTAGCAAAATTCTTTATATGGGAAGTCACTAGTTTAAAAATGATCTTTTAATATCACACATTATTTTCCAAGTGATCGCTAGGGAAATGCACTGGTTAAAAATTATGTGGATCTTCCAAGACATATATCATGTTGTATCTTTCTTGTAATTTAATACATATAATGAGAATATAAGATAGGTGATTTTCTACACTTGGAACTTTGAATTTCTTGAATTTATAACTGTTCTGCACTTACAATAAAGTAACTTCATTCATCTAGACATTTTAATTAACGGTAATACATTTTTAAAAAATGTATATATGTTCATACATTATTTAAAAAAAGCAATCTAAATTATTAGCATACAGACAATAAAATTCATAGAATTTGTTTTTAAGAATCAATTTATGTTTAAAAATACTCTTCATAGTAATAGGGTCTCATGTTTTACGTAGAAACGAACTGAACTCTGTTGGACATTTTGATAATGATGAAAATTAAAGTATGTGTAGACTACATTCAATATAAATTGGCCTGTATTCTATTCAAGAAGTGCCTCTGTGTAATATTGTATAATATTTATCCAGGTTTTATATTCATAAATTTTGTAATATTTATAAGTATTTATATAAAAAGGTTATTTGACTAGCATTTTAACAATATCAGAGATAATAACTTAGATAAATGAGCACTGTTTAATTCTACGCAAATGACATAATCCTGATTGTTGCACCTTATCTTGGATATTATTTGTACTGTTTAATAAATATCTCACCTTGTATTTTATATGTTATGTATGTGTTATATTTATGTAGAAATCGCATTGTGTATGTATACTATTTTAAATGATGCTTTAAAAGTGAAGATAACTTAATGACATGTTTATAATGATTAAAGAAATTTGTCAAATTTATCTAAAAGCGGATAGATATGGCCATTGTAAATGAAATATTTCATGATTTTCTTGCTCGGGTCAAATGAAATACTGAGATAAAAAAAAGTGTTAAAATAGCTTTTATATGTAAACAAGGAATAATTAATAAACGCCTAGTCAAATCTCTTCTCTACACTTTCACAAAATCTCACAATTCGGCTGATCCACCTCATTCACTTCACTCCTTCCCCTACGTGCTTTTAAACAGGCTTTTCTGTTTTTTTTTACTCCATGTTTAGTCACTCTTATAGATCTCTCTCTTCTGTTTTCTTGTATCCTTATATTACGATTTTGCAGATATTTCTCAATTTATTCAACCCATTTCATTCTTGGTAATCCAATTTCATTTTTTCTTTACTAACATTTTTAATTCTGTGTCTTTTTCTCAATCTTTTGAAACTGAAGTGCTATTCATCCTGTTTGCCACATGCACTGACCGTTTCACTTCATTTTTTCAGTTCCTTGAGGATGAACTTTCTAAATTATTGTACACTGCTCTATAACTACATTGTTTATTTTTATATCGTATATTATTTTGCATTTATGCATTTCAACAAAAATCAGTTTACACTTATGTATATTCATATGCAAATTTTTCACTAATATTTGTTGTTGTGCACAAACATAATGTGTTAAAAAAGTGCAGAAATATTATCGCACTATAAGTTGATTGATATTATTATGTTCCGTGTTAATTAAACTGGACTATCGTATGATCCTTATATCATTTTAAAATGAGTCGAACCTAAGTTTTAAAAATGTTTCCCTGCAAATTTAAAGGTAATTAAAGCTTCGATCAAATGATCACCAATAAGACCAAAGCAGCTATGAAAAAGTCATTGGATTTTCTATGATTTATTACTATTTGCTATATGTTGACTTATATTTTGCAATTTGTGTTTAATATTTTGTTTAATATATTAGTCTATGGAAGAAATAGCTTGCTAAAACCCTCATATCCCATCAATTATGACATAAATTCGAATTTAATCAACCTTGTAGCATTTACACTACATTTAAAAAACATGCACATAAAAACACTAGAAAAAATTGCGATGTTATCTTTGATAGGTTATTACGACAAACCCAATGTTCAAATACTCTTATTAGATATTACTGTCAAACTACTTTATGTATTTTCACAGATAAAAAATGGCTACAATGTTCAATTTAATAATACTAAGTGTAGGTACAATTGCTAGACAATATGGAGAATAATTTAATATTATATCGTTATCAAAATGAACAATTTGTATGTAAATTTACACAAGTATACAATGGGCCATACATTGTAATGTATTATACATTTTCGTTATGACAAAACACTCTAGGTTCATTTCAAATATTTTCAATCCTTTTATGGCAGGAATATATTTTGTAGTAGTATGTAATTTCATAGCAATTACATACATACATTTTTGAGCCATACACACTGATGTGAATAAATGGTACTACAGTTTAAAGTAAATCTTTATATTGCTTTTCCGGCCAAAAAAAATTTCGTCTCTTTGAAGTTGTTCCGATTGAGTTCTGAAGAATGCGAATAAGTTTCGGAAGATGATCTTCGAATTAATTGTGTGTTCCTAGTTTTACGATATTAATTATAATCACTGCACTTGTTGTGAGCTGTGAAATTGGAAATCCTTAACTAGCCTTTTACATCAGAGGATACGTACGTACGATACGTTTTTACATCAGAGAATACGTACGAGTATCACTCCCTGAATGCATTGGCGTAAATGTAGACAAAGAAACTATTTTTATCTTTAAATTAATTGTGTGTTCCTAGTCTTACGGTACTAATTATAATCATTGCACTTGTTGGTATCTGTGAAATTGGAAATCCTTAACTAGCCTTTTACATCATCAATTATAAAATAATTGTGACGCTTTTCTCGTGATCGTTTCTCAATTTTTGTGGAACACTTAACCTATCAGCCCTAAATTAATCCATCACAGAAGAAATGACGAGTATTCAATTTAGATTTTTAACCATAATTTCATTGCCAATCAAGTTGATTTAAAAGCCCCACAATCTCATTCGTGAGATTGCTAATCGAACGAAAGAAAATATCAAAATCCATTACAGCGCTCATCACCAAATTCAACATGAGAAGGTAAATGTTATATTTGGAATAATACCGTTTTTCAATACATTCTAACGCTAATTTTAATATTCCACCAATTACTTTATTGCTAACATTTGGAGTTTATACTGATAGTCGGAATCACGCTAATATCTTCGATAAGCACAGCCATAAATAATTTTATCTTTGCTTTTCTTATTATCAAGTGTTTTGAATACTAGTGGAGTTATTCTATCGGACTAAAGTTTAGTCACTAAAAATTCTGCCTGATAATAGTATATATATATATATATATACACACACGCATATATATATATATATATATATATATATATATATATATATATATATATATACATACACAATCGGCTTAAATACAGCAGAAATATGGGCCGGGAACACCAAAATTGTAATACGAAAACACCACTGGTCGTTGGTTAGATAGCTCAATACGACATTAAATATGATTTCATATCTGCCAAAAAATATAACTTTTGATAACTTGGTTTGAAATTAATAAGGTGTTCGAGAGAATCATGCCGCATGTTTTTAAATTATACAATGACAATTGTGTAAATGGAATTCGTAAATGAAAATTAGAATGTTAAAAACAGATTAAAACTCTCCAACGTATCTCAACGATAAAAAGCTCAAGATAAACTGAAGATATGTCTGACAAATATTGACGACTCTATAGAAAAATTGGGTCTTAGTCCAAGTCTGCTCAAGTGCTACCTTTGTTATTACTCGAATATTGTACTTTGCAACCATTTTGCAACTAAAATCTATGCTGAAAAAATATTTCTGTAGCATTTCTTAGGTCCCTTCTCTTCCCCAGAATTAAATTTTCTAAAGCGATTTTAAATTCGAAATATTTGGTAATTGGAATAGTTAAGGTATCAGAAGAAAAATTACCGTCAAGATTTTAGAAGATAGTAGTAGTAGAACAGTTATTATAACTTAGATAGTAACGTTACAGTGAACCATTAACAAACAAACAAAATTAAATAACATACTTTTAGTCTACTCAAAGAGGTATTTTAATAATAATCCACAGCCCTTAATATAATTTTTAGCCCGGTTCAACTTGCATCTCTGGTACTTCCTTAATATACATAACGTATGTAATGTTTAGATCTACGACATAATACGTTTAAGATATATAAGACAGACGGAAACAGCAATACAATTGTCACAATTGTCAGTTACAATTATCACAGCAATACAATTTGGTTAGCACATGGGTGTAGAACGCTAAAATACATATATAAACCTGTAGTAGACTGATTCGAGCAGATTTACGATTAATAAAATCATAGTTAGTCCCTGTATAATTAACAGCATAATAGTCATATATAAAAATCAGTATGCAAGAAAAAATCTTATCCCGTATCCGTCTCCCAGTGTGTACTGTATTTACAAAACCCCGCCGCTCGGGAACGGATATTTACTAGTCGTAAAATGACTAATACATGTACGACCAATTTATAGCCTATGCGCATTATCTTGATGGCTTATGTTATAACTAAAATGAAAATATGTGTTTTATATTTGTTTGATAACCAGTTTTATTTATTTTGTATTATTAAAATTACATCTATAAAAAATAGCAAATATTAGTGTTATTCCAGTTTGAATTCAAATTTCATCCACTGACCAGGCCAGCGAACCAGGATATCTCTGTATAAGAATTTTATCTTCGACATGCGGCTTTATCTAGGCAACAGTAGCTATTAATTAACGGCGTTTATCGTCTTCAACCACCAATAACGTAAAAGACAAAAGGAAAGATAATCGAAATATTTTAGACTCATTTAAATCTCTCATACCACGAGTCTTAAGGAAACCACGAACGATTGAAACCTTCCTTCTTATAACCCCTGTAAAAACATATCTTAATCATATGTGAGGAAAATTAGAAAACAAAAAAGACATTATATGAATGCATGAAAAAAATATGAGATGATTAATATTTAAAAGTTACGAAAGATACTATTTACTAGAAATATGACGTTCCCCTCTGACTCTTTTAGACCATCGTGCGATATCAACGATTCAACTCCCAAACGAGTATAGATTGCATAAATTCCAAAAATGACTTGCCTGATGAAGCGCGAAAATTTCTAATTGAAATTAAATATATCTACGCAAACGTAACCTGAAATTAAATATATATACGCAAACATAACCTGAAATTAAATATATCTACGCAAACATAACCTGAAATGAAATATATCTATGCAAACATAACCTGAAATTAAATATATCTACGCAAACATAACCTGAAATTAAATATATCTACGCAAACATAACCTGAAATTAAATATATCTACGCAAACATAACCTGAAATTAAATATATCTACGCAAACATAACCTTAAATTAAATATATCTACGCAAACATAACCTGAAATTAAATATATCTACGCAAACATAACCTGAAATTAAATATATCTACGCAAACATAACCTGCAATTAAATATATCTATGCAAACATAACCTGAAATTAAATATATCTACCCAAACATAACCTGAAATTAAATATATCTACGCAAACATAACCTGAAATTAAATATATCTACGCAAACATAACCTAAAATTAAATATATCTACGCAAACATAACCTGAAATTAAATATATCTACGCAAACATAACCTGAAATTAAATATATCTACGCAAACATAACCTGAAATTAAATATATCTACGCAAACATAACCTGAAATTAAATATATCTACGCAAACATAACCTGAACTTAAATATATCTACGCAAACATAACCTGAAATTAAATATATCTATGCAAACATAACCTGAAATTAAATATATCTACGCAAACATAACCTGAAATTAAATATATCTACGCAACCATAACCTGAAATTAAATATATCTACGCAAACATAACCTGAAATTAAATATATCTATGCAAACATAACATGAAAATAAATATATCTACGCAAACATAACCTGAAATTAAATATATCTACGCAAACATAACCTGAAATTAAATATATCTACGCAAACATCACCTGAAATTAAATATATCTACGCAAACATAACCTGAAATTAAATATATCTACGCAAACATAACCTGAAATTAAATATATCTACGCAAACATAACCTGAAATTAAATATATCTACGCAAACATAATCTGAAATTAAATATATCTACGCAAACATAACCTGAAATTAAATATATCTACGCAAACATAACCTGAAATTAAATATATCTATGCAAACATAACCTGAAATTAAATATATCTACTCAAACATAACCTGAAATTAAATATATCTACGCAAACATAACCTTAAATTAAATATATCTACGCAAACATAATCAGAAATTAAATATATCTACGCAAACATAACCTGAAATTAAATATATCTACGCAAACATAACCTGAAATTAAATATATCTATGCAAACATAACCTGAAATTAAATATATCTACGCAAACATAACCTGAAATTAAATATATCTACGTAAACATAACCTGAAATTAAATATATCTACGCAAACATAACCTGAAATTAAATATATCTATGCAAACATAACATGAAAATAAATATATCTACGCAAACATAACATGAAATTAAATATATCTACGCAAACATAACCTGAAATTAAATATATCTACGCAAACATAACCTGAAATTAAATATATCTACGCAAACATAACCTGAAATTAAATATATCTACGCAAACATAACCTGAAATTAAATATATCTACGCAAACATAATCTGAAATTAAATATATCTACGCAAACATAACCTGAAATTAAATATATCTACGCAAACATAACCTGAAATTAAATATATCTGTGCAAACATAACCTGAAATTAAATATATCTACGCAAACATAACCTGAAATTAAATATATCTACGCAAACATAACCTGAAATTAAATATATCTACGCAAACATAATCTGAAATTAAATATATCTACGCAAACATAACCTGAAATTAAATATATCTACGCAAACATAACCTGAAATTAAATATATCTATGCAAACATAACCTGAAATTAAATATATCTACGCAAACATAACCTGAAATTAAATATATCTACGTAAACATAACCTGAAATTAAATATATCTACGCAAACATAACCTGAAATTAAATATATCTATGCAAACATAACATGAAAATAAATATATCTACGCAAACATAACATGAAATTAAATATATCTACGCATACATAACCTGAAATTAAATATATCTACGCAAACATAACCTGAAATTAAATATATCTATGCAAACATAACCTGAAATTAAATATATCTATGCAAACATAACCTGAAATTAAATATATCTATGCAAACATAACCTGAAATTAAATATATCTATGCAAACATAACCTGAAATTAAATATATCTACGCAAACATAACCTGAAATTAAATATATCTACGCAAACATAACCTGAAATTAAATATATCTATGCAAACATAACCTGAAATTAAATATATCTATGCAAACATAACCTGAAATTAAATATATCTATGCAAACATAACCTGAAATTAAATATATCTACGCAAACATAACCTGAAATTAAATATATCTATGCAAACATAACCTGAAATTAAATATATCTACGCAAACATAACCTGAAATTAAATATATCTACGCAAACATAACCTGAAATTAAATATATCTACGCAAACATAACCTGAAATGAAATATATCTATGCAAACATAACCTGAAATTAAATATATCTACGCAAACATAACCTGAAATTAAATATATCTACGCAAACATAACCTGAAATTAAATATATCTACGCAAACATAACCTGAAATTAAATATATCTATGCAAACATAACATGAAAATAAATATATCAACGCAAACATAACCTGAAATTAAATATATCTACGCAAACATAACCTGAAATTAAATATATCTATGCAAACATAACCTGAAATTAAATATATCTGCGCAAACATAACCTGAAATTAAATATATCTACGCAAACATAACCTGAAATTAAATATATCTACGCAAACATAACCTGAAATTAAATATTTCTACGCAAACATAACCTGAAATTAAATATATCTACGCAAACATAACCTGAAATTAAATATATCTATGCAAACATAACCTGAAATTAAATATATCTACGCAAACATAACCTGAAATTAAATATATCTACGCAAACATAACCTGAAATTAAATATATCTACGCAAACATAACCTGAAATTAAATATATCTATGCAAACATAACATGAAAATAAATATATCTACGCAAACATAACCTGAAATTAAATATATCTACGCAAACATAACCTGAAATTAAATATATCTATGCAAACATAACCTGAAATTAAATATATCTACGCAAACATAACCTGAAATTAAATATATCTATGCAAACATAACCTGAAATTAAATATATCTATGCAAACATAACCTGAAATTAAATATGTCTATGCAAACATAATCTGAAATTAAATATATATATATGCAAACATAACCTGAAATTAAATATATCTACGCAAACATAACATGAAATTAAATATATCTACGAAACAATCATTAATAATTTGTATTTTATTTTGCAAATATAAATTATAAGAAGAAATGGCTACAAACTTACATGACAAACTTTTATTCTGATTATCTACTTTTTCGTTTTTAAAATCTTATCACTAATGGAATGTGATGAATGATCTCTTAACTTTATTGATCTCGATTGTCAAAGATCCACCAATTATGGAAGCACACCGTATTGATAAAATTTCACTAAATATGATTCCATGTTATCTTACTCTAATTGATCATCTTTCGCAATAAATTCATATGTCAGTTTATTAGTACCAGCCCAGACTGCAAATGTACAGACGTCGTAGCCAGTGACACGAAGCTAACTTTGTATTTGATGAAAACACGAGTGCTTTTTTATATTAATTTTACCAAAATCATATTTCCAAAATCATAACAAAAAACTGTGTGTTCAGTTTTTTGTTTGCCTTATTGCTTCATATGGATGCAAACTGAAGTTAATTAATGGACACTTAGTTTCTACAATGCCGCCTTTCCACTTGTGGCACCTAGAAAGGGAAATTCATTATCTCATTCAATTAATAAACCGCACTCCTCAATGTTCATATATAAGAGTTGCTAGCTTCTAAGTAAATAATTCAGTTAATATTTATTGTTTTTATTTCATGTTGTATTGAAAGCACATGGTTCAAATCATTTCAATTCGTATTTAACATTCGTAAGTGCAATTCGTATTTACATATTTCTTACACACTTTGGCAAAGTTTTTTTTTGTTTATTCAAATCAAAGTAACAAAAAGAATGGACAAAATAATAAAGAATGGACGAATAAATTTTACTTATTAAAATGACTTGATGGAATGAAAAAGTGAAATGCACTAAATAGTCGAATAAATGGAATGAAATCGAAACTAGTTGTAATTAGATTGAAATTAATTTGAGTATCAATATAACGTTGAATGACTAGGGAAAAGACACCCTAAGTTATAATATTAACATAAAATACATATAAAAAACTGTAAAGCACAAGCAGAATCCGCACTACATGCGTTCCATATATATTTAGGCAATTATAAACATTTAAAGGTATATATAATTTCTATTAAACTATTTACAAATATTAATGTTTCATAGCATGTAATATGTGTACTGTAGTTTCGGAAATAAGGGGAGAATACTGAATTTTCGCATATTTTGGAATGTATTTTAAATATACAATTCAGAACTATAGAAAAAATATTTACGTATGCCTCATGGTCAAATGATACCCACATGTAAAATACCACGTATAAAATAAAAAATAAGTATGTAATTATTGTCAAGCCTTCATTTACTCCGTTTTTAAATCTTATATTTTATAAAAAATATAATAATATTAAAAAAAAGTTGGAATAAAATATATGGGTTAATAAGATGGATTACTATGCCAATTTCCTTTTTCTACTCGCATGGCTTACGAGAAAATCGTTTGAGAATATAGAAAAACGTAAATATGTTGCCTACATATATTTACATACGAGCAAAAATATGGTACACAATTTAAAAAAATTATGAAATCCTAAATCTTCGTTACATTTTTCCTAAAACCATTGCGTGATCTTCTAAAAACACCTATTTTTTCATAATTTTAGGTTCAATAGTCTCGGAATTAGTATGGTGAAGGCGTATTTTTGCATATTTTTCGGTATATATAATAACTAAAAAGACTCTGAAGATATAATAACTGTCCTTTCATATGACTCCATACTACTCGTATATATGGAATGAGGCGTTCGAAGATGAACAAAAGTGCACTGTGAATGAGTTGCTTCGAATGAATTGTTCTCATTATGGAACTCCTCAAGTAATCAAAAGGCAAGGGTAACTAATTTAACATAGCAACGACCATAGAATAGAAAGAACCCCGAGACCATATTGATAACAGTTACTTTGTTACTGCAATGTAAAAGGTGTTAATTTAAAAATAAAAAAATACCTTATCCAAATGTCAATGAGTAACACACGGTGTACTCCGCAATTTAAATACTGCAGAGACTTCTGCTTCGTATTTAGGCAATATCTATTCTGAACATTGATGTTAAAGACTGTGAGAGCCGAATTCCGAATTTTGAAGACGCGAATAATGATCCGCAGTTATTTTCCCACTTTGAGCTAGAGATGCATGATATTTTCCTTTATATTGATATCTTGGATCGATCTGGATCGTAATTGTACGTTTACAATACCAGCATCTGTCGTGATCAGATCTTCCAAATATCCCATGGAACGATCTAGTATATAATAAAAGACTTTTAGAATATATGCAAAAGTTTATTTGTTATTTAGCTAAAATAAACAAATAGCAATACGCATGAAAAAATATATGACAAGGATGTAATAGGTAAGAAATGAAAAATATAGCAGTATTTAGTTGTTGATAGATTATTTATTGTTTCAGAAAACATTTCAATACTATTAATACTATTGTTGATATATTATTTATTGTTTCAGAAAACATGTCTATACTATTAGTACTATTGTTGATAGATTATTTATTGTTTCAGAAAACATTTCTATACTATTAGTACTATTGTTGATAGATTATTTATTGTTTCAGAAAACATTTCTATACTATTAGTACTATTGTTGATAGATTATTTATTGTTTCAGAAAACATTTCTATACTATTAGTACTATTGTTGATAGATTATTTATTGTTTCAGAAAACATTTTTGGCAATTACTTTTTTTTTATTGATCTTCAAAGTTCAGACTTTTTAAAAATAATAAATTTGATAAACGGTCCGGATGCAATCAATTTTGAGTCTCAAAGTATGTTCCGTGGAAGAAAGTGGACGTTCTGATGGAACTCTTTTGATAATTAATGAACAAAAAATAAGCAACAGTTTGTACGAATACTACAGTCAATAGCAAAAAAATAATTAACGAATTAATAGTATTAAACGAATGTTTTGTGAAGATACTGGAATCGAATATCAAAACATATTTAAAGCATTTCATCATCAAACTTCAAAACATGATAATCATCCGTCGTCTACAGTTTAATTTACGGCGTGGAGGTATATAAATAAAATAAAGTCTGCCTAAGCATATATACTTTATTATAAACCATTTTAAGAATTTAGTCCGATTGACCCGGCCCCTTGATTATTGATATAATTCATTAGAATCGAATGGTTTGATCCAATACTAACACATTTCTTTCGATCCAAGATCTATATAGTATTTATTTTATTGATCTAAAATATCGAAGTATCGTATGATTTTTATCGATGCTTGGAAATACCGAATTGGATCGTGAAACCTTATTCGAAGCTGAATGACTTAATAAGAGTTCTCCTAAAAGATGCACCAGAACTCATTGACTCGATATTGTTGCCGGAAAAAGTATTACATTCCGCTGGCATTTCACTTTCTTGAATTTCCAAAACTAGATTGCCTCACGAGGGTAAAGTTTCACTTTCACTTTCGTTTCCTTCAAACTTTCCTGAAAACAAATAATTTTGAATATTATTTTGAATTTTCCGAAAAAAGTCATCCTTTAAATTTTATTTTAATGACAATTAAAATAGCAGTCAATGAATAACGTCTTTCTTTGTCCGACATTTATTTCCGGACACTGTGTACATATGATGTACCGACTAACATTATCAAATTCGAAACTCTAAATATATGTGTTTATTTGTCTTTTAGGACGAAATTTACTATCAAAATAATTTATTCTCTGGATTAACACATGGTACTTTTATCTCGAAAAAGTATCTCGAAAATTTTTTTTTACCCGTAGCCTAAACTCTCATTTTCTCATTCCTAAATCAACGACAAATCACGAGCCGAAGCTGGTCATACATAGAGCTTGTCTGGCAAACGTCTGAAATTTCACATAAGTATTATTTTCACATATATATTTATATTCCGTTATTTGATTAATTTTAAAATGTTTCTTACGTAGTTACATGCTTGTAAATATTTTAAAAGTAAATTTTAATAGGATCAAAATAAGGCTGATAAAGATATACAGGGTTGTATTTCGGTCAGTGACAATATTATAACTGTTTTTCTGTAGGGTGTAATTTGTCTTAAAGGATCAAATATCAGCAACTCTAAACAATTCCGCGCCGCCGCACAGACGTTCCGTTTGAAGATCTAGTTGCGCAAAAGGCATAAATTTGATAACGCCATATTAAGTTTCAAGTGGTGTTAGAAACAAGCTTAATACTTTTGTAGTAAAAGGCCCTAATTTTGTTTGTAAATAATTCGTTACAGCCATGGATGGATCTACTAAGGATCTACTAATCTTTTGTGCTGCAACCCAGGGCCCCGTGAATATAAAGGGCCCCCTTCAAAAAACAGTGGACAATATCATTAAATATAAATATATAAAAAATTACGTCTATGCGAGCTTGTCCAACGGAACCGAGGATTCCCCGTCGCATATTTTTGGTGTTTAGAATGAACATGCATCATTTTGTCGCCGATCGCCGTATGGTACTTCTGTACTCGGTGTCAAAGTGACTAAGTGTTATTGTTTATAGTGCACTGTGCTGTCTTTAATGTTTAGTTTACTAATAAGTCATAAAGTTATAAACACTTGATATTTGTCTTAAGTAAGATTGCCTGCTTTAAGTATAAAGAAACAATAGCTATGGATCCAATCTATCCTGGGCTCTGGGTCCCATTTATTAGGAAGATCAAGAAAGAAAGTAATGATGTTTTGTTTTTATTTATTTATTTATCACCTTTTTGCATAATACATATAGTGGACTTATTGCTACATGACCAATCTCTTCCAGTCAACCATAACAATTCATGTTGAAATTTAGTCGATAGACTGTAAGAGATTTTACAACGAAAATTCTTTATAGTATATTAGACAAAAAATAAAAAAAATAAAAAATTATAAGTAATATAAACTATTGACATGCTTTGGGATATGGAAGACAGGAAAGGACAAGGGCACAAAGGAAAAGGTTTCAGGAGACGCAAGACTTTTTCACTCGATCTTTGAAAATATTTAGAGACGTGATTTTCCTGATGTCAGGATCCAGGTAATTCCAATTTTTTGCTGCTTGGACAGTGAAGGATTTTTCGTAAGTGGTAGAGGTATATTTAAGAATAAGTAGGGTGAGTGAACTTTCAGATCGTAGCCCAAGGCCGTGAGAAAAAGATGGCGCCGATCACTGATCTTCAGCCATTTGAGAAGTGACCTGTATTCAGAATTATGATCATATTTTCTGAGGTCGAAGATGTATAAATTTTGATGACGTTCCAATTTATACAAATATTATTCATTAAGAGCAGGATAGCACACATCTCCATAATAAATTAGCGGTAACAGGAGTGTTTGACAACGGTAGATTGTAAGAAAATTTTGAAGAGTTTATCTTGTTGAAAACACTATGACTAACATCATTTACTTGAGGGCGCCAACTAAGATTTTGATCGATCAATAGGCCTGAGTTTTTAACAGTTGACGTATATGGTATTATTGTACTATTCAGTATTAATTTCGGTAAACTAGGTAGGTTTACTTTAGAAATCAGTCTTTGACTACCACTGATGATAGCTTGAGACTTGCTTGGGTTAACCAAAAGACCCATTTCATGAGCCCACTGACCAAGTGAAACGAGATCTAGATTAAGGATGTTGATGGTTTTGATAAGGAATGGAGGGCCGAATGTGCATGGATTTGTAGGTCATCAGCATAGAGATGATTGTTGCTACAGATATTTTTAACAACATCGTCAATTGAGAAAAGGAGAGGAGATAGAAGCCCATCTTGAGATACATCAGCTGTAAGATCAGTCCACTCAGAATACGTATCTGACCACTTAACACTTTGCCTGCGTCCATGGAGATATGAACTAAACCACTCAAGTGAATGTTGGGATATATTAAGATATTTTAAGCGGGCAAGAAGAATATAGAAGTAAATAGAGTTGAACGCTTTGCTGAAATTAAGAAGCACGGGGATAGTGACTTGTGTATTATTCATAGCCAAGCGTATATCATCAGTAAACTTAACGAGGGCAGTTGAGCTTATTTGAGTTACCCGACTGCCCGAGGTTTCATACTTCAAATGTCAAATTGCGAGACTTTTAGCGACAGTTGCTATTGCAAAATATTTTCATAATATTTATAAACTCTCGCTGAACAGATTTTATACAAGTATGTAAACGAGTATGTGTACACGGTGACTTTATTTTACATACAGAATTAAAGTTGACGTTTGTCATGTATACTACTCATTCGCAGTGTTAAAGTTATGAAAAACACTAATTAAAATTTAGTTTGAAAAAGATATTACAATCAATAAACAATTAAACACACCGTACATACGATCTAGTGCGTGTTAATGCCCTCGGGGTCGAGCGTCAGTGGTGGTGGGAAGGCAACGCGACACAGCGATCGGCGCGTAAATAGATGCTTTTCATTTGATTTATTAACAAACCAGCTGACCCTAAAATCGCATAAAGTTCTAGGGTCCAAAAACCTTTTTTTTCATTAAAATGCAATTAAGTAGTTTTAATATTGTTCGGTCGTGTGATTAATATTGTTCGGACTTAACCCTTCAATTGTTATCGTTTCTCATTTGTTTTAATTACAGGTAATTCTGGCGTATTAAAAAATCTGGAATCAAGCTATTTACGACAGATTAGGTATTTACAACGTTTTAACGACGTATGTATAAAAATATACAACTCACTTATTGATGTTTTAAGAGATGTTCAAAATGCTTGCCATTCTACTTCATGCACAACTAAACATTTCTTTCAAGCGCTAATGCGGAAACATAATGGGAGGGATTACGGTCATGCCATTGTCCCCTTAATCTGATTAATTAATTGTTAGTAAATGGGATCGTGTCGGAACGTTTGTAAGTTTGGTGCGTCAATTTTTAAATATAAGTTGTTGATTTTTGAAGTAAAACTTCTTTACGCACGCTTGACTTGGGGAGTAAGCTGGTGAATGCGTGACGAGAGCGTTACGAAAAGTGTGATAGCGTTTAAAGCGTTACGAAAAGGGCGAGGCGAACGGAAGTTGAGAGGGAGATATAAGTTAGTGAAGACAGAAAGAGAGAGAGAGAGTTACGTTTCGTATATTACTGTAGGGACAAGAGAGAGAGGTGCGAGCACACTATTTCTTTCTCTCTTTCTCTCATAGCCAGTTATGTTTCGTAAATCTGAGATAGAGTGCAAGCCTATTGTCTGTATCACACTGTGCGCGCGCACATTTTCTTTCTCTCTTCCTCTCATAGCCAGTGCATGAAATATATATATATATATATATATATATATATATATATATATATGTATATATATATATATGCGAGTTTGCTGGCGTTACGCGAACGGTGATTTTTTTATTATTTTGTAATTTCATTTCATTCTTGAACAATTTTATAAATTATTATTTTATTCAATACATTAAATATTCTACTTTTAAAGTGAATAAAATTGTAAATTAATTTGAAAGTTCATATTTTGTGAATTTGAAGTTTTACTTCAGTCGTGTGGTCTAAAGCACACTCGTATTTTTTTTCGTTTTAGATTTTAGGCTTTTTGGTTAAAATGTGTCATCATCGTAGATTGGGTTTGAAAATTATTTTATTGTTACTTATGGGAAGTATTCTTGATAAACATGATGTAAAATAATGAAAAATCATATCATATATTATTCATGACAGACATCGACTTCAGTTCTAGGTGTAAAATGAATAAAAAGTCACTGTGTATAAGGTGCTTCCGAATTAGCTGCGGATATTTTTAGTCATTTATTTTCTTACATCATTAATAGAAAAACAATTCGCACAAAATTATAACGCTTTGATGTTACTTATGAAATTATTTTTTTGACACCAAAAATAAATCTGACTTGTAAATGATGTTTCCTGATAAACTGAACAGATTGATTTCCTGAATTTCTCCGAAAAATAAGTAAAAAATTGAATTTTATTTCAAGATTACCGGGTCGCTTACTCGCATGGTGTGAACGTTGATAGTTCAAAAAATATTCCTAAAAATATCCGCAACCAAATGACCGGCCTTCACTTCCAAATGGTTACATAGGCTTTATAATTTCAATGGTACAGCTATATATATATATATATATATATATATATATATATATGTGTGTGTGTGTGTGTGTGTGTATATATATATATATATATATATATATATATATATATATATATATATATAGGCATAATCAAATTGTTTGTTTTTTTTAAATATCGAGTCATATCTGCTAGATAATATAAAAATGAAGCTGAAAAGCGAAAATTACTCAATACACAACCGGATTTCCTGATTGAAAACACAGAAACTTGTTTAGAAAATCAATGAAATTCTAAAAAAACATGATAATTCAATGTTAGTGTGGTTGACACGAAAAGAAAATAAGTCTGTTTTAAACAAGCAAAAACAGTATATGAGAAAATACATAAACATATATAAACAAATCATAGGTCAAATAAATAATGACGACACATATATAAACAAATCATAGCTCAAATAAATAATGACGACACAAAGTACTATTCAATTGTGATAGATTCAGCCACAGATCTGTTGCACAATGACTTGCTATTGTCTTACGATTCTGTTTTCAGGGGAAAAGTGTATGAAAGATGTGTATCATTGATTCAAATTAGTAGTCATACAGGCTTATTTTTATTTAATACTCTAGATAACTTTTTAAACACAAATGAACTCCTACTATATAATTATAGGGGGCAATCTTTCGACAATGTTTCTAATATGGCGATTTATAAAACAAAATAATAAATACGCTGTTTACGTGCCGTGTGCTGCGCGTAACTTTAACCTAGTGAAGGTGAAGAATCCGTTAAGGTTGCAAATGAAATGGCGAACTTATTGGAGTAGTGCAAAAAATATGTTTTCTTCTTCGACCCATAGGTGGGAACTGTTAAATCGTGAAACAAAACTAAAATTTACGTTAAAAAGTTTAAGTCAGACCAGATGGTCTTGTCACTATGATGCTGTGAAAGCTTTGAAATAACATTATGAGGATATTATCAACATTTTCAAAAGTATTAGTGAAAATGAGGATGAGAAAGATGCTCTTTTCGAAAAGAAGCACAAAATTTATTTAATAAACTGACGAAACTTGATACCTCAGTTTTAATTATTTTTTGGGAAATTTTTTTACAGAGATTCACTTTAGGTAACAAAAAATTACAGAGCCCTGGTGTAGATGGTCAATCAAGTTCATCAAGTTAATTACGAGTATGTCATTAAAAGAGTTCGTCAGAAAAATACGATACCAATCAGATCAGACACTAAAGGAATACAAAGAGGAAACTAAACAGTGGATGTGGGAACAAAATAAAGTGACAGCAAGAAACGCATTATTTTAAAATTTTCAGATAAATCTACGGACAAAGTCTCCGTATACGGTGCAGAAAAATTTAAAAGGGACACGCTAAACGTTACTTTGGATTATGGGTTTAAAAAGAATCCAAGTTTATTAAACATATAATAAACAATTCAATTTTTTATGCATTTACCAGACAATAGTATGGAAAACATAGACTGTAAAGTATACGCAATATTATTGATTATTATCCAGATGACGTAGACGAATATTTAGAGAATGAGTGCGTTCAGTTTAAACCTTACTTACGACAGTCTAAGCTAGAGTCTTACACCTCTTGCAGTGAAATGTTTATCCTAATTTATGAAAAGAAATTTATTGACGTTTTCCCAAATTGCTATACTATCTTAATTATGTTTTAACTCTGCCAATCACTAGCTGTGAAGCGAAGCACACTTACTCTAGGCTGTCGTATATAGAAAACAAATATAGGAAAACAATATCGTACAATCGACTAAATCATTTATCAGTTCTTTCTATAAATTGTGATTTATCCAAGGATTTACAATGTGATGAGCAAATAAAGGAATTTACAGCGCAAAAATGCAGAGAGATTGCTTTACAATTTATGTAATACAACTACACGTCACAAACATGTTAGTTTTGTTGCAATAATGCTTTGCAGTACCTTTTTATGTACCATATTCATATTAAACAAATAATTAATATTTTGTTATATTATTTCTTTTTGTTAAACCCTCCTATACATTATTCATTATGGAAAACAATTTGTTGACAAAATTGCAATTAGTTTTATTAATTAGGTGAGCCCTCAAATCATTTTAGCCCATAGCCCCCTAAAGTCACGCCCTTGGTTACAGCGCATCCAAGCAAGTATGAATCTATCGTATATTCCGACCGCTCTGTTGTCTCGATATCAGCTTGCGGTTGTTGCTAATCTTAGGGGCTGTTTACAAGTGAATCTCAACACCTATGCAGTTGCAAACTATGACAAGTTTAGGCCCTGTTATGTATATACATTCAATATAATTAAATTTTTATTTATACGAAACCTTGATTTAAAATCATTTTTTTAGATTTAGTATTAAATCATTAAAATTCACATTCTTTCTTTTAAATATTTAAGGCCAGCAAAGCAAAGGCCACAAAAGTCTATCAAACATTTACCATAATTGTTTAGATTATTTATTTACAAGTTCATTTATGCATAAATTATAAACAACGTTAACCAACTTTTTTTCGTTGATATTTAAGCGTTGGAGGGCGGTATAACGCTAAAAGAGTTATTTAACGTTTGGCGGAATGAAGCTAACGTGTCGAGAAGATTGAGTTGTGTATATAATTATATTAATGATAAATTTTGTGTCTGAATGTCTGAATAACTGGAACGAACATTTAACAAAACAAGTACAATCTAAAAGTGATGAATTTACCGATCATTATATTTTTAATCGATTCTTATCTAAAAATAATGAGGGGTTAAAGTAAAAATTGGTGTTTGTAATTGATTATATCCCCATGCCTCATTCGTGGATTTCAAACAAGTAGCTCTATTAGTAGTCGACCTCGCAAATCGTTTGAGGACAGCAGCAAAAAGTATCAAAAACGAAAAGGGAAGCATTTGTTAAATATTAGCTGTGTTGGTGAAATTATTCTCGTAGCTCAAATGGGTCTGTAAGCAGCAGAAAGGTGCGATACTGCACATATCGTGAAGCAAGTGTCGAATTATTCACAAAAAGGCCTACCAAAACAAAAAACCCGCATTCGGCCCCAAAAAATCTTCCCATCAAGATGGACCGTGATGAGGTTTTAGCTTTTTTTTCTAAATAAAAAAATTCCAAAAGACCAGTATATACCAATACGTCATATAAGCAAAACATACAAAGCTGACATTTTTCCAAATTGTCACATGCTTTTGAGTGCAAAAAGTGTTATCCATACGACTTTGATTTCGACGAAAATCAAACGACTGATCATATTACGAAGTGTTGAAAGAAGCAAACATATGTGTAAACACACTTCCATCTCTTCATTTAGTTCTCAAACGGGATTGTGATGGAGTATCGTGTCAGAGGAAGTACAAGCAGTGTCTCTCCTAGTAAAAGATAAATGTGATGATGCCTACGTTTTTATTTTTCACTAGTGCCACTGAAATGACCACTATTGTTGTAGTTGGTACTAGTGAAAATGAAGAAAAAAAAATTAGTTTATGGCATAATCCTCGGCCTTCATCGACAAAATATTTCCGGTCAATAAAATTATTTTTAAAGAGAGAGACACAAAAATTGAACAGAAAAGAAAGTGAAACTGTAAAATTTCAAATACAGAAATTGTCTTCTACAATTTTAAAAGCAAAGGGACGCAAAATATTATTAAAACATAATTTTTTTTCTAATCATGATTAATGGAAAAGTGCTTAGCGTCTTATCATGTCACCACAGAGCTGTTATATTTGCGGAACAAATCTAATGGAAATGAACAATTTAAGCCTTGTTCGTGTAGAACTCTGTAACGAAACTGCAATGCCGCTGGAACTAGCCTTCATGCCTGGAATAAATGTATTTTACATATATCATACAGGTTAGAGATCCAAGTCGTGGCAAATAAAAAACAATGTCAAAGAAGTTGTCAATATTAGAATAAAGTACATCCAAAATCGATTTCGTGATGAAATTAGGCTTTTGGTAGATATGCCAAAACCTAGATTCGGCACGAATAATTATGGCAACTGAGCACGTAGGTTTTTCGAAAATTTGTCTTTGGCTTCAAGCATCACTGGTATGGACGAATCACTAATAAGACGTTTAGGAATTATTTTAAAAACTGCTCGTAATGGATTTTAAATTAACCGGGAACTATTTGAAAAATATTGCTCTGAGGCTGCAGATTTAGATATATAAAAATATGAATGGTACTATATGCCGCAGAGAGTTCATAAACTTTTAATACATGGTGCAAAATTACCAATTGTTATGTTGCTGAGGAGGCCCAAGAGGCTCGTAATAGAGACTACAAAAAATATAGGGAGCAACCAGAATTAGAAGAAGAAAAAACTAGAAAACATTACACCTACTGCTGATTTCATCACATATTCTCATAAGTAATCTTCGTAACAGAAAAAAAGTAAGTACTTATCACCACAGGTAAGCCTTTTAAAATGTGGAGAGCAAAGTGAAAATTAGAAGGATGACGTATAAATATTTTCTTAATTATAATACGGTTTTCACTCAATTTTTTTCTTTTTGTCATTAAAATATTTGGAATTGAAAACTTTAATTTGTTTTAAACACCTAAGGTTATTTATATTTTAATATAAAACAAATAAGTCATACTTTTTGTAACTTAAACTGAAATTAGTCAAAAAATATATTTTGGTGTGCTGTACAGTGCGCCGGCACAAAAGACAAAAGGCCGCACATGTCGGCGTTTACTGGTCAGTACAGTACCGTTTATGACCTGATCACGTATGCACACGTCACTTTGCATACACGACCTATGGGTTTCGATTTCCGACAATGACAAAGAAAATCATCAAATGAATAGTAATCGCGAATATTACGAGATGGTGCGATGTTATATCTTGAGCGGAGAAAGCTTATATGATGCTCGAAGTTCGTACGAAAGTGAAAGTGTACTACGTTTACAAAGATAAGGACATCTAAATAATCGAGTACCTCATCGTTCTACAATTTTAGCAGCCAATCAAAGACCATTAGATTATGAGCAAAATTAAAGATCCAGTTTCTTCTTTCTCAACGTTTCGGTGTGAGTCAGTATTACGTACGGACACTGTTGAATTTGTCCGGGTTACACCCGTATTATTTTCAACGGGTGCAATCTCTTTATTATATGACGGTCAGGCGCTAGTAAAATTATGCAATTGGTTACTCCAAAATATCGACAGCAATATCTTATGGACATATGAAGCTTTGTTATAGTTAGCTTTGTTATAAATATTAGTGTATGAATATTTTTATGGCTTACACTAACACCCATTCAATTAGAGACACTTACCATCAAGTGAGATTTTACTGGTCAGTACAGTGTAAATGTGTGGGCAGGAATAATGGGAAATCTGATTATTGGGCTTTATTTTATCGAAGGTCGCTTAACAGGCGATTCATATTTGAACATGTTACGAAATGTGATCGAAAACTTAATCGACGATGTACCGTTAGCATTTATAAGAACTCCCACACAGTATTAAGTCTGTGAACAATTTTCTAAACAGGCACTACGGAAATAAATAGATGGGACGTGGAGGTGCTGTAAAATGGATTGCAGGATCACCGGATCGCTCTCCATTAGATTTCTGTTTGTGAGATGAGGTGAAAAGACGTGTGTATGTTGAAGAGCCGCGAACTTAAGAGGACCTTAAAAGGAAAATAATTTCATTAAACAGTAATTGTCAATGTAATTACTACCTGTAATGTTGACGAAAATCCAGCCAGCGGTTTTTGCGTGATGCGCACACAGACATGGTCCCCTTACAATTATATATATATATATATATATATATATATATATATATATATATATATATATATGTATATATATTTATATATATATATATATATATATATATATATATATATATATATATAGATTATTCATTTTTACTTTCTGTTCTTACATTTTATTGTTTTAATCGGATAACAATTGTCGGCAATGAAGACTTTTTTAAAAGCGATGTTTTTTATTAAATAAAATTCTATTGCCGTCCCCCATTTTAGGCAAAATCGTTCAATTAGTTTCGATGTCAGGTTAAGCGATAGTCATTCATACATACATCACGCGCAAAGTCACACAAAGACATTTTTCCGAAAACGTATTTTCCGGCATTCGGAAATGGTATAGAATTAAAATTAAATTTTGTAACCGATTGTCTAGTTGTATAACTATTTGAACCGTGACCTACAAAACCGATTTCGAGTACTGTTTGACTAGAGACATATTTTTTCTATATAAATACTTTGATTTTCAGTAAAAGATTGAAATAAGACTTAAAAGTCTGTCCTTTTAATGAAGATTTGACTTTTGACTAAACGTTTTGCAGCTGGAAGAAGTCGGTGTAAAATTTTAGGTTCGTTAAATTCATACACGCGGATAGTTTCAAAAGGTTGTCGTTAAAATTTCTGCCATCCAAAGGTGTTTAAGACAGAGAAAACTATACAATCCCTTCCACGTGCTGTTTGCAGTCGTAGCTACGATTTGAATATTTTCGTTGGTTGATCTGAAAAATCTTATTAGTAAAAGGACAAATATTAGTACTAATCGTCAGTGCTAGTTATATATTCCGTAATACTGGTACATAACAAATAATCCGTCAAATTTATGATAAAGTATAGAATCATGACAATATTTCCTTCACTTTTACTGAGAAAGTAGAATAATAAATTCTAGCATCACAAGTAACAGTGCATATAGTTCACATTAAAATATATAGTTACACTGCCCTATGGACCTAAATTAGGACTATGACTGTCCCCCATCCTCATCATTACTAAAAATATTCATTCTATTTTCTGTTACGTTTAGTGATCACAGACATCTCGAGGAGACCTCTCTATGATTAATAAATTTTGCCAAGTACTAGTAGAACTTGTACTGCGAATTTAGGCTATACATTTAGGCACGTATAAAATATTCAAGGATACATAGCATTTCTATTAAAATATTTACAAGTGTTAATTTTTACAACATGTATTGGGTAAAATAAAAACGTGATGCTTATTTTAAATATATCTGTAATCTACTTTCTGTAGTTTTCCTATAATCTTTGCATTGACTTCTAAAAGCTCTATTTTTTCTGTTTGAGGTACATATGTTTTGAATATTTTTCAGTATATCTTGAAGCTACTTAAAATTATGAAAAAATTACTTATGAGACTCTTTTAACTTCCTTTCAAACGATACCCCACACTGTATATGGAATTATATTTTTTTTTCGAGTACTAAACGGACGAAATGGCTGTGATTTGTCACGGACAAATCAGATATGTGAGTGATCGTATACTGGTTCTGTTTTACCTTTTGAGCTACGGAACATTTAAACTTAATTAAAAATGCCAGAAGTCTTTTTCATCCCACTTAATGGAGTGAAAGCGTAAATTTTGAAAACGAATCATCTATTCATATGGGGTGTTTTTAGAGGCATAGAACTTTAAAATTTAAAAAAAACACAAAAGCATTATAATTATTGAAATGTAATTATATGCCATTAGTGTTTAAATACGATTTCAGGCATATGGGCGCCGCGGCTGGCTCCAACGAAGCGCAATCTGGAGGTCCAATTCTCCACCACGTTTTCGAGCAGTTAGAGTCGTATATCGCCAATAACTTGTTCAGAGATGTAGCTCGTTGTTGGTTGAATGGCCACGTCAATAAATAAAATTACCAGATTTTGTGTAAAACAAATCCATGTGCTATTATTGAGACGTCGCGCCGTTATATCCAAAAGTAACTGTTTGGGGTACTTTATGGACTGGTAGAATCACTGGCCCAAATTTTCTTCAAAGATGACGCCAGCGAGACCGTTACAGGCAATGTAAAGCGCTATAGATCCATGATTACAGACTTCTTCGTTCCCCTATTAAATTGCATTAACGTTGAAGAGCCCTGGTTTCAAAAAAGCAGTGCAACATACCATACAGCACGCGACACAATCGATTTATTGTATGAGCACATAATTTTGTGTAATTTTCTTGGGAATTGGCCTCCATGATCGTGTTATTTTCTGTTGGGATATGTGAAGTCACTAGTCTACGCCGATAAACCACAAACGTTGGACCACTTGAAAGGCAACATTCGCTGCTTTATTGTCGATATACAAACCCAACTGCTCGAGAAACTGGTTAAGAATTGGACTTCCAGATTGCGTTTCATACGTGCCAGCTGCGACGCTCGTATGCCTGAAATCGTATTAAGCTAATAGCGCGGGCCTTTAGAAAATATTAGTAACTCTCATATTAATACGCTTAACGCTATCTAATATAATCATTATAAAAGTATATTTTTCTAAACAATTACGTTTGGTATTGAAACGGCAAATTGCCATATATTCCTTTTAATTGATCTGTTGCGATAAAACATAGCCTAAACATAACCTAAGATTAATAGGGTTCAGACTCAAAATATCCACCAGTGACAACTTATCGAAAACTTTTAGTTGTTTTTGCATGAATAAGTAAACAGACTCAAAGTTGTATTCTATGTTTAGATGTGAGTGTACTTGATGAGGAAGCTTTCTAATCTTTCATTTTACATTTAAACTGCAGATCGTTTTATCTGCTCAAAAGAAATTTCCGGATAAATGACAAAACAAATAATGGATACGAACAGAACGGGAACCCCTTTACCATTCAAATCAGTTTTTATGACTCTGCTTAATCACGTCTATCACCTCTTTCTTCCCTTGTTTTAAACTTACATAACAATTTTTAACTCTAAAATTGTTGCCAATGTTACGTTGAATAAAAGAAGTGTAAAAATATGTGACTGTCGCTATTTATAGTTTCAAAAACATTTTAAAAAATCTTCATAATCCTTTTTGCCTTAATTCTAGATTCAAAGTCTTCCCTGCTCACAGCTTTAGATAACAGTTTCTGAATACCTTTTCATTCTCCTTATACACAAATATAATAGCACCATCTGCGAGTACATTCTCTGAATCAAACCTAATTCTGACATATGAACACATCCTCAATTTACGTTAAAAAAGTAACTTTTACGTTGATTCGTTACCAGGACTTTGTCTCTTGCTCTGCCATTATGTCTTTTTCTATCCCTTTTCTCTATATATTTTAATTGATTGCTATATAAATATTAAGAATCTGTCACTTTTATATAATTTTGTTTTCACTGACTCTCTTGCTATGTTCTACAATTCTTAGTTATCAATATTTTGCTTAACTGGGAGAGATTACTTGTTTATGAATAAGTCCGTTGAAATATTGAGTACAACGCAGTACAAGAAAATGATCTTACCAAAAGGACTATTTCGTCAGAACTGATGTACAAACAACCATAAAAATAACGAATTTTTGCACGCGACGCGACCCGTACAGCGACGCCGCGTATTGCGCACGGCTTTTTCGCTTCAATTGCGCATTTTCTATCTACGTTATCCGGATATCGCCACTGCTATAGTAGCTTATGTATCTATTAGTGTTTTTTTAATAACAACTAGTTTAAATAATATTGTTTGGCTATCGTGACTTAAGCTTTAAGAAGTTTTGAATTAAAATGACCGATGATCATTCCCGTCGAATATTCACATGCTACAATACAAGTATGACTTAGGTAAATATACAAAAAATATACTACTAAAGCTATTCAGATAAGAAATATTTTGATAATATCAATGGCGTAATACATGCAATTCATAAATCATTTTACAAGTGTAGCTTTAAAAACACTGTCTGCTGATAAATGATATGAATATATGTATTGTTACAGTAATAAAGTTTTATTTCTTTTTTGACCTTCATGTGTATTAAAGTAAAAAATTTATTATTTTTGGAATAGTCATTTAACTTCTTTTAATCTGGCGGTAAATCTCCATCTCCTCAGTGGTGCTACTGTCGCCAGCCATAGCGTTTCGCACGTGTCCCTGTTGAAGGACACGCCTCACAAATAATAACATGGCTCGTTACGTGAGCACTTACGCTAATGTTTTGTACATAAAAACCTTCCTGGATAAATACACTCTCATAGGAATGAAACCGCATCAAAATCCATGTAAACATGTAGACAGACATTGCCTTTATATATATTATAATGAATTAAATAGATTTGATGGATCAAATAGAAATATGTTAATTGATCCACATGAATTTCAATTTTAATTAAACGCGTACTAAATGAAAATTCAATTTCTTTTTAAAAAACTTATCTCATTCAGTGGAATACTTAAAAAATAATTTGAACTTAGAAAGCATTTTTTTTAAATGTTTTGCCACATTTTGCCACAATTGTGTTTTGCTACATATTAATTGGCTGTGTTACACGAACGAACGGACGGCCATTACGAAATTATAAAGTTTAGAAGAAAAAAAATTAAATACTTAAAATGTGCCAAGTGTGTTCTAAAAAAATATAACAATGTGTGTTCTAAGTCCCAAGAAAAACATTATTTCGACTTTCTTAGAGAAAAGGGTTTTGTCCAGAAGAAACAGCGGCAAGCATATTGCGAGGAAAAACGCTATTAGATTCAGAACTCGAGAAGCAATAGAAAATTACATCCGCAAATTTTGTACCACTCTGTCATTTTATACCATTGTAAATTGTTTTTTCACGTAAATATATCAGCCAGCAACTAATGAGGGTTTGTTCTCCAGGATTTTGCATATATATTTACATGCGTTCAAATTCATATTTCTACTGATTAGTTGAAGCATTTCACGGAAGACACTAACCCATAAGAGGTCAAAGAACCCATAACAACATGGGTCAAAGGTTTTTTAAATTCTAAATGGCTACTATATCACATCCGGAATCAGATTTGGTGGAACTTGTAAGAATAAATCCTGTCATATTTGTATCCATCCCTCTATAACAGCGTACCATCCTGTGTAAACTGTAGTTATAAGGTAAAACCTGATATAGAAACAAAAATCGCATTTCAAGTCTTTTTGGTAAAGATGTTTTGGAGATGTTCGATAATGCCTATCTGAACGTACAAACTAGTAAAATTGCAATCAGTGGCTTTCTCGTGAATGAGATCTGTTCTTTGAAAAAAATTGAGTGCTGTTGGTTTTATTAATGTAAAAAACAATGCAATGACAGACGGCCAACCAATATGCAGTCTGTTAATTTAAAGACGACAAAGACTGAATTTCTGAAAGCTATTTTCACAAGATTTCGATGGAGAAATGTGGGTCATATACCTTATATGTGGCATTTTGGCAAACAACAAATGCGATGGAGTAGAAACCGACACTTGAATATGTGATTTTTAATTTAAGTAAGTAGTTTTTAAAAGTTTGATCTTATTAGCAAAGTGCTAATAAAAAAAGGTATGAAATTATATTTTTACATGTTCTATGGAAATACTGTATAAATATTTCTCAGTATTCAATATTTGGGTACATATTCCATATTTGGTTCAATTTATGTTTTTGTATTTTATTTATCTTACTAAAAATGTTTAAATGTTTAGAATTATGGAACTGCCTTTAACTGAAGCATAAATCAATAAATGATTTCAGGTCAAAAATGTTTATTTCTAAAAAAACAAAACTGTATTCCATATATTATAATTTTCCTTTTGAAACAAAATTATAGCGCATGTGTTCGACACAGTTGATGGTTGTTAGTCAAAATACGATTTTGAGTCACAACCATCAGCGAAATTAAAAATAATAAGTGTTACGTTCTTAAAATTTTCAAGATTAAAACAACGAATTTTGAGTAAAATATATCTAAATAATATAAACTAGTCTCTGTTTCCTCTGTAACGTATTGAATAATTCAAATAGTCCATTACACATTAATGTCGGGTTTATGGTCCTACTTGCTCATAGCATTGCATTATGCTCCGAAAACCACCTCATTCTTCTTATCCCCATTAATCTTCGGCAACCCTACCATGGTCTCTGTCACAAAATTGTTCAAAGGTCATATTTAAAAGTTACACTACCTTTGTTTTTTTTCTTTCCATCCCGTATCCCGGTCATTTATTCCCGTCCTTAAATAAAGAACTGAACTATTGATTTATAATTAAATAATGTTAGTTAACAATAAAAAAAATTGTATATATATATATATATATATATATATATATATTATCTCTTCATAAATTTTTTTTTGAGCTACGTCACTTTATTATAATATATGAAGCTTGCAATGTGGAAGCTCGCTGAGTTCCTGCCCAATGAGATTTGACCATTCACAAACAAAACATGGCAAACGGGTCCTTGTTTAACTTGGTTTCGAGTGACGTTCGGTAATCACATTACCATAGATGATAAGGAAGAGAAAAACATTAAGCAAGATCTACAAACGTTAATCACTAAGTGGAATTCTGATGTCGGCAATTTAAGTATACTAAACAACGGTCTAAATACTTGATGACCCTCGGAAATTATTTGTAAAAACAAATCAAGTGTATGCCAAAATGATACACAAAAAACACTCCACTCTTTTATTAAAATTGAATGAAACCATATTTTGTTTATATAAGCACCTAATGCTATCTACGAGCAATAAAATTGACTGGTTAGGTGGTGCACTTTTAGACGCATATACATGTTTCTATTAACAACAGAGGGAGCATTTTAGTGTGAAAGCTTAATTTTTTCAGTTGAAAATAAATTAATGTGAAATTATTACGTCACTATAAATAATTACAGCTTTTATGTAAGTAATATTGATTGTTATATTAATGCATTTTTTATTGAAAACTTTAACATATGTGTACTTATCCACGTTAGATGAAATTATTGTTATATGAGCAATATTTTCCTTTTAATGAATAGAACATATTCTGAAAACTGAATGTGGCGGAAGTCCTTAATAAACTGTGAAATTTACAATGGTAAATTTTTATAATGAAGGAACTAATCGAATATTTGTATCGATGGGTAAGAGAAATAGAACAGATAGAGAGATAGACAGGTTAGGGATTATGGATACAACAGTAGTAAGAAATTAAGGTTAAGATAGAGTATTGATAAGAAATCAAGTAACGACTTTTTCAGGCTTTTTTGAGAACGTAAATTGATGACGTATTTTGATGTCAGAATTAAGTTTTTATCAGATTATGCCAGCGTGTACGGAGGAGGCGAAAGGTTTTATGTTTGGATATGATGAGAGCGAAAAGAAATCCAGAATGTAATCGAAGGTATGTAATTTAAGCCTTAAAGAATGAAACTCATATATATTCTTCAAAATATTTAAAAATATATAAAATATGTGAATTATGCCCATGCTAGTTATTCACTGAACAAAGTTTCAAGTCAGGCGGAAACTAGTTTTTCACTGGACAAGTAGTCCGCTATTCAGTAATAGTCTTACATTGCTGTTAAAAACAAAAAAATGTTTTACAAAGATTGCAGTAAAAGCAATTGGCGACGGATATACATACGGTGCCGGCGGCACACCGAATGCAATGTCAGTGATATGCCGTCACGAATCGTGAAAGCGAAGTGTCAAGTGGCACATGTATTTAACGATCTTCTTGCGTATTGGAAGATGCGAAAACAAACTGACGTATATTCGTCATACATTTATGAATCTAATTCATGATTGTTGAAACGTATTTCGATATAATTTATTTAAGAAACTATAAGAATATATGACGCAACATTTATGAATTTGTTATTTTTAATTACGCTATACATGCAAAGTGAGTAATTTACATTCAATATTTATAACATATTTATGTATGATAAAAATACACTACGAAGCAGATTTAAGCCAACGTCATTTACGTGGCGGTTGAGTTTAATGACTGAATGTGTCCGAAAGACGTCAACAAAGTCTACGCACGAGACTGTTTTTCTCGTTTCCGAGTTCTTCAATTTCCTTGCACAATGGCAGCCGAATATTATATCACCATTAGCTATTCATACAAACCACACATTAGACCCAAGCAGAGTAACAACATTTTTCCGTATGTGTTTTAATAGGTAATTAATTGAATGGTTTGTGTTTTTTTAATCTAGTACCAGAAATATTTGTGAGTGGATAATTATCAAAACCGATAATGAAAATAACTTTTCCGACATATTAATTCTTAAATAGTCTATTGTAAATTTCAAATCGATTTATCACCAGTAAAACATGAAAAATTTCAAAATCTACCTCCGTGAAAAACTCTTTATTACCACTCATTGACTGCGAAGATAATGCTATCCTATTTTTGGTGATGAATATATAAACAAGTTAGGACGTCCTCAGGGTTTTCGATCTTAGTAAATAAGAGCATATTTTAATCACAGGTCACGTCTCAAGTGGTTGAAGATCCGCGATCCACGCCAACTTCACAGAGAAGCATAAACAACGCTTCTCTTAACATGTGAAGTAATCTTCACAGTCCAAATTATCTCATTGGCAGATTCAGATACTTGTCTGCTCACGGCCTTGGGTTACGCTCTGAAAGCTTACTTATCCTACTTAATCCCAAACATACCTCTACCTCTTACGAAAAATCCTTTTCCATCCAAGCAGCAAAATTGTTGAAATCAACTGGACCCACACACCAAGACAATATTCTCGATAATTATTTCAAGGATCGACTGAAAAAATCTTACCTCTCCTAAACCATAGTTCTTCTGCGCTCTTGTCTTTTCCTTCTTCCATCCGAATTCATGTTAATATTTGTATTCTAATTTTTATATATACCTTGTTTATATTACAACCTGCCACACAACCAAAATTGTTATAACTTATTGTTATGGTTGACTGGAAGAGATTGCTCCTTAGTCCGCATATACGTATATTGTTGTTAAATTTATAAATAAATTATTAACTGCCATATTTTTTAAATCCTAAATTTATAAACATATAAAATAAACTAAAAGTGGATAAGTATAATTTAAAAAGATGGAAAAATAAAAAGCAGGGGAAAACTTTTAAGAAGTATACGTCACTCTGTCTGCAGATACAAGTAATATTTGTAACACGTGTTTAACCATAACAATAACATTGAAAAAATGGTCGTCGCAACCGACAAGATGACCGTGACATTACGTGCGTCACGTAGCGTAATAAATCAATTTGTGGCTTATGGAGCGGAAAGACGTCACGTTGAAGAGTTTAGGGTTAAAATGTTTTTATTTCCTTAGACTGTTTTCCGTAAGAAAAATGATTGACCGCTTTGTAGGATGACTGCATTTGTGTCGATGATGACACACCAAATTTTGTGATTGTTATTTATCCTGTCACACTTTACTGAAAGTACTAGTACGTTTAAGTATATATAGTAGGTTTAACACTTAATCCAAATTTATAGAGATGCTTACAGATCGACTGTATTTTGGTCTATAGGTGTAAATTAGCTCGAAAAATCTGGAACAGGCCTAATGTTCTAAATAACGGCTTGTGATTGTATGTCAATAATTTAAGTTCTTTTAAATGGATTTCGATGTTATTATCATTGATGTTATCAATATTTGTTCCTGAAGGTTACAGTGTATAAAACATCACGAAAATTCGAGATTTCCAGAATTATATATATATATATATATATATATATATATATATATATATATATATATATATATATATATATATATTATATACTTTTTATATATATATAACACATCTTTAGGAAAATTATGAGTGATACTGAATATTTGTATAGGAAACCAAGATTTATTCCTTTATCAATCTTGGTTTCTTGGTCAGGATATGTGTTTGTTTCTCCTACCTTTCCCTCCTCGAAATAATAAATACAATTATAGTAATGTGTGCTCGATAAAATACATTATTCTGAAAGTGGTTTAATCATCTTATGTCAGACCATTTAGATGGTGGACCGGGAAATTACATAGGCTAATTTTTATTTCGGAAAATGTCAACCTAATCGATATTACAAATACGAAAGTATGTTTGCTTGTCCTTTTTTCACGTCGACGGATCAACAGATCGACGTGACTATCTGCACGGAAATAGTAACAGGCAGGGAAATTACATTTTATCGCAGAAAATGTAATTACTTTGGCAAAATTCTTATATGAAGTCACGAAAACAAATATAGTGTTTAATTTCCTTTAATCTTTCTAGACGGCGCCGCATGTTTTAATTCCTCCATATAAACTATTATCACGTGAGCGGAGCCGCGGTCACAAACTAATATTATACAACCCGGGAAAGTACACCAGAACGAGAGTTACGCCGAAAAATCCAAATGGCAATAAGAAAAGTACACCAAATCGACAGCCATTTAATAAATTGAAAAGAAATTTTTTAGGTTGATGTCGTTTGTATAAACCAAGGAAGGCGCTTTGAAAATTTATTGTAAACTGTTCTTTTTAATTTTTTTAATAATCGTTTATTTTCTGTCTGATTTATTGTAAAAGTGCCATTTTTTAATAAACATTTTAGATTATTTTGCTGTCTGATTTCGATTCCAAATTATATGAACTCTTAACAAAAGTACTTTTTACGTTTACGACTTAAGAATACTAAGGTAAGTGGAAGTCGGAATAAAGTTATTTTCTTAGTAATAAAAGTAAATTATATATATATATATATATATATATATATATATATATATATATACACACACATACATATATATATATATATATATATATATATGGTATAATTTTGTTTTATCTACTTTGTGCAAATAGTGTTAATTTCTGAAGACTTTGTAATTACTACATCATTACAATTTTATGTGTACACAATTATGACATCGTAAAGTAATTCTTAAGGCAATTGGCAAATCGCCGGTAGTACATTTTTTCGTAGTGATTTTTTAAAGATTAAACAGTTTTTATATAAATTAAACTAAACTAACAAAAAATTCTAAAACAATGGTACGATCTAGGAATAAACTTAAATCTGTGCATTACATACCAGCTACGTGTGTTCTCTACTTCCATACTAAATTTCATTCGATTTAGTGGAATAGTAAACCAACTAGAGTGGTTTATGTGTCTAATTCGGGGAATTCAAAAAAAATCTTAAAAAAAATTATAACTTCTAAGCTATTGATTCTCACGAAACTAAAGTTGTTTTTAAATTATTCGCTACGACGTCCCCTACACAAAAAAATTTGGAGTACTATAAATGAGCTACTCTGTATATAGTGGAAAATGGCACATTACACGGAATTTCTATGGTCCCATATCTCAAAAACTAAACCTTTGCAAAGCCATTCATTTGTTATTTTTCTATTTCCGGGTTATATTTACAAAATCTGAAAACAAACTTCACATATTAAATAACACATTTTTCAAGAAACTCCTTCAAGTTAAATATTTAATTACTTACTTTATAGGATTATATAGGAATCTTTAAAATTTTGTTGTTGCCATTCATTTGATTGTATCACAGCTTCCAATGCGGTACTAAAATTATGTATAACAAAATTTCCATTTTTTTACATGTTGGTGTGTCCTCTTAAAATCGGCTATTTCTTGTTGTTATTTTTACCATAATTCCAGTTTGTACTGCAAATTTTCAAATTCTTCCTTCTTTCCATTAGTGGGTTTCTTTTATGTCAAAAACTTAGGGAAATAAGTTTAAAATAAACAATTATGGAAAAATAAGAAACTTATGTTTATTTTAACCAGGTTCTACATGCAATATTTTCAACTTGATTCGAAAATATTATAGGGTCGAAATTTGAACGTAATTCATTAATTTTTTAAGTTTAAACGAATCTCAATAGATTCTTTTCTTAAAGAGTTATACCTCTATAACCATTGCATAACATTTTTTTTTAAATTTTGTCCCATTACGTCAGCTGAGAGCGTGTACAAATACGTTATTAGCGTGTGTTGTTTGCCTTAATACCCTGCACTACCTACAAAATTTAAAATTTAATAAAAAAAATACAGTTACAACTTGTATTTGTATTTTTTTATACAATTCATTGTCACTTTAATTTTTCCAGGTTATTATTGAATCAAATAAATGCTTATAAAAATGATACTTGACATGACCACAGACTATTATGTTGACATGACCACAGACTATTATGTTGACATGACTACAGACACTATTACAGTATGAACGTAAACAATGAATCTTTTAATGTAATTTCATTTAACGTATTTGAAACACATATTATATATAAATTTTAACGTTCTGCACTGCTTCTCCACATGAACTTTGCCAAATCTCACATCTCATCTCTCATCATAATTTCATCTCTCACGTGCGCGCAATATGATAAAAAGGAGTACAAAGTTTTATCTTCATGTACTAACATATAGAGCCACGCAAATTCGAGAATGAATGTAAATATGCACGAGCCAATTACGAAACCTTAATTTAATGCATGATCCGACACGCGCTTGACTGGTTTTACCAGTTCTTATATTCATTAACTGTATGTTTGTCAAGTTTGATAAAAATATAAACATACATTTTTAAAACTATAATTTTTATTTTACAAGTCTGCGTACACTAAACAAACGTCTTTATTTTATTGCTCAGTTACAAAAAGGACGAGAGGGAAAACGGGAGTTTATCAAACAATGTACAATCTGCGTACATCCCTATTCGTAATTTCTTGGAGAAATGTTGTTATATATATATATATATATATATATATATATATATATATATATATATATATATATATATATAGTTATTGATTGCACGCCAAATGATGTCCTTTATGCTTGCTTTACTTTTTTATTTATCTAATATAACAATGGAAAATTAAATGTTTTTAAAATTATCAACAGTTTCTGTTTCTACACACTATAGGATTTTAAATAAAAATAAACTTTAAAAAATTGGATTTCGGCTTCCATTTTTCGGGTTCAGTCCCTCAAAATAAAAAAAAAACAGAACTCTTATAGAATCACTTGATTGTCCGTCAGTCCATCTCTTTGTCAAAGTCCTTTTTGTTAGAAACGTAAATTAAAATAACGAAGAGAGAATAAACGAGAAATTAAAATACGCAGCGCTATTGATAATGATTAAATGAAATTAAATCCTTTATTTTCGTGACTTTGTAATATATATGATAATGAACATAAAAATATTTCCTCTACATTAGGAATTATGGGGAATGATCCGGTTGCTATCTTCATTCAAAAACTCACATCTATCCTCGACTGTGTTGCGACGTTTCTTCCTTCGTTATTCCCATTGTGTTCTTTTTTGTTTTAAATCTATAATAATAATTAAGAATATCCTATATCATTTTTTTAATTTGCCAAATATACGTGTGCAAAAAATCACAGCGATCTGCTGCTCCGTTCTGACATGAAAGAAGAACAAACACATTTGCGCATATAAATATTAGTTAGGATTAGAATATTAGTTAGGATGAGATTTCCAGGAAGGGAAAGTAGCCTACTTCATATCCCGGCCCACCAACCGTCTCTGTGCAAAAATCACTCTAATACGTTACTCTATTCCGATGTCAAAGAAGAACAAACAAACGTACGTGCGCATTTAAAATATCAGTTAGGATTATACTATGAGTTAAGATAAGATTCCCGGGATAAAAAGTAGACTATGTCATTTCCCTGCACACCAAATATTTCTATGTAAGAAAAAACGATCCTTCGCTCCGGCCCGACGTGAAAGGATAAACAAACACCCCTTCACATTTATAATATTAGTTAGGATGAGATTTCCAGGAACAAAAAGTAGTAGTTAAGCAAAAAAATACTCCAATCCGTTACTCCATTGCGACGTCAAAACACAAACAAATATACATTAAAATTTTTAATTATTGTGATTGTTATATTAGTTAGGATGATATTTCCTTGGTTGGAAAGTAGCCTATACCATTTCCTGGTCCACCAACTATCTCTGTGCAATAAGTCATGTCGATCCGTTGCTCCATTTCGACATGAAAAAAGGACAAATTAACACATTTTATAATTTTTATTGTTAGTTAGGATTGTTATATTAGTTGGGATGATATTTCCCGGGTTGGAATGTAGCCTATTTCATTTCCTGGCTCGTCAGCTATCTCTGTGCAGAAGTTTAATTTTTTTTTTATAAAATTCTATTTATTTTTTAATTCTATTAGTGAAGTCTTGTAACTAATAGAGATAATTTTGCTTAAAATAAATGTTATGGGGTTATTTTGGATTTTTTTTCACACAGAAAAAAGATTTTAGTTGTATTTTGGACACAACGAGGATTTTGGAAATACTGTCAAAATTAACGTATATTTTTCCGTGGCTATAAATTTTGTAATTTTCGCTAAACAATTTCTCAATCAACTGTTGTTAGCGCCTTAATACACAAACCGATGGCGATTTCGACAATCGAATTAATTTTCCACTAGCCCGATCTATTGCAGCCAGTTAAAACCGTTATTAAAAAAAACAGATAGCTGTTTTTTATGGACAAAAACACTTCCGAATTTTCAATATTAGTCGAGATTGTTATATTAATTTGAATGAGATTTCCCGGATTGGAAAATAGCCTATGGTCATTTCCTGGTCCGGCAACTACCTCTTTACAGAAAGTCACGTCGATCTGTTGCTCCATTGCAACGTGAAAGAAGGTCAAACAAACACACTTTCGAACTTTTAATATTAGTTGGGATTATTATAGAAGTTAGGATGAGAATTCCCGAGTTGGAAAGTAACCCTGTCAGTTAATATGCGAGTAAAAGACAAGCAGTGGACAGCACCAAAACGCGTCTGGCATTCGAGAGAAATAATGTGTATTATTTTTTGGAGTTATTTTTTTTCCTTTATATTTATATTTACTCCTTAAGAATTGATTATATATAGCGCACGGTATAAAGTTTTATGAGTAGTAAAATCAGAAATTCAGAGCTTTAAAAATATGTTATGAGCTAATTTTAAGAACATCTTTTATTTGACGTATCGAATTATTTACTTACAGTTGTAGGCGTCGTTTGTTTTGGCTGAAACTATTACGTTTAGCAAAAGTAGTACAATGAATACAAGGGAAAGAAACTACACAGGAACAAAGAAAAGGCTATTGTTGCATATACTTGCCTCTTACAAAGATTTGATTAAAAATAAACGCACCGACGGAGCAAACGTGAAAATTAAAAAAATGCCAAGATACATATATAATTCTAGTGGTATTATTAATGAAAATGTAAGTACAGTCAAATGTTGACGTTTTTAATGAAAATAGAATTTATTTATTTATTTATTCCACACATAATTAGAGTTATAGTCTAGTTTTATACTCCGTTCTTTTTGTTATACATCTACGTGACTGTAACTTGTTACAAAACAAGTTACAGTCACGTAGATGTATAACAAAAAGAACGGAGTATAAAACAAGACTATAACTCTAATTATAATGAATGCACAAAATAGTTAGAATATTTATGTATACATTTTCAAGGGTTACTTGCATTATTAAATATATTACAAAATGTATTGATCAATTATTAAAGTTATTATTAATTTAGAATTATATTATTTTCTACATACCAAACAAAATATTAATTCTATCGTAGCTGGTTTTAATTTATAAATAATATATTTTGTATTTCCTTTTTCAATTTTAATAATTTCGGTTCAAAAATGTCCAAGGACGAATGTTGAGTAACAATATCGTTATGCAATCGGCACATTCGAATTATGGGATTATAAGAAGAGGTATTATATTGATAAACTTGTAGAATAAATAGTCTCTGTAATAGTATACGGGACCTGAGTCGAGAGTTGAAGTTGAGTAGAGAGAGGAGATGGGAAAATCAACGAGCGAATGCATGACTTTATTTAAATATAATGGATTAGCGCTTTTTCTTCGTGCAGCTAGTGATGACAAATTCAATCTATGTAGTTGAATTTCATTGGATCTATTCTGTCGTTTAAGATGAAGTTAGAATTAACTTGTTTGATGAATACAGAATTAATTTGTTTGCACGAATGTAATATTTTTTTAAAATAATGTGCTAAGAAAAGTGTACTTTATTTGTTTCTTTAGGCAAAAGAAAGTCAACTGTGCCGACTTTGGCTCAATATAAAAGCCAAGAGCCAGAGAAGGGAGTTGGTAAGGGAAAGGCAGCAGCGGATGGCCGCGGATTCGATTCTTTAATAGCCCCAGGGCTAATTGTTGAAATCCCATCAAACGATTTTGCCCATCAATTAAATCGAGGTAAACAACGCTAATTTCGATAAATGTACAATTAATCTTTATGGTGTTTTTTAGAAACTGATCAGTATAGTAACGGGGCACCGAAAGTTTTTAGATTAATTTATTTGAAGTGAATTTTATTCGAATTTATATTTACTACTGAAAGTATTACAAATGAAAGTAGATTGTAATTTAATCACCTTTTAATTAAGAACATTTCAATTGGACTTTTATTTTATTTTCTTTCTAGTGATTAGCGAAAATGTGTTGAAATTTAAAGGTGAAAAATAAAAAGGAAAAAAAATTAAAAAATTTGTGATATTCATGAATTGACATTGAATTAATTAGAGTCAGTTATCTACACATTCGTTTGAGCAACAATCGACGAGTAAGTGAAGTTTTTGCTGAAGCTGCGGAAACTTTGCTAACATCGTACAAGGCAACGAAAGATGTTCCTGCTGGTCAGGCGAGGGGTGAGTTGCAGGAAACTATGTTGGACGTGGACATGAATGTACCAATACACGGGAGACGCACCAGCAGTCAGCATTCGGATATCCGGCTCACTTTCGGAAGAATTAAAAAGAAATTGCATCAGGCATGAAATGGAGCAGAGACAACGAAGAGAGAACGAGTTCCATGAAATCCGCAAGGAAATTTTGTTAAGTAAATCTCCAGAAGTGAAGGCTAGGCTGAAGTTGCAGAGAGGGAATTGAAAAATAAATGAAATACGTTTTTAGATTATTAATTTTTTTACTTATACAACATTTTTTACTTATCATAAATTTCACAACAGACAGTTAAATTTTCAATAATAAATCATATAATCATTATTTTTAGCACGTTGTTTAAAACATTTAAAAGCTAAAAAATGTTAATGTTTATATTTTTGATATTATACGAAAATAGTGGGAATTATTTACTAAATGTTAAAGTCGCATTTATATTGTCAAGGTTTGTTAATAAGGGTCTTTAAGTAAACTTTACAAATCGGTAAGAGATTGGCAAAACAAATGTTCAATGAAAATGAAATTGGATTTTCATATTGAAACCCTATGAAAGAATGGTTTGTGTTATCTAGTCCAAACTAATTTAATGCCTGTTTTACTTATGGGAAAATTTATACATATTATTATTTTACTTATGGGAAAATTTATACATATTATTATTTTACTTATGGGAAAATTTATACATATATAGCCATACATTGCATTTCAATAACAGAATTTTTTCTTAATGTAGCTTCTGTATCATTTTTACTCGAATTTAATTTGTTAGAATACAATATGTTTTTGCAAGTATTTGTTAAATTATCAAATATGAAGGATAAATATGTATTGATAACTTCCTGAATTAAAGCAGTCACTGGCTTATATCACCTAGTCCTAACTAATTGAATGCACATTTTAACATTCTGGCTATAGGTATAGTGAACCTTGCAGTGCAAACTAATTTTAATGCACATTTTAATATTCTAGCTTATAGGTGAATGGAATCATGTCGCCAGTCAGATTGAATTTCAATAATAGAATTTTTGAATTCCAATTTATAATACTAAGAAATCACTTTTCAAAACACAACATATGTCAAGAACATATGTTATGTTTTGAAAAGTGATTTCTTAGTATTATAAATTGGAATTCAAAAATTCAAAATTAAGAATTTATTAAATTTCCAAATGTGAAAAATAAATAAGTATTAATAACTTTCTAAATTAAAGCAGTACTAAGGCAACTTATCCCCGATTTCTAATTGGTGCTACTTTCCTGTTGATACATATAATGATACAAGTATTTGTAATATTATCTATACATTTGAAAATGAATTGTCTGTTTATTAATGTTAGAGGGATGAGATTATAACAAAGTTAAAATGTCACAAATAATATAGTTTTCAAACCTTTTCAATACATACAAATATCAGTTAGAGGTGATGTCATTACAGTTGATAAAGAATCATCAATACAAAGCAAATAAATATGAATAAAAGTATATATACGCTTTCACTACCGTAAGATATCCGTTTATTTACCGCCTTTATCTACTTTAATCATTCCAAGACAATCGTACTTAAGGAGTAAACTCCAGGCGCGTGTCGGACACGTAAATTTTTTTTTATTGAAATCCAATTTACTTTATTGAAACGAAACAAATAACGAAGATTTTAAATAAGACTTAAACAGTTAGTCTTTTTAATTATATTAATTAAGTCTTATACATAATAGAGATTTGGTTGAAAATATGTGTTATGGGATTGTTTTGGATTTTTTTTCACACAGAAAAAAGATTTCAGTCGTATTTTGGACACGACAAATATTTTGGAAATATTGTCAAAAATAACATATATTTTTTCCTGGCTATAATTTTAGTAGTTTTCGCTAAACAATTTCTCAATCATCTATTGCTAGCGCCTTAATACACAAACCGATGGCGATTACAATAATTGAGTTAATTTTCCACAAGCCCCATCTATTGCAGCCAGTCGGAACCGTTGTTAAAAAATGACGTTTTTAAAGTTTAACGACAAGAAACGCAAGGAAAATATTGACGATTTTCTTGATATCATATATATATATAGTACACAATACATCTCGTTCTACTTGTGGAACCCTAAACTGTACAATATTGAAAACGGTATCGAAATCCATCTGAAAGTTTCTATACGACGGGCGTACAAAATAAACGTAAAAGGGACAGACAAACAAAAATTTCTCAGCGTGATATCCTTTTACTCCAGAAACCGTAATATGTTGAAAACCCTAACAAAAGCCATTTATTAGTTTTGCGTAATATGCGTACACACAAACCAAAGAAATAAATCAGTAATTTTCATATATGCCTAATTGTTTATAGTAGCCAGAACTAATTATTCGAAAATATCTCTCATTTTTACCTTTAGTCTTCTATTATACCAATAGATTAAACGTTTCCCTATAACTTGCTAGGCTTCCAAAATTTATAATTATGTATGATTTCCATATGGCTTTTAAAATTAGGGTCAATTACCATAGTTTCTCCTGTGCTTTTAGATTACAACCCTATGACCACTGATTATGAGGCTCGTTATTGAGTGTACAGCATTGCAATCCATGGAACGATTATCTCTTCTTTAAGTTTAAAAGATATTACGACTATGTAATGTTAAATATATGTTGTGTTTTCTTAATATCACCCGCAGAATATCAAAATTCTCTCTTTTCAAGTATAAAAGTTTGATTGTAGAGCTTCTATTAACTAAAACAAACGTACATAATAATTAATAAAACATCAATCAGTATTTTCTTGAAACGCTGGACAGTAGCGAAATCTAATTAGATATATTTAATAATTAGTCAAACCGTTCTTATCGTTGAATTAAATCAGTCGTTTCTCAAAATCCTGGACAGTACCGAAATCTAATCAAATATACGTATTAATTAGTTAAACCATTGTTATCATGAAATTAATTAATCAGTCGTTTCTTAAACTTGCTAACAGTAGGTACCTTATTCGGCCAGCCGTGACAGTGAAAGAGATATTCAGTGCGAGTTGTTATAGGATCATGTGACTGGAATTAATATCATTTATCTCGTAGAGATCGCTTTACTCATTCGAGAGCTGTTTGCTGGAAATTCAGTAAGTATTGCAAAATAAATAATATACTTAAGGTATTTTTTTAAAACAGACAAACAATTTTTCACCGGAAAATATAACATTGACACAAGAAAAAAAGCAAAAGTAAAAAAATTATCAAAAATGTCGAGGAAAATTCAATTTAATTATAACATCGAATAAAAAATTAATGTGTTGAAATACGTGGTTGTATCTGGATGATTGGGAAATAATTTCAATCTGTGAGTGGATAGCACCAAGAATTCACAATGTTAACAAGGCCTGCCATAACTATCAAGAAAAAATACATGGGCACCATTTCGAATGGGAAAATATTATATTTTTTTATATTAAATTTATGTATTGAATTTTACCATATTCCCTGCACATTTAGTTGCAGATTAAACATTTAAGTGTACAGGGTATATTAAAAATATATTTAGAAATATATTAGGTTACATCATCATGAGTAAAATTAAACATTTAAGGGGACAAGATATATTTTTAATCTCTTTACTAGGTTACGTTTTGATGAGTGACCAAATTTCAAGGAGCGATTAAGAAACAGTAACTAAATCATATAATGGAAAAAACATAACTTTTTTAACATTCCCACTTTAATAAAACGCGGAAAAATTTTAAAAATCATTTTTTTTCTATATTTGAAGTAAGTGTTTCTTAATTGCTCCTTGATAATGGTCACTCATCAAAATTATATATATATATATATATATATATATATATATATATACATATTATATGTGCGCGTGCGTGCGTGTGTATGGGGGTGAATATTAACATTATTTTTCGCCTTGTAAATTATGTAAAACCACGTATTTAAGTTTAGTAGTTTCGGAAATTTAAGGTTTCTCGCATGTTTTTTAGCATATCTCTGGAAATATTTTTACTATTCTACAAATAGTCTTTCAAACAATACCCACGAAGGCATGATACGTAAAATTAAAAAAATCGAGTACTTAATTTGCCCCCCACTTGAAATTTCCAATAAATAAAATTAATCCAATAATTTTAGGGTTAACTTAAATATGTGTAGAGTTATTGAGATACATAAAGATTAATATGCTTTATTACTATTGCATAGTTTTTTCCGTTCGACGGAATTTGGGAGAAACGGTTATGAACAAACAAAACGGATGGACACGTGAGTGATTTTATAATGATTCCATTTTTTTGTTTGAGGTAAGAAGTCTGAAATGTAAATAAATTGTTATATACAGAATTATACTGAATGTTATACAATAGTATGTTGTGTATGTTTTTAGCTGTTGTGCACATTTTTAGCTTTCGACAGTGGATTCCGTTTCCTGCCCATGGTTAGTGTTACATCCGGCGGTCTAGTCGATAGAGTGCACTTGGGAGTAACGTTTAAATATAAGCTATGTTATACTTGTTAATTGGAATCCACCTGACAGGTGGTTATAGGACGACTAAAACTAAAACCTTCAGTTTATTGTAGTTATATCGTGCAATAAATTCGAGTAATTTTTATTTAGAAGCACCTGTTCTGGACATTTTTCATCTAATTTAACATTACTCGTGAGAGCTGAAATTGGAAAAGTTCTGATTTTCGTTGACTATTTCTTTATTCAATGAGTAGACGTTCTCTGTTTCGTTAATTTGATCATCACTTTAGAGAAATGATTCTATATTACAGACTTTGATTAGATTGCATTTTATCACTGTTTGATTTATTAAATGTAATTTGTTTATTACAGCACAAATTTCATTAAAATGATATGGCGATAAAAAGCTAGGTACAAATTATCAATCAGCAAAATGCTCGCGGTTAGTGCAAATGTCGTCAGAATATGTTTCGTAGAATCACATTCAGTGAAGGTATGGGCGCATTAGTCATACGGAACCTGTTGGTTACTTCAAGCAAAATCGCAGTATAATTTTAACGCGAACTCTTTTTTCTTTCAAATTTACGATGTATTTTACCGTGTTGTGAAAAGACCATGACGAAACTTATATCGCTCTAATCTTAATCAAAAGGTATTAAACAGAATTCGTATGACTTATTTAACAATATCGTCATAATACACTTTATACCAGTTTGCAGTACACAACCAGATGCTAGAGAATGCTATTTTGAAATTTAGTTTTTTTTAGAAACTTGACCTCTCTAGTTTGGTATAGGATTCTCTCTGGATACTTTGATCGTCAGTTGACTTCAGTTGATTAATGTCATTCGTCAATTGATTGTTTAGTTGGCAATATAAGTATATCCGTTATCCGTTACGTCTTTGACCACAGCAGAAAATTGACTTGAGATTAATGACCGAAGCCTCCTTCACATAATCAATATAGTTTAAAGTATTGAAGTAATTTAATTCTACATAATTATAAATTCAACATACAAGGAGAACACGTTATCTTTTCCGTTAATACTGTCCACCACATTAGAGGAGTGATCAGATATTTTGTTTAGATTATATTTTGTCATTGCTTAATTTATTATAATGTAATTGATTTACTGCAGCAGGAGTTTTATTTAAAATATGTTTTTGCTATAAACAAGTATATTCTATTCCATTTCAAAAGAAAATATTTTTAAACGGACTGTTTGGTACTAAAAGTATCGTTAACACAAAAATATATTCAATCAGGCGACTACTATTTACAAAACCCATTGAATATTATCCAAATTTTTGTTACACGATATACTATTAACACTGTATTCACTTAAGTCAACTTGTATTCACTTAAGTCAACTTGTATTCACTTAAGTCAACTTAAGTAACTGTCAGCCTAAATGATATAAATACCGATATTATACTGTTTATTGGTACAAATTGTGAAATTTAGAGGAGAAAAAAGAAAATCTTTGCCGTTGATCACATAAAATAGGAGGTTTAACAATTTTTAAAAAAAATTCGATATTCCAACGCGTACGAAATCCGTACCCATTATATGCAATTCGGGATACGTTATTTTACCTTGCAACGTGTTGGATGGAAATAGCTGCAATAAATCTGATTCAATTCGAAATAAAATTATATTTCTATATTAAGCAGTTTTATGTTTTGGGTCATTTTCCAAAAGAAAATGACCCAAAACATAGTTCTAAATTATATAGAAGTTATTTAGAACGAAATGAGAGTGGTGTTAAAAACACGGTATGGTCACCTCAGAGTCCTGAACTCAACCCGAACGAACTTTTATAGGAAGAGCTTGATATAAATGTTCGAGATCGATGTGCATCTCCATAATCAACACCTTGATCTTCGAACTTAGGGTTGAACAATTAGAACTTTATATTGCATGCCATTTTGAAGGAATTATTAAGACTAATTTTTAAACCGTAGGTATAAAAATCGGAAAAAAATCTAGTGACTAGGGTTAAACTAGAACTTTCAAATGAAATTATTTCAATTAACTTGCCTGGATAATTGCAGGAGATATAGACTATTACGGTACCCTCCAATGTGCGTGTTCCCTTCATTGTGAGTTTTCCGAAAGGCACATTGCTTTTTATTTTAAGCGTATTAAAGTTTCAAATAAATCTGTACATAAAATCAAACTGTAAACTATGCATGTCTATACATTGAAAATATTTTCTAAGATTATTTTTAGAATTTTGATCCATTTATCTGTTTGTGTGTTTGTTTGTAAAAGCATCACGTAAAAAGTACTAACTCAGTTCGGATGTATTTTACAGAAAAACAAATAGTTTAACTTGAAGTAACGTTTAATTTCTGTTTCAACCCAATTCGGTTCACTCAATCAGAAGATATGCGTATTTAATTTACTAGTACAGCAGTTCACTAGTACAACAACAACGAGGAAGTACCGACGCGTAGTAATTGTACAAATGTATGGAGTACCTATGTACAGGATGGGCCAAGGGTGTTACCGATTTTAATCTTTAATTTCTCAGACGCTTGCGGCGCGGCAAGGCGGGGGGAGTGTATTGCTAGACGCGTCATTTCCTGGAAATTTAGTCGCCATGGAGCCGCACACGGAAGCGCAGCGTGCTTTTTGTGTCCGCGTGTGTTATGAAAATAACAAATCTATGATTACTATGCGACGGTTGTATCGATAGGAATACGGTTTATGAGACATTTGTGAAGGTCCTAGCGCCAATGTGATACGGAAATGGATCAGAATGTTCAAAACAACCGGGTCGACTGTAACATTAATGGGTCGCGGACGTCCAGTGTTTGCGAGAACGCCTGACATAGTGGAGCGTGTTCGTGTCTCTGTTCAGCAAAATCCGCAACAGTCAACTCGTAAGAGAAGCCAGGCTTTGGACGTCAAGAGAACAACTTTTTGAAACGTGACTTGCATCTTAAAGCCTATCAAATCCAGCTTGTGCAAGAATTGAAGCCGAATGATGCCGGTGACCACTTTAACTTTGTTAATGAAGTGCTCAACCGCTTTAACAACTTTTTCAACGCCCCCACGTAGCCCAGATCTCACTCCATGTCATTATTTTTTATGGGGCCACCTTAAATCTGTAGTGTACGACAACAGTCCAACAACTATACAACTCAAAAGAAACATTATCCGGGAAATTAACAATATTCCGAGGACAACGTTTCGCTGGTTGTTCCAGAATGTGCGAATTCGTTTTCAAGAATGTCAGGAAGCTGAGGGGCGTCATTTAAACAACATTATTTTTAAGTCATGAAAATTCCATTATTTCTATTTTCTAAAAATATAAATAAAAATGTTGTACGAATTTTAGTTGTTTTTAAATTTCACTTTGAAACCCCCAACATCCTTTTGGCCCACCCTGTACATCAACAAACGGCTCTATGTGTATTTTAGATTGCGCAATGAAGTTTTTCTCCTGAATATACATTGACGATATAGGCGTGGCTAGAGGTATAGTATGGGAGTACTTATAAAAATGGTATAAGTATATTTTCAGTAATTTGTGCGTACTAGGTATATTTTCAGTAATCGCAAGCACAACTAGTACTTATATGCATATAATAAAGCCATAAGGTGCAGCATCAGTAAATAGCGACTGCGTGACAGATATAAAAAAAGTTTTAATACCCTTGTATATTTATTTCAATGTATTTTATGGATTTGCATCTTGTAAAAGAAACTTAGTGGATTTTGATAGAACCTTCACTGTTACGTAGCTAAACCTCAGGATTATCATTTCTGTGGGGCTTGCATCGTCATGCTAAACCAAGCTATGAACAACTTTTGAAAGTCAAGACTCTACTAATAGTTTTAGCAAAATAATACAATTGTAAAATATACAAATTTATGTAATTGGTTTTTTTTACAAACTATGAATCCTCCAAATTAGTTTTTTTTTTAATTCTTTCTATTAGTTATGACGTATTTTGTAATCTATGCAAGCGTTGACAAAAGTTGTTAAGTTTCCAATAATTCTTCGAATACTTATCTTAATACCTATATAGTTGATTTCGATAGCGTTATTAATATCATATATCTCATTTGCCTTACGTTGCAAATTTTTTGCACGTAATGTTAGTTACTTAGTCATCGTAGTGGCGTTATCGAATATTTTTTGGAATAGTTTAATTCATGCGGGAATCGTGAGTAATAAAAAAGTGACCATAAATTATCGATGACTTCGCATTAATTCTGGCTGCTCTCTACGTCATTATATTAAGGAAACGATGATGCAGTTATAAATACTGGCTTAACGTCTAGCTATCCGATCTTTTGATGCCGCAACTTAATGTCATAATTTTTTGGAGTCTAATTTGTTTTCTTAATTATTTCAATATATTAACATAATGTTTAATTCGGCTTATCAATAACTTTTGGAATTAAAATTAAGTGTATCCTCTAGACAAAACAAGTTAATTGAAATGAACATAATGAGATAAAACAAGGTAATCGAATGAACACGTAAGAAAAACAAAAAAGTAAAAAAAAGTGAAATAAGTCAAGAAATGTATTAGTGTTGAGTAATGCGCTCGATCGGCATATCGGTCCTCTCGCTCGATCGGCATGTAATCAGAGCAAAATGCATTAGTCCTAAGATTTATCTGATGTCAATACACTCCAAAGAGCCAGCTATAATTTTTCTTTCAAGTCAAACAGTCGTACGTAGTTCCGAACACGAAGAAAATTAAACTTTTATTGTCATATATAGGCTATATATAATTAAATTTTGAAATACAGTTATCTTACGAGGCTGTCTTTCTCTAAAATAAACTTACTTTTAACGCAATTTATCTATATAAATAAATATTTATTTATATCCTCGTGCATTTCTTCCTGAAAACACACTTCGCATGTTCTTTTTTGCTGATGATATGTTTTCATATATACACGTGTATTAATAAAGCCTACGTGGGCTCTACTTGCTTAATGATAACATGTCTTGTCATTACTTATCTTATAGTTTTTGTTCGTTGTGGAAAAATAATTTCTGCTGCATTAAAAGTACGCAAAAATTACTTACATCGATAATGACACACTTAATGCATAATCATTTTATAAAACCATTCATTATTGAATAGTTATGATTACATGACCTTAAGGAATATGGTACTATATACATCTTATGAGATATTTCGTACATTTTACCTGCTACTTCTTTTTAAATTGACTCCAAAAAGGAGGCTTTCGATTTCACCCGGATGTGCTAAGTGTTAGCGATTTTCCCAAAAATTACTGAACTGATTTTCATGATTCTTTTGCTTGTGGAATCTTCATATAAGGTTTAAGTGTATAAAATATTTATAATATCTTATTATGTACTTCATATAAGGTTTATGTGTATTAAACATTTATATAATAAGTTTTGATATATTTTCATAGTTAAAAGCCAATTATCAAGGAAGTACATAAGAACTGGTGAAGGGCGCATTAACTAAATTTGCAGTGCGCTTCTTATTCGATGGTTATTTGAGGTCGTTTACATTTTTTTCTTAAAAGTTTTCTATTAGTATTATATATGTTTTTAAAAGTTATGCGCGAATTGGTTCGTTCTACATATTCAAAATGTCTCAATAAAACTACTTTAATGTTGTGAATCATACTTTATATTGTTTTTATCTTCTTCTCACATCCTCTTTATATAATTAACAAATTTAATTCTGGTTCATAATATTAGCTAGTGAAATGTAAGAAATCGCCCCTTGCTTTCTTTTTATATTCCTACATTTTTTAATGTTATTTTTTTATACTACAAATTAACTAAGATGTACGAATGCTTTCTTGTTTCTTTTGTTATTCTATACGTGGAAATGACTTTGTTCCACGTTTTGTGATCTACTCTTGAGACGGTACCTAATTTAATATACTCCTGAAAGAGTCGAGTTTAATATCAAAATAAATAAATTAAAATTAAAAAAAATATATATATACATATATATATATGTGTATATATATATATATATATATATATATATATATATATATATATGTACATATATATATATATATATATATATATATACACATTTCTCCTGAATATACAACAACATTATTAGGCAACTACATTAAGGCAAAAGTAAAAAGAAAATGATTATTCAAACAATTTTCCTTGTTACATAATTGTCGCACAATGTAAACTTATTATAAATGCCAATCTATACGTATAAAATTAATCTTAATTATATTGATACTTTCTCGTTAATCATGCAAACGTCATTGACACTTGTCAAGATATAATTACATGAAGAGATACGTTATAAATGGTTGAGATATATTATAAAAATAACAGACGATAATAGACGGCGATAATATAAGAACGTAGAAATACAAAATATATGCATATTACGTACACAGAATAAAAAACAAGATACGTTTACGCTCTATGATTACTGATTACGTAGCTATGGTCGAGGGGGCGACGGGGCGCTAAAAACACTCGTCATTTGTTACCTAATTTGTCCTATTATCTGTTGTAATATTGCATAGTGTTTTTATTCATCGCTTAGCTCCTTTATCGAGAAAACGAACAGTAAACAAATATTAAAATATTGGTCTTCAAAGGCTTCATCGATATCATATAACCATCTTAATCGATGTACTTTCAAACAAATATATAAGTAGCAATAGTGACGGAATCGAACATATATTTTAAGACAATAGAATATGTTGTGTTGGGCCTGATGAAAATTGTTATGCCACGGGTTTCGGGATGGAAGAAATAAACATAGGGTATTATTTAAAGATATATATTGTTTATTTGTGTAAAATTATTCTATTAAACATAATTTATAGATTTTATTAAATATTCTATTAAATAAAATTTTTGATACGATAACTTTCTCCACTTGTGTACAATTCTATGAAACAAAATCGGGAATTTTATCCCATTTCTTACACAAATTCATCAACATTATAAATTGTCTTAAATATCGACACTGATATTAGTACAATTGACTCTGCAAACCATGACCGCTTAAAGTTGATTACCGACTTGATTTTGATCATTAATTAGCAATGCCCGACGCATTATGCGAGGTAACTTAAGGGAGAGCCGTTGAAGTTTATAAAAACTTTGGTTTATACTTTTTCCAATAACGTAAAGTTACAGGATCCGAAGAAGTCATAATTTTTTTTATGAAGTAAATCGAAATTTTTGATTATGCTATGTATCTGATAGTTTCAAGATGTACAAAAATCACAATCAAACAATAAGGATCCTACGCTAGCCCACGTGAATAAGGAAGCCAGTGTGGAAAGTTATAACGAATGGAGAATAGTCTGATGCATAGCTGATGGTGTAGTATCATTTACAAAAAAGCTGTGCAGATTTATTTGTTTTGACGGCAATTTAGTTAAAAATAATAATTTTAAATAGCCTGTCACCACCCGGAAAAACATTTATTCTATCGAGAGGAGAATCCCGTGAGACATAGCGGTTGTTGGTTCTTTGTATCACTCGTTATCAAAGCAGATTAATTACTCAAATTAGAAGCAGATTAAACGTCAGGCTTCCTTATTTTTAATAGCCTGACATAGCTATGAAAAGGGCTTTTCGTATAGGACGGAAAATAATGAAATACACAGCCTTTGTTAAGAGTCCGTATCACCCTTTACCAAAATATATTAACCTCCTGAAGGCGGCTTTTCTAGACATGGTTTTAGTAGTTTTTAATAATATGTGGTAGCGCTAACGATGTATTTTTATTTCGAGTAGATTATAGAGTAATCAAAGCCGACATTCGTAGTGTGTATCAAGTATCATTGAAACAAATTAATTTTTTGATCAAGACTTTTTTAAATGTCATCTTAAAAGTTTTCAGGAGCATATAAAAGTCTTAAAAAGAGCTTTATATATTGATCAGAGAATAGTGTAATGCGCATCCATTGTTGATACATTGTATCGAAACTAGTCACCAAAGCTTTCTAAACTAGTCACCAAGACTTTCTTAACAACTTTTTTAGTGATTTTCAATAAACTATGATAAACTCGAAAAGGGCTTGTTGTATAGATTGGACATTAGCATGATAGGCACCCGTCACTTCCTTAGAAATCGTTGTTCGAGGTTTTCAAGATTAACACCTTCATATAATTAGATGGACATAGCAACTTTTATTTTAATGTTGTATTATGACAGTAACCCATAATGAAAAACTACCGTTACGATCGAGAGTGGTAGGAGACCTAAGTAATAAATATGAATCGAGGAGATAGTGACAAAACGACTCTCTCCATCGGATATTGAACCGGTACGCCGTTGAATGTTTAGCACGTTCACCGTGTGTCATCTGGCCGGTGGGCGCAAGCTCGCGTGTCAGGTTGCCGCCAAGATACAACATTATCTCCGTCCATAGTCGAATTGTTTATACTAACACGACCGTGTGTGCCAGGTCGAATGCAAAACATCTACCCGCCGTCAGTCACTTTCTTCGCATCGACCCTGTTAGTGCTAATTGGTCGACCATATGGAGTTGCGAAGCAGACTCGTGTGTCGCTTGTTGGATTAAATTTTGTGGAAAGAAAGGTGTCGGGTTCAGTTGTCGGACGGTATGTTGTTACGTTTGTATTTATTGTAGATTAGTCGTGGTTAATTTTTGGGGTTGAAATCGGTCGAAGTGGAATTTAAATTCAAAGTTGTTGACATTTCGAACGGCGAACGAGCCTCAATAAGTTTTATTCTGGTGAGTCACTGTCATATCTATTTATCTATGTATTGATAACGAGGTTAATACGTTGTACAGTTCTGGCAAAATCCTTTTCCCTTATATAATATATTTTCCAGGCTTATTATTAACAATTCTAATGTAATCTTCTTTTAGCCAACAATATTTTGCAGCATTACTTATTCATTTTCACAAAACTTTGGGATTGTATTTTCAAAAGGCCTTTATTATTCAGTAAGAAACTGTGAAATCAATAGCTTAATCGAATAAGTATTCAAACCGTTTGCTTATAATCAATGAAGCGCAAGTTCAATTCACCCTCTCACTCCCTTAAAGTCACAAAACCTTTCCGAGTTAATTTTGACTGCAACAATGATATTTTAAAGGTTCGTTTAGAGCAACTGACCTATATTATAACCTTGCACATGATAAATCAATTGACGTAGTAGCGTTATTTCAAGTGGTCTGAACAAAAATCCCGAATTCCTGTATATTTTTACATCTTTGGCTATCGTGAGGATTAGAGAGTTTAATAATTGATAATGGCAAAATGGTGGATTTGCTAAAATGTCCTTTTATTTTTTAGCCCTTTCAGAATTTCTTAAATGTTATAAAACTTAAAAAAGACGGTTTAAACGTAATTATAGTTACGAATAGAAACTATAATGTAACGCGTCTGTACTCTTTTAATGTGGTATATGCGACTGTTATTGAAACTTGCTAAATCAACGTACTTTGAAATATCAGGCGTATTTTTATAGGGTACAGATGTCAAATAATATAAAAAGAGCCCATTTTTTAGAATCCACCTTCCAAACTACCCTTTAAATTTAACCATGACACTCGAGTCATGTTGTAGCTAGATTTTTTCTGGTAGTAGATAGTTTTAAAGATTATTATTATTTAGATTATTGGCGACATCAGCAAGAACTATTTGGAAACAAACGTGACTACAGTGCAGACATTTTAAACTACGTAAATGTATATTTATACTTTATCTGACCTATAATACTTAAGAATATTAGAGGTTAGTGCGTAAAAGCACTGAACTAATTTTACAAAGAAAGTAAAGGATATAAAACATTTAACAAAAACTAAGAAGCGATCGATAAAAAGGTGAAATGTGGGCTTATACAGTTGTCCAGTGGCAGATTTCAATGTTTTAAAAATTGTAAAAAAAACTACACCTCTAATACAAAGTAGGTTTATTTTAACTTTATAACAACAAATGCGGATTTCATTTTTTAAAAACCACATTTTCCAAATGGCGGCCATCGAGTCTGACACACTCTTCGAGTCTAGCACGCATGTTTTCAAAAACGCGTTTGCAGAGCGACTGGGGTATTCTACTGACTTCGGCTCGAATATTTTCTTTAAGTTCTGTCACAGTGCTCGGATTTGTTTTGTAAACAACGGATTTTAAGTATCCCCATAAGAAAAAGTCACATGGGCTTAAATCGGGTGACCTAGGTGGCCACGGGACGGTACCGTTTCGGGATATTTTTTTTGTGGAAATAACTGCCGCACTGCATTCAGGGACATATTAGCAGTGTGAGCTGTGGCCCGTCCTGCTGGAACCATGTGTTTTGGTTGAAGGATGGACTATTCTGTAGTTCTACTCTGAAAAAGTCATTTAACATCTGGGCATATCTCTCCGAATTCACAGTTACAGTTTGGCCACGTTGATTTTCAAAGAAATAAGGCCCTATGATTGCAGATGCAGACATGGCACACCAGACTGTTACTTTAGGCTTATGTAAAGGCTCTTGATGCATTTGTTTTGGGTTGTGGACATCCCAGTAATGAAAGTTCTGCTTATTCACATATCCTCCAATGTGAAAGTGAGATTCGTCACTAAAGAATATGTTGCCCATCCGGGTAGCAGTACGAAATCTCAACAACATCACCTTCGCGTAAGATTTTCTTAATTCAAAGTCTTCGTTTCGTGTAAATCTTGAACAATTTGTATTTTATATGGATGGAACTTGAGCTTTTTTCGCATTATTACCTGTAAAGTTGATTTCGGAATTCCCAATATCGATGAACGTGTACGCAGTGATAAACGGGGATTTTCAACGACAGAAACCATAACACGCTCGACATTTTCATCCGTGGCTACCAATGGTGTAGGTCCTGGTCTGGGCCTATTTAATGTTGATCCTGTAGCTCTGAACCTTGCTACCCATGATTGATTGAGATTGATCGATGGTCCATCACGTAATCGACGAATATTGTAACGATTATTAAATCGACGGCGTGCTACAGACAGCGAAAATCCACTCTAAATGTACGCCTCGACGGCAAAAGCACGGTGCTCTCCACTCCTCTGTTCCATGGCTACTAAAACATCCGCACCGCTTGCGCTTCTAACGACGCCCCCCGCGCCCCTCTTATGTGTTGCGTTCAGAAACTATGTTTGTTCCAACTTTGAAATCTGCCACTGGACAGCCTGTATAATTACACTCATTGAAATAGTAAGGCAGACTAGCTTAACTAGATTTATCTTCCTTTTAAATAACTGATACGGTGGAACATCCTATACGTCGCTACTCGACTAACTGCGGGTCTCAGATATAGCAGTAGTGATGAGAGCCACCCAACCTTCCACTGCAATATTATGCGTAGCGAACCGAAACTTACAACTTAACTTTGGCGGATGGTTTTATGGGAACGCAGTAAATGATATTAGACAAAAATGACAGGTAAAAGGGTAATTGAAATTTGTCGGTGTGGAAGCAAGAAACAGGGAAGGAATGGAAAAGGAGGAAGAAGGGACAAATGTTACGTCGCTAATGTCCAAAGTAGCGTTATCACCCATGTAAATGTTTATAAATTAAACATTTAGATTAGAAATGTAGCTCTTGTTTTTTATATCCACTCATTATACTGCGGATTTGCTCAATCGCTAAATCCGCGTTGTAAAGAGGGTCAACTTTATTGTACAAAAATGAATGGGATGCAAGAGGTAACATGAAATATCGGATCGGTAATATCTCATGAAATCTACGTACATAATAAAATCCTAGAAGGGGTCGATATATTGAAAATATTTTGTAAAAAATATTGGAGGTCTTTACTTGAGATTAACAGAAGCCAAAGTAGCAAATTTTCTGCCTAAGCCAAAGTACCTAATTTTGATGAAATTTAGTATAGTTACAATTTATGTCCAAGGTCAACATCGAACTTACAATTTTCTCATATAACGTCACCTGAAAAAAATCCTCGAAAATCAAACTATGAAATAATCGGCGAACCGATTTTGACTGTATTCGTCCAGATTATCCAGGTTAAGATCACAGAAGAAAATTTAATCTTATTTCGTTATGGTATTCTTATTATTTGGCAGATAACAATTATATTAACAGCGACATATGTTTCTTATCTATGCAGCCATAATAATCTCGGTAGATCATAAATTCCTCTTCAATAAATTCAAAATAATGCTTTTGCTTTCAAAGGCTTTGGCTTACAGTTGAAGCCGAATTGATCGAACTTTAGTTATTTCATTGTAATTTTTAATTAGTTTAAAATTGGAGCGACATATTTTAATAGTTTTATAGTGTAAATACTAACGTACAGTTAAAATGTGACTAGGTAGATGAGGAAACTAATAAAAATTGTAATAAAAATATTGTAAAGAACGAGCCGTCTGGAGTACATTCAGGTAAAACTATAAATGAAATTAGAAATTATATTAATAAATGTATACACAGTCACAATTTAATATTAAATCAACTGACCTCCTCTTGTATCACAAACATGATTGGACGATCTCGTATTAATGGGAGCAGATTTATCCGACTAAGAAAAGAATAAATTCTAGAATCTGAGCTATCGAAGAATGTAACCATAGCAACGGCATTAACGCGACATTCATCTTTCTCTACTGAACGCGATAGGCCTGCCAGTGACTTTTTAGTTTATGGAACAAAACTTGTCAAGCACGAGTGGAATACGCACTACGAGGATTCAGTACACATTGAAGCATTTATAAACATTTGATGGTACATAATATTACTTATTAAACTATTTACAAATTTTAAATTTTTTTAGAATTTTTTAGAATTTAGAAATATATCTTCCAAAGGCGCATATTAAAAAAAATATATGTGATATAACTACCAATTAACAATTTTCGGATTTTTTCCTTTACTTGTGCTGTGAGACCTTACTTTTTGCCCAATTTCATGATTCTAAGTCAACGGTACCCTATAAGTTTTGATTTATTTGCGAGTGCCCAAATATGCGGTATAAATGGCCATATTTTACGATTTTTTTTATTGCATTGACTTAGAAGCTTGATTTTTTAGCTCTAACAGCGTAGGCCTAAGTATTTGATATTAATTTCAACTTGATGCCTCCACGCGTTCCTGAGAAAAGGGGTCTGGACAGACGGAAAATGAAGTGATCCTATAAGCGTTCTTTTTTTCTTTCGAGCTATAGAACCCTAAAAATGTGTTTTTTGCCTTTGCCATAAAACTACAAGCACCATCTTAGGACCAGTATGAATAGCCTTCAATTTATCCGATTCCAATACAATTAGTTTTTCTGTTGACTTTGTAGGATATGGCTTTAAATTTTTGACGGCATAACTCAAGTACGGCACGGAATTTTGAGTTCGCAGACTTATCATTTTGTTCATTTCACTAATTATTATCAAATAAAAAACCGACCAAGTGTGAGTCGGACTTGCGCCCGAAGAGTTCACTAATAAGAGTATCACTAATATTGAACTTAAAAGTTTGTATTTCTCAAAGACACTGTGAAAAACAAAGTTATTGCTGCGGTCGGTACCGAAAATATACCATATCTCAGAAATTACACACCATATATTATTCAAACCAATTTTAGTTGAAGGTTTATTTTAAGTTTAACGTTAATTGAAAAGTTAAGGGGCGGAAGTACAGTTTTAAAGACTTGAAGCGCATATCTCACCAACTATTAACTTGAGTAAAAATTTTTTGGAGCCTCTGTATTATTTTTTAAGACCTATCTAATGACATCCCACATGCATATGTGCGCTGAATTTTTTCATCTTTCCTTTTTTTCATCCCTTAGTTACATGTATTGTGGGCCACACCTGATGTTTTTTTTCATAATTCCATTATTTCATGGTATAGCGTAGAAGACACCTACCATCCAAATTTCATTTATATAATGCCAATATCCTCCGAGTAAAATGGTTGTGACATACAGGCAGATAGACAGACGGACAGGACGAAGTTATATGGGTTTCGTTTTTGTCATTTAGGTACGGAACTCTAAAAAATCCATAGTCAATCGGTTGTTCCCATCAGATTTTATAAGCTTTTGAAAGTACATACGTAAGTACGTACATACCCACAGATTCCGAAATGATTCGTCCTCATCCACTAATATTTTCTTTGATGACACCCTTTTCTTCTTATTTTTATTGACACCCTGCTGAATACTAACGTATTAATTCCATCATTTTGGTGCTCGCGTTTACCATTTTGTGGCGAAATCTTTGTTCGGCCGCGTATTAAAATTAGTACAATTTATCGTTATTTGTGATAACCATCGCTAATAAGACCATCCTCAACACATAATATTTAAGCTATTCTCTCCAAACGATTACTTTCCGCACAAGCTTTCGGTAAACAAAAAAATTATTATTATTATTTATAAACCTGAATCTTGCGCATTCACTCATTTGTAAAACCCATCCAATACCCAAGAACCACTTGAGTATTCTACGACTAAAAGACCTGCGGTCATGGCTCCGATATAGCCTCTATCTTTAAAAATTCGTAGCAAATGACAAAAACTTAACACTCATATCCGTTTTCCTGTAGGCATGTCATTGCATCATCAGCTCTTTTGGTTTAAGATATCGAGCTTGGAAATGAAATTATCCTTTTCTCAAAGACTCCATCTAGTAGTATGTTATTGAATAGGTTTTTTAAAAGACAATCGAAAATATCTAGTTACACTTTTTTTAACGGCGTCTCCTTCTCTAGATATGATCTCCGAAAACGTTTTGTAATGTAACATCCCACCCCCCGCCTCACTTTTCACCACGTATGTCAAATAATTTGGAAAAAACAGCATAATGACATTTAGTAAGTACTTCAATGCAAAATTTTGGTCATCATTTAATCATTCATCATTCGTTATCTGTCGTTCATCAATCATTCATTCATCGATCGATCATTCTTATCTATCATTTATATCGGTCATTTTACATTAATAAAGGAACAAGACATGGGAAGCCAAGTGAACTTAGTCTTATGCCTTTAAATAATATACTAGGCGATATATTTCCGTAGTTAAAATAATATCAATGTTTGTGAATACATTAATCGAAATAAGGTGCGCCCTTAAATTTTGTAAAGTTTTATATGTACATAAGTATGTTACACTATTTATGTATAAAATCGAACGTTATTGCATTATCACATGTTATTAGTACCCAAGTATATTTAAATTCGCGCATTAAAAATAATATCAAGATGTATGAATACATTAATCGAAATGAGGTGCGCCCTTAAATTTTGTTAAGTTTTATATATACATAAGTATGTTACACTATTTATGTATAAAATCGAATTATCACATGCTGTTAGTACCCAAGTATATTTAAGCTGTGTTCGTTAGTTCTCACCTAGAACTCAATCGCGTGTATCTATTTTGAAAACGACGATTATTTTAAATTAATTTAGTATCACTATTTAAATTTTTGAGTTATTTAAGATAGCGACCTTAAGACGAAATTTCAATAATATATGTGTTGGTTGATTGTGAAAAAATGCAAGATGTAACTTTAATTGAAAAAAATAGTGTGGAATCTAAGAACAAAAAAAGTCGTCATTATGAGATCCAAAATCATGTAGAAGTGACATTATGTATAACAATAATAACATAATAATAATAATAATAATGCTCGTAAGTACAAAAACAATTTAAGACTAATCCATTTTGAATATAACATCCAATTAAATAATACTGAACCAGCTCAGTGCATGCACTGCGTGCATTAACTTTCGAAGCCAAGTATTCGTGGATATAAAGACGGTTTTCGATTGTATTTTAAAAGATCCATTTTTAGGGTTCGTGAGCAAAGAATGTTTCATCTCCAAGTTCTAAGTATGAGTAGGTACTTCAAAAAAAAAATTGTTTTTCTTTATTTCTATATGTTCACATAATTCAACTATTTCTTCCTGTAAAATTTCATAAGCATCGGTCTTACGCTTAAAAAGCTATATTACTGTAATATACAAACGGACAGGGAAAAGACAGATATGTCGAAATTATAACGGACAACACAGATGAACGACTTTTTAGGTAACGAGTGTGCGGCCGACAACTGCCGACTTTTGTGAGACAAGGCCGGTGACAAGCTTTCCGTCGACTTAACGCACGAATTAAAATGCGCACATCGTCGGCTAAATGTCTGCCGTCTCCATTAGCGCGTGTTCTGTCTATGCATATGTTTTATCCTTTTCTCTATTTGCGCTTTTTATCTCGTAACGTTCGGTCGGCGAGAGTCGTACAGAGTCGCTCCAACTTTTTTTAGGAAAAATTAAATATCATATATTCTAATTTTTCCGAATACTGCAAAAAATAATGTAAAAAACACTAACGCGCAACGCGCCTGCTTTTTTGTTTTTTTTTTGCTATTTCTTAAAAAAAGAATTTCCAAGACATAATTTGCTATAAGTAAAGTTAAAAAAGTAATACAAATTGTCACAGTTTCAGTATTATCATATTTGTTATTGAATTGCAGCATTCGTATCCTCTATTCATTTTCTCTTAAAGACCTAATCACTGATCTAAACCTCATTTGATGGCTTCCAAGCATTGATTGTTTTTCAGCAGAATCTTCAATATTCCATACCAACTAATATCAAATTGGAACTATCTCACTCTTACTGCATTTGGTTGAACATATGCTATCTGGATTTTAACGAAGATTACTTAAACAAACTAGAGAATAACATTATTTGTGTATTTACTTTAATCTAGCCTAGGGAAGTATGACAGTATCTCCGATTATTTCTATCTGTTTTCTCGCTACTTGGTTTATTTAATGTCTTAATCTCTTAGAACAGTTAGGAATATTGCTTCACTAAACCGTTAAATAAGTTAGAACTGATCCGAACTATCTCTTATAGTATTCAATTGTAATCTAAAGATGTTTTCTTTTTAGTGCTCCTTTACTCGCTTTCCTTTTTAATCCTGTACCTTTTTTATTTCCTTTAGTCTTAGTAATATGAAATTATTTTCGTTTCTTTATGCACTTTGATTTATTGCTAGTAACTTTTCTTGTACTTTCAAACGGCTACAACTCCACAATAGAAAATATACTTCAACAAATAGTACCTTGGTCGAATTGAAAGATATTGTTGTTGTAGCAGTAAATTCACTGAACGAATTAAATGTACAAACAACAAGAAAGACATTCAACAAAGCTCGAGAGGAGTAAAGACAAGAGGGGTAAACTTAACACACATAAGTTTGGTACTATGTTAAGATTTTTCCCCTACTAAAGGCTACAATTTTCAATTTCTCTAGTTTTCTTGTCTTCTCTCAATTATAATAATTATTATAATTATTACAATATATTGAAATTAGACATATTTTAATATACTTTTAACACAAGACATTTAAGGGCACCGAAATGTATATTTTATTTCGTCATATTAAAATAGATACAGGCCGTTCGAGCATACCCGTCGCGAAACTCGTTCGTTTCTCTATTCCCCCGTCTAGTAATTCGTAATTTTTAGTGATTTCTTCAAAGTAGATTTCTTCATCTCCTCATGACTCTGAAGATATACGTTTTTACGTTCAAAATTTCGATTTTGACACAAATTAGAGTAATTACATTTTACAAAAATGCTGACCTTGTTATGTACTGTCATTCTCTCATACCTTAACTATTTAATTTATATGCCTTTAAAAAGAATTATTTAGTTTAACGTATAACTCTAAACGTATAGGTTAACTAAAATAATTAATTTCTTTAAAATATTAAAAAGTGGTAAGGAATTATTATTTCACTTTTATTAATTCTAACCTTTTGTAAGTCATATTTTACGAGAAGACTTTGGCTCACATTTGTTTTAAATTTCGTTGCATCTTCGATAAATTTATTAATTTCCATAAACGTTGATCTTGATTATCTATAATACTTGCTGAATCTTTTATTATCATTGTCATACCTCATTATGTATCTTTATCATTATATAACTTAAAGTCTCCATATTCTTCTTTATTTTTGATGACACCCTTTTCTTCTTATTTTTATTGACACCCTGCTGGATACTAACGTATTACTTCCATCATTTTGGTGCACGCGTTTACCATTTTGTGGCGAAATCTTTGTTCGGCCGCGTATTAAAATTAGTACAATTTATCGTTATTTGTGATAACCATCGCTAATAAGACCATCCTCAACATATAATATTTAAGCTATTCTCTCCAAACGATTACTTTCTGCACAAGCTTTCGGTAAACAAAAAAAATATTATTATTATTTATAAACCTGAATCTTACGCATTCACTCCTTTGTAAAACCCATCCAATACCCAAGAACCACTTGAGTATTCTACGACTAAAAGACCTGCGGTCATGGCTCCGATATAGCCTCAGTCTATCTTTAAAAATTCGTAGCAAATGACAAAAACTTAACACTCATATCCGTTTTCCTGTCGGCATGTCATAGCATCATTTTTTTATCTTCAATCCAAATTGTTTTGGTTTTCGTTTTTGACCATTGCTTCATCGCGCATATCAAATTTACAATCTAAATCACCTTCCGACGAACTATCCAGTAAATTCAATAATAATAAACTCGGTGGATCCATTCTTCTTCTTCTAAGTTGGCCTCTCCAACTAATGAAGGTCGACAATCAGCTCTGCGTATTTGGTCTTGTCCTCGGCAAGGCGAAAGAGTTCGACGGTATTGTAATCCCTGCCCGTTCTAGAGTGTTGCACAACCACGACTTTCTTCTACGACCGATTTTCCTTCTCCCAGTGACTTTTCCCATCCTTATTAATTCTAACAGCTCATATCTCTCATGCCTGAGCGTATGCCCCAGATATGCAACTTTATGTTGTTTGATGGTTTGTAAAAGCTTGCCTTTCTGACCAACCCGTCGTGGAACCTCCTCATTAGTAACTTTTTGATGAGGAGGTAGGAGGCCAATATATAGACATCACGCGTCTGTACCGCTACATTTCTATTCTATTCTATACGTTTCTTGAGATCTTCCTTAATAGTATAGGCCTCGCATCCATTTAAAAATGGTGCGTAGTTGGAGCATTGGAGAAGACGAATTCGTAGTGGAATGTTAAGGCTACGATTGCAGAGCATCCTTTTCATTTTTCCAAAGTACTGCGAGCAATTTCGATTATTAGAATGTCCATGTAAACTATATATATATATATATATATATATATATATATATATATATATATATATATATATATATATATATATATGCCTCAAGCTGGTTGGAGCTAGCTGGAAGTCGTTTAAAAATGAAATGCATATATACACATAAATACTTTTTATGCCGTCGATGACTTCGGAACGCTGATATATTTTTCGGATATTTTTTTAGATAGTAGATATTCCTACCGTGTTTACTTTAGAGAATCATGAATATACAAAAAGATAAATAAAATGTTGACCAAGTGTACATAAATGATTTGTACTCTCATATTTATGTATTTGCATTAAAAACGATTTACTGATAACTGGATTAAAGATATTTTTGATTAACAAAACAAGCAGACGTCCGTGTTTACCTTTTACATCGGTGATAATTAATTAAACTTTCCTCTTTTCTAGTATCATCTAAAAAGCAGTTTTGTTTTAATTTTTCGTTTTTTCTTTATAAAGGTACTCTCCAGAAATAATCATTATAATAATATACAACGGAAAGTTCAGACCGATTACAAGAGCTATAATGATTTTGTAAAAATTGAAAACTAATATATGTACGTATATATTCCATATTTTTTCTCAATAAATTATATAAAGGCACGTTTATAATCATTATATCATAGTTTAGATCTTATACCATATTTGAGGCCTAATATTTATTATACACAATGCCGAGACGTGCTCAATGTGAAGATTAAGATGGGCACGCTTCGAGATCTTCCGCGGACAAATTGAGAAAAATACGATAAGATAAAGTGAAGAAAGAATATGCCAAGGTAATTTAGATAAAGCTAATCTTTTTACGTGATGGACTTAGACATAATTTTATGAAAATACTAACGATGTTGTTTCAGATTTAATAGTGTCGAAGCTTAGAACTCGTATGTATATATAAATAATATGAACATTTCTATTCAGTCACGTGTTCAAAGACATTGAAAAATCGAGCAAAATAAACGGCAAATGGGTTCCTCCAATAAAATTCTTGATGCAACATTAAAATTTACACAAATATTAGTTATTATCGGTATTATCTTTAGCTTCATTGCACCCAGTACTCGGAACACAAGCTGATTCTCTTCATACGGTTCTGTGGATAGTTTATTTAATCTGATATTTGTTTTTGCGGTTTACGAAATATCATCGTGTTGTGGATTGATGTGTAGTAATATTTGAATTTACCAAATTTTTGGCTTTCTAAATGACACCGGCGCTATATAAATTTGCAATTTTTTTATGTCATTAGACCTCATCAAATTCCCCGTATGTTATCACTTCAATTTTGTTACCCTGCACTGATGCACGTCTTTTTTTGATATTTTCGTTTTGATATCTACAGTCATCTTTGAATCTATCAGATTTTAGGCATCCTAAACGAAGTCGGCATTATGAGAATCTGAAACATTTTCTTATGTTGCTAGACCTCATCAAGTGCCCCGCACGTTGCTACTTTACTTTCGCTGCTCTGCAGCAGATATCAGGAAAGCCCGTCTTCTTCTGGAGGGTCGTTGCATTATGTTTCGATGTGCAGCTACATTCGGATTTACAAGATTTTCGGTATCTTAAAAAGGACTAGCATTACGTGAATCGTTAAGTTTTTCTTATATCGCTGTACCTTATAAAGAAGGGCACGTTGTTATTTCAGTTTCACTACTCTAGGGCTGATAACTGGGATGCCCGTCTTATGTGGATGTCGTCGTATTATGAATCGGTGTGTTAACTTTTTCTGATATCTACAGACCTCACCAAGTCCCCCACATGTGCCACTTTAGTTTTGTTACTATTCAGCTGATATCAGGTATACCCGTTTTCTTCCAGACCTCGTTGTGTTGTGCTAAACGAGACTGATATTAAGTGAATCTGCAACTTTTCTTATGTCGCTAGACTTTATCAAATTCCGCTCACATTGTAACTTCACCTTCTCTACTCTACAATTGGTGTCAGGGAAGCCTATCTTTTTTTCTGATGACTTCGTTGCCGATACGGTCTTGGAGCGCATCACTGACCTTTCCATCGCTTTTTGATAACCATCAGCTTTTTCATATTCATTATATGAGCACCTGTATTTAACTTTGCGCAACAAAAATTTCCAACTGAAATCCACCATAATTAATGTATATATTCTAATGCAGTAATTTTTCCTTAGACATGTTTTCTATTGTCCATGTTTACAATTTTCTTCACAGTTTTTGTACGTACCTACTGCCTTCTTATTTACGTGGCAAGCATATTTCAGTTGGAAATTGCAAGTGGCAAGCACTTTCTCAAAGGCGTTAAGAATTTTATGTGTTAACAATGTCATGTATAGTCCATAATTAACATTATTTTTTTAATCGAAATTTTACTTATTTCATTGTCGTGAATTGGTTTTGAGCGTAACTATTTAATATTTTTTTATCAAAGTTATTTCAGTTAGGAACACTGGCATTTAATCACAGTGAAATCCTCTCACACAAACGTTTTGCCGATTATGAAACTATGTTAAGTGAAAAACTATGTGAAATTTAAACAATATTGATCAAGTTGAACTCTGCATGGAAATGAGTAAGTCTAAAAAGGAACCTGTCGAAGATCAAAGTGAAGGCTGATAGAGACATGAACCAAATGTCTCATAAAAAATTCGAAACTGGTGACTGAGTACCTATTCTCTCTATGAGTCTCTATATATATTTAAGGCAATAGCATAGAAACTAACCAATAGACTACACTTGGATGGGTCAACTTTAGTGAGATAAAGTACATTTTCAAACCCAATATAACAGTACGTCCCAAAATATGAACTTACAACCGGTGCATACTACCCAAAATGGTATGATCGTTCACCAAACTATTTGAAAAAACAAATGAAACAAAAGTATATAAATTTTTTTGGATTTTATTAAATCCATTCATTTTATTGAATTTAAAACAGTGACTAACGGTAAAACAATGAAAATTTAATCGATTGTAAAGTTGGTTCGAATGATACATAATGCTTTGGGATCTGCGTACCATGACTGCTGCCTAATCTGCCTCGGGCAGTTGTTTTCTAAAGATGAATAATGGCATTTAACAAGAAGAAACGAATATTACAGCACAACAGTGCCCATTGCCTTTTTAATCAACCAAAACGAATTATTAGTTGCTTTGTGACTGATCAATATTTTATCTGCATAATGAATTTGTTTTTTTCTGGTTAAAATGAATAGTAGTTAAATAGGCAATCAATCTTTAGTTTTTTACTCAAGCTGATTTTTAAACGGCACAGCGACTTGGGCGAGCCGCTTCCATCATATTTAATTTTACCATACGTATGACTCACTCCGCACGTATATTAT